>JAGXCV010000007.1:1200000-1800000 GCA_023677585.1 Meredithiella fracta
ACGTGCGGCGGAGGAGTACTCATCGCCGTGGTGTAAGTGATAATTTCAGAATGCTCAGTTGCCATGCCAGGGAGTTTCATCTGAAATATCCTGTTAGTACCCGGATGTCCGATGTAGACAGTACTGGGCCATTTCTCCTATGAACTTGCATGAAGCATTCACGGTTCATGATGTTTTACTTAAAATTAAGCTATCACATCTGAGTGAGTGGTATTAGTATCTGGGCTTGTCTGAATAGTGGGAAATGAGCAAAATTAAATACTTCTCATTGGGCAGAGATGGAAATTATATCACGACAACTCTACGTTGTTTCAACACTTGGATTTGCAAGTTTTGTTGAATATTCATTAAAAAAATTATAACTTTTTTATTTTCTTTTTTCGTGAAGGTGAGGATTGTAATTTGTGGCTTACTTTACTTTGATCTTCTGTCAATTTCGCGCGAGTTGATTGGAAATGCTATGTTACATCGTAACGTAATAGTGTAGTTGGAAACCACTTGACATACGCGAGGGGAACTCATCTCTCCCAAATCCAAAGGGGGTACGATATCATTAAGCTCGAAATTAAACCACCAGAAACCAGCACCTTATTCATAGGGTACCATCCTACTAAGCTAGTAAAGCACATAAATGCGATATTACGTGATGAGGCTGATATGGCAGCATGATTTATTGGCCAATCAGGGGATAGGATTTCGGGACCTAAAAGGGTACGCTGTTATCTTTAGCTAATCGGAGTTGTGGAACGTGGTGCTATTGATGATGACTGAGATTAGGGTGGTTTGAAAGGGTCCGGACTAAACATACAGAAATACAAATTGTTGATGTTAAATAGATAAGAACTTTTCTTGTTTAATTCATTTGTTGACAACCCTCACGATAACATGATATTCTTCCCACTTGTTAATCACCACCAACTACGCCACCTTCCACCACCCAACCTCAATACCCCACCCTCTTCATATCCAACCCCATCCCCTGCCCAATCTTCCTAATCAACAACCTTGTCAAAAACAAATCCCTCCCCACATTCCTCATTGTCCTCACGAACACCGCCGGGCTAATCCGCCCCCTTTCCAGCGCTTTGCTCATAACTGCCAAGACATCGCTAAGGGCACGCTCCTCGCAGACTGCCGCATACAGTTGATTTGCAACGACGCTCGGCGCAACCAGCAACTCGTCAATATCAACCGGAGGCAGACTTTTCGCCTCCTCAATCGTCCGATTCTGCTCGGCAATCGCCGCTTTATATTGGGGTATCATCTTGTGCACAGCCATGCCCCAGGTGGCCAACGTTTGCCGTTCAACCGTCATAGCATGGAAAGTTTTGTTCATAGCGTCCCTTTGTTGCGAGGCGCCACTGAGAGCTGTTTTATAGAGTTTGGTGGTTTCATCGATTTCTTTGGCGATGGCGGTGGCGAGGGTGGCGAGGAGGGTATCTTTTTTGGAGATTGCGGCGGCGGTGGTAGGAGTTTGTTTGTGAATGTTGGGGACACATTCTATGGGGGCGTCCATGAGGTCGGGGGGTGGGGATTTCGGAGTAGGAGCGGGAGCAGGAGCAGGAGCAGGAGCAGGAGCTGCAATAGGAGCTGGGGCTCCAGTGTATGAAGGACCATAGTGTTGGTAGGGATATTGCTGAGAGGAGAACTGGTGGTCTCTCGACGATACTTGGTGGACCTGGCTGGCCGGGTGGCCATACGCGTGTTGTCCGAACCCCGCCGGGGGCCCCGGCTGCCTGGCCTGGCCCGTCTGTAATACCCGCTGCGGTAACGGCGGTGCTGATTGATACCGACTAGAAACCCCTGACTTTGCAGGCTGTGTATTCTGAACATGGTGTAACGGCAGTCCAGTCATTGAAGCATATTGCAGTGTATAATTAGTAGACGTAGGAGGTGGCACCATTTGGTGAGCAGGTAGGCTGCCTATAGGTTGCTTCGGAGGGGGCGCTGGGGGGCCGCGATATTGTTGAGAAACTGGTGGAGGAGCAGTAACAGAAGGTGGCGTATGAATAGGACCCTTTTCTGGGGGTGGCGGACCTTGGTGCAAAGTATGTTGAGGATTATGGGGTTGCTGAGGGGGTCCAATGGGTGGTTGTGAAAGATGGGCGGGTTGCCGAGCAGTTTGGGGAGCCGCGGCGGCTGGCTTTGCGGCGACAGGAGGTTCCCGGCTGAAGATATCAATTAAAGTTAAAATAAATTGTGTGAGATTGGACTATATTATGTCAGTTTAAGCTCATCTAGTGCCCTCGGGAGTTACTGGAGGTCACTTACTCCGGGCGTTTTGCTCCAGGCGGCGAGATATGGGTGGTAGACTTGGCCCTGAGGATCCACATATTGGCCGGGCCGGATAACCATATTTTCCTGTGGTGTAACGTATATTATCGGTGGTTGAAGTGGATACGCTTGTGGAATCCAAACAGCGATCGGGAAGTGGTATGTAGTACCCCGAAAACCCACCGGGATGGTACCGTTCAAAGTGACCATTAGCACAGTACTTCCATCAGGATGAGCTACAGTTCATTAGCCATACATCCTGCTTACATATGTTTATCGAAGCCTTACTGTAAATGTCATTTCTAGGGTTAAGTCCCGGATATCCATTCAGCATCTGGCAGATATCCCGATAGCTCGTCGGCACATCATGGTAGCTCTATGATTACGTCAGCAGTCAACCTCATCCTCACAAACATGATTAAAACTCACTGCCGAAAGCACATTGTGCAACCAAGCTACCACCTGTTGGCTTCGTGCCATGTTTGTGATGATTTTGGGGATCGTAGTTTGATTTGCGATGAGCTATTTGGCCTATGATGTCACTGGCACCTGTATAGGGGTTGAGTAGTTAAACCAGTCGTTAATTTTATCGTTGGAAACTGATGATGAAAAGTGCAAATTTGTGAGATGGCGATGAAGATCCAGTGAATGAATTAGTGCTTAAAACAGATGCAAAATAGGTCTGTGAGGATGACCACAGCCTTTAGCTCTTCATTCATCAATCAATGATGTTGCGATACGAGGCTCCACTGGAGCTACCGAGGGCAAGCTTAAGCTTTGTTAGCAGGGATATTAAGCCTAGAACTGCTATTGATGTTAACCCTATTATGTCGATACTAGGGTCTGATGTTGTCGTAGGGTTAGTCATGGTTGATTATCTTAGCTGTACAACTTCAACATATAGCTATAAATGAAATGAAACATTAACGTCTTAGTGTTCTAGATAGAATCACTGGTTTCTAAGTATGTTTCGAGTACTACAAAAATTTTTTTGTGTGAAGGCCTTTCCCAATTAACAAATCTGATAGCCCTAACTAAGTCAAGTACTATGGCTTATCAAATTATCCCTACTGAGTTCGGATTGTTGCGAATGATCCGACATCCACCATGGCCACAAGTTGTACCCTGGCATGTCCAACAAAACGATTTATCGCACTGACGACCTGATATCAGGAGTTAGCATATTGCCCAATATATATCGAACCTTACAACACGTACAAACCATAGAGTTACTAGAAAAATAATATTAGTTAGCAATTACCTCCCAAGAATAGACCTCATGATAGTCCATTAGTACTCACCATCCTCCGTTCTTTTCAATAGGTACTCTACAGTTAGGACAGGTTTTCGTGAAATCCCGTATGGCTCTCTCCGCCATTTCATCTTCTTCTCTCCTTCTTTCTCTAATCATGGCCGCCTCTTTCGCTTTCCTCCTTTCCTCCTCTGTCCTCTGAATCTCCTCACATTCCATACATGTATCTGCCGCTTGCTCATGTCGTAAACACGTCTTCCTCTGGCAATATCCGCACGTCATAAAGGGAATAAATTCAGCCCCTGGATACTCCTGGCGTCCATCACAGTGAGCACAAGTCCGAATGTTTTCCATCTCACCTATGGCCTTTTCCAACATGAGATAATCAAAGCGTTCAATAGTTTCGGGTAACGCAAAATCCTTCCATTGGTGAAATTTCAAGGTTTGCTGGCACTCAGGGCATCGGACGGATCGGTCGGCGATGTTTTCTTCGATTTCAACAGTGATATGGTCATTATAACAGGATTTACAGGCCCATTTCTCGTGAGAGCAGGAGATCATGGGATAGATTGGAGGAAACTCGTAGGGGAATTTCTCATCTAGACAGATGACGCATTCGCGAGGGCTACAATGTTGTCAATGGAAGTAGAGATTGACCAAGGGACCGTTAACGTACCGGCGGACTGAGCTATCGTCGCGCCAATTTTCAAAAGTATGATATTCAAAGGCGGATGTTTCTATCGCCATGATGTCGTCGTAGGGTGACTGAACTCAGAAATTCCATTCAATAACTATTGATGATAACCTCATGAACTACAAGGAAAACCGATTGCTAAGCTGGGTGACTGAAACTCGGCATTCCATTTATGATAATATAGACTACATGTATACCAAAAGTCACCCAACCACATCAAACTATCTTAAAATCCTAGCCCCATCTGTCCCACACTTGGTCAGACTATTGCTTCTTTTATTCTTATCACGAGCATTTATGTCGATTTATACTAATATTGCCCCATTTTTATAGATGCATGCATTTCAACCAACAACCAACAACCAACAACCAACAGGGTAGTAAATGGACAAATTGAAACCGAGCAGGCCATGTATATGGTCACAATGAATATTGGTCAGACTCTCATGATAATAATTGTTCTCAACCGTCTGACAATTACTGCAAATATGTGTTATTAGTGCGGGCGTCGTGGGTTATAATTGTAGCAAGGCGTGAGGGTGTCGTCGGGCAGCATTAATTTTTCTCCAAGCTCTGTTATACAAACTGCGTACATGAGGTATTTTAAAAAATATTTCCTTTTGGGACATGCATGTTAGTGCATGAAAGTACACGACATACATCATTACTACATGTGTATGGAATCATGAGCAAAAGCAATTATTACTACCAAATACACTATGATTTTCATTAGTCAAACTATACTTTCACTACGTCACTATAGGTAGGGCGACCTCACAACCTCCACTTAATTCTCAACAACCACCTTCACAAACACGGTCGCCTGATGCACAAGCTGATATCTCACAATGTCGTTATTCCCCGCTCCCTCTGCCAAAATAATGCAATAATCCATTGCGCAAATAGGCATATAGCCCGTGACATCTGTAACCGCCTTCCCCATTTGAAATGTCCGAAAATACCGCAAGATTACTCTTCTGCAAAAGCAGTAGGCATTGCAAATCATAGTCAGTTGGCACATCCTGGCCGCTGAAGTAAGGTATATACATCAAGTACTCATGGGGGACATCAGTGCCCGCTCGCGAAATTGAATGACTGGATGGATAATCTGGTCTCTAAGTTGTTCGACCACGGCGTTAAGGATGGGGGTTCCCGAGGGCGGAGCACCTGGCTGCATAGAGTTCCCATCAAGGCAAAAAGACTCCAACGATACACCAAGCATTTTGAGAATATTATCTAGAAGCACTGTTTTTCCTTTTGAACGATCTCTGAGGGGATCAATGCTCTGTAAGCCTGGGAGGCCCAGTTCCGAGAAATAGACCAACCTAGTATAAGTTAGTTGCTCTGTTACTTCGATTTCTGTTTGTGGTATAAATAGATACCTTTGTCTGGTTGGCTGGTAGCGATGAGATTAGCAACATACGGAATCTCGAATCTAACATTGCTGATTTGGCCTGGCGTCCATTTGTATACTTCTTTAAGAAGTCTATGGACTACTGATAAGATGACGTCGGAGGCCAAGGGGCCCTTACTGCGCAACAGCAATTGAATGTCCGGGAATTGTTGGATGATTTTGATGAGATGAGTCACTAGAGGATTTTTGATGTTCTTCTCTAAATATCTGTTCAGCTCTTGAGCATCCGAAAAATCAAGCATCAGGGGCTCTATAATCTCAACAAGATCTTCTGTCATCTTCTCAAAGTCCTAGGAGAATGTTAGATCAATACTGTCGCCTTCAAGTCTTTGCGCAGTGCTGCACCTACCTTGCGGATTTGTTCGGGCATCAGTTCTTCACCCATGATCTGAAGTTTGAGAGCATGTTCGTGGACCTTGATCACCTGTTGGTGAAGACTCTCATTTTCCTTCTTCAGCTCTGTGATCCTTTCTTCTTTCTGCGAAGCCTTTTCCTGGTCTAACTGTATAAAATATTTTAACTTTTTCACTTCTCTTTTCAGCTCGTTCACCTCGTGTTTTAATTTCTTTATCTCACAATGGCAGCCGAAAGCTTTTTGAGGCTGAAACTTTCCTCACTATGAACAGACTTGATGCTCTGACAACGGTCCTGCAAAGCTGTTTCCAGCTGGCTTTTGGTCAGCAGAAGATCGGCCTGGTGATTATCGACATTGTTTTCGAGTTTTCTGATGCGGTCTTTGTTCTTCTCTTCAGAATTGATCGAACATTCCAATTCTCTCTTGAGTTGGACAATCTTCTGGTCGCAATGGCAGATCTCTTCCGGGGATCCTAGATGATGGAGTTCGTCCCCTCGTAGCTGTTCGGGGAATTTTTGGTCGTTTCCCAAATATCTCTATAAATGATGTTAGTAGGAAGTCTTTCGGTATGCTTTGAAGATCAAAAGTCATATTACCTCTTTCTTCTTATGTTGCCTCTCTGATGAGCCATGTACTACTCTTTCACGGTATGAGCCCCCGCCACTCCGTTCACTTTCATGAACCATTCGTCCACCACTCTGCGCATTGTTGGCGACGTCTTCATAATTCGGACCATTATTTCCTGATGAACCAAAAACAAGGTGTCTTATATTCTCCTTTATCATATAAAAATAGTTCATTTTCAGCCCAATTTACAGGAATATTTAAAAAATCTGTTCAACAATTGGCAGACGAGAAAGTTGAAGTTGAGCGAAGAAAAGAACTTGGGGTGGATTGAAATATGAACGAGATATACTGTAGAAATAAATCAGATCAGAACTCGAAGGTTCTTCTGCTTATTGGTCAGTGGTATTGAGAGTCTGACCACATGCAACAATCAATTGATAAATGTTAAACGCGCTAGTGTTGGAGATAGATGTAGACCCAGAATACTAAGGCAATGGAAAGTAGTATCAATATATGCAGGTTAGATAAAATCATATTTAATTAATACCCAATCCTCTAAAATCTCAAATTTATTGAATGATGAACTAAAAAAAGACTATTCATCCAACAAATAGTTTATACACTTGGCCCAGTCTACCTCAGTGCTGCCATATATATTGAACTCATTAGACTAATACTAACTGTCGGTTTCTGAGACCTCTCACTTCCCAACCTTTCTTTTTCACTTCATTCATCTTTATTTTCAAGCAGGCCGTCATGGGTGATCTGGACAATAAATTCATTGTCGGCATCGACTTCGGAACCACTTATTCGGGTATTTCCTATGCTCATTCTGCAATCTCAGATTCACGAGCACGTTTGCAGAAATGGCCCACACTCCCGGTATCCCTGAAGGGAGACGTCATCCAAGGTCCCCACGACAGTGTACCAAGGGATGATGGTGTCGTTCATTGGGGATTCATGACCAATGACCTCGAAAATCAAGATCAAGTGTCTCGATGGTTCAAGCTGTAAGTCTATAAATTCCTATGTCAGAAGTTAAACTCTTATTGATTTGAAATTATGTATTCAAGGGGCCTCAATGGGAAATTCCCTCTTGGAGCTTTAGCCAAATCCACATCTCCGGCTGAGGCAGAAAGGCTTCTCAAGGTTTACATGAAGGCCCTCAATCGTCACCTCCTATACACTCTTAACAACATATTCTCCGAACACTCAACTAAGAACTTCAACTTTCAGTTTGTCATAACTGTACCCGCCATCTGGAGTGAAGCAGCTCGTGATCGCACTCGACGTGCTTGCCAGCAGTCCTTGAGTCTGGCCAAGAAGAGCTCGGACATCCATATGGTTTCCGAGCCTGAGGCTGCTGCCCTCTATGCCTTCAAAACTATCCCAAAATTAGATCTTAAAGTTGGGAAAAGTTTCCTCGTTGTCGATGCTGGTGGTGGCACTGTCGATCTCATTACTTATACCATTCAGATGGCTAATCCGTTGGTTCTCAAGGAAGCTTGCCCGGGAACAGGTGGTCTGTGTGGGTCTTCATACATCAACCGTTGCTTTGAGAAGTATATTCAGGAAAAACTTGGTGGATGTCCGGGGTGGGATACTGACATCTTCAATGAAGCGAAGTGCAAGTTTGAGACCACTGTAGGTTATCCCGACGACATTCTGGTGTTCTCTCACCCCACACTAACACGCATAATTTAGATTAAACGCGTCTTCAATCCGAATAATGGCAAAACACACTACCCTCTCCGAGTTGCCGGTCTCGCTAACAATCCGGCTCTCGGTATCCGGAACCGTTACTTCCACATTCCCGCCGAAGACATCCAGAAGATGTACAGTGATTGTGTGAACCAAACTATTGAATTGGTCCAGGATCAACTGCGTCGATGCAATGTGAGGGTGCAGACCATCCTCCTGGTTGGTGGGTTCGGCCAAAGCGTGTACTTGCATCATGCTATTCAAGAGCATATTTCTAAAGATATCGAGGTTTTGCGGCCTGACGAGTCTTGGGATGCTGTGGCTCAGGGAGCCGTCATTCATGGTCTGACACTGACGAACCCAAGCCTCATGAACCTATCAGTTGGAAGCCGACGTGCAAGATACAGCCATGGTATCAACCTTAATTCTCCATATATCCAACACATACACTCGGATTTTCCACAGGGGCCTTTCTTCAGCAAATTTCACCGAGCTCTCAGAATTATGGAGATGACGTGGTTTTTGACCCGTGGCCAAGAAATTACCCAAGAGTCCCCTGTGAGATTGAGTTCAACCACATTCATAAAAGAGCAAGCTGGACCAGAATATGGAAATTGTCGTGTACTTCCATACCGAAGATGGCAACCCACCCGTACAACTAGAGCCAAATTTGAGGGTTCTTTGCACTCTAAATGTTAACTTCGACCGAATTCCCATAAAGAAGAGGAAGACACTAGTTGGTAAAGATGGTGTAGATTACTGGGTTTTATCAGGCTTAGTGAGGTGCACCTATCGTTCGGCGGATACACTGTACACACTTTTCTATGAAGGTATGTTTCGTTGACTTCCAGTGAGGGAGCGAAGTTGATACTAACACAATCATACAGGAGACGAGTACGATTCTGTGACGGCAGCGTATGTTTGATACCAGGGATGAGGTGACAAGGTCTTAGTTGGATGATTATCACCATGAACTATGCGGTTCTATTGTGATAGATTTTTACTTTTCTGTCTTTATGTTTATGAACTTTCACTGCTCCAAAAATACATTGAATATTTTCCCATGTGAAATGCAACAAAATAGCAGTAACAAGAACTCTACATAGTAGCTTCGTCACCAACATAAGTTATGCGTTTTGAACTCTACTATGGCTGTCGTTGCAAACACATGATCAGCTATAGGGTTAGGGACTAATATCCAGCCAGATCTGACATTGGCACCTTGCACCCGTGTATAAGATACAGATTGTTCCCAGAGAGTTTATTCTTTGCAAATAACTTGACCATGAAGTACTCTAATACTAATGTAATCATCTTATCACTTACAATATGCAACATCACCCTAGCCAGGCTGCATCTCACGATGAAAGCGGGTATCGATCGCCCTGTAGGATCACTGAGGGCAGTTGTTTCAACAAGAGCCGCATGAGTATCCGTTTCCTACGTCCAAAACTCCATTCGCCAACGCCGTCAGCTTGCACTAGATCGATCCTAAAATGCAGCCATATCAAATAATCGTCAACAATACCGTCGCTGTTTTAAGTTAGGCTCTATGTCCTGGGCGAGGGGACGCATCGTAATCGGCAGTCTTATCGTATCGTTCTTATCTATCGGAGTAAATATGATAGGAAGGAGGGGTCGCACTACAAAGGGAACGACGTTGAGTAATGATGTAATTGCGTCAATATTAAAAAAAGAGTAAAAGGGAAAGAACTTTCGATGGCAGCCATGAGACATTTTGGCAGGTGCGGTGATGTCTGTAGTATATGGTAAATTCTAAAAACGGAAATTTCGTATCGCTTTTTCGCGGGTGGATGCCCCCGCACTTACATAATTGCGTTCGCTCTTTCCCCGAAACGATTGAGTTAGACGGGGCCGATTGTGTTGTTCTTTCCGGTATTGTAAAGTTGTGCAAAAGAGCTTTGTTTAGTTAGTTTTTTTTCCTCTTTGCTCTGCTTTTCATACCTCTTGTTCTCTTCTATCGTCTTCACTTTTCTTTTTTTTTCTTCTTTTCTTTGTTCTGCAAATCTCTACGTTCAACTTATCTGTCCTGACAACCAAATATTATCAGCTTCGTCAGCTATTATATATTACTTAATAATTGACCTTCGACTCCTATTGTTTCAGTTGTTTTGTCAACTGATTTCCTATATTCGACTATTTTGTTTTTGACTGTATCTTCTTTGGATCATCTAAACACTGGTCTTAATTACACTGTAGTTCATCATATACTCAACGCATAACATACCTTTTGTTTGTATCATTCACGCTTCATCCTGTACCACATCAATCGTTTGATCTCTTAATCGTCATCTTGACTTATCTCTTACAAATTATTTTCAACAGTCAAAGATCTCGTCTACCTTGAACTACCCTATTCTTTTCATTCTCTCTTTTCTCCTAATGCGACTGTGGTAATAACTCTCTTCATTATCTTTCCCTGGCAGTTTGTCTTTACGGCGCCAAGACTTTTACAGTGTTACTTGTTGTGGCCCGATCTTTGCCATCTTTCCTATTACTCTGTCTCTCAAGTCGATAGTTGTCTCTTGTTTGTTTTCATCATGTTAGACAGACTTCACAGAAACCGCCCTCTTTATGTGGCTCTTTCTATGCACCCTCATCATAACCACGGTGATTCTTTCAGCCAGTGAGTAGCAGAGCTTTTCGTGACTAACAATTTTTTCTTACTTTTGTCTAACCAGCATGCCTTCAGATACCATTGGGCTCTTGTGGTCGGATCGATAATCGAAACACCCATGTCGAAGGGCACGCGTTACCACCTCACTTTCATCAAGCAAAACGGCTACTGGGTCCCGCGAGTTGAGAAGGACCACATCTCGTTGGGTCTCGGATCGAATCTCCTCGTGCGCGCCAAGATTGGTAACCTTGTTAAACTGCACTATCTCGAACGTATCATCACAGGCATTCCGACGGACGACTTCGTGGGGTCCAGTTGCGAGATGTGGGTGTCCCGGGTGATTTTTGCGCTTCATTGGCGGCCTAACGTGATGCGGAAGAGAGTAGAGGAATGGTACATGATTCGAGCGTGGGCGTTGGCCGGAGCGGAAGAAAGCACGCAGGAGTATGCCAATAACATGAGGTATAACCGGATCGTAGATTTGTCCAAGAGAGTGCGGTCTCTGTCGGATAAAAAGTACTTTTCAGTGACGCCACTGTCATTGTCGACTATCAACGCGCAGACGTTTGCGGATGATATTTCGTTGGCGTTGTCGATGTCTACGCTTTGGACGGACGACTTGAAGAAGGGTGATGATATACCACTGAAAGGCAGTGACATGTGGATGGAGCATCAGTGAAGTGGTGGGACGAAAAAACAGTGAAGATCAGTATCATAAGAATCTATGGCTCATGTCAAAGAAAATTTGAATGAATTATTGTCCGGTATTTCATCATTATATGGCATAATTCTTATTGTCAACATCATCGACGATTTATTTGGTCTCGGATTGTTAAGTTTTCTCGAGTCTACTTTTCCTTTTTTTGTTTTTGTTTTTGTTCTTTTGCTCCCTTTGTCTGTTTATCTATTCCTGCGGTACACGGAAAGTCGAAAAGTCCTTCTGTAAAGTAGTTCGTAGATGACATCTAATTTGTGGGAGAATGGTCTTTATGGAATGGAGTGTGTTCGCAGTGGTGCAAGGGGGAGGGGGAAGTTAGTTTCTGGATACCCCGTCTGAGGGTTTGTGATTCTGGGCCTATTTGATTGGCTCCAGGTATGTGTCTCTGTTTTATCTCTCACTCCCTAGATTGAGCGTTGACATTCCGTTGGTGATGTAGAGGATTTGGGGGTGTTTTTTTATAAAAGTTATGGAATGTCTTTGCTTGTTTGTTAATTCATTTGATTCCTTTCATGTGTATTTTTAATGTAATATAGTGATGCAAAAGAGAGTGGTTGTATAAATGTGCAGAGTGTAATGAAGTGAATGGATTTTGAGTGCATTGTCGAAGTTATGAAATCTTGTTATGTTTACAGTTTGAGGAAGGATTCTGCAAGCGGTTGTACAAAAAGTGGGTCTTAGTCTAGAGGAGGAAAGGAGCTCTACTGAAGCTGTGATGAGGGATCAAGTTATCGATGGAGATAGTAAAACCCTAATAATTAACCCTGATCCCGCAGGTGCGGGAGGAGCACGTCATCAGTCTAGGACTTGTCGCGAGGTGGGCCACACTTGGGTCAGTGTAGCTTGACGTCAATTAAGTTTGCCGTTGATATTACTCATGTTTACTAGAACATTAGCCTCATGCTTTCGAGAACAACCTTACGAATTGCTAGACAGCAACATACCACGAGTTTTTTTAGATCTTTCGGACAGAGAGAGTTTTCGGCTACTATGGTTAATACCGAGAAGATGAAGCCGGCGACAAGAGTGTCGGGGCAGAGCCAGGATGTGTGGTAAGTTGAGAGAGGACCGAGAGTTAAAGTCCAGATAGAACAATGAACTAACTGATGAAACAGGTCTATTATCAACGAGGCTGCGGCCGCCTCGCCCCACCAGCCGATCGTCAACATGGGTCAAGGCTTCTTTGGCTACAACCCTCCCCCCTTTCTCATTGACGCCGCCCAACAAGCCCTCACGCGTGTCGAATGCAACCAATATTCGCCCACGAAGGGCCGCCCTCGCCTCAAGAAGGCGCTCGCGGACGCCTACTCGCCACTGTGGGGCCGCCAGTTGGACCCGGAGACGGAGATCACGGTGACAACGGGGGCGAACGAGGGGATGTTGAGTGCGTTCATGGGGTGGGTAGAGGCGGGGATGAGGTTGTTGTTTTCGAGCCGTTTTTCGATCAGTATATTTCGAATATTGGAATGACGGGGGGTGTAGTGCGCTATGTGCCGTTGACGCCGCCGGAGAATGGGGATAAGGAAAAGACGTCGGCGAGAGACTGGACGGTGAATTGGGACAAGTTTGACGCGGTGATTAACGAGAAGACGAAGATGATTGTGTTGAATACGCCCCATAATCCTGTAGGGAAAATCTTCTCCAAGGAGGAGTTGGAACGCATTGCCGAGACTGCCGTCAAGAACAACATCATCGTCCTGTCCGACGAAGTCTATGACCGCCTTTTCTACGTCCCTTTCACCCGAATCGCTACCCTCAACCCTGAGATTGAAAAACTCACTCTCACCGTTGGCTCCGCCGGCAAAAACTTCTACGCAACGGGCTGGCGCGTCGGCTGGCTCATTGGCCCCGAGAACCTCATCAAATACGTCTCGGCCGCCCACACGCGCATCTGCTACTCGTCCGTCTCGCCCCTCCAGGAAGCCTGTGCCATCGGCTTCGAACAAGCGGACAAGAATGGCTTTTGGGAAGAGTCGATTCGCGACATGAAGGGGAAGATGGATCGGTTCAATGCGGTGTGGGATGAGCTTGGGTTGCCGTATTCGGAACCCGAGGGTGGCTATTTTGTGTTGGTGAATATGATGAAGGTGGAGGTGCCGCAGGACTATCCGTTCCCGGAACACGTTGCGAAGAGACCAAGGGATTTCAAGTTGGCATGGTTTTTGATTAATGAGTTGGGAGTTGCGGCGATTCCGCCGACGGAGTTTTACACAAAGGAAAATGAGAAGATTGCCGAGTATTGGATTCGCTTTGCGGTTTGCAAAGAGGATAAGGTGTTGGAGCAGGCTAAGGAGAGACTGAGAGGGCTGAAGAAGTTCATCAAGCAGTAGAGGTGATTACATTAGACAAGATTAGATGATGATGTATATTAAATGAAATGAAATCAAAGTTAAAATGCAAAATGTAGTGTAATGTCAAATAATGTCACATGATATCCCAAAACCCTAGAAAATGCCAATATTTCTAGTCTCTATAGTGTCCGCCCTCTACTCCCTCTCCCGCCCCCAACACGTCAAACCATGATGTCCCAAAACAACCCCCACAACAACCGTCCCCACTCTTCAACCCCCACCCTCTCATCCCGCACCCAACAACCTCCCAAAAGATACCCAACTGCTGCCAATTCAGCCACCGAAACAACGGCTTCGACAACCCCCCAGGTAACCTCCAGACCCGCTTCCTTCCCGCTGCGGTTCGCCAACGAGGTGATAGATGTCCACACCGGGATCACCGCCAACAACCCGCAGAGGGCCAACGAGGCAACTTGGCAAAGGCGACTTGCCTCCTCTTCGAGGGTGAGACCCAAGGTCCACAGAAGCGTCACCTGGCAAACCAGCAAAATCGGCACAGCCATCGGCGAATGTAAAATCCGAATGACAAACGGGTTTTCCCTATCCTTCGCCGTCCCCCCCTGCAGACTTTCCCCCCTTTTCTTAATCATCGTCGGCGACGAAAAGATAGACGATGTATGACTATTAGTTGGAGACGTCGCCCTCGTAGTCACCCCGTCATCGCCATCATCCAGCCCTAGCGAGAAACTCCGATTCAACATCGATGCCAAGTCGGTCCGCGGGTCGTTCTGGGCCGGCGGGGCAAAGAACTTGGCTTCCGCGAACATCACGGGGCTTCCAGATGTATCATTAGGTCGGGAGGAACGCTCAGTGAACGGGTCGTGTTCGCCTAGGTTTCGAGGCGGGAATGAGCTGGCGAACGGGTTGCCAAGGCCAGGGCTAAGCGGTGATGCGAATCCTGTGGATACCATGGGAGACACGCTGCGTTGCAAAGCACCGGACGCATTGACAGCGGCTGCTCGTTGGCTCAAGTATCTCTGAACCGGAGGCTTTGGTGCTGGTGGGACCTTGAACCAGAAGGGACTGCTGTGCTCTTCTTGCTTAATCTTAGGAGCGAACGGATTATTGTTAACGGGAGATCTTACCAAGGCCGAAGGCAATTGCGCAGTCGGGATCTCGGTCGACTGCTCGATTACTGGCTGTGTCGGTGACCAATCCATTGAATCAGCGTCATCCTGAGAAATGGCCTGGAACCGCCGGGAGTCCGCCCAGGCGCCCGAGCTTGCATGTTAGACGCCATCCCCAGTGACCCAAAGTTCGATCTACGCACAGGACTCCCAGTTCCAGGGCTGGTAAAGTTGGTGCTGCGGACAGGAGACACGGGGCTAACCGGAGACGTCCGGCTAGATGTCGGCGCCGTCAAAATGTCATCCAAAATCGAACTTAGGTTCGTCGTCTCTAATCCCCTCTTAATCTCGGGGTCAATAGTCCCCTCACGCATCCTCAGAGCCGTCGATGGCCTCGGCGTCTCAGCCAGAACCTTCCCAAATGACGACCGCAAATCGTCATTGCCAAACAGCGGCGTCGTATCAAGTTTAACAATCCTCCTTGACGAAACCAACGCATAGACAAACGTAATTGCTGCCACGAAATGCGCACACAATCTCGCCATATCCTGGTCACCTCTTCCAACCTCCATATCATCCAGATGCGGAAAGACAATTCGCGCCAACAAGATACTCGCTTGCAACGAATACCATGAACTCAGTCCCATCACTGGCTTAGCGAACCCTCTAAACACCTGCCGGAACCTCGGATTCCACCACAACGCCATCAATGACATCACCAACCCCGCCGTCATTACGTCTGTGCCACCCGGCAACAACCTCGCCATCGCCATGACAAACCGCACTGTCGCAACAATCCACTTCGGCCAATAAAACCAAATACCTTCTTCCTCTTCTGCATTCTCGGCCATCATAGGTCGCAATAGCATCTCGAGAACCCCAACGTGCCACAAGCCCTGCGCGACGACACCTCCCCACCACAAACTCTTCCCCAGCTTATCCGCAATATCCAAACTCGTGATCCCGCGCCGCCGATGTCTGTTCTCTCGACTCTGCTCCATCATCCGGCGCAGGTAGTCCGTCTTGGCCGTATACCGGGCTTGTCGGACCCTAGCAGCGACCTTGGGTTCGCATTGGACGCAGATTTGCGGGTAGCGTTTTTCGAGGTTGGCACGGAAGGTGTAGTAGTTCTTCTCTAGGATTGCGTATTCGGGGTCATTGGGGTCTGATGGAAGATATTGGGCAAGCGACGAGGTGAAGAGATGTTGGTTCTTTAAGCAGGTTTTGCAAAATATTGATGATGGGGATGACATCGGTTCGACGGATGTTGATGCTCGAGTAGACCGGGCATATTGAGGGACGCTAGTTGAGATTGTTTCTTCGATTGGCGGATCGGTGATGTCGCCGTGCTGCAAAAGTCGAGTTAGTCACGAGTTGTCATAGACATTAGATCAGGTCCCCGCCTACCTCATCTAGCCAATTGGTGGCATCGCAGCTGGGACAGTCGAATTTTCTTGGCGTGAGCCCGGGTTCAAAGCGGCGACCCTGGGCTTTGTTACAGTAGAAACATCGGAGCTGTTTTGCTCTCAGCAACGCCGGCATGATAGCGGCGCAAACGTCGGGTTGGCAGTAGCGTTCGTCGGGTGTGTTTAGCAATGAAGAGAATATATAGATAAAGTCGAGTAAATACTTGTTTGTATTTAGTTGTGCCTCAGCGATGTCGTAGTGTTTGTAGTAATGATGGCGATGGAGCCTGATAGGATTATCGCGAATATTCGGTCGGAATTGAGTTTCGAAGTGGAATTCTAAGCAACAAAACAAAGAAA
This sequence comes from Meredithiella fracta, assembly GCA_023677585.1. Lineage (NCBI taxonomy): Eukaryota > Fungi > Ascomycota > Sordariomycetes > Microascales > Ceratocystidaceae > Meredithiella > Meredithiella fracta. The sequence goes on from JAGXCV010000007.1 coordinate 1,216,798, forward strand.
GCTACCCACTAGCAACAGCTACCAATTAAGCAATCAATCAGGCCGTGTTAAAAACCTGAACCTATCCTAGTAGCAATATATGTCTACACAGAAAACAAATGTACAAATGTACAGATAGCCAGTAATGTGAAGCTTTGCAAACAATGAAGCCAAACCCGTCTCCAAAATAATGACGCGATAGAAAAGAAAAGTATTGATTATTGTCTTTTTTCGTGCTTTCCTTGGCTGGCTCTTCCCTTCTGTCGGCTTGCCACCCATGCACCTGCACTTTCAATGTTTATCCCTTGCGTAGATCAAGCACCTGCTCCAAGCCAGGAAAAAAAAAAAAAGACGATGCTGTATTACGAATAAAAACAAAGGGGGCTTCAAGTCCAAATTTCGAGCTACAATGCAACTATGGACACATCGTCGTATCTTCCTCTGGATAATACCAAGCCCGCTATTAGACACCGGATTCGTTGATTTTTTTGTCAAGCTCCATACCCAATCTCTGGATTGTACAAATTGGATTCATTGTGTTTTAAAGTGGGTGCGCTCCGCTAAAGTGATATTACCTATAGGGTTCATACCTGACACTAGGGTTATATCTGAGCTTTCGAGGGAATAAGGATCACTTGCATGAAAGGATGAACTATAACTAACACTAAAAACAAAACGGAAATAACTATCATATATAGAGTGGCTTTTCTCTGAATAATAGGAAAGTTCATTTTATGGGACCAACTACTAACATAAATTAATGATACTATTAATAACACTCGACATATACTCGTATGAATCAACAATTATTTATTAACATGAATCATAACAATGAACCCAACGCTATAATCTACAGCAATTTCACATACTTCATAAACTCACCATCCTCCAACAAGTTCCCTAAAATTCCCCTCGTAACACAAATACAAATTTCTACGCCTCCATCCGGTCTTCTTGGCATCATCATCGTCATCCCTCCAATCTCTAACGTCGCCGAACTCCTTACACATCCCGGGCCCCTTCCAAACCCCATCTCAATACTATAATTATCCCTCTTCACCCAACTCGTCAACACAAAGTCCTTCTTTCTATCATACAAAAATATATTCGGCTGCAAAGTTGTCCCTGGTTGCTCCATCTCTTTAATCCATTGCTTCGACATTGTCGAGAGGATTGTAGGATTAAGACTCTGCCGGAAAGCCCCGGAGAGGGTTCCGAGGGGCATGGAGATTATGGTGCCAGCGGGGAGACCGGTAGGAATGTACACGACCATGAAGCCGGGGTGGTCTTTGTGGACACCAACTTGTTCTCTGACGTCGACGCTACGGAAACTGATGGCGAGTTCCTCGGGGTTGAGGTTGCGGGCTTTCGTGATGTGCTTGATGAATAATGCAGACATGGCATCGTCAGTCGAGATGAACGGGATGTCCTTGGGTTTACTGGCGGTAGCGTTGATTTTGAGTTTATCTTGATTTTCTTTGGAGATCAGGAATGTTTCCCAGTTTCCGTTGACAGTTGAAGGCGAGTCGTCGTAGCGAGGGTACCATCTAGGCTGTCTGGGCATCCTAGCCAAGTCATCCTTCAGCTTAACGTCTGAGACATCGACCATGCCGCGGCGCGGCTGATTCCAAAGGCGGAGTTCTTTTCGGTGAACTTGACGTTGGGATCGCAGCAACGGGAGACAATGGACAGAATGGATGAGTGTCCGGTGGCATCGTGGACGAGATGCGAGGTACTGGAGCCAATTAACACGCCACCCCTCAAGAAATTAATATGTATTCTCAAAACAGGATGCGGTTTATTCTCAATGATTGCCTCGTCTTTGTGCCCTGGGAAGTTCTTCCGCGTCACATAGGGTCCCTCAGCCAGATACCTCATAGGAAAGTTCTTCGCCTTCATTTCAGCGTATGAAGGGTGCGTATCATCCCTAATGTAGTCATTAACAATGATCATCGACTCATGCCGGGGGTCCTCGGTAATTTTCCACGGAAGATCGGGTCCATCATGCGTGACGATGCCGGCGAGCCAGGGGAAGAAGGTAGCGGCGAGGGTAGTTGCGGACTGAAGGCGGGTGATGATTGCAGTGCGGGCGAATGGAGTAGAGGTGTCAGCGGGATACAAGGAAAATATGTTAGTGATGAAAGGCGTAGTGGCGCTTTGGCCAAGGGTATCCGTGTAGAAATTCTGTAGGATAGAAGACATTATGAATTATATGTTATTAAAATATGCGTGTAAATAACGATCTAAGGAAACAGTTGCAAAACCACCGAGGGTCCTCACTACTTTATATATCTTCAATGACTACCCGCCGGCCTTCAACCCCCTCTCGTACCACTGACTTCTCCGCTTTTCTTGCAATGCTATCCTCTCCGTCTCTCTCTCTCTCTCTTCGGGCTATCGCATCTCCATCATTCTTGCCATGTCCGCTCCTTCCTTTTGTACCCTCGTACATTCACCCCACCCCGTTCCTTTTTATCCTCGAGTTTTCTTAGTATGAGCCCTACCGGTGTTACATCCATGACTTCCTGTCAATTGTCTTACCACGAAATGTGTGGTCTCTGCTGTGAAGTCGGGCTTAGGAAGACATACAGGCTCAATGTTACTCCCCACACCGGGGATCTAGCTTCGATACAAAATAAAGAGAGAAAGACATGTATACATGTATACGGATGGAAACTAATAATGTAGTGGGATATTGTTACATCGGCAACGGCCGAACGGAGACTGGTACGGGGAGGCGAGCAGTGTAGGAGGAGCTAGATATACATAACACGATATTGTTTTAAATGGAAAGAATCAAATGATCTAGGGGCAGGGGCCCGGGGAATTTAGAAATGAATGGGGAGGATGTTGGGTATATGCAAGAGGTGTCAGTGGTACGTGTTGATTGGCGGATCAATGAAAAAAGTCAAGGGACAACAAGGCGGTGACTGGTAAGTTATCTGCTTATGTTTATTTCGTGATTGACATCATGTTATCATACACATTGTCACTATGGTTATACAATTCAGTTAGGACACACTCGTATACAAATTAAGGAATAAAAGTGATTGACGTAAGAGTTTGTTACCTTTTATAAAATGCAATTTTACTTGTGGACTTGCTAAGGTCTACGGAGTTACCCTTTTCCGATGATTACTACTGGATGGTTCTAAAACTTTCTTTATAATATTTTTCCCTCTCCCTAGAGATTTCCCTGTTTTCCCTACGTGTAATGTGGACTTTTAACTAAAACCACAAAAAGTTAGCAACACTCCTAGTTACTTTTAGAATTTTGGGTGATGGGCACTGTACTATGAAGAACTAGTGATGTAGACTATAACAATTAATCTCTGCTTTGTGGTTGAATCAAGTGGCAATTCTAGCGGATATTCTACCTGAGGTATATAATAGTGTTACAGATTATTGGTAGATAGAATCCTGCTGGAGGTTCTGGAACGAAACATGCTCTTCAATATGGGAGTAAGTTTTTGTTCGTTCTCGGTTTGTCGAAAAAGTGAAAAAAAAGTCATATCGAGAATTCAGGGTCATTGTTGGTGGTATCGATAGCCCTATCTATGATTATCTAGGACTGAAACCCGACGATTCGCAATATCCATCTGAAACCCGATTTGGCCATCTTAGAAAGAACCCAAACACCGTACTTTCAACACTTACAGAGCTACAATGCTGGGGTCATGGCTAAAGCCCAACTTTGAAATACTACCTCCAGTAACTACTACAGTTTGCAAATGCCCTATATAGGGACTACCAGCTGATGGGCGCAATTTCCTATACAGACAAATTGCATCCCGCCATTTCAAGCAACGAATGTAAAATTATGAAGGAAATCTTGGCAATATTGTTCAGCCTCGCAAATAGTCCGAGGTATCGCGTATATTTATGTGTAGATCATTAGAATTTCATTAGAATTCTATATATTGTTGCTTTCCAATTCATCTACTGGCTCGATTTGAGACCTGATTTTCCTTCACAAATTCCCATAGTTCAAAATCGATCTGGGTACCATCGCATTGCCCTTGCGATTTAAGCACGAATCCCCACGAGCTTCCCCGCCAGATGAAATTCTAGAGATAACCTTCCGCACGACACCTCGATTGCATCAATTATCCATCTTTTCAGTACCGCTTCTGTCCTCGGCGACCACGACGATATCTTTGATACCATTTTATTCCTATTCCAGGGACAATATCCATCAGCCCTAGATTGGCCCAGAACGAACAAATTCGTCTCGTCTCTTCTCGTCTTGTCTCGATACCATGCAGACACGTTACGGAACTGCCCACATTCCGACTCCGTACATACAGCACCTCTTATACAACCACCTACCACCTACCACCAGGTTTCCCCAGACTTAATACTCCACAATGGACACCTTCAGAGACCCACCGGTGGCGAGGGCCGCCGGTGAAAAGTCTAAAAAGGACGTTATCGACGCTGGCCTCCGCAGTCACAACCACTGTACGCCCCTGCACACCTCATACCTAACTTGTCATCTCCCATACTAACTCTGCCCCTAGACAAGAAGGCCCTTCCGCGCTGGCGGTATAACCTACGGCAATACCTTATCCCGATAGTCCGCATGGAAACTCCGTACCTCGCCGCCTTCCAAACATGGGCTCGCTCGCCCTTTTGGGACAGCTATTTTGCCATTACGGCAAACCTGGGGACACACACTGCCTTCATGATTGGGTTGCCAGTGCTGTTTTGGTGTGGGTTTGAGGCGTTTGGGAAGGGATTGGTCCATATACTGGCGGGCGGGGTGTTCTTTTCGGGGTTTATCAAGGATTTGTTAAGTTTGCCGAGGCCGTTGTCGCCGCCATTGCAGCGGATTACGATGAGTGGGAGTGCGGCACTTGAGTATGGGTTTCCGTCGACGCATAGTACGAATGCTGTATCTGTTGCCGTTTACGGGTTGCTGAAGCTGTATCAGCCCGGCAACATATTGGGCGATAACATCAAAGTGTTCCTGGAGGTCCTTTCATATTTCTACGCGGCATCCATTGTCATTGGCAGACTGTATTGTGGTATGCACGGTTTCCTCGACGTAATTATTGGCTCGTTACTCGGCGCCCTCATTGGATGGGCCGAGTTTGCTTACGGACCGGCTTTCGACGAGTTCATGTACAACAGTTCCTGGCTCGCTCCCATTGTCGCAACGCTCGCGATCATCGCTCTGGTTCGCGTCCACCCCGAACCTGCGGATGACTGTCCCTGCTTCGACGATTCCGTGGCTTTTGCCGGCGTGGTTATCGGTCTTGAGTTTGGTACTTGGTCGTATGGACGGCTCCCGATTGATCTTCGTGCCCCAGTGTACCTTGCCAATACTCTCTCGACCATTTTGTCTCTTGGCTGGCCCATTATCACCGTGCGTCTTGTTCTTGGTGTCTTGATCATCCTAATCTGGCGCGAAGTCACGAAGCCCACGATGCTAAAACTGCTCCCGCACATATTTCGTCTTATTGAAGGTGCCGGTCTCATTCTCCCTAGACGCTTCTTTAGCTCGGCCACGCAGTACAAGTATGTCCCCGGGGGCGTCCAGCTGGATACCGTATTCCCGCGTGTTGCTGATATCACGGGCGTTGTCTCATCCATCCGGAACCCCGGGCGCGGTAGATCCGTGTCTATTGGCCCGCAGTCCGCTGCCGATGCCTATGAAACCCTTGCGTATCGTGAGAGACGCAGACGCGAGAGCATTGGGAGTGCCACGTCTAGGAAGTCAGTGACGGTCATTGACGAAAAGGGGAGAGCTGAGGAGGAGGATGAGGATAGTGACGGGGAGGTGTTTAGAGGGTTGATAGCGCCAAGAGTGCGGTATGATGTAGAGGTTGTAACGAAGTTGGTGGTTTATACGGGAATTGGGTGGTTGAGTGTTTGGGGGATTCCCGTTGTTTTTGAATTTTTGGGTTTGGGTGTAAATGAAAGCCCGGTGGTTGCATTGTTCAAGTAAGTGTGAGATCTAGTAAATGGTTAAATAAGTATAGAGTAATTCGTAATTAATTGTTTGTATATTGCACATCATTAGAGACCATGGACAGGGTCATGTGTCTGTGACTGGCGATGTTGTTCATGAAACTGGTCTTTATCAGATCTCTGCATACCACACTGGGCTATCTGTCCCTTGCATAAATGCTTAATTGCGTACTGAGTCTTTGTGACGTTGGCTGGTAAAAGATCTGATAAGTTTTTGGAAGGCAGAATACTGGGTGGAAAGTATTAAGCTGACTATGTAATTGTAGAATATCTGGATAAATATGGCTGGAAGACATGGGGTGGGATGTGCTGATTATCGAATGATGTAGGAATGGGGAAGGTATGTGCGGGTGTGTTGTGGGAAGAATTGGAAGGTTTTTCGGCAGTAGTAAACATGCCCAAACACAACAAAATTCAATAGAGATTACCATCACCAACGACAATATTTTCCCTCAATATCCAATACGATACCATCTCAAGCTACCGAATATTCGCCTTGATACCATAACTATTTCCCTCTCCTCCCGAATCCAAATTTCTGTATTCGCTCTTCTCTCATCTACCTGCTTTTTCTTGTCTTTTTCTCTATCTCCGCATTCATCAATCTTCCTCCTTCCCGCCGAAAATCCATCAACCCCAGCACCTACCCCTTCTAAATATTTCCAATTGCCCACTGTAACCTCTCCTGTTAGCGCCATTACAGAAGGGGGCCGGCCTACCAGCCAACCCCCAATGCTCTGCCAATTCTATCCGATTTTTCTCGAGTGATTTGATTTAAACTATGCTCACCAACTTGTCATGATGCAACGATTAGCATGATTTGTATCGCTGAATACTTTGTTGAATTAAAATATTACAGTTGAGTAGAATATTATCTTCAGGATATTTAGTCTATTCTTATTATTTTTTTATTATATCTTTGAATTTCTGCGGTTGGAAAGACAACACGCGGAACTAGACACCTTGTTGCGCCGAAACGCCAATTGATTGATGCGATCGGGATTACTAGCAACGATACTTGGAAAATCGGCAGGCCGATTCGCTGAATACAACTGACGACTGCCGATTAATGACAACATCGATTTGATACATAGAATCACTTACTACGATACATTTGTGTTTGAACCTTATCACCTCTGATCTCCACCTGAGATTTAACATTGATCGATGATTCTACATTTACAAAACTACAACTCCGAGCTTGAACATCCGGCCATACACACTGGCATACAACCACACACAATGCCACTCGCCTCACCACCATCTCGGACCCTTCGGTTCGCCGACACCCCCACAACTGCTGGCACCGCTGGCGCTGGCGCTGGCGCTGACGATTCTGATTTGAGTGACTGCGATATGTCTAACATGCCCACCACATCAGCGGCTTCGACACCGTTAACATCTGCACTAACATCCGACGATAAAATCAAGAGTGAAGTTGATGATGGACAAAATGAGGCAGGAATTGACTTGTCGCATGTTGTTCCGGCAGAGTGGTCTGGTAAAGTCCCGATTTTCAAACCAAGCATGGACGAATTTCAAGACTTCAAGAAGTTTGTAAGTGGATTTTGCGCTAGAAGTATCTTATAAACCTACCTTGAAAAAATACCCTTGACTAACACAAACCTTACAGATGGAGCATGTCGATTCTTACGGTATGAAATCCGGTATCATTAAAATCATCCCGCCCGCCGAATGGAAAGAGTCTCTACCACCAATCGACAATTTGGTCCGCCAAGTGCGCGTGCGCAACCCGATCAAACAAGACATCATGGGATCTTCGGGGGAATACCGACAAGTCAACTTTGTTCACAGCCGCATATATAATGTACCTCAATGGCGCGCATTGTGCGACCAGTCCGAGCATCAACCACCCGCAAAACGTGGCGAGAGACGAACCGATCGAGTCCGGGTAGCACCGTCTAAAAGGCCACGCCTGCGCCGAAAAAGACCAAACGTTCAAGGAGAGGAGGAAATGTCGAAGATGACGAGCCGTTATCACCAGTGTCTCCCGGAGCTGAAGATTCGGTCATGACGTCGGTTGAGGATGAGGAGGATTTCCGAACAACAAGGAAGACAGGCCGGATGGGTGCGGCCCATATGGAGAAAGAAAAGCCCTCGAAAAAGGGCAAAGCAACTCCCGAACAAACACAATCAACATCTGCGCGCCGGAAATTCTGTAAACGGGAAGGATCCGCCCGGGTTGACGAAGAGAGCTTCCGTGATTTCGATTATCACATGGACATTTCCGACTTTACACCCGAACGCTGCGAAGAGCTAGAGAGAATATATTGGAAGACATTGACGTATGCGCAGCCTTTGTATGGTGCTGACTTGATGGGGACATTGTTTGACGAGTCGGTGGACCAATGGAATCTTAACAAGCTTCCGAACCTTCTCGATGTCCTCGGAACAAAAGTGCCGGGTGTAAACACGGCGTATTTGTACCTTGGAATGTGGAAAGCGACGTTTGCCTGGCATCTGGAGGATGTTGATTTATACAGTATCAACTATCTTCACTTTGGTGCGCCAAAGCAATGGTATTCGATTTCTCAAGCGGATGCCCGGCGTTTCGAGGCTGCGATGAAGACCATTTGGCCACAGGAAGCGAAACACTGCGATCAGTTTTACGTCATAAAGTTTCCTGATCTCCCCGCAGCACCTCAAGAGCCACTTCAACATCACGGTCAACAAAGTAGTGTCATATCCAGGCGAGTTTGTCGTGACTTATCCGTATGGGTACCACTCAGGGTATAATTTAGGATATAATTGTGCCGAGGCGGTGAACTTTGCTTTGGATACTTGGCTGCCGATGGGCAAGATTGCCAAGAAGTGTGAGTGTGCTGAGGCCCAGGATAGCGTGTGGGTCAATGTCTATGAGATTGAGCGCAAGCTTCGCGGTGAACGCGAGCCTGAAGAGGAGGAATGCGAGTATGTTGAAGTTGAAGTTGACGATGACGATGACGACGATGATGACGATGATGACCAAGAAGAGTCCAGGCATGGTATCCCATCACCACCGGACAGTAGCAGTGGTGGACGGAAAGCCGGGTGTAATAAGCGGAAGCCACAGTCTTCAGGCAAGTCTAAGACGGCTGGTGACTTAGAGGTCAAGAAAACGGTTAAGAGGATCAAATTGATTAAGAAGTCTCGACCTGATCCCGTCTGCTGTCTTTGTCCTAACGATAACAAAGCGCTTCCGACGATCCGGACTGACGATAACCGGCGGGTCCACCGCATGTGTGCCAATTATCTCGACATGATTTCCCTCGATATCGACCCTGAGAATGCCGAGCTCGACATGGCTATCGGTGTGCAGAGGGCTCTCGACGAAAACTACGATTACAAGTGCCTCTATTGCCACTCCAAGAGAGGAGCTTGCATCCCGTGTTCTCAGCAAGGCTGCAGTCGTGTTTACCACGCCTCGTGTGCCGCGGCTTCGGGTGCCTTCGTCGAAGAGGGTCTCATTCCGGTGTTTGGCGAAGATGGCGAAGAATGGGCAGATAAGGCTATTGAGTTGTCATGTCGATTCCATCGAGTCCGTAGAGACCGTGCTGTCACTGGGTATAAGCTCGAGGCCGATGGGAAGGCTGCTAAGATAGCTATTAATTTGTCCTCTGGTGATATCTGCCAGGTGCAGCTTAACACTAAAGATGTTTGGGCCGGTGTCGTGGTCGAAAACAGGGTTGATGAGGAGATGGTTATTCTCAAGACTATTCCTAACAGGGAGATGGTCGAAGTCCAATGGAAGTGGATTGTCGTGCCGGATCCGGCCGATTTCCATCTTCCTAAGGCCTCAACGGCTGCTAAGAAGCTCCCTAGGGAGAAGATTGTCCGTGATGCCCTCAAGCTTGTCCGTGGCGATGGAGCTGCTCCAAGAAAAGACGAGAAATTCCTTGACGGATACACGTGGGCCGAGTTTTCCGTTCACCACTCCTTATCAAATCCCCAACAAAAGCCCGTCAAGCCATTCCCAGCCAGCGGCCCGTGGTACTATCTGCCAAAGGACAGCGGAGAAGTCAGAGCGCAATACTCGGGCGACCCCAAGTCTGACATACCGGATGCCGGCGCCGACTTTCTCACTACCGTGGCCAAGGAAAGCAAGATTAAGGTCGGTGGGCCTCCGAAGCCTAAGCGGAAATCAGGGATGTCAGGAATTCCGTTGGTCATCTCGAATGCTGGGCAGTTTGGCGGACGGCCAATCATGGTGCAACCGCAGGGACAAATACCGATGCAGATGCAACCTCCAGGTCTTCAGATAAGATCGGGGCCGCAAATGCATCAAGGGCAGATGTTCCAGGGGCCTCCACAGCCACAGAGCCATCACCATCAGATCCCGCAGTTTTATCAACATATAGCTCCGGGGATGATGCAGGAGCAACAGGAGCAGCCGAGGTTTGTCCCGGAACCGGCTCAAGGTCCTGTTCCGGGACACATGGGGCCTCCGCAGATCCATCAGGAGCCGCTGCCGGGGTATCCTCTTCAGTTCTACCAGGGAGTGCCACAACAGCAGTATATGGCTCAGTATCCCGTGCCACCACAGGGTCACCCGCAACATCAGGGACCGCTGACATTTCATCAGTTCATGGGATACTCTCAGGGGCCACCTAGTTCTCAGCATCAGCCAGAACCATTTATGCCGGCACCTCACCAGTTCATCCACAGCATTCCCCCTCAACAACAACAGCAGCAGCAGCACCAACAACAGCAACAGCCGCCACAACCGCAGTCTGTGCTTCCTCCCAAACAGATCAAGGGCCCCATCCAAGGCGTCTTTGCCCCACCTCAGTCCCCGTCTTCCGTCCACCCTCAACCTCGTCAGCAACCCCAGCCTCTACCTCAACCTCAGACCCGGCCATCACATCCGCCTTCTGGCTCAATGAGACCATCAATGGCTGCCCGCATTAACCTCGCCAACCGCACTCCCATCAAGCAATCGCCCGTGCCTCTCCCGGCTAAATACCTGAGTGCGCCGTCATCGTCGAAATCTTCGCCGGCACCCGCTAGTCGACAGTTATCAACAGTGCAAAGGGAGGATTCCGAGATGAAGAAGATGTCTACTACACCAATTCCGGTTCCGGTGATCCCGGGGATGAAGATAATCCCCAAGGATCCGGTGATACCGGCGACTCCGGTTGGTGTAGAGAATGATGGAGATGGGTTAGTGGATATCCATGAGAGGGATTCGATGGGGCAAGTTACAAAGGTATTAGAGATCCTGAGGAGTGTAAGTGATGGGGGTGTAGAATGAAGAGGGCGTGATTGTATTGGGGTTTTTAGTCAGTCATTTTCTCAGTAATTAATGTCAAGATTCAAGTTTTACATACATTTTTCTATAAACCCAATTCGGCAACGCCCGCCAGCTCCAATATCGATCAGAGTAGGCTTCGAAGTCAGCTTTGGAGTCGGCTTCGGCCTACCAAGACGGTAGACACTGAACACATAAGCCACTGCGGTATTCCACCCCAGGCATGCAACCCCAAACTCCTCCGCGTCGCAATGATTCCCATGTGCGTACATGATTCCAGAGGACTGAGCAACACCAGTTGGAAGGTTCTCTCGGAAGCCTTGGCCTGAGGATAGCGTAGCGACGGGGGCTTGAGATACACCATCAAGTTAGGGGGAGGCTCGTGGGTAAAGAGCGAAGAAGCGACGAGATTAAAGTGGAGAAAACATGGGGCGACGGTGGGTGGGGTTGTTGTTGCTGTTTGTGTAACGTGAGAGTCAGACGAGGGAAGGAGGGAAGTATCCCGAGTAATGGTGTTGGTGATGGTTGAGACGATTACAGGTGTTCAATTTACGTGGATGGTGTTTAAAGGGAAATGGAACATAATATTTCTATACTACAATAATCAAGATACTAACAACATAGACTTATTCTTCAACTCTCTAACAAGATAACCAGCCAACTCCGCCTCAAACCAGCCGACAGTATTTGATCCACTTCTCATCCATCAACAACCTCCCCAACTCCTTCTTCGTCAAACACAGGCTAATTGCCACCTGTCCATCTCCCCTCTTCGGCATAAAGAAGCACATCCCCGTTATACTCGGGATCGTCCCCCTCCGCACGGCTCTCGGTACCCCCAAGCCCATGCCAAAGTCGAGCCCGTAAATCCCCACCTTTGACCATGACGTAATGCAAATTGTCCTCTTGGGGTCCAGAAACACCGGGACCGGCTGGATTTTCGAACTTGGCGCGAGAACCCTCTTGATCACCGTCTTGGCAGTGTCGACGGCCATGGGGCTCCCGAGGTCCGCGCGCACTTGGGCCGCGATGGTCCCGAGGGGCGCAGACCCCATTGTGCCAAAAGTGTTGTTGCTAACAGTCATGGAGACGAACATGCCTGGGTACTCATCGGGGACTCCCATGTACTTGCGGACGTCGACGGCGCGCATGAAGACAGTGGGCTCGGAGGCATCCATCTCGTCCAGGCGGTTCGCGATGACTCGTTGCCACACCAGGGCCGACAGAGCATCATCAGTGCTCACGAACTTGCAATCGGCTGGTTTCGTGGCGGTAGCATCAGCCTTGAGGGCATCGAGGTCTTTGCCTTCGAAGATGAAGTAGTGCCAATCGGGGTCCGTAGGCTGTGACTGGCGTTGGTAACTAGGGAACCAATCAGGAACTTCAGCGGGGACGACGTCACCATCAGGGATGGTGTAGTTGTCGACGTTGACGAGCTCGAGACGGTTCTTGTTGCCGAGGGTGATTTCTTCGGGAGTGAGAGAGATGTTCTTGCAGGCCTTGTCGAGCATGGCCATTGTGGCGGCTGCGCCATTCATGTCAAAGACAATGTGGTGGACACACCAGTAGAGAATGAGCCCACCGGGAATGAAGTTGGCCTTGACCATAAACACGGGGAAGTTTGTCTCCTTGAGATCCCGAGGGTGTCCCGGCATCGTATGGCGGATGGTGAACCGGGTCTCATCAAGCATGTGGACTGGAAATCCCCGGGCCTCCATTTCAGAGAAAGCTGGCTGCTCAGGGTCCTGAGTGAAGTCTTCAGCATGAAGGACTTGGTTGTGCCGGGTGGTATCGACGCGGAATTTGTTGGTGGTGGGGTCAATATAGACGGAGCCGTGGAACCAGGGGAAGGCGGCGGAGAGGGTAGCGATGCCGAAGGAGAGCTTGGAGAGCACAGTGTACTTGAGAAGGGGGGATGGAAGGGGGTAGATACTGGCGATGTTGATGTAGAGATTCATCATAGACTGTTGGGCGAGGGGGTCGACCTCGAAAGTCTTGGAACCGGTCTCGGGGATGGCAATGCGCATGTTGGGTGGTGGTTGTTTGGATGGAGAAGAAGGTGAGTTTGTTATGATAAAGGGTGGGTACAATGATGATGGTGATACCGGGAGTTCATCTCACCTTTATATGCATTCGTATCAGCAGATTTCATCATCGCCATATCTTATCATGTTATCACTGCCGATCCCCAGGCATCGTCACTCCACGCCAACCTACCAATCGGATTTTGTAATCATCCCGATAAACCATCTGCCTATTGTTACTCCGCCAGCCCTGTTCGGCATCCTCATACTATAGGGACGCCTTTTCGGTACTTGGTCATTTTCTCTACCTTACCACATCTCGTACCAATATTACTCTGCCCAGACCCCATAGGACCATGACGCACCGATCTTCTCCTGCATCTTTCGGGACGCAATCCGACATACCATCGGATACTGAGAACCTGAGAATCCACACAACTAATCACTTAGCATCCCTCCTTGTCATCATCCCATTCATCAGTCGTCAATGCAACTCAAGATATCATCCTTCAACCCAATAAGCCTCACGGAGTCCACTCCTAGTTCCTTCCGCCTCTGTGATGATATCCTACCTTTTTCGGCTCTTTATCACCTCCTTCTCCAACATACTACCTTCCACCACCAAACACCTTCCCCAATTCTTTTTAACTTCGTCTCGGCGACGGCCACAGCCTTTTCCATCGGAAGCTTCCGTTGTCTCTTCTCTCAATTGTCCCTTATTTACCATCACGACTAGTCAACTCCTAGGTCCTGTCGATCCGCCGGCACATTGTCTACAAACAAACTCCAGAGCAATCCTGAGATATGGGGGGCCTATTTACCGACTCAGACGGCACAGACTGCCAGTCGGAGGCTTTCGGGGATGTTTCGCTAGGGTGGCTAAGGCTGTGCTGAGTTGGTATGTTGGTGATTCTTGGTGGATACGGAAATTCGAGGGGCGCATTCGTGATATGTTGAGTGAAGACGGTTCAAAATAAATAGACTAATCAAGTATCTAGACCCTGGAAGCTGATTTGCATGATCCCTTCCAAACGAACAAACATCCGAAGTACACAGTATCAACAACCAATCATATTTTAATGAACGTATCAAAATCCCACCCATCCATATTGTTTCCCTTCCAAGCTCGAGCTCGCCATAAACCCGAATGCCAATATCTTGTCACCAATCGCCAATCCTCCCTTATTTACCATTCTGCATATGCTTCTTTCTGTCCCCGCGGACTCCCAAGGTTAATTTGGACCCCGGACGCAGTTTTGTTTAGCCCGAGAACCCGAGAGCCTGGGACGCAGTATGGAGGGTAATAAATAGCATGCAGAAGCTGAATTGTAAAAAAAGGTTCGTAGGGGGACAACGGGTACGAAATATCACGAGAAGAGTAGATTCCGGAGTTCAGGCGGTGATAGCAAGGGGTGTTAAATTTTGTGGGATTGGCGGGGTGGAAGGGCACTCGTCATTATGAATAAACATGTAGTAAGCAGTAAGAATGTGTTTCTTATTCGTATCCGCAAAGACAATCGTCATTGTATATCATCATATTAAGTTGTTATGATGGCTGTCTATTATATATTAGGGTTATAGCCAACATCATGTAACCCTTTTCCCTCCCACCTTTCCTAATCCATCCCGCGCCTCACTTTCAACCACCACCCACTATTAACTTCCACCCGCTCACCACCCCTCCACCCCTCCACCATGCCCCTCAAACATGCTATTATAACTGGTGCCACTGGGACCCTCGCCTCCCACCTCTGCTACACCCTCGCCCGCCAAAACTACACCCTCTCACTAATCGCTCAGTCGCCCACCCGCCTTGAGGCCCTCCGGGCATCCTTACCGCAATCCTCCGACTCGACCCTCCCACATACCGTACATATTGCGGATGTTGCAGATGCGGAGGGTTTAAGAGCATTGCAGAAGGAGATTGTAGAAAAAGCTGAAGTTAATTTGCTGGTTAATGCGGCGGGGATTTCGCAGAATGGGTTGCTAGCAAGGATGGATGAGGGGAGATTGTGAGGATATTGAACACGAATTTGACCGGGGCGATTTTGTGTTGTAAATATTTTCATAAGGCGTTGGTGAAAGGGGGATAAAACATGGCGATGGTAAGCTTATAAATTTAAGGTTACATTTTGTATAATGTAGTGATTCTAACTGCCTCGGTAGCCTCTATCCTTAATATCTCCAGTCTTCTAGCCATCACTGGTGGCCGCGGTGCCTCGGTATATGCCGCTAGTAAAGCTGGTCTATTAGGTAATTATCAATGATCGCCAGCTATCAATGATTACTAACTTCATCCATCCAGGCCTCACTCGCTCCTTAGCCGCCGAGATGGCCCCGCGAGTCCGAGTCAATGCGTTGCTCCCTGGATACATCAGCAGTGAAATGGTACACAGTAAGTATCACCCTCTTTATTCGATAAGCCTAATCTAACATATTCCTCAGAAATCGTCCCGGGGACATCAAATGCTTTGACTAGTAAAATCCCGTTGGGCCGGCTAGGCGACCCCGAAGACGTTACACATGCTGCCATGTTCCTTATCGAAAACAAATACGCCAACAACTCCGTCGTCAATCTCGACGGTGGACTAAGTGTCGGCGTCCAGTGAAATATCGAGAAAAAACCATGAATAAACAATTACCTAAACATAAACATTATCATAATTTATTATAATCCCCTTTCACTCCAAAACGATAACCCCGTCCCCATCAACAATATCGACATCCCCTCATCACCGTATCCATAGCCTCAACCCTCGCTTTCTTCACTTCAATAGCCTCTTCGCCATCGTCATACCTTCTCTTGGTCCCTACCTTGCCTTCATTGCTTGCCGCCTCCATGACAACCAGCACCTCGCCATCTGAGTCGTCCTCGGCCGCGGGTTCTTCGATCGGGGTGGTGATTGGCTTTGTAGGGATATTCGGGATCCGATCAGGCCGGGACCAAGTAAGGGATTTGGTGGCATTGGAAGCATACTGAATGGCGATCGACACGTCGACGAGGACCTTTCCTTCATCTTGATCGTCCTTGACAATTAGGAAACTATGCGAACCAACACCTAAAATATCCAAAGTTAGCATCGTACCTTACTTCATTAACCAATATGACTACCACGACTTACCAAACTCCGACAATGGCCTTGGAAGATTTACATCCTCATCCGGATCATACAAAATCCCTGCATCCCCCACAATTGTAAACTCCTCACTATACCCCAATTTCTCCTGCATAAACTCCACCAAGTCCCCCAATGTCGTCTCCTTCTCATTCCCCATCAACATCAACGTTACCGGACTACACACCGGGCATTCCCCCATCGGGTCCCGCGGCACATCCGGCGCCAACCATCTATCTGGAGCAAACGGTGTAATGAATACCTCCTTGCTACGCCTAAGGTCTCCCTTAACAATGTGGAAAGCCTGCAGGACGACAAGACCGGCAGCGATAGCGTTGGTGGTGGCGATGGCGGGAATGATGTTGCCAGCCATTTGCTTGATGTCGAAGCGGCTCTTGACATCGATACCGAAGATGTATGCACGAATGTTCGCCGCAGCGGTGACGAAGTTCAGTGTATCCTCGTCATCTTTGTCAAATGTAATCGACATCGGTTGGCCCTCGGCCTTGAGCCTTTCCACTCGCGCACCCAATGCTCTCGTCGCCGCAATTAACATACCAACATTCTGCTCGAGATTCCATACATTTTGTCCATTCTCCTTGATAACCAGCGGAGCAAATTCCTCACCGGCCTTCTTGACAGTATTAAAAGTAATCGGAATAGGCTTCCGTTTACCCTTCCACATCTCTTCGACGGCTAACAACCGCAAAATGTCACCGGCAAATACCTTGTCGAACATCATCTCTAGGCCTTCCGGTTTCGTGATTAGACTCCGGATCTCCTTCAATGCCGCCGCTTCCTTCCTCAACTCCTCGATCTCGGCAGCGTTTGCGACATCTTCTGAATGGTCGAATGCCGACTCGTCCTCGCTTTCGCCAAACATCTCGTTCAAAAGATATGACTTCGCCCACACAATGCAATGTATGGGTTGACTTGGTGTACTCCGGATCGTACAGACAGGGAACGTCTTCGGTGTCTCCTTTGGTGTACAATCATAGCAAGCTGTCACGCCCTTCTTGATGACCTGGATTTGCCCATTGAACCCAGTCGTGCCACTTTCGATAAGCGGGATATCCGCCATCAAACACATCTTGTTAACGTATCTGCGCGCAGACAGGTTATCCAGAGCATTGAAGACCAAATCGTAATTGGCGAACCAAGATAACGTGAATTGCTTATCTTTGATATCGCCATGATGTGCTTCCATGACAGTCTTCTGTCCGAATTTCTGCGCAACTTTCTTGGCGGTTATGGCTTTTGAGAGCTTAATATGTTCGTGACGAAAGAGGAATTGGCGATTAAGGTTGGAAAGGTCGATAGTGTCGAGATCAATAATAGTTACATGGCCGAAGTTGGATAGAACAAGGTCTTTGAGAAGTTCGCAGCCGATGCCACCGGCACCAACCATGAGGACATTGGCCTAATAATGACAAGTTAGTTATGAACCTTGAATCTGTGAGCCCATCATTACATGTCACATGCGCCTACTTGCGCCACTAACCAATAAACTATATAGTATATGATGCCCCATACCCTCGAGCTCATGTCCTGATCCTCCCCACGTGACCAAAGTAACTTACCTCTCCTAGTTTCTTGTCCAATATTCTCCCCAGCACCCTCTCAATCTGATGGTTCGTCGCCGGCGCCACCTTCGGCGGTCCCCTTTGCTCACTGAACTTCTGACTGGAAGTATCGGGTCTCGCATCAAAAATCGCATCAATGAAACCCTCAATTGACAACTCTGCCTCTGCTTCGTTCCTGTTTACAACTTGCATACTGTCCGGTAACGCTTCAACACAATGTCAATTCCAAGTTTTCCAGATTCTGCCTGTCGCAAATCGCAATTCCGTCGCGGGTGTCGCAAAGAGATTTTTGGGAGTCTGGATTGTCGTGAGGTGTCAGTAATGCCCTTAAATGAAAAGTCCAATGGGGGGAAAAAATATGAATATGGAGTCAATGGATGATTAAGTGACTTTTTGCTGATGATTCAGATGATTCACGAGCGTAGGCTGGTCGTCGTCGTCGCTTGGGATACTGATGGAAGCTTGCGCCACCTTGTTTATTATATGCCACAATATACGCCACACCTACGTTAGTTTGAATAGCAATACATCAATGTAGGCGATCGTGACGAACGTGTAGGTTATTGCTAGATTGCATAACTTACCAAAGTTCTTGCTGAAATTTTCTCTATCTCCAAAAATTTCATGATGCTATAAAGCATAAAACACAGTCGATTGATGCAAGCTTGATGTGAACAGAAACAAATCATAATATCTGTATTGCTTGCAAGCCTGCAAGTACAAGATCTAAATGCTTACCAGGCATAGTTGATGTTATACATAAATAGAATATAAAACACTCTTCGAGGCTATCGAGAGTTCCTCATCCGCCACAGTTAGTGGATCTCCCACAAATATTATACAATGAGCCACATCATCTCTCTTTCCCTAACATGCCATAATCCTCCCCGTACCCAATCCCGTCACATCTCCTCCGCATCACCATCCACTTTCTAGTCCATGAACAGACCCGACGGGTTGTCCTTCCGCCACACCTGGGTTATTCCTGTTCATTGGTTAGTATCAGACCCTCATCATCACCAATATCTATCTCCACTTACTCTTCATACAGTGGGGGCACATTCTGTGCATTCTCTTCGTCTTGCCGCATCCGGGGCAAGTGCAAAATGCTTCCATATCATCCAGCGCCTTGCCCGCCATTTGTCTATGTCTCTTCTTCATGTGCGATGTCTTCTTCTTCGGCACCGCCTTCAAAATCCCCTCCCAGATATCCGCCAACGACGGCAACCGAATGCTGATACCTGGCACTGGCACCGCTATTGAGAAGAGAAACGGAGCGGTCATGCGGACAATATGACCTGTGATCCCAACTGATAAGAAAAGTGCGGGGGGGGAGAACCGAGGAAGCATGAGGGCGATGAGAGCCATCCGGGTGGTGGCGGCCATGGTGAATGGTTGTGTGGATAGGTCAAGGTTGCTGGTTTGGGTGATGAGTGGCTATGAACTCGGTTAGTGAGATCGAGAGGTCGGTTTGGTGGGGCCTAATGTGAGGTATCAAACGGTGCAGTTAATCCAGTGAGAGGATCTCATTGACATCAATGTCACTTTTTTTTTTGATAATATCATGGGTGACGTCCTGGGGAGAATCTGCAGCTCCATAAAGGGGTTGTCATTTAGGGAACAGTTTTCGGGTCCTTAGTCACGTGCTTTTGATATTATAGTTAGGGTTATTTGGCAGCTACACAAAGAAGCTCTCACTAGAAACCTTCTTCAACGGAAAAAGCTCTTAGACAGGGGCGCAAATTATTACTTTTGCTACAAAAGAGGCTAGCGTAAGTCCTTCCTTCAATCTTTTTCCCCTTTTGTAGACTCAATCAAATTAGAACCAGCCAATGCTCACCTGCTACTTAGTGCCAAAGTAGCCAGGCACCAGACCAAAACCCCCAAGGATCTAGAAGTGAGATTGAAATTCAGGAACCAGGGAAGCTGTCAAACACCATTAAAAGATCTTAGCTTTGAAGGGTGCTGTATGTCTATATGTGTTGATGGATGAAGGCTAAAGAAAAGCTGTGATGGCCCCTGGAGCTAGTGGAAACTTCATGTCTGTGTTCACTGGAGTTTTGATCACTTGGACTGCTTCGGATGAATCAGGCAATGGGAAACCAAATGATGTTCAGGAGTCTGATATATCGAGCCATTGTTTGCTGAAATCCAGAGTTTGTTTTGTTGCTGGTGGTCCTTTTCAGCCAATGTCTCGCACCGAGGCTAGAGATCCGGAGACTGAGTCCGCCAGGGACCGTAGTTGGTGATATATGGGCGCTATTAGAAGCGGCCACTTACAGGAAGCAACTGGAGCAACGCGCCACGCTGCACCCACATTATGCTCCATACTGCAGATGAGGTGAGTTGTGAGTAATGTAGGATTGTAATCCGCAAGAGAGTGCCCTCAGGATCCAGACGTTACTATCTTGTCATAATATTAGCGATAATAGCAGCTATCATAAGCCATCCCGTTTCTATAGCGCGTGAACGACCTGTAGAAGCGGATGGGTAAGGCCAAGATAGAGATGCGCCTGTTACAGGATACACATAGAAGCTCCAATTCCTTCCATCAAACTCTCATATTGGGTCCTTGGCATTTGTCCAGTGGTCCTTGAGTTTAGTCCTGGGAACCCATCCCAGTCCGATTGACGTGGTTGGCCGGCTTCAATGGTCCCTTCCTTGCCCGTAGGACCACAATAAGCATTTACCATCAGCAACTCTCTCCTGTTTTCCTACTTGCCGTATCAAGGTGCTTCTCCTTCTTCTCCTTTCTCACGCCAACCTTGACTTTCGCGAGCTTCGTTTTCTTTTGAGACTTCAACCTCGTTCTTATTTTTATTTTTATTTTTATTTTTATTTTTGCGTTGCGTTGCGTTGCGCAGTTCATCGTCTTATCAGCACATTGTTGCATCACCAGAATTCGATTTTCCCGTATTCTAGTTTTCCCGCCTTTCCATTCGTTTTTTTTTTAGCCCATACCCTTTTGCGATACCCCTTTTAAGCCACGCTTGCGTTCCACTGGCAGCAGTAGCATACTAACACTACTACTACTACTACCAAATCGCATCTCGCCTGCCGACCACCTTTGCTTCTTTTTCTACATTTTAATCTATCACTGATATCACAACCACCATACACTAATTACAATGGCCACCACCATCTACCCTAACAGCCATGTCGGTTTCGACAGCATTACTTCTCAGATTGAGAAGAAGCTGTTGAAGCGCGGTTTCCAGTTCAACGTCATCTGCGTCGGTACGTACACACGTTTTCTCGAATCTCTAGGAAGCTATATACAATGGCCCAGGCGATGCACTTGGCATATGTCAACAGTACGCGAATGCCATAATGTTTTGGAGCATCTAAAGTAGTGATGAAGAGATTGAGCCATCTATCGCATGCTATAAATTTACTATGACATCAAATACTAACTGTTGTCGTCTTCCCCATAACCAGGTCAGACTGGTCTTGGCAAATCTACTCTTGTCAACACTATGTTCGCCTCGCACCTGATTGATTCCAAGGGTCGCATGCTCCCCGATGTGCCCATCCGCTCAACCACCGAGATCAACGCGGTCTCCCACATCGTTGAGGAGAATGGCGTCCGCCTCCGCCTCAACATTGTCGACACCCCGGTTACGGTGATATCATCAACAACGACCGCTGTTGGGATCCCATAGTCAAGTACATCAAGGACCAGCATTCGGCTTATCTCCGCAAGGAGCTCACCGCTCAGCGTGAGCGCTACATTCAGGACACCCGCATTCATTGCTGCTTGTTCTTCATCCAGCCCTCCGGTCACACTCTCAAGCCCCTTGACATTGTTGTGCTGAAGAAGCTTTCCGATGTCGTCAATGTTGTGCCCGTCATTGCCAAGGCTGACACCCTGACTCTTGAGGAGCGCCAGGCCTTCAAGAAGCGCATCAAGGAGGAGTTCGCTTTCCACAACCTCAAGATGTATCCCTACGACAACGAGGAGTTTGACGAGGAGGAGAAAGCTATGAACACTCAGATCAAGGTATGTACAACTTGGGAATAATCTTGAAGCTTCGAGCATATTGCTAACAAACTATATGCAGGACCTCATTCCATTTGCCGTCGTTGGTTCGGAGAAGTCGATCATTGTTAACGGCAAGCAGGTCCGTGGCCGCCAGAATCGGTGGGGCGTGATTAACGTTGAGGACGAGAACCACTGCGAGTTCGTGTACCTCCGTGACTTCCTGCTCCGTACTCACCTGCAGGACCTGATCGAGACAACTTCCCAAATCCACTACGAGACTTTCCGTGCCAAGCAGTTGCTTGCTCTCAAGGAGAGCAACTCCCAGAGCGGTTTTCCTACCAGCCATGCTTCTGACCGTGGTATGAGCGGTAACTCTCAACGGCCCGCGCCCAACGGGTACTAGCGCGAACCCGTTGCTCGCGAGCCAGTTGGGTTCCCCACGTTTTAAATCGATACTGCGCCCCGAGGCGTGGTGACCCGAAGTATTAATGTGTGATAAGCACGTCAGAGAATATTAGGACTGTGCAGCTCTGCTCTTATTGTTTTGCTTTCTGTTTCTCCTTGCGTTGTCTACTTGGGGCATCATCCCTTCTACATACCTCTCTTCACTATTTCTTTGAGTGTTGTTTATCTCCAGCGTTTTATTTCTTTGTTTCGTCATCCTCTTGTCTCTTCCTTACACACACAATACTATTAGTACTATTATTGCTTGGAAACCAAACGGATATCCAGCCCAGTGCGCGGATAACAATAAGTTAGGACTGTGACACACAGCGGAAACAGGGTCTGTGTTTCAGTGCCAACATAAATGGGGTTTCCTTACATGATACCTTTTTTCCTTTGACTGAATCTCTCTTATTTCTGTTTTTGATCATGTGTTCTACTTCTGTCTTGGTCTCCCACTGTAGATTGGTTGTGTTGTATCCGACGGTTGGGCTCGGACTAGAAATTGGGATATTGTCAACTACGAGGTCTACCCGTGGTACATTCGCAATGAGGAAGGATGGCCTTTGGTTACCGTCATAAAAAGCCATGTTTAATGTCATATGTTCTGGCTTGTCTGCTTCTACAGTCGTTTTTATTTCTTTTATTCTGGTTTTTGTTTTGCTGAATGCGTTTTTGGATTATTGGGCTTCTGTTATTTGGTATCTTAGGGGTCTGTTTAGTATGAATTTAGTGCGCTCGCACCGTATGTTAATTGAGTGTTTAATTAGGACTGAGACATTCCAGATTGTTTGTGATATTTTATTGCAGGGTTATTATTTTTAGGGTCTATGTTATGTTGATACACGTGATTTGCAGTTCCGTTTCTGTAAATGGTTAGAAAGTGGGAGTCTGACATTATCATGAAGTTAGGCAATCTTTCTGAAACTAGACGCTGCCTATCTTCTTTCCATCATTAATAATCCATCACATCCCGAACTTTAGTCAATTTGGTCGTTATTTTTAAGTATTATCATCACGAGGTCTGATTCATATACATCCGCCCTTACATACTTATACCAACCCTCCTATTACAACATATATTAAGTCATCATCATTACAATGGCACCATTTACCCGACGCACCCCACGGCAAGCCGTCCTGTCCTTCTCTGGATCCAAACCTCACGTTACCAAACCTGGAAAACCCAAAGATGCCAAGAAGGACGTCTATACTTCAAAGGACATCGAAGGTGTTGCCGAAATTATTACTGTCAAAGACACGGAGAAAAGAGAAGAGAAATCAAAGGTTGTCAAGATTAAGGATAATGCGCAGGATATCGGATCGAACGATCTAGATAGGCATTTGTATTCGATTGGTAGGGGAAGAGTTCATCAGATGGATCTTAGTAGGGAGGAAAAGATTTTGAGGTTCTTTGATGCTAGTGAAACATTTGGGGTAAGTTATAGATATATCCTCAGGTGTAATGATTCAGTTGCTAATTATGGTTTCATATAGCCGTCCATTGGGATATCGAGATGGAAACGGTGGGAACGAGCGAAGAGATTAGGGCTAGAGCCGCCGAGGGAAGTGTTGAGAGCTTTGAGAGATGAAAAGGCGATGAGAGGCCTGGATGCCGAAGATGCGCATATCGATATGTTATTGAATCCAAGGTTTGGTGGTGAAAGATAGATAAATTCATGATATCAGAATGCATCACATGATGCAGCGTAGTGTATCAGTCATTAAATCATTATATTACCCACAATTCTAATACCAGACACTTCGTGTCCGGTGGTGCGGTAACGTTTCGAGTCCTTTTGCCTCTAACTCCTTCATCGCATCATATAAGTAAAAGTCAATCAAAACAGCGTTGACCTCGGCCTCCGGATCATTCTTCTTAATTTCCCTTCTAATCAACTCTACGCACCAAATACTCGCCGCCCGAATCTGTATTTCATAACTTGACCGGCTCTCAATCAACTCCTTCCCCGTCACCTTTGCCATCAATGGAGGACTGTACATCAAACACCCCATCGTACCCAGAATCTGTGGCACCCGGTAATCCGCAAACATCGTCAACTCCGCAATATCCACAAACTCGCCATGTCCCTCCCCACCAAACGCCGCCCACACATCCGCGACCAAAATCTGTGCCCTCTTCAAGAATCTCACGGGCTTTTTCCGCCCGGGCCACACGGCCTCGTCGCGGAAACATGGGAAGCGGTCGGAGAGAATGTTTACTAGGCGAGCAGCAGATTTGTCGGCAGAGGCGATTAGGTTGGGGAAGGAACAGGAGAAGTCTTCGTACATGACGGTGCCGGCTTCACGGAGGATGGCGAGGCGGGCGGAGAGCATGGGATCGGGTTCGGAAGTTGCAGAACGGAATATGTGGGACATGACTTCAGGAGTGAGTTCGTGTTCGTTTTGCCAAAAGTCGGAGGATGTGATGGGGATGTCTG
Organism: Meredithiella fracta; assembly: GCA_023677585.1. Taxonomy (NCBI): domain Eukaryota; kingdom Fungi; phylum Ascomycota; class Sordariomycetes; order Microascales; family Ceratocystidaceae; genus Meredithiella; species Meredithiella fracta. Next base: position 1,241,588 of record JAGXCV010000007.1, read on the forward strand.
GGTAGAAGTTAGTCAAGGGTGTCGTGAGGTATAGATTGGAGATACATACCTTCGTCTAGTGCTCGTTGCAATGCAGCGACTAAGCCCCAGTAACCCGTCCACTTCTGGCCCTTATACTCAATACCGAATCTCTTCTCTTCTTCTTCCTCCTCGCTCCAAAAGCAAAAATTCAAAAGGTCCATTGTGATTATAAACGCTAGAGTTTCATCAGTGCGCCCCTTAGGATGCAACTCATGTTTACCCCAAGAATCTATCGAGAATTTATTCGCTTTCATGGCTGCATTGATGGTGAGCGCGGCTCTTTTGGTCGACTGCATGTCGATGGAGACGTCGATGGAGTCATTGTAGACGTATTCAGCAGAGGAAAGTACTTCAGTCGTAGGGTATGTGGGGGGTGGAGGGCCGGCGAGATGAGCGCGGAGTAGTTCGAGGAGTTCGGGGTCGGCTTCGTCGTCGGACATTGTAAAGGTAGTAGGAAATTTAGGCGTGAATTGCTAGTTGAGGCGTTGTGGATGAACGTACTTGGGGGTTCAAGTCTGTGCAGTTACGGGAGGGGGGGAAGGGGTTGTATGTCGTGGGTTATTGCTAATTATGGCAAAACTAAGTGGTTATTGATGCCAGGTGAGGCAACTACTTAAGCTGCAAAGTTTGCGATGAGGGGTAGCCATGAATAGAGACCTGTGATAGTGGGAGCTTCAAACCCCTCCGATACTTTGAAAATATGATAAATAAACCAAGTAAAAGAACTAAAGAACATAAAGTACGATCCAAGCCAGGAGCAACTCCTTTTGTCGCAACTTGCATCTACGCATATGAAGTCAACCTCGCATAGGATTGACATTTTAATTTTTAACCCTAAATAACTTCAAGGGTTTTTCCTATTATGACGATTTAGAATGAAACTACCTTAATGCGGCATACAGCAGCAAACTGAAGCAATTTCCGACGGCCTATCTGATCGTATCACATTAATTTAACACTTGAGATCTTGTAATTTTATCATCAATCCATTATCTAGGTCATTCAAAAGTCATTCGTTCTATTTCTTCTGTCTAATTGGGCCCATACAATCGATCATCATGGTATGAAACTAGAACTCCCAACAGCGATTTCAGTGACATCATCACTAATTAAATTCATTACCTAGTCCAAACGATATCTAACGGCTCACACCATCGAAAATGGTAAGTTTTTGCCTCGACGACTTCTATTTATCCCCAGGATATCATCAATTCTAACTACCATATCTTTCCAGCCCACCTCGCCCCCATCTTCTCCCTCGCTGTCACTCCCAAATCCGTCCTCTCCGCCAGCGGCCACTCTCGCTATCCACGACACAACCACCGACACTTTCCCCCTCCTTCAAACTCTTCCCACCGCCCACCCTAGCGGTTGCCACCACCTTTCCGCTTCTCGTGATGGCCGCATCGCTGCCTCTGTATCATTTGCTGGCGATGTGAAGATCTGGACATCCGATCCGGCAACCGGGGAATTGAAGCACCTGACGTCTCTAGAAACTTCTGTGACCGAGAATCCTGGCAGCGCCAAAAAGGTTGCGATGGTTTGGGCTGTTGCGTTGAGTGAGGGAGGAGATTGGATGGTTGCAACGACGATGGATGCAAGGGTCATTGTGTGGAGGGCAGTAGAGGGGGTTATGAAGGTTATGCATGTGTTTGATGGGTTCAATGAGTCGTTTGGTGGGAGTGTTGCAATTTCGAGTGATGGGGGCCTTGTTGCGTCTGGCCATAAAAATGGGAGCGTTTACGTATTTGATACCGTTACTGGCAGATTACGGCATTCATTGACTAGTAAGTGGACATATGACGATAGCTAGTCATGTGTGAGCTGTTTCTAACATGCACTACTATAGGTCTCTCTCGCCCCATCCGTAGCCTCGCCTTCTCTCCTGCCGGCACCCGCCTCGCCGCTGCCGGTGACTCCACCCTCATCGCCCTTTTCGACCTTTCCCACGGCGAGCACATCGGTAACCTCTCCGGACATGCCGCCTGGATCACTTGCGTCGACTGGAACTCCTCCGGTGACCACCTCGCCAGCTCTAGTCTCGACGGCCGTGTCAAAGTGTGGAGCATCGACAGATTAGATTGCGTGACAACTCACAATCAAACGGACGAGGGCTTGTGGGCGGTGAAGTGGTTGCCGAGAGTTGGGAAGAATGAGTTCTTTGTTACCGCAGGCAATGGGAAGAGGTTAACGTTTTACCGGGAGGCAACAGGTATTTGAGATAGAGACTCCAACTCTGGAAGAGACAGACTCTGTTGGGTACGGCGTATTAGCGTTTACGGCATTCTTTAGTTACATGGCTGTGGATATGAATAATTACCTTATTTTCATGTATGCCTAAGAGGATTTTTTCTTGGTATAATAACGTTGGTTATATTTACTTCAATGGCTTGGTCACTTGACAGTGACACCGCATGTTTTAGTTGATTGGACAACGTTTGGCAGTATTCTGGGCATCTTTAAAACCCTCTTGTTTGTATAACCCTAATGTTATTCTATATAGTTTTTCAGCATGACATGAGAAACATGCCGATCAAAATCAGATTCCTCTCTATGAAATGATATGCCTGTTACTCTCCAAGATCAGTAAATCCCTTACATAGCACTCACCAATCATTTTAGCTTATAAATAGTATCCCCAAGCACCCACCCTCCTTCTAGCGAAAAGCCGTCTCTCGCCCTATAAAGGAAACACAGATTCTCTGATGGTCTTTGCTACCACCAGCCATAATCGCATGAATGGACAACTGCATATGAGGGAAAGTAAAGATTTTTGGTGCTGGCGCGTGTTTATTATTTTTTCTCCACATTATCGTTAGATAGGGAAGGGAAGAGAAGGGAATAAGAAGAATATGGAAAGGTACACATGTCGATGAGAATCTCGTATTTAAGGCGTTAGTAGCTGTGGTGTATGAATATGGTATAGAAGAGTGAGAAGGATCGGAGGCGTTGTAGTTATTTTGGAAAAAAAATAGAAGAGACGGTTATGAAACAGGAGGCGTTTGGGAATGCCCCGTTGTTACTTTTTAGGGTTAATTGATTGAATGCTGACAGCTGTCTGGGTGTATGGCATTCCTTGAAGATTATCTTCAATGAGCTCAGATATCTGCCGAGTGAAGGCTAACTAAGCCGTGATATCATGAATGACGATCGACACTCCTGGTCGATATTAGGGATTCTGCATTGATTGAGGGATTACTGGATACTGGTTGCCAGGTCGCTGCAGAGACTCTTGGCGATGGTTGGAAGGCGGGTGGTCGGGAGATACATACACGCATACACACATACACGACTGTTCCATAATGTATTCCACGGTCTGCAGCTTCCACGAGGTTGGAAGTTGATTTCTATCATCCTGCCCATGATAATACAACAGTGTTGATACTAAGCGGATACGATAGCACCTATTGATTTACACAAGAATGTTGTCACAGTATTAATTATTGAAGATTTATATCAAACTGTTCGACGTCATTGGGCTATCTATCTCTCAAGTTCCAATAATCACATTGTTCGTCATGTCAAATTCGAGGCCCTATGAATTGGCCATGGAGACACATTATGAAACACACGATTTTCGTTGACGTCTAGCTATTGATTCCAATTGGCTTAAAAGGAAGGAGTGAGATCCATTATTACCTAGAAGGAACGTAGAAAAGCCATCTCCCTAAATCCTTTCCATGTTCATGTTAAAGGTTTGAAAGGAATATTATAACCCTAGAATTATATGACTCGTCTTAATGAGCGTACTTTTGACAGTTCGTCCGGGGATTGATACGAGATATTGAGTAGAAGATGTCTATGCTCGCAGATACGGGATCACGCGTATAAAGGTAGTAGGGTAGTGATTGACGTGGACTGTATAGGTGACGGCCCCTGAGGATAAGCCTGATTTGTGTGTAAGTCTGTTTTGCACAGCCCGCTGCTTAATTGTACTTCAGGTCCAAGATGAGCTTAGTGATCGGTTAATGGAACTATGATTGTCATAGGATTTAGACAGTTGGTATGTATAACTCTAGCATTTTGATGAGGGACTCGAAATGTTTGAAAACACAAACAATTGTACTAGCACAATGCAATCGAACCAGTGGCTGTGCCGTCAGAAATAACCAACTGTTCACTTATTACTCCTTTGTTCGCTTAAGCTTATGCTTTTATTTGTCGAATAAATTGAATATAGTCTTAACTTTAAAACTCTAATCAACTTAACTGTACCTTCCTTTGTTACTTTTTCTAACAAAAAAAAATGCAAAGTAAAAATGTTCCTGATCCTATTCAATATCAAATTTCTTCCAATCTATCCCAAAGTGTAACTACAAACAATAAGAATAAAAGACTCCAGACTTCTTTTCCTAGTCAAGGCCGCGTCGTCATCCATTGTTTCCTCTTTTTATTTTTATAGTACCTTCCTTTTGGCTGCTCCATAGAACAAATGGAAGGTCGCCCTTGTCACAATAATTCTATTTCACTTTATTTGTCTTTAGTTCTTGTCTCCTTGAACTGGCTGTCAGAAGCAAAGATGAACTTGAGAAAGTGGAGGTGGCCTTGATAGTGACGGGCAATAAACCTACTATTTGATTAATTTCGACTATCGACCGAATAGACCAAGCGCCGTAATCGTTAACAAGGGGTCGTGCGTGCGGGTATTCGGGAAGCTTGGGGGACGGACGGGGTATAGTGGGATTTCAACAATGGAGGGAACTCACTGTAGTTATCTTATTTGTCTACCGAGATACAAAGAGATGATAGGCAAAGGGTTCGTTTTGCTGGTTAAGACTCAAGAGTATGGATACTGACTTTGACTTCGTGTTTGTAGTCTTGGTGATCTTCTAACGTGATTGGATGGTCAGCAAGCAGCGCACGTTCCTGCTCAAACGTGTAATTTGAAAGTGGCTACTGAGAAGAGATCAAGGAAACCACTTTCTCTTATTAGATGAGTTTTTGGTTTCCATAATCTCTACTATTCCTCGCTTTCTCCCATCCCTCAGAGGGACCTGCTATCGTGAACACGGCCATCACTCTCCATTTCGCTTCAATGCCACGGCTTTGAGTATATTATAGGATCTAACAACAATCTGTATCATACCATTGTCTCGTCACATTGTCTCCTGGGTTCATATCCTGGTTCAATCATCCACATAACCCACTGGGTGCTTCCAAGACCCGCGACCAAGAGAAACTGGGCCCGGCGCTGCAATGCAGGAACCCTTGTTGGCCGTAGTAAATCCATGGCTCTTTCCTTCCACGGGTTGACAGTCTCCTAAGTGCCTTCTTTCCCGCCCTTGTTCAAACAGACACTCGTCCCCTTCTCTCATTGGCGAGTAATTAGCAAATTACCACTACGGATTACCCCTCCAGCAGAGTAAACGAAATGGCAACGACCTGAGCCTGTACCTGCCCATATGGCCAATGTCAATTTTTTCAGCGAAGCAAGAACTCTCTCTGCATTGATCCTCTCTCCCTTCATTGTTCGCAACCCAGAGCTAATTGGCATGATGACAAGCCCGCGTAAAAAGACCGTTCTCAATGAGCCAAGAACATCCACCCCCTCGTCCACACCCCTTGGAGCCTCACAGTGAAACGAGACGCCCCTCCCACACTCCCACAACGTCCCATTGTCTGTCGTCGGCACTAATAAGCTAAACAAGTCTCAGTCTCTGGGACTTTCCTGTTTGATTTATAATATATTATCTCGCGTCTCCCTTTGGAATTAACGATAGCTTCCTTCTTTTTATTTCTTTCCTCATTATTCCAATATCACGACATTTCTTTCTGTTGCTTGTCGTTTGACTTTTCTTTTAGCTTCTGCACGCATTCCTTAAAGCGGAGCTTGCTGTTTATTCAACTTTATTTTTCTAGTCACTCCCTAGGATACTTTTTATTCTACTTCACTTAAAGCCTCAGCGCTTGACCTTTAACTTTGACCTTTTAACTTTTACACATATAAGTCAAACACAGCAAATAGCCATGCGTGTACGTAACCACATACAATCGCTTTCATGAATCTAGCTTGCTAACCCTGCCCTCTTAGTATTCCATTGCTCTCGCTGCTGCTGGCGCGACCCTCGTTGCCGCTGTCCCTTCCCTTGAGGTTAAGGGTAACTCCTTCGTCGTCCCCTCTTCCGGCGACCGCTTCCAGCTCCTCGGTGTCGACTACCAACCCGGTGGTTCTGCCGGCTACAAGCCCGATGCCGGTGAGGATCCACTCACCGATACTGACCGATGCCTTCGTGATGCCTCCCTCATGCAAGTTCTTGGTGTCAACACCATCCGTGTCTACAACCTGTCCCCCAACCTGAACCACGACAAGTGCGCTTCCATCTTTAACGCCGCCGGTATCTACATGGCCATTGATGTCAACTCTCCCCTTGTTGGCGAGTCCCTAACTTCTTTCGAGCCTTGGACTTCCTACTACGCTGCTTACCTCAACCATACCTTCGCTGTCGTCGAGGCTTTCAAGAGCTATCCCAACACCCTGCTCTTCTTCTCCGGTAACGAGATTATCAATGACAATAACACCATTGAGTACGCTCCCGGTTACATCCGTGCTGTTACCCGTGATTTAAAGAACTACATCAAGCAGCACTCTGACCGCTACATTCCCGTTGGTTACTCCGCCGCCGATGTCCGTGATGTCCTCTTCGACACCTGGAACTACCTCCAGTGCGCCATTGATGGCGAGGATGACGATGAGTCCCGTGCCGACCTGTTCGCCCTTAACTCCTACTCGTGGTGCGGTAACTCTACCTTCGAGGAGTCCGGCTTCAATACCCTGACTGACGGCTTTTCCGGCACTTCTGTCCCCGTCTTCTTCTCCGAGTTCGGCTGCAATGAGGTCGCCCGTGAGTTCACTGAGGTCGGTGCCATCTACGGCTCCAAGATGAACACCACCTTCTCTGGTGGTCTCGTCTACGAATGGACTCAGGAAGACAACAACTACGGACTCGTCCAGGTTAACGACAATGGCTCCGTCACCCTCCTTTCTGACTTCAACCGCCTTTACGAGCAGTACCGTCTCCTCGACCTCACTGCTCTTTCCGGCGAGAAGCCCGCTGATACCCCCTCTGCCCCCAAGTGCGAGTCTTCTCTGATCACTGGTTCCGGCTACGAAGCCAACTGGACCCTCCCCGCCATCCCCTCTTCTGACGGCTCCGACGATATACTGAAGAACGGTGTCTCCCCCGCTCCCTCCGGCCAAATCGTCAGTATTGATGACTTCACCGTCAAGCACCAGTTCTTCGATGCCTCCGGCAATGAGATCACCGGCCTTAAGATCAAGACTGTTGCTGACGACTCCTGGAACTACCCTGGCTACAACACCATTGGCGTTGACACCTCTGCCACATCTGATTCTACCACCACGACTAAGTCGTCTACCTCTTCTTCGTCCTCGGGCTCTTCCAAGTCGTCAAACTCGACTTCCACCTCCGCCGCTGGTACCTTCAAGCCTGCAATGCTCAGCATGGCTCTTCCCGTCGCTCTGGTCCTGTGGGCTTAAGCGGACGGTGTGAAGTGACTAAAATGAAGTGTCAGCATTAGATTCTCATTTTTAAATACCTTTTACTTTTTCTTGGTTTTTAGTGTTTAGCTGTACTGTCAATCTCTATACGTAATATTTTTCATCCAATCATGCCCATGCCTGTTTGTGTGACATGTGCACCACTAAGATTTTCTACAGATAAATTCAAAATACGTGACTTGCCATTTCGGGCTAATGTGTAACTCATTTCAGTATGATTCGGCAAGTTCCATCTGTTACATAACCTTAAAGTATACTGCATACTGTGTAGTCATGTAAAAATTCAAGTTTCATATTTTACATAATTGAAAGTCTCATCATTAAAATATCTTCTTTAAAGCTTGTTCAAGTTTTATTCATATCAATGATGTAAAAGAAATCGCTCACCCTGTGGTGGTCATCAACACATAACGTGTGATACCCCCCCTGCAATCATCACGATACCCGCCATCCCGAAGTCTCCTCCCCTTCATTAATGAAACACCAAAAGGAAAAAAGAAAAAAACTAGCCTAATCAAAAACGAAACACGATCAAATGACTCGCGTAAATTTTGGAACACAGTACAGCCCGGAAATCTGCGTGCTCAAGGGAATAAAAGAAATATGACTACGTGACATCTGCAAAATAACAACCGCATCTATCCAACTCTCATGATCCTACAATTAACCGGAGAACTCAGCAACCTTGTTCTTATCCCATTTGCCGGGGACGAGAGCCAGAGGAACGATACCAGAGACATGCATGTCAGGACCAAAGATGTGGGCGTTCAACCCGAGCTCCTGGGTGGCGACCTTCATGTTCTTGAGACCCTCCTGGTAGTTAGGACCAGCACGGCGGACCCAGATAGCAACGTTGTGCTCCTTGAGCTTTGGTGCGAATTCACGGAGAGCGCGAATGACACCCTTGAAAGTAGAGGCGACGTTGGTGAAGTTGGCGATACCACCACCGATGAAGAGGACCTTACCCTTCTCGTTAACGGGAGAGCGGAGCATCAGGTCTAGGACAGTGCGGGTGTAGTGGTAAGTCTGAGATTCTGTGGGAGCACCAGAGTACTCACCATAATTAGCGACTAAAGAGAAGAAACCGCGGGTTAGTTATGAAATCACGGCACATGATAAACAAGACAAAAGTCGAGAGGGGATAAAACTTACGCTCATCGGCGAAACCGCACGACGCAATGGCATCAGCATAGACGACAGAAGCCCCACCACCAGCGACAAGAGTCCAGATGCGGCCACCAGCATTAAGGACTGTCAGTTTGAGAGAAGCACCAGTCTTCGCGTCAAGATCAGCTATGTAAGCCTCTTCCTTGGTCAGCTCGCGACCGAAAGGAGCAGGGAACTCCATGGGAGGACCGGCATCGATATTGATCTTCTCGCCGTTCTGGGCAGCAACGGTGGTGATGCCGAGTGCGGCGGGAGAGCGAGCAATGGCCCATTTGACACCGCACTCGTGGTCGGCAGTGCCATCTAGCTTGGCAGCCATGTCGAGGAAGTGAACGGAAGCCTCGGTCTTGGCCTCGTTGGGGATGACAACCAGAGGGTTAATCTCAAGGTACGTAAACTGGCATTCCACGTAGACAGCGTACAGGCGGGTGATGAAGTCGACCACTGAAAAGAGCGAGATGAGTTAGAGTTTGCATAGGGGTCAGACGTAAGAGAGTGAGACAAGACTTACGGATGTTATGCAGGCCAGAGGGAACTTTCTTCAGAAGGGTAGCGGCAATCTCCTCGTTGGAGGGGTACTCAGTGAGATCCACGGAAATGAGAATCTTCTCCGCCTTAGCGTCAACATCACCGACATCAACACCACCCTCATGGGTAAACAGAATCCAGTCACCCTGTTAGTCGTTAGTAGTTTGTTCCAGATGTATGAGTAAGTATTGATTCGTAGCTGAGCCTATATGGAATTTGCAGATGATACAATTCAAGGATTGAAGACTCAATGGTTGCACGAATAATAGCCGCGAACATCTCAAAGCTGCAGCTCGGGTATAGATAAATCAACAGGATGCGGAAAACTTACGTCACGAACAGACATGATATTGATGTAGTACTCAGTCTCTTGAGGGTGGGGGACGAAAGGCTCGACCTAAACGAACGAGCAGGTGGTTAGATGAGAACACGAAGGACATGGATAAGATCATAGGAAGAGTCCCTAGATCACAAAACGGGGCGCATCGACTAAAATGCAAAACTTACTAGGAAGTGGCGGAGAACACCGGTAGTGGTCTCAACCAGCTGCTCCTTACCGGCGCGGGCGGCAACCCACTCACGGGCTTCAGCCCAGGTCTTGTTGAGGGCGAGGAGACCGGACTTGCCACGACGCTTAATCAGCTGATCAGGCTTGGCGACGAACTTGGCACCGGGGGCCAGGAGCCACGGGTAGGTGGCCTCGGCAGTATCGAGAACACCGTTGACATCGACACCCTCATCGAAGTGAAGGGTGGCGAGCTTGGAGGGGGGGTTGTGGGTGGCCGAGGCGGGAAGAGGAGAAGGCTTAATAACCTTGGCGCGGGTCAGGTGGTAGTTAACAATGGCCTTACCATCGGCCTCGTAGATAGACTTAGCAGACATGATGGGATGAAGGGAAGTCTGTGTTCGACAGAAACGAAACCAAACAAATAGAGAAGAGATGAGAAGAAGATAATGTAAAGACTAAATGAAGTGACCTGAGAGAATATCTGAAATTCCAAAAGTGGTCAGCAAAGGGCCGTATTTATAGACTTTTTGGCTAGAGTAAATATCTCGACATAGGAAGTCGCAGTCTTGGTGTTTTGATCGAAACTGGGAAAGCAGCATGACGGAATGATTCACGGAGGGAATGGTGAGAATGAGGAGGCGGTGTTAGAGCCGAATGCACCCAGCGACTAGCACTGAGCCCGGGGTTGAGCTATTGAAAATCCCGATACTGCAGAGGGTTTTAGTGCGCTTGCGAAATCGGGGTGGGTCACGACGTGAATTTCACAGCAGTGACAAGCTATCCATGGAAGGGCACCACCAAATTTAAGCATGAATTGGAGGGGGTTGACGATGGCGGGGAAAGGAGGGGCACCCTGGCCACTACGTAGCTCGTGTTGGCTTAGAGCTCTCACGACGATTTGTCGACCACTGTAAAGCTTAAAAGCCCACTATAATCGACAAGAAACACTCCAGAAAAGAGTTCTTGATGTTACCAAGCTTCATGTAACGAACAATAATGAACAAAAAAAAAGGAACCCGAAAAGGTTCTCACCAGTCGCGGAAAAAGAAAATTGGTGACTAACATTGGGACAGACTGGGAAAAGGCTGACTACTTACAACACTTCTGAAATGGACGAACGGCAGCAACTCACGTAATGATGGTACGTGGGAGAATTGGACAAAAGAGAAGAACAAAGAAGGCGAGGAACTTCGGCTAGACCAAGAAGTGGGAAGTCAGGTCTTCAATAACAAACAGAAATCTAAGAAGCTACCGGTTAACTTTTACCGATAAAGTAAAGGATGAAAGGCAAGAACTCACACAGAATTGGAAATTCGGGGAAGGTAAGCAGTTTAGCTGACCCTGGGACAAATTGGTTTTCTAGGTGTCGTTCGCAGTACTAGAGCCTATAGAATTATTAGAAGCCCCTCTGAAATGTATTCCAGCGTCTTGTTGCCACTGACTCGATTGGTACCTCGATATTAATGCTTACACAAAATGGCGGGGAGAAGTTGGGACAAGGGTCAAACTACAGCGATGGATGCTTGATGGGGAAAAGGATGTGGATTTGAGACACAGTGCTCCATACGGTGTGCCATGGATCCATTAACTTTCTCGTTGAGCTTTCACAATCATGACGATCACTCTTAACCCGAATTGAATCATATTGAACAATTTACTGCTTTTGCTAAAAGCTACACAACTAAGTGTATCCGTCGCTGTGAGACATGCTTTCCCTTGGCTGTACTCTAATATTTCCCTAGCGCTATGAGCAACACAGGGCTGGATGCACCTTGGAGGTTCACAAAGGCGCTTGTGATATCTCTACGCTGGTTTGAAGCGTGAAACTCCCCTGGTGAACTAGACGTCTTAGAGGTACGGCAACTGCAGCGGATTCTAAGGTAACATTTCTCGGGCTTTGGTGGTCTGTAGATGCAAAAAATTGCCGGGGGTGGAGGAATCTGTGTCATTTGTTGTGCTTGCCCAATGTCGTCGCTGCTCAAACAAGCAAACCAGCATAAGAGGGCCAATGGTGCATTGGCCAGCTGCTAGAGTCATGGGTAGTTAGAATCAAAGAGAACAACAAGAATTATTATGGTACGAAATACAGTGTTGAACTCAACTGGAAATTGTCTCTCAACATGTGATTAACAAAAGGATAGAACAAACCAAATATCTCATCGAGCAATCATGTGATTGATTGCATCTTGGCACGATTGAGTCTGAGTGACTCCAGGGCAAGTGTAAGCGCTAAATTGCCCCTCCTAGGCGGCATTGGGATGGGGATATGGTGTAGACTCCTATACACTTGTTGGGAACATGAGATATGTGTCAAAGTTCATGGCTTCAGTTCAAGTAAACGATATACATAAACATGTATCACAGCCCTAGTGCGATATCCTCTCATCATATCACATAGATATGTGCCCGGAGTTTCGGTTAAAAGTACTTTTTTTCCATCATCATGGCTAGGAGTATCAAATTTCCCCACTTCTTAGACTACCAAAGCGTACATCTCCAACTTGTTGCCTGCGCTACAGCCTCAATGTTCGAGGTCTACCGCAAATAACTAAGATATCACACGATCTAGCATGTGATTGGTGTATTTTCACGTCTTAGACGAAAGGTTTGTTTGACTTCCATTACTTATGAAGTAACATCTTTGCTGTCTCGACAAAAATTCTGGGCATTGATGCCTTTTGAATTCGGCTCCTTTGACTCTATGCGCTTCGCTTGCATTTGTCGTTGCCGGACTTGAGATGGGGAACTTGAAGGGTTGGGGTCACCAGATTACATTGTGTAAGCCCTTGCACTGGAGATTGCATCACCGTCACACCATGCGTATCAAACTAAATAGAAATATCCCCCTTCCGGAATATCTATAGAGGAATCTTGGGGTCATGGTGGTCGTCTTGTCTGCTCTTGTGTTACCAAATGTTATGGTTTCCGTGTTAAGTGGGGTATTAGCGCGAGATGAAGCGAATTTCTAGGGGGCTCCAATTTCCATAGTTGCTATCACAGATGCGCTTGCGTCTGCCATTTCTAGTTCTTTTATTCATGAGGCTGAAATGAATCTGTTGTTAGAGAATAGGTCACGAAAAGGTTTGGACCCTTTTGCAATTGGCATCATGAATCACTAACATGTGATGGATAAATTATCAAGTTTAAACATTGCCCATTGGATGTTGAGCTTACAACTACCTCAATCACAACAATGATTCCCATTTAATGCATCAGCTATTGTTGGGCCTATCAACTTCCCTGTGGCGAGTTTCTCCAACTATAACCTAGGGACTTTTATCAGTGGATTAAAGAATTTTTTCGGGCTGATTGGTATATCAAATACGAACTTACCTATTTAGGATCAACATATCAATAACATAACAGTTACTCAATGGACCTGACATCACAACAGAAACAGAGCTCTCCAGACACTATAAGTCTGAGCAAAATGTCTATACTATGGTGGATTCCATGAATGAATATGTAACTCTTACAAGATGTCATCTTCTATGACCTCCAGTACAGGTAGCATCGCCCTTTCCGTAGGAGTGAAAAGGTCGAGCAGATGCGGGGTATCCCGGAAAGAACCATGTCGGCCAGTTTCAGGGCCATCGATAAACCGGCAACTTCCTAGTTCCATAGTGGATGGTGCCATACCGACAGATTGAACAAGAACTTCAAGGAAAAGCATATGCATAGTCATGGATAGTCTCTAGCGGCAGTAAATCAACCATATGCGTTTGCACCTGATCTCAAACCACGGATATCGTACGTTTCTTTCAGAGCAACACAAGTATTTGCCCTCGGGTGAAGGGTCGGATTTGGGTTACGATACATGCTTTGGCCCGGTTATTCGCATTGCCCAAAATCCAAAGTTCCGTCTGGCCAGATGGCTTACCGGCCTTCCATTGTTTAACCAAGCTCTCTGGTTGGTGGGAGACAATACAGCCAGCCGACCGGAGGTGGGTTGCAGATTGATTTATGAAAACAGAATACGTATATCCAGGACTGCAACTTATCACATCAATCCACTTTTTCTCCCCAACAAGCCTTGGTGCTAGTACGCAGATATCAACTGCCAGAACCTCGATTACAATAAACATGATATGTAGTATTCCTTTGATGTGATTCGGTAAGTTACTACCGCAGCGATTGATTAAGAAAATTGTCAATTTGGTCAGCTTCCTGTTTGCCATGACCTCTGCGCATCGCATACCTCGGTCTAGCGCTTGGCATACTCTATGACGTAGAGCGGTGCAAAGCACTATTGTTGCTGCGGACTTACTCGCCAACAAACTTCAGGGGTATCTGAATTTCCTCGGATCTGATACTGATTAAATCGCGGACCTTGGTCCAAGATTATGGCGATGCCCATAAAGGCGAGATATATCAGGCTGTTGTGGTGCTTTGTCCCCTCATCTCGGACTTGGACCATCATGTACCTTTTTGCGAAACCAAAATGGTGAATTTTTGGCAGTGTTTTGGTTGGGCCAGCATCGCTGACAGTCCACAACCCCGCGCCCCACCAAAACCTCCAGCCGCCAACAGCGTCATTTTTGACCCGTTTGGGCTTGAGTCAGGGCGATGAGCAGCTCAACTAAAATCGATTCATTGAGATAAAATAAGACAATACCTTCAACACAGTGTCAACCCAATTCCGCCCCGGAGCATCCCCTGGCTTCCTAGATCCGAAAGTTTCATAGTGGAGCAAGCCTGAATTAATGTCCCTCACCATAGCCGTAGGCTCGGGCCTGGAGAGAAATAGCGGAAGCGCCATTGAAGGGCTTTTCTTACCAACTAGCGCTGTAACGTAGACCATGGTCTAGTAGGACACAGAACGCTCCAATGCTGCTCGCCGCTGGGCTACTACTCATGGCAGGAAATTTCGTTGCTCGTGAACCATTCTCTGGAGAACAAACGCTGACCACGCAACATCCTTCTTTTCTTCTAGCCTCCCCGCCTTCCCCCACCAGCTTTCTTTCCTTCCTATCTCTCGTTTCAACTTTCAAGCAGAATTCATTTTATTCTTTTCCGCAGTTGAAAGGAAAGAACATACGTTCACTCACATTAATGTTTACGTGAGTTCCTGTTTGTTCAGCCAACCGGTGAGTCTTACAATGCCAGCCAGTTCTTTCCTCCAGATCAAGTTCGCCTTGAATTTATTTTGGCATCATATATAAACATTGAACAGTGAAGGCATATCGGTCACAGAAGGGTATATGCATGGTTGCAGGCTTGTATTGTGATGGTTAGTGTCCAGACCCTGGCCTGCACCGGTCCAGTTAGGCGCTGCGAGCTCGGCGTGCAAACTGGATTCCTGGGCCCTCGCAGGCCGGACTGTTGTCATCATTACCAATTTACCTGTTTTGTTCTTCAACAACACGAAAGAATATCGCGTCTTCTCATTTGAGGCTTCACTTTTCACTGTTGTCACTGATCACTTTTTCCCTCCCAAACGTCTATAAAAACCCCCTTCTCCCGCTTTGAGCCACTATTTTTGAAGATCTCTTGACTGACAAACATCATTCTCCTTGCTTCGTTTCTAGATATCTTTTTCATCTCGGGTTATTGTCGAGTTTCTTGTTGTTTTCCTTCGGTGTTTCGACACTAGTCTTATTGGTTTAATACCATTTCTTATCTCCTTAATTTCACTCTTTCTCTGCCTTCATCATGGCCGCCCCCGCTGCTGCCGCTGGCCTCTCAGCCAACGACAACATCACCCGCTTCGATGCTGCCAGCCGCCCATTGAGCCCCCTCCCTGTTGGCTCGCTCTTCTCTGACAAGACCCGCTGCTTCGTCTACGGTCTTCAGCCCCGCGCCGTCCAGGGTATGCTCGATTTCGACTTCATCTGCAAGCGCAAGACCCCCTCCGTCGCTGGTATCATTTACACTTTCGGTGGCCAATTCGTCTCGAAAATGTATTGGGGTACTTCGGAGACCCTCCTGCCTGTCTATCAGGAGGTGAAGAAGGCTATGGACAAGCACCCCGACGTTGATGTTGTCATCAACTTCGCTTCGTCCCGTTCCGTCTACAGCTCCACTCTGGAGCTAATGGAGAACCCCAGATCAAAACCATCGCGATCATTGCTGAGGGTGTCCCTGAGCGCGTAAGTTTGTCCCGTCCCTAATTTATCCGACACTTGACTTGTTGATCGATACCCGGCAAAGTTCAATCTATTGACCTTATATACGAATTGTCTCTAACTCGTTTGTCTCTCAACAGCGTGCCCGGGAGATCGCCCATATTGCTCAGAAGAAGGGTGTCACCATCATTGGCCCCGCCACTGTTGGTGGTATCAAGCCCGGTTGCTTCAAGATCGGTAACACTGGTGGTATGATGGACAACATCGTTGCCTCCAAGTTGTACCGCAAGGGTTCTGTCGGCTACGTCTCCAAGTCTGGTGGTATGTCCAACGAGCTTAACAACATCGTCTCCCAGTTCACCGACGGTGTTCATGAGGGTGTTGCCATCGGTGGTGACCGTTACCCCGGCACCACCTTCATCGACCATCTCCTCCGTTACCAGGCTGACCCCGACTGCAAGATCCTTCTGCTTCTCGGTGAGGTTGGTGGTGTTGAAGAGTATAAGGTGATTAAGGCCGTCCAAGACGGCGTTATCACCAAGCCTATTGTCGCATGGGCCATTGGTACCTGTGCATCTATGTTCAGAACTGAGGTCCAGTTCGGTCACGCCGGTGCCTTCGCTAACTCTGAGCTCGAGACCGCTGTCATCAAGAACCAGAAGATGCGCGAGGCTGGTTTCCACGTCCCTGAAACTTTTGAGCAACTCCCCGAGGTCCTCGAGAAGGTCTACAAGGGCCTTGTCGCTAAGGGCACTATCATCCCCGCCCCCGAGCCTGTTGTCCCCAAGATCCCTATGGACTACTCCTGGGCTCAGGAGCTTGGTCTCATCCGTAAACCCGCTGCTTTCATCTCGACTATCTCTGATGACCGTGGTCAGGAACTTCTCTACGCCGGTATGCCCATCTCCGATGTTTTCAAGGAGGATATTGGCATTGGTGGTGTAATGTCTCTCTTGTGGTTCCGCCGCCGCCTCCCCGACCACGCCTCTAAATTCCTCGAGATGGTTCTCATGCTCACTGCCGACCACGGTCCGGCAGTCTCTGGTGCCATGAATACCATCATTACTACCCGTGCCGGCAAGGATCTGATCTCCTCGCTTGTTGCCGGTCTCCTAACTATCGGTTCCCGTTTTGGTGGTGCTCTTGATGGTGCTGCCGTTGAGTTTACTTCTGCCTTTGACAAAGGTCTGTCTCCTCGTGACTTCGTCGATGGTATGCGCAAGGCCAACAAGCTGATCCCCGGTATCGGCCATCGCATCAAGTCCCGTAACAACCCTGATCTCCGTGTCGAACTAGTCAAGGACTTCGTCAAGGCCAACTTCCCCACCCACAAGCTCCTCGACTATGCCCTGGCCGTCGAGACCGTCACCACTTCAAAGAAAGACAACCTGATTCTCAATGTTGATGGTTGCATCGCTGTCTGCTTCGTCGACTTGATGCGCAACTGCGGCGCCTTCTCTCCTGAGGAGGCTGAGGACTACATGAAGATGGGTGTCCTCAACGGTCTTTTCGTCCTTGGTCGCTCGATTGGTCTGATTGCTCATTACCTTGATCAGAAGCGTCTGCGCACTGGTCTGTACCGGCACCCTTGGGATGACATCACCTACCTGCTGCCCAAGCTCGCCAATGGTCCCCCTGGTGCTGAGGGCCGTGTCGAGGTGTCTCTGTAAGTGTGCGGCTTGGAGTAATGGTTGAGGCAAAAATGTGGGAAACGGGTTTTGGTTTTTATCATGTGGATGGAAGTGGATTGGATGGAACCGGGTTCAATGTGATTCAATTAGTGTGGATTACGATATCTAGTTGGCCGGAACCAAGGTGTCTTTTTGTGTATTTTTGGTTTCCATTTTTTTATTGTGGAGTTTGTATGTTGTGGTTCTCTGTCAGTTGCCGAAACCAGGTCGCGATGCTCTATGACGGAACAGGACATGGGATTTGTTTTAATTTATTTTCCATAGCTTGATTGCAAATGTTTTTCTCCGCAATTTTTCTGATTTGATCTGCAATGTGTTTATGTTGTCTCTGCATGAATGTTTGTGTATGGCCTTGTCTATATTCTACATCGTAAGATTGCATCTATCGCAGTCGTCGGGTTGGTTGAAGTTACACGGAAGTCTTCAGTCAACGTGCTTAGTCAGTGATACAACCTTTTAGTGGGGTAATTATGGACCAGGAAAGACTCCACCAAATATTTTCGGATGTGATTGTGACGTCGGTGGTACAACGATTCCAGTTGCACTGTAAATTAGCTGAGAGCAAGGTTGATCATTTGGAATCACAGGACACGAAAGGGTGGGTTTTGTTGTATGTTATTGTCTTCCATTGAGCACTGAATCTAACTAGACACTTGTTAATAGAGATTCTCCGATCAACAAACAACCTCGTCGACGCCATCTATTCGACGAAAGACAACGACACGCCGCATACCTGTTATCCAGTCTCATTCTCATACACACACACATCAATGACCTTTTTCCAAATAACGCTCCGGCGCTCAGCCATCGGTCTCCCTAAGCGGACGCGTGAGGTTCTCATGTCCCTGGGACTCCGCAAGCGCATGCAAACTGTCTTCCATCCGGTGAGACCAGAGTTTGTTGGTATGGTAATGAAGGTTAAGGAGTTGGTAGAAATCAAGGAGGTTCCGAGGGCGTTGGGGAAGGCGGAGGTGAAGAAGGGGAGGCAGATGGTTGTGGGGTTTGAGAAGGTGGGAAATGTTAGGACTGAGGAGAGGGTTTAGAGAGGATGTGGATGTTTTGGCTTGTATGATTATTTGTAGGATAGGGATGGATAGCGATGGGATTAATGTGTATTGATCGGTCTATTATTATCTGAAGACGAAAGAAATATTGTAATCTGTCATCCGACTCCATTCCATCTCATAACTTTAGCCTGGTTCCCACAACTACCAATCGTCACAACCGCTCGCTCCTTCTAGTCAATTCAACGTAGCTAAGAGGGGATATCCTACATCCCTCCTTGCTTCGCATCTTCGACATAATCTTGGTCCGGTGATTCGTATGTCTGGACGAAGTACTCGGTGGCATTCCGCGCCAACCACAAAGAGAACTTGGAGAGTTCTTCGCGGAGGCGAGCGACGGACTGTTGGTCCATGTTGGTTTGGGCGACAAGTTCGGGGAGAGAAACTAATGAATGTCAGTTTGGGATGATGGGGTAGCTCAGGTAGGCTTGATTGCGTAGTGACTTACCAAGAAGACGGGCGAGATGCTCGGCGCCGTAAGTGTCACAGGGTCTAGTATGCTTTTCTTGACCGGACTCCCAAATCTTGACCATATCATTGTATTGTGGTCTCTCGAACCTGTTATCAAAATTTAGCTATGTTTTGTCACATACACCTACTCACTCAATAGTTCTATCAACATACCGGTACAACAAGATCTTGCCCAGCGCCTTCTCGAAGTACTCTCTGATCCCCGCTACCACCTCGTGCAGAATATCCCAACTCGCACTCTGAGGCGCCCGGCTCTTCTTTTCCGCCTCCAGGTAATCATTCAAGATATTTTCCACTGGATGCGGATGTGGAATCGGCACTAACATGTAGTTTTTGGTGATATTTTCCCAGTCATCCACCAATAACGCCTTTACGTGATCCGCAATCGGCAACTGGATCGCCGGTCGCGCGTGAAACGCATCTTCCTGTTCTAAATCATAATCCCGTGTCCTTCTCGGACCTCTCCCCGTCCCATGCCCCGGCCCCGTCATCCGCTCCTCCGACCCTCTCGCCGCCGACTCAGCCCTCCCCTTCTTCACAACCGCCTTCGCCCCCCCCGTCCCTCCAGCGCCCCCCGTAGCCCCACCATTACCAGTGGAATTTTTGGCCTGGGCGAGCAATTTCACAGCGAGCTCTTTGTTCTCGTCGGTAAATTTGCGCATGCGGTCGCTGGTGACCCAGTCGTCCCAGGTGTTCTTCCAACCCTTGTAGTGGATTTTGAACTTCCAGCCGTCGATGTTGCCGGGGCCAAAGGGTGCTTTAGAAACTTCGAGGACTTTGGCCTCATAGAGCATTTCGTGATGGAAGCAAAGGACGCGTTCGTCCTTTGAGAAGAGAGGGACGGTGTGGCGGGCAGGAGCCATTGTGAGATGTGAGATGGAGGAAGATAAGGGATATGAGGTTGATGAAATGGAGTGAATGAGGTCAAGTGAGTTAGACTTGGAATAGTGAAGATGAATTAATGATAATGGATGAAGCGAAATTGGGGATGAAAACGGTCGTTTGGAAAATAAACAGTGACATCAATAATCACCGGAGAATCTTTACCGTACTAACTCTTAGTAGTTTCAATACCGGTTGTCTCGCCGGAATTTCAAATATGTTCTGATTTATCGGTTATCAAGTCTAGTGGATGGTATGATTGATTGAGGTGAAGCGAATATGTCAACAATGACTAGCGACTCTGTAAATAGTGGCGATACCTGTGTTCTTTGTAGTGGTAGTATACGCTATGATGTAGTTGACAGGATCACGATTGTTTGCGCTTTAGGATAACCCAGGACAGTGCCTCTGTGTCTGGCACTGTGTAACAGAAGAAAATTGTAAATATCTTGCAGATACACACAAAAACAACATGATAATGGAGAGAAAACTAATATTTTGAAAGGTTATAAACACAAGGTAGTGCTTGCTATTTTATTATGTTCATATAAATGTCGAAGGCCAGGTATTTACTCAATACGATATCTCAAAGGTCAGCCTCATCAGTAAGGCTCAGCTTGAAATTGGAGTTAGACGCAAAGAATACATATCTCGAAGATTGAGCCGCTCTCACAGAGTATTCACAGCAACATTTTATTGTAAAATCTTCGCAGAATCGATAATTCTTCCTGAGTTCCAATCATTGTCTCCGTTCCGGCGGCTCCCAATTTTCCGGAATATCCCGGCCAAAATATATACACTAAATAAAGGGATTAAAGATATCTGGCAACCCTAGGTCACATCAAAATTTCCAGTATCATACGTTTTCAATTCTGTAGTTTTTTTTCTCATTTTTATCATCGCATTATACATGACGGGTCGATACATTATATTAACGCTGAATCCCACATGTTAAAACACCACAGTATCGCATACTGTATCCCACACGCGACGCGTATCTATTGACATCTCTCAACCCCCAGCTCTTTCTCAATTTGCACGTGAAATTCGATGTACACTCGTCATAATTTCCATTATTGTGTCACATCTATATTTAGGGTTATACATTTCATCAAATCCACACATCACCACCTACATTCACCTTAACGCGTCACATAATCCCCCATTGCCTCCAATCATCACCTGATTAATCAACCTTTAGTCTTTCCACTACTCAAAATGTCCCCCACTGAAACCTCCATCCTTACCAAATATCTCCTCCTCCTCCCCCTCCCCACCATAATCTCTCTCTCCACCTTCACTACCCTCTTTCCCCCTCCCTCCGGTCCTCCCCATATCAAAACACTCTACCACGACCTCCAATCCCAACGGGCAACCCTCCTCGACCAAGTCGAGCGGAACATCACCGCCGAAGTCGCCAGTGGCCGGGACCTGCGGAGGGAATTGGCCAGGCAAGGAAAGGATGATGGCGATAGTGACGGGGATGATGAGATTGCAGTAGAATCAGCGGTAAGTTCATTAGTGATCACATGATAAGATAAACTAAGTGATTTGTATTTATTTGCTAACTCATGATAGTTAAATGATCCGAATTTGATGACACCAACACCGCATACAATCGATACCCTTCTTTCTGCCATGGCGGCTGCCATTACCGCCTTGGAATCGCAAATTCGGGCACTCGAAGCCGAAGAAGAGGCGCTCTTTGAAAGCGTGAGAAAGACAGTTGGAAGTCTTAGTGACTTGCGCTACGGCAAACTAGCAAATGGGGAATTGAGAGAAGAAGTGATTGATGGATTGAAAGCCGTAGAGGAAACTTGCAAATCAAAGTAGGACACGAAATCTTATTGGAGCATATATGGAACACAGAACATACACATCATGATAATTAATGATAACACCCTCATTTCATAAAATAGCCGAAGCTTATAATCATGGATAAATATCAAAGTACAAAGCCCTAAATCATACTGCGCCTCATCGCCATCTAGGTAGGTTTTAACCCAAAACCAATAAATAAACCGAAAAATGAAGTAGGAAAAGACCCAACGATAACCTCAAGTGAAAAACAAAAACAAAACCCACAATGATAACGTAGAAATGAATATTTCTTTCCTCAAAGTATATTCCTGAAGAGAAGAGAACAGATGGAAACAAATACGTGACGAGATATCAAACCCGCTATGGAGCGAGCCTCTATGATCGTGACTTGACCGTAACAAACATCAATAGATGTTCACACTTATTTGCAACTTAGCGAGCGACGGCAGCAACGGCAGAACCAGCGCTAGGGGCGGTACCATCATCGCGAGCCTGGGGAGGAATGCGGCGGTTCCTGGATGTTTGTTAGAAATTGCTTTTGATCGTCTAGCGAATATTCAGATTTCAAGCTGTACTTACATGAAGAAACATGTCATGAAAGAAATGCCCATCATCAACGCCCATTGAGGAACTAGCTTAAAGCTGTACAAAACGTAGCCGACAGGAACCTGGGCACCATACTGAGCAAGAGTACCGTTGAAGGGATGGAAGAAACCCTCAACCTCATGCCACTTTTCGGTTCCGAGCTCCTGGAGAGCCATGAGGTCCTCAACCGACACGGAAGTTAAGTTCAGAAAGCGAATGTGGACGGGAATGTGAGCGGGCACAGGAAGCATGTCGAAGGCCCAGATAGCACCAGGAGTGGCGCTGATGGCATTGCACAGAACGGGCTCGGCCTCACAGTCAAGTAGGGCAGTGTGAGGGGCAGTAGCCATGGTGGCGAACTTGGCGGCCGTGGAGTTGAAGGTGGCCTCGGCGTGAGCGCAGTTACCTGTAAACGATTGTTAATCATGTTCTTGACTCCAAATCAATTGAACTTGATAGCAAAACTTACCATGGCAGGTCTTGTTGCCGCCGGTGACGAACACCCACCATTGCTCGGAGGTGGTTGCATCGGTCACAATGGGCTCGTAGAGAGTCTCCTTCCACGAATCTAGGACCAGAGGTTGCAGAACACGTTTGTTCAGAACCTCTACAACAGGCTCTTCAACGGCAACAAGTGCCTCAGAGACAGCCGCGGTCTTGAAGTTCCCAATGGCCTCATTGACCTTAGCCTGAATGTTGTCAAAGAAGGAGGCCTGGGCAAGAGCCGGAAGGACAGCAAGAAGGACGGCGGAGCGCATTATTGGCGGTGTGATTTGTCAAGGATAGAGAAGCGATTTAGATAGGCGATAGAAGACAAGTGAATATGTCTATAGAATACCAAGTCGGGACTCTAGACACACAAAATGGCGATGCGGTTAGTCTAGCAAACGGCTGAAGGAAAGAAAGGAAGAAGGGAAAAATATTGAAGCTTGACAACTGATTGAAAAAAAAATCTAATCGTCGAGGAGAGCACGAAATGATGCACAGCACACACAAGAAGCATAGGCGTCTGAGATGCGTGCAGGGTACTAGCGAGGGAACAAGAGGTAAACATGCGAGGGGGGAAGCAGGAGAGCCTAGTAGAAGACCTCCTAGAAAAATTGACTCCTGATAGAAGACCTGGCAAGACTAGTTTGCTTGACTAGGCTTGATTTGATTGAAGCTCGACGGCCACAGCAAGATCAGGGGTTGGTGGGACCAACGAACACATGAGTCGTCCAATTGAATGAACGAGATGACACTGGCTGCACTTACAATAGCCGGAAATGAGATTGGCAATCGCGTAGATAGTAGCAGTCGAAAAACCGTGGATGAATGCAGCTGAGGTGATGACAAAGTGGCAATATGGTTGAACTGATTCATGTAAGAAGAAAATAGATAGTGATGAAGAGAACAAAATCGTGTTCGCAACCCCAAATGCGGAGAAACTCTACCATTTAACATTAGTAGTTTCTATTTGGAGCTCCTTCCTCCGATTTCTTCACTCCACTCTGCCGTGGCGAGTGCTAACTACACGTTTCCAAATCCAGAAGCCATGTCCCTCACTAAACTGCCTGTATTTCGCCCCATGGCTATCACCAATATTTATTACTATAAATCACCACTCAATTATGTGTTTTTAATTCATGTGACCCTGATGATATAATCTGCGAATATAATCTCGCTGTCGTGTTCTTAAAGCTCGATCTCTAATTCGGAAGTTATCTCGAAGCTTTATCCTTAGCCCCTCATTTATCCATGGGGAGCGCCATCTAGCAACCTGCACAGTCTATTGCCCGCATCACACATCTAGATATTTTCCCAATCAACCAATCATCAATTAATCGCCTAGCGAGCTCCCAATCACTCCATTGTCACATCAATCCCATCTGCAAACACTCACGCTCTCTCCCTTCCTCGAAAATCCAACCAACTGCCAAAAGTGAATTGCCTACCACCACAAATCTGCACATATGCTATCATCCGAACCTCTAATCGTCTGCATTCCCGTCTGCCAAAACCAATTTCATCCAACATTACTTGTAAAGTTGGCTGACCAGGGACCCTTGTATATAAATAGTGACCTTGATTGGTTGTATCAAACGCCACATTGTTGCTGGGATACACAACACCATTGTTTTAGTTTACTGTGGCGTCAACGCGATAAACCCTTGGGTCTTGAAAGTAAGCGCGTTGGACAGTGCTGATGAAGAGCAACGGCGATAGCCTAGCACACGCAAATTCACAATCATGGTCAGTATAGCACATCTTAATAAGCATTACTAGCGTGGAACTGTCGACTAAGCGCAACCCCCAGCCTCTAAAACTTCAAAAAGCCGACCTCGTGCCAGCTCCGGAACCCTCTCCACCCACCAGGCGTCGCGGCCCCCCACTAAAGAATGCGCCCGCTGGTCCATCTCCATCACTACCCTCAGAACAGCCTGCGCAACCCAGGAAGCGCGGACGTCCTGCAAAGATCCCCGAGCCTGAACTGATGGATAAGGAGCCCAAGAAACGGGGCCGAAAGGCCAAGAAAATGGAAACGAACACAGTTGAGACTGAATATCTGGAGGGCAGGAAAGAAACCCAAGGCAGGAAGAGACGGGGAAATGAAGATGAATCACAGGTGTCAGTTCAGGAAGACAGCTTAACGGGGCCCAAGAAACGAGGAAGACCGAAGAAACAAGCAATTGAGAATCCGGTAGTTTCAGGACAGGAGGAAGAGCCCGCGTCCGCTAAGTCTAAGCGCGAGCGACTAAGGAGACAACCAGCCGAAGACTTTGTAATGTCTGAATCACCTTCCGAACCTACGGAACCCCTCAAACGCGGCCGTCCCAAAAAGTCAATGACGACCCCAGCCGCTGATGAATCCATCATCTCAACATCCAACGCTCCCGGCCCCTCCAAACGCGGGCGGAAAAAGAAAGACGCTGAACCTGACGCTACGGAGACACCAGAAGATTCCCCCTCCACATTCCTACCCCTTCGCAAACGGAAACGCACCGCCCCGCAATCTACACCCACCGACGACCTCTTTGATCTCCCCCGTGATTCCATCGATGACGACATCGCCGACCCCTCATTTGCCACCGAAGTCCCAGCCCGTCCCCCCAAGCGCAGCTGTGGGGCCCCGACTGTCCCTTTATCGCCGCCACCAAGTTCTCCGCAACCGGGCACCGCTGGGCTTCCAGATCCCGTCGCTAGATCCATAACACACATTGCGCCAAAGCTGAAGCACATTCCCCACTCGGTAATCGCGACAAAGTGGACACCGTTGGCGGCCACGTCTCGGAATGCCGTGGAACAATTCCTTTATCTTGCGGGGCAACCAGCGCTTAGCCGGACGGGGACGAATGAGGCAAGGCACAGAGCCGGCGCCATGGCTGTTAGCGCAGTATCGAAGCGAATCTTGAGTAAAGTCAACAAAGGTCTTCCGTTCCCCGGCGGTGTCTCCGGTAAGTCCGGTAAGAAAGACGACTCCGACAACGGCCGAGCCGATGATCTCAATTTTGAAAAGGTCGTTAACAGCGTCCGGGAAGTCGAGAGTATCCTCGACACACTTGTCCACTCTGTCGCCCTCCTGAAACGTGAAAAACGGAACTTGGAGATCCAAATTGAAAAAGACCATAAACAAGTCATCGCTCTCGAAACTGCCGTCAAAAAGAGGCCTCAATGTGGAAATCCTCCTCAAGAAAACCCACCCTTTAACCCCTCTGTTCTCTCTGACCCGCCCACCCGTTTATCAACGTTCACAATTGAGTCCGCAGGGTCCCTCCATGCTCTTGCAGAGCCAACACAAGACTCGAGAACTTTGGAGATTATAGATTTAGCGAAACAGGTTGCTAGTCATGTTGAGAGTATCAAGGGAAATATCGGGCAAATTGATGGGGTTGTGCCGCAGATTGGGAGGACGAGGGGGGCTTTGCAGGCAGTTATGGGGAAGATCTATGAGGGAAGTTGTGGCGGAGGTTCTTTTAGGAGACTTGGAAAAGTGAGGGATTGTTTAGTTTTTAGTCATTGTAATTTCATTAGGATTTGTACGGCGTTTAAGTGTTCTGGAGATGCGTAACTATCATCAGTTTTCTAGTTTGTTGTCATGGATCATTATTTAAGGCTTCTTTTGCTTGTGTAACGTTTAATTGACTCTATCTCAATTAGGCAATTTCAAAAATTTAGATGTCATATTAAATGCAGTCAGATTGTACCGTATATTCACTTGTATTCAAGCCAAATATAATTAAAAGAAAAAGAAAGTAAATTTAACTAGAAGAGAAATATCTTCATCCAAAACTTAGAAAAATAACCAACAAAGGAAAAGTACAAAACAAAAAGATGAAAACAAATTCAAGTCATTTTAAAAATGAAGCCCATATCAATGGGTATAAGCCCTGTATTGTCCTTCTATAACTATCGCAACTTCCCATCCCCATAATCTAACAATATCCTGTCAAATAACATCACGCTACATTTAGTAGGTGGTTCCATTGACAGGGTAGAGAGCGCCGGTAGCGTGAGCAGCACCGAATCCGGTACCGGTGGCACCAAGAGAGGCAGTGGCAGTGACATACTCAACTTCGCAGTCCTCATCCTCATCGTCAGAAGATGAAGAGTCAGAGCCGGAAGTCGAGGTAGACTCGGCAGCAGTGACAGTAGAGGCAGCCTTGGTGGAGGTACCAGCGGTTTTGGTGGAAGAGGACTCAACCAGCATAGTAACATAGACGGTCTTAGCAGCCTCGGTGACGGTAACAGTAGAAGCACCGTCGCAGATGCACTCGCCGGAAGAGCCGACGGTACCAGTAGAAGCAGCACCGGTGGTGACAGCCTCAGTGATAACGGTTGTGGTGGGGACAACAGTGGTCTTGCCAGCGGAGGTCAGGGTGACGAAGTGAGTAGAGGTCTTGGTGGCCTTTATGGTAGTAGTAGAGTCATCAGCGCTGGAACCAGAGTCGGAACCAGAACCAGTAGAGCCGGTGGGTGAAGACTTGGAAGTTGTCTTGCCAGCGGAAGTACCAGCAGTGGTAGCGGTGGTTAGGGGCGCAGTGAGAGTGGTACCGGAGATACCGCCGGTCTTAGCAACCTCAATGATGGAGGTAGAGATCTTGCTAGCCTCAGAGACGGGGCACATGGTAGTCGACAGAATAACAGTGTTAGTCTTAGTGACAACAGCTTGCTCAGAAGAAGGTAGGGCAGCAATCTCAGAAGAGCGAGCAGGGCAGTTGGTAACAGTAGCAGCGCAAGACAGGACAGTCTTGACCTCAGTAGTCATGACAGTAAGGATGGTCTGTCCGGAAGGGACCGAGGTAGTTGTCGAAGCAGCAGAGGTTACGGCCTTAGTACCATTGACAGGGGAAGAGGAAGAGGTGGTCAGAGGAGCGGTCAGAGTGGTACCAGTGATACCACCGGTCTTAGCAACCTCAATGACAGAAGAGCTGATCTTGCTGGCCTCAGCAACGGGGCAGACAGTGGTCGACAGAATAACAGTGTTAGTCTTAGTGACAACAGCTTGCTCAGAAGAAGGCAGAGCAGCAATCTCAGAAGAGCGAGCAGGGCAGTTGGTAACAGTAGCAGCGCAAGACAGGACAGTCTTGACCTCAGTAGTCATGACAGTAAGGATGGTCTGTCCGGAAGGGACCGAGGTAGTTGTCGAAGCAGCAGAGGTTACGGCCTTAGTACCATTGACAGGGGAAGAGGAAGAGGTGGTCAGAGGAGCGGTCAGAGTGGTACCAGTGATACCACCGGTCTTAGCAACCTCAATGACAGAAGAGCTGATCTTGCTGGCCTCAGCAACGGGGCAGACAGTGGTCGACAGAATAACAGTGTTAGTCTTAGTGACAACAGCTTGCTCAGAAGAAGGTAGGGCAGCAATCTCAGAAGAGCGAGCAGGGCAGTTGGTAACAGTAGCAGCGCAAGACAGGACAGTCTTGACCTCAGTAGTCATGACAGTTAGTGTGGTCTGGGAGTCGTGCGAAGCAGTAAAGTTACCGGTGGGGGTAACAGTGAGGGTACCAGTCGAGGCGGAAGCCAGGGAGGTGACAACCTTGCCAACATCAGTGACGTTGGCCGAGTTGCTCAGAGAAAGACCAGTGCCGACGGGGGACTTGGAAGAAACACCAGTAGAAAGAGCAGCCTTCTTAGTGGTGATGCCGGTCGACAGAGGGATTGAGACGGTAGCGGAAACACCGGTAGACAGAGGAACGGAAGCTGAAGACTTTCCAGTGGCCTTAGCCGAGCTAGTAGTAACCTTGGCAGTGAGGGTAGTACCAGAAACCCCACCGGTCTTAGCCTTCTCAATAACTGACGAACTGATTGCGGAAGCCTCAGTAACAGGGCAAATAGTAGTAGAGAGAAGGACAGTGTTAGTGACAACAACAACGGCCTGCTGGGTGGCAGGAAGAGAGGCAATCTCCTCAGTGCGGGCAGGACAATTAGTGATGCTGGCAGCACACGAGGTAATGGTCTTGACCTCAGTGGTCAAGACAGTCAGGGTAGTAAGACCAGCAGCGGTAGAGGCACCAGTCAACAGAGCAGCCGCAGTAGTAAGAGCAGAGCTCGAAGTAACGGCAGCGACAGACTCGATGGAAGATAGAGTAGTCTTGTCTGAAGATGTAGTAATGGACTCGACAGCAGAAATAGAAGAGTTACCAAAGAGAGAGCCATGACGACGGAAGTGACGACCCTGGTACTTGGGGGTGGCCGAAGCCAGACCCGCGAGAAGAAGGGTAGCGACGGAAGCGGCCTTCATGGTTGCGGTTGCGATGTGCGGTCGTTAAACGAGAAAGTCTATTCCTGTTTTGTAAAGGAAAACAAGGCTCTAGATGTCTAAAAGTGACAAAATAAGCAACAAAAAGAAGCAGTTGGATGCGAAGAGCTAGTGAGCTTTCTTGAGGGTTGATTGATCCCGGATATATGTAAGATAATTGAGGCTAATCGTAGATATAAAAATCGAAAACGGCAGTGTAGGTGCTTCTCCTAATGAGTCGGATAAGGCTACGCAAAGAAGAGCTCAAATAAAAGATCAATGGGAAAAAGAAGAAAACGAAAAGGAGCGTCAAGCTACAGCAATTCAGTAATGAGAGACTTGGTAGGTAGTTGTTATGTGGAGTCGATGTTGAGGATTCTCGAGATGGAGAAGAATGCACACAGGAAGGAGAAAGAAGAGCAAGAGGAGAAACAAACTGGGGCGGCAGAGACCGGAAGATATAAACGTTGGCAAGCGGTGGCGGAGAGAACGGAGCCCACGAGCTAGAGCCTAGAAAGAACATTGAAGGCCTAAACCCACAACCCATATTGAAGGGGGGTCTGAGGTCTGATGTTTGAGGGGCGTGGGGCGTGAATTAACGCTGTAGTCTGGGTGTCAAGTGGTAACAAGATACACGCCTCTCTACTCTCGTGAGCGACGGCAGTTTCTAGTCTATGATTGGTTAATTCAGAACCTCCTGGTCGTCAGAAGTCACAGACTTACAACAGTTCAGGCGGACGGACAACCTCGTATCGTAGTACCGAGCCAGTACACTTGCAAGCAAAAACGGCTATTGCAAAGAGGCAAGTGGATGTTGAATCCATGGCCAAACACTGGCGGGCAGTCCCTGTCATCTCCAAGGGCCCTCAGGGGGGTGTGCCAGTCTGCCATAATACTTGGAAATTCTCCCCAAGACGAAGTGGAAGGGGTGCGTTTGAGGGTCGATGGAGAGCTACGCAGTTCTAGAGCCACGCCATTTTGTCGCAGGACTAGGGTCTATGTCTATGCAGTCGGGGCCAAGGCAGCAAGTTGAATCATAGTGATGAATGGGAGTGATTGAAAGAAAAGACATTATGGTCGAGACTGAGGTTCAATATTTGGTCCATGATGGTGGCCAAACTCATGATAGACAAAAACGATGGCTGTCAAGTTCTCGACGGTAAAAGTCACGCGAGCTGAAGTTTTTCTCTGCATTTTTAGGGCACACAAAAGAATTTAAATCAAAATGCATAGTGAAAGTATCCGATTAGAAAAGAAGTTGCACGGTTGTTGGGCTTTTTTTATTCAGAAACCAAAAGTTACCCGATTTAGGACAGTGTTCCAAGCAAGGAAGAAGCCGCCCAATTGCACCAAAATGTGTATGTTTTGCAGTGTCGGGTCCAATATTATAGCATGTATCGAGCCGATCATAATGCTCCTCACAGAGAACGCGGAGACCATTGTGTACTTCCGGCGCTTGAGCTTGATTTACTCCCAAGAGACGAGCCTGGGCAAGTGAAGGATACAGCCAGTCTCGGCGGCTATTACTATGGGCGATGATGAAGATATCTTGGATCTCTAGGATCACAAAGCTTTGGAGGCGATATGAGTACGTAGGCTTTTTGGTGATGTCAATTAGGTCATTGGCTTCAAAGGGATGCATCTTCTGTTCGCTTAAGTTCAGGCGGGGATAGAGAGGCGCCAATGTATCCATTTTTAGGTACATGTAAAGGATCCTATGAACGTATTTGAAAGATAATGGGCGCTTGTGCAGATCAAAGTAAAGGGTATTTCATGGTATTAAGGTCTGAAAACCAAAAACCAAAGAAATATAAGATATCTAATTTTTGGTCTAGACTTTTAAACTTGAAAATATGTGAAGACTGAACAAACCTATAGTCCCATTAAACCTATGATGATATGATGAATATGTTGGGAATGAACATCACTACCAATAAACAGAGACCGCTTTAGATATGATATATACATGTCTTAACGCCACGATTGAATCTATATTCAAAATCGTTAACTCCCTTGATATAGCCGCGCTTCAACTTCGGAGGCTCATTTCCAACTTTAAAGCCGCATCTCCCTCTCAAGGGACTTACGGCTGTTTCCCCTCAAAGATCACCAAACTCACCACCCATTCCATGTCTCTCAATGCCACACAAACCCTCACCAGACAAACAACTACAGCAAACAATCCCAACCCTCAATTTCACTATCTCGCTCAAATCTCACCAACCCTCGAGACCCCCTCACGATCATTCCCATCCACAACTACATAAACGTCACCCAAGACTATCTGAGTAAAGACCTCTGTGAGATGCCGTTGTATATAACTTACGAGGGATGTTCTAGGGATTCGTTATTCTATTCACAGAGCATCAACATATGGGCTCAGAATTATTTCAAGATATGACGCATACTAAATGGCTACTCTATACCTTTAATTTAACTTGCGGCAAGTAGGGTTATTATAAAAATAGGGTTGTTTTGATTTTCGATCTAGATCGCGCAACCATTCGCTGATCTGAAGATTTGGATGTGAGTCGGCGGCTGAAACCAGTCCCAATCTAGGGTAGAGTTGCGCATTTTCCGTTGAATCCAGAACCTGTCAAATGGTCCCTTACATCATGGTTAACCTATTGAATCGCCCTCTCTACTTTGTGACCCCTTTGCCCAATCACAGCCAATTCTCTCTCAAGATATCCCCAGCCAATAAATACCCTCTCTCCCTTTTATTTTTTGCTTACCGCCCGAATACCCCATGTCTTCTCGAATACTTCGCATTCAGGCAGCGGTTGTTATTTGATCAGGATATCACCACGCCCTGAGGCTTCTGGGATCACGCCTTGTTAGAGGAAAACCCACCAAGCTCAAACGACTTGTCCCAGCTTTTGGCGGTGGTTTTCCTAATTTGGTTAGATCCAGGGAAACAAAGGAGTTGGTTGGGCTTGTGTAAGTATGAATTTATTTGGGGCCGGTTTTAGATTTTGGGGAATAAGAAAAGAGAATGTCTTGGGGATGTTATTGTGGTGAGGATTGGATGTTAGTTGTGGGGAAATTTGCAGCTCGAAATTATGTGGTAATGTCCACATATATCACGCTGAGACACCAAATATCATGAACTCAATCGAGAGACTAATAACCAACACCTATCACCACTGCTTGTCATACGAACTGAACCCCGGAACTTTTCACCCACTAGAATCTCAAACCTTATCCATCCGCACTATTCTCAATACAGCCCATCCACACGCTGATCACATACGGGGCTTCCCCACCATAAATCCAGAGTCACCATGTCCTCCTCCCATAACCACCACATAGTTTTACCACAATACTACAAATCCAACAACAAAGTAATATCAATGTGACCTTCGTTCCGTTCATATCAATTTTCAAGACTTGAAAGCCGCCCTGTCTAGCCAACAGCCATCCAGACACAGCCCCAAATGTTCTCCAATCAGGCCCACCTACACTCTAAACAACGTTGTCTCATTTCGTCAATCGCTTGCAACACTAGGAGTTC
Organism: Meredithiella fracta; assembly: GCA_023677585.1. NCBI lineage: Eukaryota > Fungi > Ascomycota > Sordariomycetes > Microascales > Ceratocystidaceae > Meredithiella > Meredithiella fracta. The sequence continues at coordinate 1,274,142 of JAGXCV010000007.1, forward strand.
AAGTAAAATAGAAATTCCTGACACCATTTCATGATTTGCGTATTGAGAATTGGGTGTATCTGCAACATCAAATATCCGCATTAGAAAACTCTATGATAATTCGACATGTGCCATAAATCCGTGATTTCCCGAACACGCACCTTCATATAATTCGCGGGAAGGCTGTAGACGGCGAACTAAGTAGTTATACACTGCTTTACACTTCAAATGACAGCCTGGTGATCTATCATAGCTCTCAATTCCTAGTCATCATTGTCTGTTGACTTGGTGATCTATCATAGCTTTAAGCCTTCCTAAGTTCATCTTCCCTTCATTAGCCGATTATAACCAGCCCAGCACGGAATCTCAATAGACCCGTGATTACATGCCGGAGCACCTAACCGTGCCCCTAAAGCCTGTCCCATGCCCCTTCGCGTCATCTTTCTGTCTTGTCCGTACTCGTTACGACTAGCCTAGTTCTCGACAAGCTTTCGATTGTCTTTCGCATTGATTCCCCTTTATTTCACCAACATCGCCAAGTCCAAGCACCTAGTCTTGCAGTCTCCCACCTAGCTCATGGCTCTCAGACCTCTTTTACACCAGCCAACCAAAGACAATTAGGGCTTCCAGGCCATTCTAGCGTAATTAGCCACTGTAACGTGAGTGGCTTTCGGCATCTTCGATGGTTGCAGTGTGTTGAGGCCTGTGAATGGGATTTCGCCATTGCATCTTGTTGATAATTTCCAGATGATTGCTTGCTTTGACGGGGTGACATTATGTGAGATTATAGCAAGGAGATGAAGGGTTCAAGGCGAGATATGCATTTATATGAAGCGGGTATCCCGATTGATGACGAGAAATGACTGAGACATCCTTAATATTAGGGGATGATTCAATAATCTTAGACAAAGAAAAACCCAAACTTAACATATCCACCACGGGATCACTCACGATACCGACTCAATATTATTGAACCATGGCCCCGAGCGCCAGTTGACTGCCTATTTGCCACTAGTCTGGATCAACCGTAATTCTAAGTTTCTAAGCCGCTATATAGACTCTATCTCCGTGAAAACCCTTGATCACAACCTGTCAACCGCAACACCAAACAACGACAGCCAACTAGTAACCAAATGATCTTTCGTCTCGCCAGGCTCATGTGTCTTGCCTCTATTGACCTTCTAACCAACTGACGGGGCTCGTATAATCATCGCTATTGAATCACTGGCGTGTTTGGTCCACGATAATCTAAAATTCCACCCGTGAATTGAAACTAACATCTACTCAACACTTTTGTGTCCGTCATCACTATCATCACGAGATAATTTATCCAAAGTCTCATGGTTATCCCATGTGTTTATCACACCTATTGACAAAAATCCCACCCCACATACCATATCTAGCATGTCCTCCGAAGTCCTGTTTGACCATCGGGCCCTGTGTTGTCCGCAACACTAGACGAGCCCAAAGTCTAGACAAGCAAGACGAAGTGGGGGCTTCTAATAGAATGTGGGATGTAGATACGAAATGAGTGGAAGATCGGCGGGGCTAGGGAAGATGTAAAACAACCTTCAAGCTTAACGGTCTCAGATGATAGATACTAGAGAATATGAGTTATCTGTGCGGAAACCCTAAATACAAAGACGTACAGGTAATTTAGGTATCGTGAAAATTCAGCTACAGTTTAATTCTGCTAACAAAGTACCAAATGAAACCGGCACCTGAAGCCTACGATAATCATTGGTTACAAACCTCAACTTCCTCCCAGATTCCATGTCGTCATTGGAACAGCAAGCTCCCACTAGTCTACTACCCCTCTTTCTCCAAGTACTAGTTACTCATCTCAGGTACAGCAACTTTAACCTCTCACAAACAGGAAAACATCTTCCTCCCTCATAATCTGTTAACAAAACACCACCGTGGCGTTGCCTATCACTCAACAGGCAACGCTAGCACTCAGCCCTTCTCGCTGTCGTAGAATCTGAATCGCTTTGTAGAGATTTCTTCACGATTCGTGTATGTCGTATCACAAAGGGTGCTCGTAAAAATGCAGATTTGCTTTCTATTTTCTACAAAGGGAATACCCGTCCAAATAGTGACGCTGCTATCCACGTCAGTAGTCTTGGCGTGCGAGCGCAGCAGCGAGAAGCGGGGGCAAACTATTGAGGATTTATTAAGAGTGCAAAAACTCGGCCGCCGATAAGATTGGCTTATAAGCAAACTAGGGACTTGCAAATTGATTTATGGATGCGGCTTTTGTAAGTGGGTGGCGAGAGAGGGCTATGCTGGGGATTCGAAGGGATTAGAAACAGGAACCTGCGACAGTGACGGGCAAATGTTAATGCTGGGTCATGGAGGAATTGATGATAATTGGATCCGGGGAGGGAGGGAGAGGGATGGTATAACAAGATCAAGATGTGAGACTATGTTATTGAATAATCGGCCTATAGTTGCATGAATTTGGCTATTCCAAGCCTCAATGTCGGACCATTGGCCAAGTTAATATTGAATTTTACTTGATGAACCGGGGATGAGTACACACGAGGTGTCATCGTAAAACACAAAACACACCTGTCAAATCATAACACTGTCTTGTCAACTCGGGGAAAAATCAACTTCAAGACCCAATGACACACTTCCAAATCTAAGTAAACATTATCATCACTTATCCTAATCTGATTTCATCACTGTCTAGCCCTGAACCACCAACAAATAACCTCAATCTCTCTCCCACTTCGTATTCCCCATCTTACACCGCCAGTCATCCTCCCTTGTCCTTTAGTGACAGAACATCTATCCCATTTCCCCCTATAGATCCAGGAACCACAAGAAAAACATCACAAAGAAATTAGCCTAGGCGTCTAACTGTCCGTTGCCTATATGCTATTCATATAAAGCTGCTGTGCCAATTTGAATATTTTCTAGAATGAGATTGAGAATAGGGTTGGAGGGAACGGGATGTGCGACAGGGGGCTATATGCGGGGTTTATGCAGAGGGAACTAGTCGATCGAGTGGGTGGGTGACCGCGGGGTTGATTGAAGAGATTGAATACATAAACAATCGGATTGGGTTAGCGATTATGTAGAATTGTTTGCCGGGTAACTTAACCTGTGGATCGGATTTGCGGGGCCGTAGAACTAAACCTTTGAGATATAGGTGTCAAAAATCCGCTATTTTCGGGGTCACTCAATTATGAGTAACTAAAAATAATTCACGATAAAATGGATCGGCAAGATACGCAATACGGTTTCATACAGATTTTGTCTTCATTAAATCGTCGCCTTTCATCATGAAGCCAACTGCTGTGGTATTCCGAGTTCCTTCCTCGTGATCCCGAAATGTGGGGCCGATGGCCGCATCACCGAATGGAAAGAACAATATTGTTTATCAAACAACCAATCAGGTCACTGCATATAGTTTGGGTAGAGCAACCTCTTTGAGATTGAGTTTTTGTTGATATAGGTACCTGCCTCGGGATAGTCTGCCTGGAGACTAGACAAGGCAGTGTTCTTCCAGTGATTCTGGATCCATTTCTTCTTCCTTTCTTCATCATCATCACCAAGCTTTAAGTCATTCCAGCTTTGAAATCTTCGTTTGATATCACCACTACTCATCGTGTGATTCTTCACACATATACTGTCTTTATACATTACACATTTTCTACACTACGCTCTTTGCCGCTTCTTCAGTGTTCCTTATACTATTTACTTCGATCTTACTCTTCATCATGTGTTATCCCACCTTCACTTGTCGGCGTTTGTCCAGCTTTTTCGATCGTCGGAAGCGTCCGGAGAGCGTTATTCATCACCCAGTCATGTCTGTCGCCTCCTCCCGCCCGAGTGCCTTTTCATCTCCTCGCCTCACCCCACGCCAGGCCCCTTCTTTACCGGTTCTGAACTTCCAAGACGATCCTTTAGATCGGCCATCTAGCCTGGTGGTGCAAGAACGTTCCACCGCCAGCGATGAAGACTCCGAGTCCAAGAAGATTGACAAGGATAAACAACCGGGTTACCCTCACGGTTACGATATCATGAGAGAGTACCTTTCCTCTCCCGCACCTATCGTCATCCACCCAGATGTTCCCGTGAAGTCGATTGAGCGCGATCATACTTCTGATGCGCCTCGTCCTAAGACGCCGATGCCGTTCGGTGTCCCTCTTCAGGGATCGGTGTCCCCACTTCCCAGTAACTCTCACTTGCCTAGACAGGACATCGAGTTCTCAGCTTCGTCTTCGCCCAGCTCTTCGCGCCTTGAAGCAGACACTCTACCTAAAGACCAAGACAAACCCAGAGAGCTTTCAACCATCCATGAGGCAGAGCTTGTTGTCCCCGATATTATTTCATCCCATGTTTCCGTCATTGAAAGCGAAGACGACAACTCTATTTTTGACATGAACAGCCCTGCCATCGACCGGCTGCCGAAGCCTCGCTCGCTTGTTTCCACATCTCAGGCTACTATTGGCACCGAAGATCCCCACTTTACCCCCAGCAAGAATGGGTGCAGTGGAGACAAGAAGGTTATTCTCTGGCGTTTAGCTCATATCGACTCGCATGTCGACATCGTCGCCCCTAATTCCTCTGCCAACAACACCGAACGTCTGGGTGCCTAGCTGGTGGCCCAGGGGTTCAGTTGTGAGGGTGCGGACTTGAGCTACATCGCTGTCTCTAACCTTCCGGCCGTCGAGGCCCCGAAGTCTCTTGCTGGCGTTAAGATGACGCGCAGTTCATCCTCTTCCTCAGCGGTTACCATCAAGCCGTTGCTGCCGGAGTGGGCCCAGCGTTACCACCTTACGGGTGACGACGTTCCCGCAATCATCGGGATCACCAGTGTTGCGCGGCAGACCACCGGCACTACCCCGTTCTCCATCGATGGATGCCGGGATGTCGATTCCGCTGAACCCGCTGATCTGGGCTTTTCATTCGGGCCAAACTCTCTCGACCTTGAGCTCCGGTCCTTCGACAGCGCTTCCTCGGAAGGAAAGGGAATGGCCCAACTCGATGGTCCAACTGACATCCCCGCCGCCACTCCCGCCGCTCCTTCTGAATCGACATTGTATCAGAGGATGTCACGGCTCGTCATGAAAGTTGACGACGAGTTTATGTCCCGCCGTGCCGGCAAAAAGTCGGTTGAGACTGCTTCAGTGCGGTCTACCTCTGCGCTCGGGCTTCTGTCTATGAGCCGCAAGATCTCTCCCTCTGCCGGTCTCGCGACGTCGGCAGTCTCTCCCCGCGTCCATTTGACTTCTCCATTAGGCGAGATTGCTTCCCTTTCGCCAGTGTTAATCTGGTGTCAGAAGACGAGAAGCGCGCGGAAGCGCTCATTTCGCCAGAGTCCGTGGAGCTCAGTTCCATGTTTCCGATCCGGCTTACCCGAGCTATAATCAAGGAGTCTATTGGATGCTTGGTTCCGGGGACCTACGCGGAAGTTGTTCGTGGGCTCGCCGCCGCTCACCAGTCTGTTCCTGGGGCCTTTGGGTCTTCGGACAGTGTGCCTGGTCCCCTTCTCCGCTCTCCTGCTCCGATGTCGCCCCACGACACTCTCGAACAGGCTGAGGACCCCACCGGACTTCATCCTGTTAACGAGGTCAATGGCTATCGGGCTGGGGCTCAGTCTCCCGGCAGCATGGTTCTTTCCCCAGCCGTCCCCAACAACTCGCCGGTGGGTAGCGTCAAGGGTGAGGGCCGGACGTGAAGGTTTTCCTGGCCAAACAGAGTCGGATTCCGGATGGAGGCGCTAGTAGCGCTTTTTGTTGCGATGATCTTGCAACTGTTTGATTGGAATTTGGTTTGGTGAGGCACAGGAAGCGGTTTTCTGTTTTTTGTGCTCTGTTTCGGGCGACAGGTGAAGTCGATGAGTATAAATTTGGGTTTGCTGTTAAGCTGTGGTGAGTCGTTTCTGCTTGTTATTATGATTCTCATGACCGTTTCCTTCTGTTTTTATGGTTTCTTTATCTCTAGTAGCTGTGGCATTTAGTGTTTTCATATATGATACCCATATCGTATATCAAGTTTTCGTTATCCAACTCTCTTATGTCATGATTTTGAAGATCGTTATGCGAATGTATGAAATAACTAGCGAGATATCTTTTGATCAAATCATAAGAACCATATCTCTACCGTCTATACCTCTATCTCCACCCAATGCTACTGTATTATATGAAGCTCCTCTCATTAAATCGTAAACTACTTCTCCAGGTTGATGCTCTTGCCGAATCTCGCATACAACTGCACCTTCAGCTCCGACATCTCCTCCCTCAGACCCGTCAATTTATCTTCAAGCTCATTCGTCTCTTCTTCGATCCGGTTAGTTTCGGTAGCAAGAAGTTCTTGAGCTTGCTCAAGCGGAACGTGGAAAAAAGCACCGCCAACCTTGTACGGAATCGGTGTATCTTCATCGGCAAGTTCAAGTTCGGTGTTGAGGTCGTCGAGGTTTTCTTTTTCTTTCTGTGGGGATTGTCAATTATGCAATTGGTGATCGCAGATGGGGTCGCGAAGGAGGCATTGGAGGGGACACACGTTCTTGGCTTCGAGAGAGGCTTCGAGGAGAGTTTCGCGTTGGTTGAGGCGGCTGAAGCGGTTGATGCGGTCTTGGTCTTCGCGGCGGACTTCGATTTCGTCGCCGACGGCGGCTTCGTCTTCTTTAGTGAGCTGGAGAGTGGGTGATTTGTTAGCGGGAAAGGGTGTTGATAAAGACGGGTAAGACAGGCTTACCATTCGTCTGGAAATCATTTTGGGCGATGGTTATGGGTGGGGGGTGGTGAGGAGCTGGGCCGAGACGGGGTTGGCCAGAGGCTTGAACACGATGAAATAGGAATGGTGATGGAATGGTGGGGCATGGAGGGATATTAGGGTTATTGTTAGTAAGTGATAAGGATATATATTCATGTGACTTGATAAGTGCAGGGTGTCGTGGTTAGCGCGTTGAGGATAAACATGTTGACGTCAATGGGTGTATTTCGATATGAGATGAAAGTATAACTTGTATATTTACGCACTTAACTCATTAGACATTTCATTTTATGATGGCGGGCACGAAATTGTACCCGAGGGCTAAGGTTAAGAAGATTGTGAAGGCGCAGTCCAATTGCAATTTAAGCAAGAATGCAGATGTTTTGGTAGGTGATTTCATATTGCATTAGCTTGGGCGGGAGAAATGGTTCTAACGAATGATTTTAGATATTTTTGGATTACATGATGTTTATGGAGAAGTAAGTTTAGCAATATTGACTTGGTGAGATATTTCATGTAACTGACTGTATAGGCTTGTCAAAGAAGCGGCGATCGAGACGAGGAAGAAGGGAGAGAAAAACTTGACGCCGGCATCAGTCAATAAGGTTGTCGCGGTAAGTTGACTTATATGTGTCACCCTTTCCGCGGTCTTTCTAACATCCCTCGTCTTAGGACTCTCTTATGAAATTCAAGGGTTGATTGATGGATCCGGAGTCTAACCACGGCCCAATCCGTCTAATAACGCCCCGGTCGTCTGCACCTCCACTGCGTCCCGATTCCTGGTTCACGGCACAGGGATTAATGCCTCCGACCTCTAGACGTAACATGAATTGTAGATTCACAGCCATCTGACTCGTCCTCTACATAATTCAATAAATAGTCTAATAAACTTTATTCGCTATTCTACGACATATCTCACTATATGACGATCTCTCAAGACAATGGATACATTAGTTCACCCTGCTCTTTTTGTGGATTCTCCGTACTTGTCTGTTTCATTTATTTCATTACGTTTGTACCTTCCATTGTGAATGACTTGTATTTCGAATTGATTCTAGAATCTCCATATTAAAATGGGGACTTGTACTGAAATAGGAAAGAATATGAATGTGTTCGTCTCAATGGTAAGGGGCAAGATAGGGAGTTGGGTTGCAGGATGCAGCTTTGAGGGAATTGGGGGTGTTGGTAGTTGATAAATGTTGTGTTGTGTGTTGCTAATGATTGTAGCACAATCATTATGATAATCCAGACGATTATGAGTTAACTAATTACAAAATAGCTATAATTAAAGGTCCTCATCATGATCATCATGAGGTGTGGTGTTAAGGGTTACACATGAGTGTTAGTGGGATATCATGCCATATTTTGGGATTACAGGGATAGTGGATCCAGCTCCTGTCCTGGTGTGTCAGGGGTGCTTTTGGGGAGGTAAACTAACCTAAAAGAACTGCATTGTGCAAGTGTGTTGGTCGACATGAGGCCCGTTTGTTGGCTGTAACTCTGTTTACTGATTGATAGTTTCAGAAGCATGAAAAGTACATCTCCTGAATGTTATCACAAATTGTAGATTCTGTTTGTAATTCCAAAAGACAGGTACAAATCAATTCTCTGAATTATCTCCTACCATTTATCTATCTTCACAGTCATTGAATCACTAGGTCCATCATTTTTGTCAAAATCACATTCACTTCAGCCTCGCTCTGATACAGACTAACTAGGCAATTACCGGCTAACACATACGGCTCCCGCCATCCCACCTTTCTTAGCCCCTGTCAGCACATCGCCAGCGATCCGCCAATTGCTACCACACTGTTGCACACAAGACCACACAATTGGCCTAGTTCCCCTCCACAAAGGCAATCTATCGTCTGTCGGCCATTTCTGTACCACACGTCATTTTTCTTTTCTTTTTCCATTCTATTCTCACGCGACCATACACCACAAACGACACCTTCCAGTCTCTTTAACTCAATACGAGTGCTAGACATTCTTCATTCCGTCTTATTACTATCTTTACATTGCTCGAAACGTTCGATTCCTTACCCGATTCTTATTCACACAATACAGACATCACATTCAAGATGGCTGCGTCGTCTGTTCAGAGCAAGCTGCCGAAGAATGCGGCTAAGGCTATCATTCGCACCGACTCGCCAGCTCCGTCGGCATCTGTTGCGGCTGAATCTGCGACGCACGATGATGGCACTTTGGAGAACTACGAGCACCCAATCTTCAAGGAGCTCCAGAAGTGAGTTGTCTTCTGGAGGACTACTAGTGAAGACCCCATCTAATATGACTAACCCCTTTACTAGGAACATCCGCAACATCAACAAGAAGATTGTATATACCCGAGCCTACTCTACTATATGACTGTAGTACAAGACGCTAATCAATTTTGTTAGTCCAATGCCCACAAGGCTGAATCTCTTGTTGCCGGACACAGTGGCAAGTCTTTGGATGAGCTTGTTGTCTCCCGTGTTATCAACAAGGATCAGAAAGAGCAACTTCTCAAGCTTCCCAACCAGAGAGCACAGCTTGCGCAGTACGAGGAGCAGGTTATTACCGCTAAGCAGCTCGTGAACGACGTTCGCGAGCGTGCCCTCACTGACAAGCATCAGCTGAAGGAAGAGCTTCTTGGACAGTCATACAAAGATAAGGAGGAAGCCATCCAAGAGGCTGTCTCCAATTTTGCCGATGAGAAGAAGGCGACGATTCACGATACGCTGCTGGTCATTGCGCAGTTTTTGCGGTTGGCGGCGACGAGGAGAGCGGAGGAGGCCGACCAAAACCTTGACGAAAATAAGGCTCTAGAGGGTGTTCTGCTGCAGGTCTACAGCGGTGATGAAGCTGCGGTGGCGACTATGCTGAAGTTAGTAGATGCTTCGGAGGAGAAGGCTATTTCTACTTCTGGCGAGGTTCTTGAGACTACTTGTAAGTATTTGGCAGAGATCCAAAAGTGATACAATGCATACTAACATAGCTATCAATATAGACGCCCAGGTCAAGGCCGCTGCCGAAGCTTACAAACTTCCCACTGAAATTGTCGAGGAGGAGGCCGCCCCCGTTGAGGAGCCTGTCCCTGGCCCTGATGAGACCAAGGAGCAGCCTGGTGCCACTGAGGTCACTATCACCACTGCCACTACCGATGAGTCTACCGCTTGCCAGGAGTGGATTAAGGTCACCGCCGAGGATGCTCAACCTACTCCTGGTGTTGAAAATCCCGAGGCGGCTGCTGATACTGTTACTGTGGCCCCCAAGGGCCCTTCGGCTATGGAGGAGCTTCCTCCTTCTGGCCCTATCGATGCTGTTGAAGTCATTGATGAGACGATTGAAGTGGAGGCTGAGTCTGTCGTTGAGGAGAAGGTCGAGGCTGCTCCTCAGCTTCAAGATGTCGCCCCTCCTAAAAACGTCTGGACTAAGCCCCCTAGTGTTGTCTCTACCCATGTTCTTAACCTATCTCCCCCAACTTCCACCGCTTCTGCCGCCCCTGTTGCCCCCACCGCCGCTCTCTCCGCCTCGTCGGGTCCTGCTGTTTCTTCCGCACCCACTGAGCTCTCGGATGGCTTTCACCAGGTTCAGCGCAAGAACTTTGGTCAGCGCCCTGATTCATTCCGGGGTGGCCGTGGGCGTGGTGGGTTTTCTCGTGGAGGCATGAACGGTGGTGGTCGTGGTAGTCGCGGGGGTTTCTCACGCGGTGGTGGTCGCGGCGGTACCCCTCAGCAGGGCGTCCGCCAGATTCCTATCCGCCAGGTTTAAGAGACTTCTGTTTGGTGTTGATGTCTTTGGATGAATGAGCTTTGATTGCCTGTTGAGTTTGGGACTAACAGCGTTCCGGCTTGAGTTCATCTGGAGGAGAGAACACAGATGTGGTACACTGCATCTACTGTTTGCTTTTTCACTTTTTGTTTTGTTATTACTACATTTTTATTATGCTTTATTGGGTTCTTGATATTCTGGCATACTCTTTTGTCTTTTTAACCTTATTTTATTTTTGGATTTATCATTTCTCCTGGCCTTTTCGTGTGGGGCGTATTGAATCACATACTTATTTTTAGTGTCATCTTTTTGTTATCTCATAGATATTATCATTTGGGCAGATGGGAGAAGTGTTATTGTTGGTGTTTAGGTTTAGTTGTTGGACTTGACATGATTTTGTCTTCTAGTTTGGATCAAATGTTGGATGACAATGTCATCAGGAAGAGACCAGCCATTTTCGACTCGACTTAGTTAATATTGTCTTTGTCGAGTGACTCCGCTGAATTTTGGCTTTACTAGTTGAATTGTTTTAAGCGTACATGGCTCGATTCATAATACATGTCCGAAGATTTTTCGGATAGTTGTGAATCATCTGTTTAATCGTATCAACCTGATCATGTGAATGTTAAATTGTAAAATGGGAAAGGAAGCTTATATCAATATTAACGTAAATGATTCGACAACGAATAACAAAAATTACAAACAAAAAAAACAATAAATGTTACAGTCTATTATGAATCTATATGTATACAACAATCCCTCTACATATTTCTTTTTCTCTCTAGTAAATTTCTCGAATTAAACAGCTCACACTTGATCTTCGACCCATCAACTCCTCTCCTCACTAACACCTCCCTCGCATCCATCATGAACTCCTCCGGCCCACAGATGAAATACTCGGTACTCCCATTCTTGATATGAAGTTCCCCATCCGCTAACCTTGTCAAATCCACCCTACCTGAAAAATTATAATCGATACCGGCAACATCGCCGATCGGGGCATCCGTTTTGAAGATAACAGAGTGAAAATTAGGTCGCAGGTGGGCAACACTGCGAATGTAGATGTCGAAGGCGGCGTCACCGCGGGACCCGTGGATCCAGGATATGGGGCGGGAGGCAAGATGGGAAGTAGACAATGATGGTGACGTCAAAGGGGTACTCGTGGTACTCTGGACGCTCGTGGGGGTTTCCGGGTGTGATGTTGCCCGGCTACGCGGGGCAGAAAACGACGACGGTGTCGACAAACTCATCGACGCGGCTGGCCCGGCCACCCCGGTAGACAGCGGCGTCTGATCTGATGAGGAGGCGGCGGAGCGGGAAGGCGGCGTGTACAGGATGTGTGAAAGGGTAGTGTTGAGTATGCTCATCATCGGGGCAACGCCGATGCCGGCGGATATGAGGACTAGTGGGACGGACATACCGACGTTTTCGGACTCAACGTCGAGAAAGAATTCGCCGGCGGGATGGCTGAGTTTTACTTTGTCGCCAGGGTTGAAGTTGTCAATGAGTTCGTTGCTAACAATACCGTTTCCGGTTTTCGGGTCGCGTTCGCGCTTGAGTGTGATGCGGTAATAGTCGCCACGGGGTCTCTCACTTAGGGAATATTGTCTGGTTTGCACGGTCGCGGGCTCTGTAGCTGTAGCCGAGATGGGGATTTGCAAAGAAACGTATTGTCCAGGAAGGTACGTCGGCAGTGGAAGTTGGCCATCAGCGAGGACTAGGTAGAAGGAGAAGATGTCGGGAACGCGGGTTTCTTGGACTTTCCGGGTGATTTTGAAGGGGCGGAAGCCGGTCCAGGTGCCGAAGGAGGTGTAGAGTTGGGCTTCGCGGTTGGAGAGCATACGGGCAAGGATCCGGTATGCGGCGGACCAGGCGGCTTCGATTTCGGGAGTGAAGACTAGCGGCCCGAGGACTGCGGCAAACGACCGGATTAGGTATTTGCCAACGATGTCATAGTCAGAAGGCTTGATATCCAGCGATGCATGTTTCTGACAAACGCGTTCAAGGATAGGCGTGAGTTCGGCAATGCGGTCGATGTGCTCGGCAAAGGAGAGGATCAAGTGGGCGAGGGCGCGGGGCTGGCGGCCGGTTGCCTGATTGGCGGTGTTGAAGATTGTGGAGAGCTCGGGGTGGGCGGCGAGCATGGTACGGTAGAAGATGGTGGTTATGAGGTCGCCGTGGGAGCGGAGAGGGGGAGTGGTCAATCTGACAAGGTGGGTTTGGTGAGGGGTGAGGGACATGGTGAGAGTGGGGGTGGGGAGGGGCGGAAGAAGGAATGGATCGGAGTATAATGAATGAATAAGAGGGGGTGAGTAGTGGAAAGTGAGTATATGGGTTGGTTTATATATATATGTTCCCTTATGATATCACCTTGCAGCGAACACCTTCGCAGCCACTTGGCACATTCCACTATCCGTCTAGAACAAGCCCAGGCCACCTGAGAATCTACCGCCTTACGCCCCCATCCGCCCACCTACGGCACCTCCAAGGCGTCTACATAGCTTGGGCCTCGAGACACATGACCGGGAATATTTCGTTTCTTGATCCTAACCAGGCGTCATGCCAAAGAGCTCCGGGCAGTGAAGGCTTGTGATTTGTGGGGTCGAAGAGAAGGGTTGACGATGTTGGGTTGGGTTCACCGCTGTTGCGGAAACTATATATCCCTAACGACACTTATCACCGGATCTTACATTATCACGCACTCTTGCTTGGGTCTTTGGTCTCCGGGGTCATCGCGTGGCCAATGCGGGGATTCCCTTTGTGATTATCATGCGATCAAGTGGTGAATGGCACGACCATGTGGTCTAGAAAGGGTTTGCAAGATGGTGAGATGGTAAGATGGTATAAGTTTTTAGGTGAGTGAGGGATTTTGTGAGTAGGTGGTTTGGGGCGCGGTGGGGAGAAAATTACCATTAAAAGAATTACATGAAAGGAGAGATTAGTGGTTAGGCAGTAGGATTTGAGATTGGGGAGGGCATCGTACGCTTTTAACTTCGAAATTTAGACTCTTTGGACTATCTGCCAATTATGACGATGGGAGAATTGGGTTTACTCGTGTGGGTTGAGAGAATAGATGAAATACGTGGATCTGGATTCTCATGATATCCACTTCATCGAATCAACCTATCTATCTAAGGCCTTCGATCCAGTAGCGCCATCGACAGGTATTTACACAAGTCCATCTCTATCCGATATGCTAAAGTCACTTTTGCTGCGTTTTTGGTGGAAATCCTGGTGCTCCCATATTTCCTGACATTGCCCGACCTACCCCGGATTTATGGGGCCGTGTAAAACTAGGACCACCTCTAGTCTCTCGTTACACATATAAATCCTTTGTTCAGAGTCGGAGCTCTATTAGGGTTGTCGATCACCTGTCGATAATTTATTATACATTCAGCGCATCTCGCACTTATACGCTACTTGATTGATACTCTCAGCGTTCGGTTCACCGCTAAAGTACGCGCTAGGCCCAAAGGGCTCCATATCATCAATCTACACATGCATCACTACTCACAGATTCCAACAAACTAAACTGGCTGCCACAATGTCTCTACTAACAAACAGGATCTCCGAATACATCTTTTCGCAATGGCTACCACCAACGCTCTCGAACTGGAAGGCTGTGACAACCTTCTTTTCGATTGCGTATCCTGTGGTGAGTTATTTGACCATTGTAATGACTAAAGATTATTCAACTAATGAATGGTGATAGATGGGGTTGTTGCAGTTTGTGATTAGTTGGTATGGCATGGGGAAGACTAGTGTTAAGAGCATCTTCAACATACCCGGGCGGATTGCGTGGTTTACGATGGAGATCCCCGGGTTCATAACGTTGCTATACACAATGACCACGTTATCGCAACGCCTTGAGATTTCCTCTCTCCCTGGCAAAACAAAATACTTGCTGCTCTCTTTGTAAGTATCATCATCACTCTTATTTCATCTCCTCGGCTAACATCCCGTAGACTATCCACTACCTCTACCGCGCCATCCTCTTCCCCATCCTCGCCCCGACCATGAGCCCCATTCACTTCCTCGTCTGGATCAATGCTACCCTCTTCCAAGTATGTAATGGTCTCTCTATCGGCGCATGGCTCGGTGGCTACGGGGCCGCGACGTCAGCCGCTTGGGACACGAGCGCTTTCTCAACCCTCCGCTTCATCACCGGCATCGCCATCTTCTACATCGGCCTCATATCCAACTTTTACCACGATGACAAACTCCGCGAGATCCGCCGTATTGAACTAAAGCGTCGCCGTCGCATTGCCGAAGGGGACCGAAAGGCAATTGTATCTGTCGAGAAACATTATAGGGTCCCACAAGCTATGTTGTTCAAGTGGGTTTTGTATCCGCATTATTTAAGCGAGTGGGTTGAGTGGACGGGGTTTTGGATCGCTGCGGGTTGGAGTTGTGGGCCGGCGAGGATTTTCTTGGTTAATGGGCTTTTTACCATGTGGCCAAGGGCGGTTAATGGGAGGAAGTGGTATGTAGAGACGTTTGGGGAGGAGAAAGTGAAGAATAAGTGGACGGTTATTCCGGGAGTTTGTTAGTGGGTGGGTGTTTTGGATTACGTATGAAGGTGAAAGGTGTTTTCATGATGATTGTAAGAGACTTGATGAGATGTCTATAAAGATTATTTACAACAATAAATGTGTTTGTTTCACAGAACCAACTGAGTACTTCTTTGGATACAGAAGAAGCCAATCGGCTATCAGGGTCCCAGAACACCGTCTCTTACCCAAACCAAGAATCATCCTATTTTGCTCTGGCCATCCTCTGTACAACCCTCATCTCACCCACGAACCGCCGAAAACGCCCAAAGCCCTCCAATATGTCCCGACAATCTTCGCCCTGTGACTATCATATACTACTTCCCACCTCAAAGTACGCTCATTGGCATCAAAACCCCATGACTATTGAGAGATTCTCTGCATGTCTCCCGAGCACAGATGCATAGCTGGCGCATGTATTTTGTTGGGGATATACAAATGTGGAAAAGCCCAATACATGCAAACTAAATGTCAGGGTTCGATGGGATGGGAACGGTTTTGTGAGTGGATGGGTTCGGAGGTGGTAAGACATGGACAATGGGCGGCTGAGACCCAAGAATGTGAAGGGGTGGATTGGCGATAGGATGAAGGTGCGATTGTAGCCTGGGAGTGAATATGGGATATGTACTGCAATTGAGAGACGAAGATTTACATCTCAATGATGGGGCATTATAACAAGATAATCGACAGGTGTGGCGGTGAGCAAACGAAGAAGACTATAGGCTAGATGACTTTATAGAGATAGTCACGTTCTTGGCTGGATGAATTGATTAGATAGATTTCCGGGCTCTCGGATGCTGAATATAGCTGGTTGTTTAGAATAAGATAACATTCAAGCTCTGAGTAGTGTCCAGCTGTCGATACCACAATGTATATTGATTTTTTTAAGAAGTGGGAGAACGGGAATTGATGATTAGATGGGGGAGACGAGTTGATAGGCAGCTAAAGGGGAGTAATTGTGGTGAATATAACCGAGGGACCGAGTATTGGAAAGGATATCGTAATTTGATATGGACATAGTTCGAAAATATAGACTGATTAGCCGTGTTACGAACTATCTTTGTATCTCGCAATATGAAATTAATATGGGATCCTTCAACGGCTGAAAGTCTCCGTGAAACAAAATTTAAAAGCTTGAATCCGAGTCTTCAATATACGTAAAACTCTTAATCTATAATCTGATATCAAGTCATGAAAAGACACGTCATCATCAAGTCTCCGCTGCACTCGATCGCGATCTGTAGTATCCATAATACTGCACCCGCCCCCTCGAAACCCCATGGGGATACCCTTTTCTTTACCGCTATTTCCCGTCTCGAACCGTACGATAATCCTTCTGGTCTTTTAGATCACTGTGCTTATGCAACGAACAACACCAGAGTCACATTCCGCCATGAGATCAGCAAAATCCAAGACATTGTGTGTATCTGAGTCTCCAGAAAAGACTCATAGTACTAGAGGGCATCGACTCTCAGTGAAAAGAAGATAGACAGTGAGTGTATCAGTATCGTGAGGGCGCTGAGACGGGGGCGGGGTGGTGGGTGTTACACAAAGAGAGAATTGGTGAAGTTTTGGGACTGAAATTTCCACAATTTGAGACGGATTCAAGTAGAGGGTGCAGAAGAGATGTGTATTTGGAGTATATGAATGAAAAAGGAAAGATTGAGTAGAGAAGTAATACCTGAATGGTAGATGTTTGCGCGTAAACTCGACCCATTATTTCTAGACAATGCCATCAAATATTTTCAATACAAACTCTCTCTCATAACTAATCCCTTTTGGTATCCCATATCTCTCTCCCCAAATTCTAGAATGCCGTATTGCAAATACTCTTCAAAATCCCCGATAATACTTTTCAAGACACCTTATATCCTCGTCGGAAAATTACAAATGGAACAAAGGAACTACAATCCCCCCCTCCCCCTTCCCTCCCCGACTATTGGACAGATTCATGTGAGAAACAAAGCATAGGGAGATATTGTGATAGGACTAGTAGTTCCTGATGGGTAACTAAAGTGATGATGTATAAGGGGTTTGGGTACTGAAATGCTTTATGCAAAGGACCGAGAATGTGGCAGCCACTAGACACTTACGGTCACAATTGAGTTACTATTGTTGAAGTTTGTCAGCAGGCGAGATTATAGCCCAGATAAGAAGGTGAACCTAGTTGAGTTGGCCGACTTGCGCATCGAAGGGTAGATGCACAATCAAAGGGGAAACACTATGATGTTATCACAAATGCCAAGCCCCCCCAACCAGTTATTGGTGAGCACAATAAAGATCATCAAATAATCTCTAGTCCAGTTATTTTTCAAATCAGCAGTTCCTTTTGCCAGTTTCATCTAGAAACTCCCACTAGCCATATATCTCAAGATATCCCTAATCTTTCCCCGGGCTGCGTCTATTTATTTCATCCGAGCAAATCGTCAAAACAACCATATAGCTTTCCATCTTTCAACCCTACCCTATTGATAAAGCATGCAGTTGTAAGTTTCTTGTCAATATTGCAACATGAAGACTGCCATGTGAGGTTATGGACAAAATAGCAAGCTGAGGCAGAATAAATAAAGTGTCTCTTTGGCTGATATAAAAAGTATCATAATATTAAAAGGAAGTACAGGGCTGCCAAATGTGCCAGATGGGTTACAGTGAATGGAGGGGCTGATATCAGGGGAGAATCTGCCGGTGTATTGAATGGCTAGCTGATGTGAAATATGATGGGGTAACAATCAAGGATTAAGGGTGGCTCTATACACTCCGTCAGCTAAGTTTTTGAACTGTCAAGCTTACTAGACGCTATACCCTCTCTCCCCAAACTTATCTCTTACCCGCCAAACTGTAATGCTCTATCCACCTCGGCGCCTACAGAAGCCCTATTTCCTTCGTCACAACCGCCTTCACACCTAGCGGTGCGCATCCACGGATTACTATTGTCCTAATTTGTCTCTACGAACTCAAAAGGACCGAAAAATACCACACAATTTCTCTAGCAAGAACCTGGGGAACACAAAGACAAGAGGATTACGAAAACCCTGATTCTCATGATTTAAGTAATACTGAGGATTCGTGTAAGCAGAGTAGGTAAGACAATCTTATTTGAGTTGGAAGATTATGGAAATGGCGGTGATGAGGGTCGGTTTGCTTATGTTGATGATGTGATA
This sequence comes from Meredithiella fracta, assembly GCA_023677585.1. Taxonomy (NCBI): domain Eukaryota; kingdom Fungi; phylum Ascomycota; class Sordariomycetes; order Microascales; family Ceratocystidaceae; genus Meredithiella; species Meredithiella fracta. The sequence goes on from JAGXCV010000007.1 coordinate 1,292,314, forward strand.
GTGTGATGAATTCAGGGATTTGGCGGATGGATAATTGAGGGTATAGTAATATCAGAGGACCTCTCGGCTGTTATTAGTGAATTTAGAGGATGGTATAGCGTAAAGATACTGAATCCACTTATAACAATAAGACCGCTTTTAAGTACAAAGGCTTGACGTCGATGTAAGATTTCATAGTGATAGAGTTTCGTCAGTAATTTTTATGCAGGATCCAGATTTAACTGACAATCAGCAATGACTGTCATGCTTTTCCGAACTGGTAATTGTGACCCACAGTTGATACCGATGTACCTCATTAGGAAGGCCACGACTAAAAAAATCCTAAGATATCTTTCATAATCACCAAAATTGGACCTTTGATTCTATCGAAGCTCTGCAGCTATTCAAACCTTTGATATTTCTGCTGCCAAATGTTCCATTTCTCCTATTCATCTCATATTCAGCCCCCATTCCCCCATCTTCTCAATGACTCTCATTTCTGGAGCTGCATGTCTTTCATCTTCATTGTCTTTGTACTTCAAGTTCGCTCTTCATATTTTCCACAAATGCTGGCCCGGCCTCCATAGAGTCGTAAATGTTCGCCGAAGAACCTACAGAACGCTCATATTGCCATTGTCATTTTTCTCCATTTTTATCCGAAGACAGCACCAGAGATCCGCAAATGGCCAGTATTGACAATAATAGTTAAGTCTCCTGTTTTCTGGTCGTTATATCTCCCCAAAATTCACAGTTCCTTCAGCCAATCGCGTTATTAGATTTCCTTATTTAGCTATTTAATCGCCCAGACGAATTAGCTTACTGGGCCTGTGAAGCCATTACGCTATCATAGTATCACGACAAAGCCTCCAGTTGCGCCCCCGATGGTCTGGTTGACGAATTGTTTATGAATTCCTACATTTCCTGCATGTTGCGGATTCTTAGTGACGTTGCTGTGGATCTTTCTTTTTGGGTCGTTCGAGAATCGTCAAGTGCGTGGTGATGTGTGTCTTTGGGGGGCTATAGGTTGAATGTGCATTGGGATAAGCCTCCGCAGCGATTCGATACCTCGAAGTCGAACAGCGAGTTGGTAAGAGATCCCTTGCTTACTTTGTCGGTCTTTTCTCATTTGTTTTCTTATTCATGATGATAAATGGTTGGTAGGATATACCTTCACCCCCTTATAGGCCCCCGTCCGCATACATCCATTGGATCGGAGATAGCATCAAGAGCGTGAAAAGACCCCTAATTCCTCTATGTGCCGTCTATGTTTTGATGGTTTATAATATACCCCGCCTCAAAGAAACTCTCAGTTTTCTAGTCTCGGTCCCGGTCTTGCTGCTTCCGTTACCCGTCTCTGTACTTATTCTTTATACTTTGTCTTATCCCTTGACAGTCTACTGAAGTTTGCCGTGAGCCTGTCTTCCTACAATTTGAATTTGCGACTTCGCCCGTCTATGTATGCCCGAAGGCTTCCATGGACAAGTTCATGATCTTTATCTTTGTGTAACTGTAGCTGTCGATCGGAGTGATGAGCTTCAAGGGTGCTTCGGTTGCCCAGCGCGCACGAAGTAGGGCCACAGCGGTACAAAGACATCGAGTATTGTTCAAACATAACGCACAACGCACAATATAGTACAAGAAAAAGTGGTAATGGTGGAGGCAACGGCAGGGATAGTAATGAAGAGAAGGGTGAATAAGAGACGGCCGGTTGTGTGGTAGAGATGAGAGAAAACGGCGATCATGGCCTGCAGAAGATAATGAGAGCCTCAGGGAAACCTAACAAGGCGTGGATCGATGCATCCCCCGAGAAGCATAGCTGGACCAACAACCAGACAATCTTGAATCAACCAGTCAGGATATGGCGGAGGCATCTCTCGCTCAACGTATGGACTAAGATGACCACTCGCTTTCCAGTGAGCAGCTCTGCTTATCTGTGTGTCCAGCGTGTAACCAACTCTGCCAACTATACCCTCAAGGCCCACCGGAGACTACAGCCGATGCCGCCGTTTATGCTCGGGCTCGTCCTTCCTTTGTTTCCTAAGACGATAAACTCACCCTCCAGCAATATCCATTCAAGGCCAACCAAGTCAAATTGATTTTATATAAAGCCAGGAGTCTCCTTACTTCACTAATCCAGTTATCTTTTCCTGTATCTTCATCCTCACTCCTAAGTTTTAATCTTGCCTTACTCTTTCTTCTCCCACGAGCTTTGCTTTGCGAACTCTACTATTATTGGTCGTTTTCTCTCGTTGAATATTCCTCTGCAATCTTTGTTGATTTACCGTTTCTACTAACAATATAAATAAAACATCATTCCCGGGCTTCTTTTTCTGTTTGGCTTTAAATATCTTGTAATTAATTTCCCTCGTTTATTCTAGATCGCGTCGTTTCGTCTCTTCTTGACTTTTGTTTTCTGTCTTGGAATATCTCTTGTCCAATATTTTTAACTCTAATTATCCTACTTCTCCTTGTAACCTTTGAATTTTTTCCTTATTACTTCGACCTTTGAGATCACTCGTTTACTTCCTGGAGAGTCAAGATGCTCGCAGTCAGTTCGGTGCTGAAAACGGTGGTACTGGCAGCGGAGCTGTGAATGCCCGTAATTGGATCAGCCCGGAGTTCCGCTGGTTATATACGCAGACTCTCCCCATTCCGCCTGTGAAAGCGGTCAAATGGTAAGTTTATAGCTTTAGTGGCTCCAGTGTCCTTGACGCCTTTAGTCTTTCAAGGCCTTCTATGCAATTTCTGTCTTATAAGGCTTAAATTGTCTTGACTATACTGTGGGGTGGTCTCATTCGTAAGACATAGTTTTGGATATCGTTGTCTTGGAGATTAGTGCTCAAGCTCATACAGCTTGAGAGATATGGAGTATACACCATAAACATGGCTAACCGTTGTGGATGTTTAGGAGCGGCGAGGCTTTCACGCACAATGTTACTGGTGCTCCCATCAAGTACTATGAGATGAATGAAGTTGAGTTCTCTCAACAGATTTACCCTAGTCTACCGGCTACTAAGATGCGCGGCTTTGACGGCATTGTGCCCGGTCCCACTTACATCGAGGACAAGGGCGTTGAGAGTGTTGTTCGCATCACCAACAACCTGTCTGTCAACAGTAGCACCCATCTTCACGGGTCTTTCTCTGCAAGTAATCAACTCTAGCTACAATTATGTAGTCACTCATCCTATACAATACCAACTAATATTATGTCTCTCCGTTATAGCGTGCTCCTTGGGACGGTTGGGCCGACGACCGCAGTATGCCCGGGCAGTACAAGGACTATTACTACCCCAATGGCCAAGAGTAAGACGATCTCTGCACTTCTCGATAGTCAACCCACGCTAACCTTATTCTTAATTCAGTGCCCGTACCCAATGGTAAGCCTAAGCATCCTCTACCTAGTACCAGTTGCAAAAGCCTCCCGGTCCTCGGTCCGCCAATGGACCTGTGGTGACACCACACTTGCAACTCTATGGGTTATTCTTTGGGGCTAGAGGTTTATGTCATGGTTCATGGGACTGCAAGATGATTCAGTCTTTGGTTACTAGAGCCGCAATGATCTACCCTCCATGACAAAGATGACGACAACGACCGTAGATATCTGCGGTCCGACTCCGGAATCTTTGTGTAGCGAAAACTTTTTCATATGAATGCCGTCTTTATCTGTTTGCATAGCCGTAAAATTTTCTGTTTAGGAACAACTACGCCATGTTCTAGAGACATAATTGCTAACCCTTATTTATTGTTGTTAGGTACCACGACCATACGGCCCATCTCACTGCCGAGAACGTTTATCTGGGTCTTTCTGGCTTCCATATTCTTCAGGATGATCACGAGAAGTCTCTCAACCTTCCCGGTCCCTATGGTCAGTACGATATCCCCCTAGCCATCGCCTCTCGCCAGTACGATTTCGATGGGCAGATTGTCTTCCCCTTGAGCGAGATCGATGAGATTCCGGGTGATATCATTCACGTCAACGGTGCTCCGTGGCCATACCTGAGAGTTGAACCCCGCAAATACCGCTTCCGCTTCCTGAATGTGGCACTTACACGGACGTTCCTTCTGCACTTTGATCGTAACTTCTTGCACTTGTCGTACATCAAATTTCAGATCATTGCCTCGGATTCGGGGTTGTTCACTTCACCTCAGCCGGCTGATACCATATATATCTCCAACGGCGAGCGGTATGAAGTTGTCATTGATTTCTCTCCTTTTAAGGGCGAGAATATCACCCTGGGAAACACCAAGGGCCAGGGGGGTGAGGGTGAGTTCAGTCCATATCCCATCTCCTTTATTTCTACTTACCGATTGTATCTCTTTCCTAGATTTCCTTCATACCGATAAGGTTATGCGCTTCATTGTCGGTCAGGGTGTTGAGAATCAGGATACCTCCAGTGTTCCCGGCCAGCTCAACTCAGTCGACTTTCCCTCGCAGCAATCCGTCAACAACCGCTCCTTCATTTTTGCCAAGACCAACAACATTTGGACCATCAACGGTGTCTCGTGGGATGACATGCGTTCTAGCATCCTTGCCTGCCCCACCCGTGGCTCCGTTGAGACTTGGGAGCTGATCAACGACTCCGATGAGATCCACCCTGTCCACGTCCACCTGGTCGATTTCCAGATCATCAAGCGCGAGGGTGGCCGCAACACTGTCTTCAACTACGAGTCTGCTGGCCTCAAGGATATTGTCTGGCTAGGCCCTAATGAGAAGATTACCGTCCGTGCCTATTTCGGCCCGTGGCCCGGTGTTTACATGTTCCACTGCCACAACCTTGTCCACGAGGATCATGCCATGATGGTTGCCTTCAACGTCGCTATGCTTGAGGAGTATGGGTACCATGACCAAACCTTCTGCAACCCTACCGATCCTGAGTGGGCTCCTCAGTGGACCAACGATGCCGCCTTCACTAAGCAGGCTATCGATGCCCGCATTGATGAGATGACCAAACGCACTCCCTACTATGAGTACAACACCTTTAACAGCCGCAGCGAAGACTCTGGTAACAATAGTAGTGACAACTCTGAGTCAAAAGAGCCCAGCACTAGCTCACCTACCAACCTTCCCTCTCAAACCTCTACCTACGCTGGTCCCCGTCTTACTTGGTCCTCTGGTTACTCTGGCTGGGGCTGGGGTGGCAACCTCGGTTGCACTACTGCGTGACTTCCTACCACCTGCACCGTGTATTTTGTCTCGGCGTCTGGCCGTCCTACTGGAATTGTTAGGTCAGATGTGACGGGAACTGAAAAGTTGTTCAAGTTGACGAAGCTGATGAATGTACCTGGGAATTGCAAGGTGTTGGTTGTGGAAGTCTGGGTGACCTAGGACACGAAAAGGGTTCCCTTCCGGGTTGTCCACGGATATTCCTAAGGGGTTTGCTGATGTTATCAAAAGAAAGTTCCTTAACAGGATCCTGAGTGACTTTAAGGGCTCCTTTGGTGTCAATAACATTGGGAACCCAAACGTGACTCCCGTGACTACTCCGAAGCTTTCCAAGCCTGAGAGTGCCTACAAGATTATCATCCAAAGCAAGAATGTCATAGCTTTCGAGGTCAAGATGGCTTCAGGTCAGGATGGCTCGGAAATTTGCGAACAGGTTATTGTTCGGACAACCGTGAAGAAAGACAGGCCTACTGGAATTGCTTAGTACTAAGTTGAGTTGGCCGTTAGACTGTATATATATTCAGTCCTGGAGACTATCGTACATAGATGCTGTACTCATCTCATTGGTGATTGCTGGTTTTCTTGCTTTTTAGTCTGAGATTCTGCTGTTTGTTAATAATTGATGGACTTTTGTTGTTGATAATTGGAGCCTTTAGAGACGATTGGTACGAGCAGGAAGGGAGAGGAATAGTTCTTTTCTTGTCTTCTTATTATTTTTTTGTGAATAGTTATGTAATTTAGTGTTTATATAAATTGTTTTGCATTTTGAATATTAATGCTTTTGAAGTTTTTTTCTTTCTCTCAACTTTTATATTTTGTACATTGATATTTTTGAATTGTATTACTCAAGGTTGTTTTTAGGGTTGAAAATATAAGGGTCTACTTTAGGTTTTATATTCAACGTCGCCGTGTCCCTAACATAGTAAGAGCTTCAAATGTGAATATTAATGTATGGCAGAAGATTCTCAAGGAAGTCACCTAATATTCCAAACTGTTCAAGTGGAGATCTCAACAGGCTGAGATAACTTTCATTTTTTGTCTAGATCTCGCGTGAAATTTGTTGCTTTAAAAGGGATTATTGTCGCGACCCTCATTGATTGACTGAATCCTGCAAGGGAATAATACTTGGCTATCTTGAGTAAGTGAAGTGATGGATTAAATATATATTATTATATAGTGCCCTAACTATTGAGAGTTTCACATCACATTCTATTCGATAACAGCGAGAAAGGAAACTTACTCCTGTGTTGCAACATGTCAATTATTATTCCCATTGGTATAACTTGCTTTTGGGTGTCTCGCCTGATCGTCAAGCCTGCCAAGTATTCTGCCAGATATGTTCTGTGGAACTTGTTAGTGTTTTGCATCGCGAGATGCCTCGGCGGTCCCTACCTCAACCCTAGCATCATTGTGCTCGTCTTTCTTGCAATAATTTCCCACATAGTATGTCCACCACCGCCTAACCATCCATATCAAAGAAACCTATAATCTAACCAACAAATCACACATAGATGGCCTTTTACCAACTCCGGAAATTCCAAGGATCATTCAATAACCTCCAGCGCACCGGTGCCCTTTACACAGCCGTCGTCCTTGGCTCCGGGGGCCATACTAAGGAAATGTTCATCATGATGACCCACGGCTTTCGCCCCAATCCACTTTCGCACCGCCGCTACTTCGTGACCAGCGGTGACAAATTATCGATTGCCCACCTCGAAGAATGGGAAACCAAGACGGCTGTGGCAAACTCCGATACCATGATTGGCACGTACGATTATATTGTGGTGCCTCGGGCGCGCCGGGTTCACCAGTCGCTTCTTACGACGCCGTTCACGAGTCTGATGGCGCTTAGGAGTATCCAGGGAGAATTGCGCAAAGGGGTGGAGGGCAGATTGGACCTCAAGCACCCGGATGTAATTGTGTCGAATGGGCCGGGAACGGGATTCATGGTGATTGCTACAGCGTTTGTAATGCGGATGGTTGGGGGGGTTCCGTTTTCGAGGATGCGGTGTTTGTATGTGGAGTCGTGGGGGAGGATTGAGTCATTGAGTTTGACGGGGAAGTTGTTGTATTGGACGGGGTTTGCGGATAAGATGGTGGTGCAGCATGCGGAGGTGGCAAGGGCGTATGGATTAGATAACTCAGGGTGGTTGGTGTTGCCGGAGGGGAATTAGTGATTAGGAGACAAGGCTGAGCTGATTAGAGATGAAGTGGTTCAAAAAAAATGAATAGTTAATGGCCCTTTCAGAGCATGAAAAATAATAATACAAGCTTACTAATCTTTACATACAAATCCATAACTGTTGTACAAGATTTACCCCTCTCTTTCCCATATCTTTATATACACAACAAACTCTTTAAGCCTCCTCCTTCGTAACATACTCCGTTAATCCCTCCACCGTCTCCTCAACCTCATCTCCATCCTCCGCCGTTACCGCTCTCATCGCTGCCAATTTAGCCGTCTGCACAGCCGCTAGGCCCTTCCATCTCTCAAACGCTTTATCTTCTTGCTCCATACCAAGGTGTAGACGCGTCTTGCCAAAGTAGGCACCGACGTAGCGGGCTTCCTCGACGGCGATACGTTTGGTGATTTCTTCTTGGCGGCGCTCTTCATAGAATTCGCGGCGGGCAATGTCGTAAGCTTGGTCGCGGGGGAGGGAGTGGGTTTCCATGAGATAGAGTTGGCGTTGAACAACGCTGAGGGTTGTTAGTTGATTGTTGCTCTGTTTGGACGATTTTTTTTTTTTTTTTTTGGGGGAATGTGCTAAAGAGATTCTTACCATTCGCCTGTTAGCGGGATCGCTAGTTGCCGGACACCCTTCGACCAATCTGCTCTGTATCCATCACACCCATCCGATTCCAAAATGACCCTCGGCCTCGCCAATTCCCATGGGTGATCTCTGTAGAATGTGGCTCTAAGGGAATCTTCAGGGTATCTAATTTGCTGCGGTTTGTAGAGGTTGCGGACAGACTTGTGCTTCCGGGTCGTTTTGCGCGGGGCGAGCTGCGGCGAGATTGGGCGCGTGAGGATGGCGGGGGGAGGCACGGCATGCAAGGCGGTAAACCAGGACGGGGGGACGGGGCGGATCCTTTGGGTGGGGATGATGGGGGAGGCGAGATGGGCGGTAACGGAGGAGAGGAGTTGGCGGGGGCGAGTTTGGCGACCCATAGCTGTGGGGGTGGTGGTGGTTAGCGGGGTGTGTTCGGAAGTGGGGAGATATGAGGGGATTGGGGTGATTTTAGCGTCAGTGGAATGGTTGAGATTAGGAGAGTCAGAAATTGGGATTGACGTACTAACAATTGTGCGGCGATGTGGATTCGCTTTGGGGGGCTAGTTGGGTCTCGTGATGATTGTTGTCGACATTATTGATGCGATCTGCCAAGAATTGAGATGTGTTTTGCCGAGAAATAACCGCAGACCTGAGTGCTGGGATCCTGAAATGTACCCCACATTTTTATAGCCGGGATCTAGTGGAGGAGGGAACACTTAGATGATAGCGTGGATGTTTTGGAGGGGGTCTTGAAGGCTTCTAGAACGGAATAGCTGCGGAAGAAATGAAAACTCGGAACTCACGATACTTCAAGTAGTATTTCAAAATGTGAAGTATCAAAATAACTTAAAACGGTTTACACCCACTGGACTACTACGCAGGATATCTCAAATATAGTAGTCATATGAGGACCTGACTTCACTACCCTTGTTCCTATCCTCCAATGGTGTAACGGGAAAATTACCTCTACTCCCAACTAATCCCAGATACCCAGTCGCATCTCCAACTTTTGAGGCTCTTGACAGTCTTGTCAGACGCTGCAAATATCTTCATGCGGCAACTAATTGCGTTCTTTCCTTTCCTGGCAGGACAGCCCTGACTAATCAGCACAGTATTGGCTCAAATATTCTTTTTTTCATGGCTTAATGAATTTAGGAATTGGACTTTTGTTTGACGAGGAGGAATTTACATCATTGGGGACTATTGATTGACCCCGGACTGACAAACTGACGCCTTTGTGCGAGTTCCCTACATTTCGGAGACGACGCTTGCAAATCATTTTCAACTAATTGGGAGCTTTTTATAAATTCATTGTCTGCCATTTTAGCGACCAACGTCATTGAACTGTCGTGCGCCTACAGAATGCGATGGGTGACGTCCAATGGCACTCTTTGCTCGGATTGATGGAATGGCCTTTTGTTTTCTGGTTGGACGGTGGTCGGGAGTGCGGTGGCTCGGAGAAGCGGCGACTGTGGAGGTGGAGAGGGAGGGGAGATATCAAAGTGTGTCGATTCGGATATCACCAAGTCCATTAGTCAACAGAACAGGACGACGAGTGGACAATACGCTGACGACGCCGTACGAGAACCACGACATCGCGATTCAACGATCCTCAAATACCAAATTGCTGTCACCTCAAAGCATCATATCCATTCTGTCACGATTCCCTACGACGCTCCGAACATGTCACAAGACGTCTAAATGGCTCCGGTCAACATTTACACCATCGCCAACGGTTCTCTGCGGCAATTGGAATACACGATCTCTCACTAATTCCGCCACCGACCTCCCTATTTCTGATCAGGATCTTGATGAGAGTGACTTCTTCCCCATGATCGACGGGGTTGATCCCGGGCTGGATGATCCCGACCCTCCAGAGCACCCCGAAAAGTCACGGCGGGAGGCGCGGCGGAGGGCACGACAGATGTTGTCAATTCCAAGGGTAGAGAAAAAGGAAGAAGAGGATATGTTAAAGATGTTGGATTACGTTACTGTCGAGAGGTCTGATGATTACTCCAAGTTTCACCAAGACATCTACTTGAAGCGATATTCCCGGCGCATACCCCGAAAATCCATAAATCTGTTCGCGAATGGGACTACCAGTTCCCCAGATACGAAGAGAGCATTGGAGACAACGAAAACCTACGAGAGTTATATCACCAATTGGTCTCCATGGTGAGGTTACGACAGAAATGCCACGGCTGCTCGAATCGACAGGGCATATCTCTTAAAAGTCTATTCATAGTCTACGAACGCATCCCCGAACCCCGTATGCTACGAGTCCCCGCAACAATGCGCCACAAACTCCTCCGTCTTTTTGGGACGCCTACCCGTTGCGATACTCCCGCCATGCTCCGATACTACGCCCTGATCGCCGATGTCCGGGACGCCGGGTTGGCTCTTGATCATTATGAGTGGAATTATTGTATGGCTTTTGCTAAGCGATGTGTCACTAACATGACGGAGACGTGGCTGACGGCAACAATGAAGGTGTGGGGGGATATGGAAAATAATTCAAAGATCAAGGCGAACGATGTGACGTTCAATATGCTGTTTGACGCGGCAGCTAAGTGCGGGAACTTCAACATAGCAAAGCTGATTTTCACCGAGATGCAACGGCGAAGAATCGGCGTCAATCGCTTCCATCATGTTTCTTTAATGCACTATTTTGGCTTAAAACAGGATGCAGACGGTGTCCGCACTGCCTATAGAGATATGGTAGAAGCCGGAGAGATCATCGACACCGTCGCCCTCAATTGTGCCATCACCGGGTTTCTCCACTCGGCGGAACCCGCTGCTGCTAACTACGTCTACCAGCGCATGAAGTCCCATGGCATCCCAGCCAACCCAAAGGTCCAGCAAGGTGTCCCGGATTACCGGTCGAGGTCTCTGGTGACGAGGGTGCTTATGATGTGCAGTCGAGTGGGGAAGCGGCATCCTGAGTTACGCTCACGCATGCAGAAGACGTCGAGAGTTGCGCCAGATGTGAAGACGTTTCGGATATTGGTTAATCATTATGCAGTGAAGGCTGGCGATATTGAGAAAGTGGTGGAGTACATGGACGACATGCAGTCGCTTGAAATTCCAATGGATGGACGCATTTTCATTTCTTTGTTTGAAGCTTTTTCCAAGCACGGGTCAACATCTTTGAACGCGGAATTCAGGTTGGAGCGGTTACGAAGTGTTTTTGAAGCTCTCATGACATCATTAGAGAACAAGGTGGACAATGTCTATGTAGACAGCTGGATGGTCATTTGGGTGATACGGGCTTATAGACAGTGCGGAGAGGTGCCGGAGGTTGTTGAGGTGTATACACGATTGAAGCCATGGTTCCAGATGAGCGACGGGGGGAAAATGACACCGACTCGGCTCGACTATCTTCAGCATTTTTTGAAGTCGGTGACGGAAGACAAGGATCGATTCCGAGTATTGGATCGCGGAAAGGGGGAAACGGGGATGTTTGCTTCGCAGTGGATGGGCATTTTCGGGAGGAAACCTCAGCTTAAGCATGAGAGATACTGAGATGGTGGTCCGAGGCACGAAGATCCGGAACAATTGGAGATAATCAGGTGATTCTTCGTTATGTACGATAGATATTACATATAACATTACCACATACCAGATACAAATAGCATAATGAAAGGATATACAGCACAATGGCGAGATGAGCAAATAACAAAGGAAAAGGATGTGATGATGTAAAGCTGTTTAGTATACAAGAGATGGCTACTACAGCAATAACGCCTACAACGAAGCTACATGCCTCCCAAATAAAATCAAACCCAAGTAACCACCCTCGCTAATTTCCTAGAAATTAACGATCTGTTTACTTGCGGTAAGTCTGCCAGACTATTGTGAACCCCATTAATATCATCATCGGACTCAATTAGCTCCAGGTGAGAACCCGGGATAACGGAACAAACATACCGGCAATGCCGAAAGGCGCACCGAAGCCGGCAACGGCGTACAGGATCATGACAGGGCCAACCCACTTTGACTTGTGGTTGAAGGGAAGGTTGGAGCCAGCGCCAGATGGGTAGTGGTAGGGTGAGGACATCTGGGCACGAGTAGTCGAGAAGGCGCGGCGGGTGACCATGTTGGCGGGAGAGCGGACGGCGGAGAACATTTTGACTTGATTGTTTTTCTCTGAGGGTAGGCGGACGGTTAGGGATGCAAAATGAGACCAATTGATGGGCCAATTGGGAAGGGGACAAACAGGAGGTGGATGATTGGGGATGCAACGTACGGAGTGGAGATGGTCGGATATGGTTAATCGGTAGTGGTATACGGGCGGGCTAAGGGCGAATTAAGACGTCGAAATAGATAACATAAAGTTAGTGACCCACAGAAAAAGAAGAGTGGGCCAATCAGTAGTCGGGGATTGGCTTGGTGGCTTAAATAAGCAGTGCCTTGTTAGACGATAATTTTTGATGGAACTGGGAGTAGGCGATTGGGATCCCTGCAATCACTGATGGGTTCCAGTAAAAAAAGGTGGCGTGGAAAGAACGTGAAATTTTTGGATTATATCACGGTTGGCGATAGTTGATTTGTGACTTGCAACTATTGCTGAGTTTATTTTATCTTGATTTTTGTTTTGTTGGTTTTAATCGATAGATTTTATCCTGTTTTCGATTATTAGATTGTAGGCCACGCAGACTATTAGACGTCTCTACTCCATCCCTCTCGACAACCAACTAGCCGCCTCTACTTCGTTTGGCTACCGAACTTCCTATACCATCTACATCATCTCGGCTATTGTAATTTCATATACCTCTATTTATTGAACCTTTTTCTTTTTATTTTGCCGTAACTCACATAGAGTTCACACCAGCCATCCATCATGGATGAAATGTTCGTCGTTTTCAACCAGGCGCCCACCTCCGACGTCTCCGATGAAGAAGACAACACCCCTCTCCCGACCTCCTCCACCAACAAGCGCAAAGCCATCACTGACTCTAACGCCGACTCTGATAATGAATCTGCCGCTTCCTCAGCCCTCGCCGACTCCGATTCCGCCAGCGTTCGCGAAGCCGACAACGAAGAGCTGACCACCAAGAGCGCCGAGCTCTCCCTCGACACCAAGCACTCCGACAAGCGGAGGAAAAAGCAAGATGACGCTGAGGCAGTCTTGACGGATACCTTTGAGACGGCGGCTGAGCGCCAGGTTGATGCGGCGCCAGACGCCGAGGGGAATGGCGAGGGTAACAACGCGGCGGGTGGTGATGAGGATGGAGATGCGCCTATTAAGCTGTCGCACAATATTGCGCATCAGGTTGCATTGCCGCCGGATTTGGAGTATGAATACATTCCTATTTCCCAGCACAAGCCTCCGCCGGAGCCCGCGCGGACGTACCCGTTTAAGCTGGATCCTTTCCAAGCGTACTCGGTAGCGTCTATTGAGAGAGACGAAAGTGTTTTGGTTGCGGCGCATACTTCCGCCGGAAAGACGGTTGTTGCTGAGTATGCGATTGCCCAGTGTTTAAAGCGAAATCAGAGGGTTATCTACACGTCACCAATTAAGGCGCTTAGTAACCAGAAGTATAGAGATTTCAAGGAGTTGTTTGGTGATGTTGGTCTGATCACCGGTGATGTCACGACTGACCCGACGGCCAGTTGCCTGGTCATGACGACTGAGATTCTGCGGAGTATGCTGTACCGTGGTTCTGAGATCATGCGTGAGGTCGCGTGGGTCATCTTCGACGAAGTCCACTACCTCCGTGAAAAGACGCGTGGTGTCGTCTGGGAAGAGACCATTATTCTCCTTCCTGATAAGGTCCGCTACGTTTTTCTTTCTGCCACTATTCCCAACGCCTTCCAGTTCGCGGAATGGATTGCCAAGATTCATCACCAGGCTTGTCATGTCGTGTATACCGATTTCCGTCCAACGCCGTTACGAAATTACTTCTATCCCGCCGGAAGTGACTGCATGTTATTGGTCGTCGACGAAAAGAAGAACTTCAAGGAACAGAATTTTGCCAAGGCGCTGGAACTTGTCGACGAGCACAAAAGATGCTTGAAACTGGCCCGCAAAGTACCAGTGGCAAGAAGGTCAAGAGCAACAAGGGTGGAAACGATTCTTCGGCTGACGTCAAGAAGATCGTCAAAATGATTATTCAGAAGAAGTTTGATCCCGCAATTGTTTTCTCGTTCTCCAAGCGTGAGTGTGAGTCGCTGGCGCTGCAAATTTCCAAGTACAGTTTCAACGATGACAGCGAAAAGGAGAAGGTCCGCCTTGTCTTCCGTAATGCCATCGAGACGCTCCCCAAAGCTGATCGTGAGCTTCCGGGCATCAAGAGTATCCTGCCTCTTTTGGAGCGCGGTATTGGTGTCCATCACTCAGGTCTATTCCCCATTCTTCGTGAAGTTATTGAAATTCTGTTCCAGGAGTCCCTCATCAAGGTTCTCTTTGCTACCGAAACTTTCGCTATCGGGCTCAATATGCCTGCCAAAACTGTCGTTTTCACGTCGGTCATGAAATTTGATGGTGTCTCCAGACGTCCCCTTTCGGCCTCAGAATACGTCCAGATGTCTGGGCGTGCCGGTCGTCGTGGTCTGGATTTAAGAGGTATTGTCATCACCCTCTTTGACGACACCATGGATCCTGAGGCCACCCGGCAAGTTGTTGTCGGCGAGCACGATCGCCTAGTGTCTGCTTTCTACTTAGGCTACAGCATGATCCTTAACTTGCTGCGTATCGAGTCGGTGTCACCCGAGTTCATGCTCAAGAACTGCTTCCATCAATTCCAAAACTCGGCGTCGCTGCCGACGCTCGAAAAGGATTTGATGGACATGCAGCACGAGCGTGACACTCAAGTGATCGCCGACGAGTCTTCCATCAAGGAATACTATACCATTCGCCAGCAAATCAACGTGTATCGCCGCGATATGCTTGCTGTCATGCAACTCCCCGAGATCTGCAAAGGTCACTTGACCCCCGGTCGCCTTGTCCGCATCTTCGACCCGTCATCTTCCGACTCCGTGAACTTCCATGCCGGCAATGACTATGGCTGGGGTGTCATCATCAACCTAGTTGAGCGCAGATCTCCCAAGATGGACGAGAAGGAATACCCTCCCCAAGAAGCTTACCTTATTGATGTCATCCTCCCTGTTGATGCCGACTCCCTGGAGCCCTCGTCTACGAGCCCGGGTCTATCATTCCCCAAGGAACTACGCCCTCAAGTCCCCGGTGGCAAGATGCGCCTTGAGCGTGTGTCGTGCCTGTTGACTTGCATCAAGGCTCTCTCTCAAATCAAGCTCAAGGCCAAGGCCCTCGATGCCCTCCCCAACTTCGGCCCCATCAAAACCCATCTCATCGAGATTATCCGCCGCTTCCCCGATGGCCTACCGCTGCTTGACCCCATTGACCACATGGACATCCGCGATGACTCCTTCAAAAAGCTTGTCCGGAAAACTGAGGTCCTCGAGGCCCGTCTGCACACTAACCCTCTTCATGGCTCCCCGTTGCTGGAGAAGGCGTGGGAGGCGTATGCTGAAAAGGCGCGTCTAGGCAACAAGATCAAGGAGAAGAAGAGGGAGATTTCTAAGGCTAATGAAATCGGAAAAATGGACGAGCTGAAGGCGCGTATGCGTGTGCTTCGTCGTCTAGCGTTTACAAATGAGAATGAAGTCGTCCAAATCAAGGGTCGCGTTGCTTGTGAGATTTCATCGACTGAAGGGCACGAGTTGCTGCTTGCGGAGCTTCTGTTTGACCGGTTCTTCAACGAGTTGACGCCAGAGTTGTGTGCAGCAGTGCTAAGTATCTTTGTGTTTGATGAGAAGGTGTCGGCGGATGCGTTAAAGGAGCCATTGGATAAGCCATACAGAGAAGCGATTGCTAAGGCGCGGATGATTGCCAAGGTTTCGCAGGAGGCAAAGTTAGAGATTGATGTTGAGGCGTATGTTAGCAAGTTAAAATGGCAGTTGATGGACACTGTGTACTCTTGGTGCCAAGGAAAACCGTTCATTGAAATTTGGTAAGTCTATGTTGATATTTTAAACTTGGACTATTGTCAAGAGTAGGGCCGATTTGTGTAACCGGTTATTAACGAGTTTCTTTTTTTTTAGCAAACTGACGGATGCGTACGAGGGATCTCTTATCCGTCACTTCAGACGTCTCGAGGAGCTGTTGAGACAAATGGCGGAGGCGAGTAGAGTTATGGGTAGTGACGACTTGACAAAGAAGTTTGAGGAGTCACTAAACAAGTTAAAGAGAGACATTGTAGCAGCACAGAGTTTGTACCTGTAAAGCATAGTGATAGTAGTTCTAGTGGGAAATTGATATCCTTTTGTTCGTATAAAATAAATAAAAGTAATTTTGATAAAGCAAAAAATAAAACAAGGCATGATTAAATGAATAGTCTAAACAATAAACTAATAGGTATCTCTATGTAATACAAAACATCACAGTCCTACTAATAACCTACAACCCACCGTCCGTTCCCATAGCCCTCATAAAGCCAACCATAACCCCAAATACCACCCCAACCCAGACTGCATAAGCCTTCCGCTTACTCCACATCCCCTCCTCCTTCAACATCCACGCAAAACACCCCAACGGCCAAAAGAACCCCACAACCCCTCCCCCCACCAATGCATCCATCGAGTCCTCCGCCTCATCCGCCCCGCCCGCCCCCGGCTCCCCCTGCCCCGACTCTAACCAGTCCTCCTCCATGCGCAGCAGCGCCTCAGCATCCGGTATGGCATCCGGGGGAAACCGGGAAGCCTGGATGCTGTTGAATTGGAGGCGGAGTTGGTTGACCTCGGCGGTCGTCATGCCGGCAGCGAGAAAGCGGTCGAAGCCGCGGGCTGAGGGGGTGAGGGAGCGGGGAAGGGCCCCGTGGGTATGAGCAGGGTGGAGGTGAGGGAAGGCGTGCGGGGGGGGGATAAGGGGTTGTAGAGAGTTTATGTTCTTGGGAGAGTAAGTAAGCGGTAAGCGGAGGGCCAAGGGAGGCAATAAGGTAGGTTCGGGGAAAGCGTTAATTGGGGATTTCCCTTTATTACGTTTCTTTTTGGGTTTAGGCGGCGTGCTTGAAGTAGCTGATAGTAATGGGTCATCTTCATTGTCGTCGTTGTCGTTGTTGTCTTCTGCTTCAGACGATATAAAGCCTGAGGGCGTCAAGTCTCGTGGCGGCCGCACGACAGATCCAAGCACTGCTTCATCTTTAAGCATGCGCCCCTGGAAAATCAGCCGGATGGATCGGTCCCGGACATCCTCGGGGAGCAACCGGCGCACTTGCTGTTTGAGAGTGGCGACGCGGATCGTCGTTGGTTGCGGGATGTCGAGCGAAAGATCTGGTTGGGCAGTGGAGGCAAAACGGAGAGTGAGGTAGAGAGGGTGATGATGAAGGGCCGGAGAGATGGAGAGGGAGATGGGATGAGACATGATGATTATGGTGGATGGGGGATGGAATTCGGCTTGAATGACGGTATGATATCACCTCTGAGTTCGTGATGTTGCGATGCGACGGTGTTGCGGTTGACAGGTGGCGGGTGTATGTGGCAGGTGGCACGAGTTGGTGTTCATTAGGGTTAGTCATCTGATTGTTGGGTCTGCAAAAGGCCGACTATGGTCGTGAACTTCATGTTAACAAATGCACTAATTGTGGAGATATCATCATTGTTGACATTTGCTTCATTATCGCTCTTCCAAAAATCACCCTATGCCTCTCTTCTAAGCGTTACAACGCCTCGGAGTCTGACCAGTTGCGACGTCACACATGAACTTTGCATGACAAACCATCTGCAGTAAACATAATCCTGCATATATCTTGCTCCGTTTGTCTCTTGTTCTTCCCTGTGTTCTCAGCTTCTTGGTCAACCTCAATATCAGCGTGATTTGGCTTCAACTTTAACAGAATTATCGTCAACATGTGGGTTTTTCGCCTACGTATCAGTATGTAGATATTTGGACAGAGAGTTATGATCAGCTTCATGATAACCCCAGACCCTACGATGTACCCATTTTGACTAACAACTTTCTTGCAACTCGTCAGGCTTATGCCGTTCTCTTTGCTTTGGCAATGTAGGTTATCATTACTGACAGACGACCATATAATCATCAGCTAACATCTCCAGTTCAACTTACATATCCGCTGTCCAGCTGTCCCTTCCCCAGGAAACTCTTTCTCTCTTAACCATCGCCCTCCTCCTAATCGCCTTCCTCCACACCCTCCTCATTCCCCTCCTGCACCACCACCTCACCCTCTCTGCACGCTCATTTTCCCTACCAACCCTATCCTTCATCCTCAATCTCTTCCAGGTTGTCGGCGCCACTATCGTCGCTACCCTTCTCTTCTCCCTTTCGTCTTCAGAAACTTGCGAACTTGCGGCTCGGTGGCAGAAGTTCTTTGTTCAGAAGGACGATGAACACATCAAGAAGATTCAATATTCGTTCAAGTGCTGTGGATATCTCTCCATCAAGGATCGCGCTTGGCCGTTTGATAAGAATGGGGGAAAGTTGTGTTCAGAGATGTTCGGCTACATGCAACCATGCGCGGAGCCGTGGGCTGCTGTTGGCAAGAAGGAGGCTATGATTGGTGGGTCGATTGTCGTCATTGTTGGGGTTCTTCAAGGCCTCATTGGCCTCTGGATGCGCTGGAAGGAGTTGAAGGAGGGCGGTCTGTGGTCGGAGGAGCCCCATGCCCGCAGGAACTGGGAGGCGGAACGCGATTTTGGGTCCGGCGCTGACAGCGAACATAGGCCTTTGTTGGGCGCGCTGAGGGGTGTGGAGAGAATTGAGGAAGAGGATGAAGAGGATGAGGAGGTTATGGGAACGAGACTGGCAGAGGCTGAGGAGAACAGACCCGAGGGGAATGCCGCTGAGGGAACTGAGCATCGCTTGATTTTGCCAACCACTACTAGTGGCAACATTTGGAGGGATGCGGTGAATTATTAGGAGCGTTAGAGGGGAAAATATTTCTCGAGATTAGCCAAGTCTAGCGTTTATTAAATCTAGTTACATGATCTTGTCTATATTCAGTAGTTGCCATATATAGAAGTCACATGACCGCACAAACTTTATCATCTACTGTTGAAATCTCTGATTTGACCGTGAAGGTGAGCTCTATCGACCTATAAATAAATGTTATATCCATATCTTCTATAGCAATGCTTCTATACATATATGGCCATTTTGTCTAACTTTCCGTCGACCCGCGCCTACCACCATCACTCTTACTTCCATCACTCCCAGTCGCCTCTAACGAACTCAACGGCGACCCGATAATCCCACCCTCAAATTCCATACTTGACATTGATCCTGGTCTTGCCGATTCCTCACTCGACCCTGTCGTATCGTCGTCTTTTCGGAATCTCTTGACCATCTCCCGAACATTGGCCGCCGGTGGACGCGCCAGGTTGCGTCGAGGGGCACTTAGCTGGGCAGTTGGTTTCCCTGAGGGTGTTGAAGATGTGAAAGGGGCTTGGTGATGGCGGGGGGGTTTCGGGGTCTTTGGCGTGAGAAATTGGCGCGGTGGAGAGGCGATTGGCTCAAAGGATTGTAGGGGATCTACTGTCGGCGGAGACCCGGGCATTGAACTTTTCCAAGTAACTTTGACGATGACCCCAGAGACATCGTTGTACTTTCCATTTCATCCTCACCATCCTCGCCCTTACTTCAGCATCTATCGGCATCGGTGGCTGCATAACAACGGGAATATCCACTAAATTCTCATTTGACTCACTCACAGCATTCCCCAACCCCTTAGATCGGGTACGGCTGTGTGTAGTCTTTGTAGATCTAGTGGAGTGGGCCGTCCTTTTGCTTTTGGTGTCTTTGAAACTCCTGGGTCCTCGGTCATCATTGCCTTGATATTCTTTGATGTCCCGGAGCGGCCCCGTGACTTCGAACGGGAATTTGGTCGACTACGAGAGCGTTTGGCGGCGCGTGCGATGTCTTCCTGAGCCAACACAACGGCTTCCGCATGGATAAGAGCTTCCTGATCATGTGACATGGTCCTAGGATTCCTCGATTGTCTCCGAGAGTGTCCGGGTGTAATCGGTGTGTTTTCTGGCGAGGACTCGGGAGATATCGGTCTATTTGATGACTTTGCCGACTTCTTGGACCGGGACCGGGTCTTCCGGGGGGTCGGCAAGTGATCAGAGGGTGAGGAGTCTGTGGGGGATTTAGGGATTTCGGAGAGTTTCTGGGCCCTGGCGTCTTCGGTGGCTTTGGAGAGTTCATCAAGATCAGCGCGGAGTTGAGTTTGAGCGGAAATTGCAGTGGCCTGTTGGGTGATTGCTAGTTCCTCGGCTTTTTGGTGTTCTAGAGTAATTTTGATAGCGTCAGTATCACCGGCGGCTTCCCGGGCGGCTCTGTATGCTTCTTTCATGGCTTTCTTTTCGTCATAGGTTTCGTCAGCTTTTTCTTCTTCTTCTTTGGCTTTCTTTTCAGCTTCTTGTTTTTCAAGGAGTGTTTTGACGACCTCAGGGTCTGGAGGTGGTGGTTTCTCAGTCTTGAGTTCCTTTCGGAATAACTCGACTTCTACAACCGGGCCCTCGACCCCTTTGCTCTTCAACATATCCCCATCATAATCAAAGTACAATGCCCAGAATGGACCTTCTTTCACGGCAACGAAGCCCTCCCAGCCCATAAAGGTCATCCGGCGGTCCTGCCGAGTGCAGTCCCACGGCCCGGTAAGATGCCCTTCCGATACGGCGCGGACTCCGAAACGGACGGCGTGGGTGTTGGCGTCGACGAAGATCCAGTTCATTATGGGTGCGACGTGAGTAATTGTGGAGACGAGACCGGAGTAGCGAGATTCGGGGTATGGGAGGTAATAGCCGGCGAACGGATGACCAAATGGGGCATCGTTGTCGAGGCCAGTATCAATATAGAGCTGTGCGGTAGAAGTCACATGTTAGCTAATGAGACGTCTACTAAAACGGGGATGGAAAGGCTTACCTTGTCTCCAGACAAAACTATGCGGCGGCCTTGGAGGATAGGGGAGTGCGTGGAGGACTTGGGGACGTGAACGGTGAGGTTATTTTTGCGGGAGCGGTGCTCTTCGCGGCGAGCTTTCGTCTGAGCGTTGCGGATACCCTCGCCGGCACCGAATATGACGCCGAAGCCAATAAGGGTTTGGAGGACCATGGTGCGAGTATAGGGTTTGTCCAGTCAAAGTCAAAAGAACAGATGGACGGGAAGCAAAAGACTGAGATCCGGGGAACTTTGTGAAGAGTGTGGACGGAGTGGATGGAGTGGTAGAAGGTGGTAATAGGTTTCAAGGAGTTCGGGGAAGATTGGGAGAGGGGAGTGATCGGGTCAATGGAATGGAATGGTCAGGTCCCTTTGAGATCCGACGAGAAGTCGATAGTAGGTTCTAACACTACACAAACAGCTGAACACACATCTACAGAAAATCACATCATTAATCCCTTTTGTATCATAGAAACCCACCAGGTGCCTCCGAAACAACCCGGAGCTGAAGACAGTTACTAGAAATTTGCAAAATCAAGCCATAACAATGTTTCATTTTGTTATGAAACAAGAACATCATGGCGAATGAGCTCACTCTTAGACATGAGGTCCACCCTGAAATCTGTTTACTGAGTCGAAGAACTAGCTTACACGGGCTAGGAACTGTTTTCTCGGTTTTCTCGCGGGAAGGAGGGGACCCTGGAGAGTTGATGAGACACGGACGGTGAAAATCAGGCGATTCTTTTATTACAGGCGGTTGGAGTTACTTACAGTCCAGGTATTTGACGCTATTATACTACCAGTATTATGCCAGTAATCATACTAACTAACCATCTAGATACCTGCTCAAGTCCTCAAGCCCCTCCATACCTCCTCGATAATTCACAAACAAACTCAAATATCGTTCGATCACGGTAATGACGACCGGCGACGGTTGTCGGTCTGCCTTTGCACAACGTCAATGTCCAGATTTATCGGGGATCGGGGATCCTCTGAATGGCTACCTGCACTTCACGAAAATAGTGGTTCCTTCGAGTGGAGGCCAGAAGCGGGACTATTACGTGCATTTGCAATTATTTGGAGGACATCCCGAAACAAAGGGATTCCCCACAGCTGACGATAGTTTAGTAGCAACAAAGGAATATCTGCAGATATCGGTTCATGGGGGTTTCTTTGTATTGGTTGTCGGGAGATTGTTTTCTGGAAAAGGGATGGAGAAATGGTGATGCTGGGGTAATGCAACTGGAAACAAGGGGACTGAAACTCCACTTTGCCTTCTAGAATGAGATCACGCCACTTTGGTTCTGGGGGAGGACAAGGCGTGGATTCGTTGGTAAGTGACTGCAGCGGGAAGGAGGAACGGAAAGTCTGGATGGAGGTGGCTAACAACCGGCTGAGGACCCGGTTTGTTTCCGAGGGATTCCCGGAAGGGTTTTGGAGGACATTCAGCTGAGGTTTGTAAAGATTATTGACGAGAAATATTAACAGAGATCATCGGGGTTGTGTGGCGTCACTCGTAGACCAATCCGAAACTCGGTAACCCTTACACCGACCACCAATGTCACTGACTCGTACCATTACCAAATTCATTTCAAATCAACAAACCCAACAGATATTAACACCTGCTCAGGCACTTCTTTATTGTCCAATCACCCTCACTTCTATATCTCACCACTCTCTAACCCCCAACGTATCACTAACCACCAAGCCTGCACCCGTCACTCCGTGCCCCCCTCGCTCCCTTAAAAACATACGATGGCACCACGCCATGATCGCCGCCATCTACAGGAAATCGCTAGGGCATAACGAGGAGCTTGGGGTCCCGGGGGACCGCATGGGCATATGGGCGGAGATTGAATGGGCTGATGGGGCCGGAACGGAAGGGGCCCGGGAGACGACGGGGTGGGTGAATGGGTTTTTTCGAATTTGTATATGGGAGGGATTTGTGGTCTTTGATTTTGATTTTGAGTTTTTCCCTTTTGGAGATGATGCGTCTTTTGCCTGAGTTTTGGTTATGATTGATATGATTTGCTCTTGATATTATTTGTTTGGTTTTTTTCACGATAGTTACTTGCTCGTTCCTGTATAGCCAAACTCAGCTATATTCCCGCTACACAATCAGCACCTTTCGACTTTAATCGCCCCACCTCACCGACCACCACTTCCGACTAAGAACCCCTTCATCTACTGAAATTCCTGTCACAATAATTCTATTGTGTCACTGTAGTCCTTGTACCCCAGGAGACTATCTGCCAAGGAATTGCTCAACTTACACTTGGACGCAAGAGTAAGCTGACCTGGAGAACTGAATCCTTCTGAAGTGTGAAGCGGGTCTTTGGTTATCGTCGACTCCAGGGAAAGGACCAAGGGCAATATCGGTCTGTGACACGGATACCCTCTTATACACAGGCCTAGATCGAGCCGAACAGGTTTGCATAGTGAGTCTGGTCCAGGGTAGTCTGAACCAACTACACACCATCCCACTCGGGCCCACAGACCCCACAGGCAACGTCCACCACTTACCAAACACGGAAACACGCAGTCATCCTCAGACAAAAATCTCTATAAAACATGACCACATCCACCCTCTCATCACCCCTTCCTTCTCCCTCTTCTCCTCACCCTCATTCACCATCACCCTTCTCATTAACATCATCTAAACCTCGACCCCGGCGGTCTCCAGATCCAGCAACTCCTACCTCAACAACTTCTTCTGATCCCTTCACATCACCCGTCCGCCTCAAACGCGCATCAACTTTTAAACTTCCACTCCCCGTCAACCCACCCACCAAAATTAACCGGCGCTCCCGCAGCCTCACATCTCCCGGTCCAAACGCTCCTTCAACAACACATCGCATTTCCCAATCCGTCGACCCCACTGACATCACCAATTTCCTCCGTCTTGTCATCCCTGAATCCGAGACCGAATCCCAAATCCAACAATCGCTCCAAGCGTCACTACTTTCAGCCCACCAAAACCATCACCCTTTCTTTAAAATGTCTTCTCCTGCTAAGACCGGCGAGGCCACCATCCCCTACAACGGCCAGGGCTACCCTCAGCAAGGCTCCGGCAACCGCTCACTCCAGAATGTGCCCATGCCCAATCTCTCGGGTCCTCCCAACGGTGTCGTTGGTAAGTTTCTTTCTGATCTCATTCTTCTGGGAATCGGCCCCACTTTTGATGATTTGTGTCCATGATTATATAAGCTAACATAACTTTCCTAATTAGGAAATCTTCTCAAGGGACCTGTCGGTAACGATGGTAAGCTCCGGGATGCCGCGTTGATGGTTGGGATCAAGCTGGATCTCGAGGCCGAGGTTCACTTGACGGCGAGAGTTCGTGGTGACATTCTTGTTGGCTTGTATTAGCAAGGTGACGACGATGGGGAGGAGGGGTTACTGTCTGGGTGGGGAGCAGGTTGCAGTGGTTGTTGGGGATGGGAAGAAGATTGGTAGGTCGAAGAAGATTGGAAGGGGTAATGGGATAAGATTAGAGAATAGAAGTGATGAGGTAGTTGCGGGGGATGTCGGGAGGGTGGAGAGTTGGGGGATGGGGAACTTGGGAAAAGGTAGTGGTTTTCTGGCAAGATCTGAGAGGCAGTCAGTTATTGGTAATGATTATTCAGATCCAAAGCCAGTTGCTCTTGTTATCACTAAGAAGCCATCGCCTCCGCCGCCTGTTCCCGCCCGTCCAGAATGCTCTCCATCTCCTCTTCCGACCCCCGCACCTGTGAAACAAACCACCCTGCCACTTCCTACTTCCACCTCTATTCCACCTTCATCTTCAGCTCCTCTAGTCCGTTCTAAACCGACAATTTCACCTCCTAAAAGTCCCGCCAGCTCCCCGCGGCCAAAGAAGACTGAGGTCATCAACCCACCGGTCCCCTCTTTGGCCCCCCCGAGCAACTCGGCTATTCTTATCACACAATCAACATCACTATCCCCCTCTAAACAACAAAAAACAATCGATAATCCATCATCACTACCATCATCGCAGTCGCCGCCATCCGGTAACCCTCTGTCTACTCCACCGGCACCGGCAACAACCACTACTACACCTTCAACACAACCAGCCGCAACAGCCCCCAGACCCGTCACCCCCCCAGACCCATCGTCACCAATATCAATCAACTTTTCCCTCCCGCCGTCATCTCCGTCATCCCCTATCCGGTCCACCCGGAAACACGACTCCTGGAGCAATCTACTGTCCACAGCCAGCACTCGGCCGGTCCCTTCAGCATCCTCGGCCACCCCGTCGCGAAAGGAGAAACGGAGATCAAAGAAGGGGAAGGGAAAGGCGGATATTATTAGTCAGCAGGGAGATCAGAGACCGGAGTCTAGAGGATCGGTGGCATCAGGGAAGAGTTTGGGGGAGAAGAAGCGCTTTGGGATCTTTTAGGTAGAGTTCTGGAGTACGAGTGTGAGGATTGTGTGGTGAGAGGGAGTGGATTTGGATTTATTTTTGGTTTATTTTTAGTATTTCTTATGAACTTTGGTTATAGTATTGGTTAGAGGAGATGGGAGAGAGTTTGGGTATTTCTTACATTTATTTCATTTATTTTATAGTTTATATTATCAATATTTTGATGATTACGTTTTACTCTGTGACTCTTGTTGTTAAAACTATTGTGTCTATATATCTTACGTACTATCTACACTTTTATCTCCCCTTACGGCTCCCACAGATACTCCTGATCCATACCACTCTCCACTAAGTTCCTCAAAGCATATCCATAATCCCCCCCATTCGGCGTCCTCATCAACGTATGCACATGGAACTTGGCCGGCTCCCCATTATTCAAGAAAACCCCCGAATGATGGTCAAACTCCACCAAGATTACCGGACTCTGAATCCGATAGTAAAACGGATCCTCATCGCCGAACCCCCAATCCATGAAAAGTATGTCTCGAGCCAAAATTGCCGGCAGGACTCCAGCTTGATAGAGCGGGCTTTCTCGGGAAGAAAGAGCAAGTACTGCGTGAGGATACCCTCGATGAGGGCTCTCTGGGTTTCCGACATTTCGGAAACGGCGATGCCTTCATACGGGACGATGCGGTTGTCTCTGTACGCGCCGCAAAGATGTCTCTGATCATCGTGATTCCAGCGGCCACGAGGCATCATGGGGTCCTTCATTTCCTTGTAAATTTGCGCGCGGGCTTGCAGGGGCGCAGATAGACTCTGCATCAACTGGAGGCCAAGGGCTTCCTCGACATGAAGAATTCGGGTTCCCTTGAACGGCCCGACATCGATTTCGTTGGGTTCGGCGCCGGTGAACCAAGGGGACATGACCATCTGCGGGCCAATAAACAAAGCGTTCAGGCAAAGATGGTGGCCGTAGAATGAAATACCCCATGGCTTGTTCTCCGAAGGTTTCCCAAAGAACACTATATTATATGAATACTCATTGCAAATTCTTGGCGCCTTGACGAGTTCACCCAGGAACCCGTTGATCTTCATGGCACCAATGGCCTTCGCGTAGCCCTCGGGGGACAGTAAGGACCCGAGTACTGCAAGGGCTTTGGCTTTCAGATCGTCGGAGAGTTCCTCAAGGCGGACGCCTTGGTTGGAGAGGAGGAACTCAGGGTTGGACCAGGTGCGCCATTCGGGGAGTCAATGTGCTTGGGGGTCAGGGGTTTCCCAGCGGCCTCGAGACCGGCGAGGAAGGAATTGGCAACTTTGACGATGTCAATGATCGGAATACCCTCGTCTTGGAGAGTGAAAAGGCCGAGACGGACATTACCTGTATTTTTAATTAGCCGCTGACTAACATATACCCATCCTTCTTTTTCCCCAAATCATCACCAATTACAGTCATGTGACACGGAACACCTTTACACAATCCCACCTTCCACATACAAAATACATACCATCGTTTGTGACACCCTTGAAGGGCTCCTCCAGCAACTTCAACCAATGCTTATACAACCCGTGCAACCACGGAGGGTTCCCACCCGTCTTGAATTCATCCGCATACTCATAGCATGATTGTGTGGCCATCGTGGTGAACCTCGGGTGCCCAAGATCGGGGAGGAACCGCCGGTAGGCGTCAGTGGCGCTCCCGGTAGTGGTGGGGTTGGTGGCCATCGTGGGTGAAATCGGTGGTGTGAGTTTGATCAGGGTTAGGGTGGGGAGAGCAGTAGGTAAGTAGTGAGTGGTGATGATATCAGAGGAGACGGAGTGGGAGGATGGAGTGATGGTGGGTTTTGTTTCCTATTTAGGATATGATGATCCTTTGGGGTTAGTGGCCTTCTGTAGATTGATAAACAACCCTCATACTATACGTTTCTCCCTTTCTCATTCAACATTCCTAAAGAAAAGACTAACTTTAAGATTTGTCAATTCAATCTCCCAGCCACTATGTGTTCGTTTGCTACCCATCCTTTCCATCTTTTAGCTTATAGTTACATCATCACATGGTCTTGCGTTAAGAAACACTTCCCAATTGGGATGGGCTGGAAGGCAGCAGGGAGAGCAGGGAGAGCAGGTAGACGATAGGTGTTAGATCTGATAAGAATTTGCTCAATAGATATATGAAGGCCCGGAGAGCGGCCGGCAGGAATGAGGGATTTTAGAGGAAGGAAATGTAGGTGGAAGTGCCCGGTTTTGGAGTTGGTGTTGATGGAGATGTTCGCAGGAGGGTGGTTTCTTGATCTTTTATGACGATACTTTATGATTTTTGATACGTTGCTATGACATTGATTTTTGGATATAACATGTCATTCATTGACTTTAAGACCAGCCGCAATATATCTGCTATATCACCATAACCTAACTATCGGTTAGCCAAACGCCTAGCGCCCTGGCATCGGTCCCCATTCCCTTCCCACCTCCCCAATTCCTTTATACACTTCCACTCGATGAATATACACAACTCCCCTTCCTCTACAACCTACTGATCAATCTGATTAGATCAAACCCCAAACTCCCATTAAACACAGGATTCCCCAACCACAAAACTTCCCCAAGACGTAACCATCCACCATTTGGTAGGCAAACTCTCGGACAAACATCCATAACAACTGACTAGAAATCTCCACCGGAGTCGACTCCACCCGCCAAGCCAACTACTTCCCAATTGGAATGGAATAATCAACTCGTTGATACCCACATCCACTCGCCCAGAACTAGCCTTAGACCTCTTCCCATTTCTTCCCATTCTCACAATTTGCGAAACGCCGAATTCCTCACCAGCCACCTTCAACCTCAGGCATCTTGATCTGATAAAAATTTTGATCTGATAATCCCAACGCCACGCTCAGATCTTCAAGAATCTCCAAAAAACGCCACATTTAACTGTGGCTTTCTATCTCGGTATCCTCGGATTTACTCCTTAATGCCGAGTCAGACTATCAGGTTCGCTTACTCAGCGGCGAAAAATATAACACGCGAGGGCAGAGTTCAGAGATGATACATCATTTTTGAGCTCTGATATCAATATTTTGATTGGTTTTGGGGTTATTGAGTATGTTGTTCCTTTAGTTGCCGATTACCACACAAGCTTGTCCGACACCCATTAGGGAACTCGAACGATTTCAACAACAGATCACATGTTTGGTTCACTGTGCAAATGTCTTTTGACCTCATACATTCCAGGTAGCTTGTCATAGTAGCTAGTTAGCTATAGCTTTTGGGCTGCTTAGTTTTTTCTCACTTTACTTCTTTCTCCCTTAGATGGAACCCTTGAGGCTCTTATTACGCCCGCATTAATCGAATTGTCACTGCTACTCACATACATATCGTCCATGATCTCAGTGCATTCGTCTCCACCGACCCTCATATAACGAAACCCCCCACAATCTCGCAGTGGTATCAATTAATTGTATTTTTATTCCCTTAAGTTTCTTTTGAGTGTCGTTTGTTGATTTGTTGTTCACATTTCCCAATGACCTTGAGACAAACGAAGACAATCCTAAGGGAGCCCATAAGTTACTAGCCATTCACAGTACTTTTAGGAGGGAAAAGAAAAGATTTTTGAGCATCAAAATCCTCCAATTTAATCGTGAGTCCGCGGGTATTTTTGTTGACGGAAATTTCAGAGTGAGGGTAGACTGGTAACAGTAAGAGAAAAGAGAAAAAGAATAGCATACTGAGGGAGACCATCCGGTAGTTCCTAGGAACTGGGTTGTTGGGTTCGTGAAACACAAAACGAAGTGAATTTTAAGGTTATTCTGGAATTTCTTTTCTTTTTATCCTTTTTCTTTTTAATTTTCAATTCTCATCAAAAAAGACAGCGAGATCTAGTCATTGCACTGACTCGTATTCATTATACACCTATTCTTGATATACCGATTTTATACTCAGCATATATCATCTCTATTTTCACATATCACATTTCACTGGTACATTGATTTCCCCTTTCAATTTACCCCAATTCTTATCAGATCTTTCACTTGTCGTCATCTCCAAACATCACGCGTCACTCACTTCGCACCAGCCAGCCACCACTCAACCACCTAGCATCTCCAATTCATTTACCATCACTACCTTTCCTCCACTTGTCCCATTACCGGCCCCAAAGCCCTCCAACCGTCAAAATTTTCTTCACCCCCATGCCCGACGAAGAGGTCCCCGCGACCACTTCTCCCGCCTCCCTAACAATCTCCGGCCCACCCCACTCTCCCCCTTCCATCCACTCCCCCGATCACCCCAATTCATCTGGCCACCCCACTGACGACTCGCGCCCCCGGAAACGCCAGCGTGTCCGTCTCTCCTGCCTTGAATGCCGTCGGCGCAAACTGTCTTGTGACCGTGGGCTCCCGTGCCAACGTTGTAAGAAGTCCCAGACGGAGAACAGATGCCTCTATGAAGGGCAGGACGGCACAGTTGTTGACGCTTCGTTGGTCGGGGCGGCATCGCCGGTACTAGCGAGGTTGGGACATCGTTCGGGGAGTCATGGAGCATTGAGCCATGGACCGAGAGGCAGTATTAGTGAGGTGGATCACCATGGGCGGGAAGGGTCATCTAGAGACTTGGATAGGATCCGGAAGATGGAGTATGAGATTGCGGCTTTGAAAACGCAGTTGGCGAGACAGGCGGCGACGAGCGGGGTAGACGAAGGTTTGGGGCACGTGAATACGCCTAGGACGCATAGGGATGACCATGGAGAGACTCTTGAAGGGGGAGCGAGGAATGACCAGCAACCGGAAGAGCAGAGGCTGATGGAGATAAACAATCAAAATGTGGAATTATTGAACAAGGAGTTGCGGTTCTTTAGAGGCAAGGAGTTCCGGACGAGATACTTTGGTCCGGCTAATGCTACGATGGCGTTTTCGGAGGTAAGTTTCTGAGAGCACATGACAGATTATCAGAGTTGACAATGGACATGCACTACGTCATATTACAATATTTGATCTTCACTAACTTACCTTTTCCTTTCTTCAGCTTAACGGCCTTTGCCCCTTCATGAAAGAAACCGCCGAAGAATGGCTCAAGCCTGCACGCCTCCAAGAACGCAAAGATAAACGCAAACGCCAAGACTACCAAGACGTCAAATTCTCGATGCCGTCCAGTCACCTCGAGTCACTCCTCCCCACCCGCGAGGAGACCGACGCCCTCATCACATGCTATCTCGACCAATTTGAACAGCTGCACCGTGTTGTGCATATCCCGTCGTTTATTCGCGATTATCGGGCGTTCTGGGATGACTCGGGGGTGAGACCGGCGGCGATGACTGCGTTGGTTTTGGCGATGTTAGCGGTTAGTGCGAGTTTGGATACGAAGACGACGGTGAAGTTCATTGGGATGATTTCGACGGCGAGACATAGTGCGGGGCGATGGATAGAGGAGGTGGAGAGGTGGCATGGCGAGCAGAGTTATAAACATCGGCGGCTGATCCATTATCAGATTTCATGCTTGATGTATCTTGGTAAGTGGATCAACACTATCAAGAAGAAAAGGTTCTGGACGGGTAGTGGCTCGTTAATACAGGAAGGCATCGCCGTGGGTTTACACCGGGACTCGGCAGCTATGAACAATCGGATTTCGCCATTCAACCAGGAGATGAGACGGAGGATTTGGGCGACAATCCAGGAGTTTGATATGCAAGCGTCATTCGACTATGGGTTGCCGACGTTGTTGAGCCAAGTGCATTGTGACGTGGCGCCGCCGGCGAATCTCGACGATGACCAGTTTGACGAGGATACAGCCGTATTGCCGCTGAGTAGGCCCGTGAAGGAGTACACATACTCGAGCTATCAGCACTTGGCGCGTCAGAGTTTGCCGTTGCGCTTGGAATTATCGAGGATTCTTTCGGGGCCCCCAGGAGAGACAGAGTATGATATGGTGCTCCAGTACACGAATGACCTCACGCAGGAAATCGATGCGTTGCCCTCTTGGGAATCAGGATCAGGGAGAAGAAGCCGTTATTGGCATACACTCTACTGCACATTCAGTTACGTCAGTACATCCTGCCTCTCCACCAACCGTACCTGAAGCTCCGCAAGAACAACTCCAAGTACCAATTCTCCGAGATCATCTACTACAACGCCGCCCGTGACATGGTCCTGCTCCACGAAAAGCTCTACGAACAAGGCATCCGCACCCTCAACTTTCTCCGCGAAGACGCCCTCACCATGACCATCAACCTCTGTAGCGTCACCATGCTCCAGCCCCGCGGCTCCACCAACATGATCATGATCAACGCTCAGCACACGCTCAAACTGCTACAACAATGCATCGAGATGAAGAAGGACCGCCTATTGCGTTGCGGGAACAACGAGCCGTGGGGGTTCTGTATCATGTGTTCAGCGTTGGGGTTACTGCAGACGCATTTAGGGTTGAAGACGGCTGCGGAGGCGAAGCAATGGGCAAGCGAGCAGTTTATGGAGTTGCATTATAAGATGTTGGCAAACCAGGCGCCGCCGCCGCTGGAGTCAGGGGCTCCGAGTGTCCAACATGGGTTGCCAGTTGCGTCTGGGGCGGACCTTCAGGTGAGTAGAACCTATCTCCAGTCAATGACGTACCTACCTTCCAATACTAACCATTTTTTTCTCCTTCCTTCCCTCTATAGTCCCTTCCGTATGCCCTCAACATGGACATGACGTCCTCGGCCGCCGCCGCAATCATCGCCCAGACTTGGCCCCAAGCCACTCTCGGCATCGAAGCCACGACATCCGGGACTCCCCCGACCGAGGTATGCACTGCTCACCCCCAGCTCGCCCCCATCAATCCCCCAAGCCACCGCGGAACCCCCTCCGTCTCCATTCCTGTCTCCATGTCCACCACAATGTCTTTCTCTGCTACTTCTTCAGCGCCCTCCTCATCATCATCGTTGTTGTCGACGTCGACACCGACGTCTTCTTCATCGTCTGCTTCTGTGTCTGCGTCATCAAAGATGGGTAGGAATCATAATGTGCCTCAACTCCCTTCAATCTCCACCACTTTGCCCCCAATGCCCGACGGTGACCTCGTTGCCCCTATTGGTTCCCCGGTGGCGTTAAAACCCATCCTCTCTGCCCCGCCTTCCAACCTCTCAACACTCTCCTTCCCAGACCCATTGTTCTCCCCGTCGCCTACACTCTCTGCTGGGCCCTCAGGGGCCCCGTCCGCGGGGTCATCGACACCAGTGGGTCCGGGGTCGGGCATCCAGTCGATTGTCCCGCGTTTTACAAGTGCGGAAGCGATAGCGGCGTTGGGAGCTAGTTGCGGGGGGCAGGATTGTCTCCCATCAAGGCAGGGGGGGGCGGTAGTCTCGAGTGAGGAGAACTCGTTACTAAGATCGATTGTCTCTGCGCAGGGGGTATAATGCGGATTTTAGCTTGGAGTTGTTGGGCTTGAATTTTAATGAGATTTGGGGGATTCGTGGAATGGAAGGGGTTATAAGGAGGGGAGAATCTAGGGTGGAAGAAGCGATGAAGACGATGTAAAGATGATCTAAAGAAGGTAAAGAGTGAAGAGGGTAGACAGACAGACAGTGACTGAGATATTGAGAAGATAATATTTGTTTATAGTCTTTCTCTCAAAATCACATTCCTCATCTGACCCGAACCCAATTCCGAGCTGGGTCCTGAGCAGCCGTAAGTATCCTCACCAAAAAAGAGCAAAAAAGAATAAACAAAAACACAAATATAAAAAGACAATTAAGAATTATAACAATAGTCCTCTGTCTCTTTTATATCCACACACACACACTTATTACCCCCTGTCCCCAATTACCATAAATTATTTTCCCCGCCCTCTCATTCGCTCACCCGTCTGTATCCTGCTCGTCTTTCAGCTAGGGATCTCGGAGGACGCTTGGATTAGAGTATCAGTGTCGGTATCGGTGGTCGGTGGTTGGTCAGGGCAGATGTCGGGGCGGCAGTTAGTGGTTTTGTGTTTGGTTTATCTGTTATTTTTTTTTCAAGATATGGTCTTCGGACTTATTGAGTTTGTTGGGTTTGTTGAGGCCGAACCGAGGGGGTCGATGCCGACGACCGAGGTGGAGATCCGAGGGAGGGGATTGGAATTGGAGATGAGGAGATTGGTGGTTGAAAAGTTAGCTGTTTTCTTGTTATTATCTGGTTGTACTACTATTTGTATTTGTACTTTATATACCCTTTGTCTACATGTATTTCTCCTCAAGCTATTGTCTTCATTGCAGTTGTTATCTATAAAATTTGTATTACTAAGTCTTTAATGATACCAACATATCATTTTTATCGAGAAAAAAACAAGGATGATAACAAAATACACATTATCCACTCTCCAAGTAACAAATGCCATCATGATCAAACACATCTGCCAAGTGACGCAATCAACCACTAGCAGTCCCTCCTCTCCGTACCATTCGTAAGTCCGCAATCATCAACCTATTTCCGATGCAAGAAATAAGCAAAAGAGGATCAAAAGGCAAAAGATAAGCTCAGAACCGGAGTCGAACCGATGACTTTAAGAACTGCAGTCTCACACGCTACCACTGCGTCATCTGAGCTCGAGGCTTGGAGGAGCCGGGTTGTCAGGGGTTATATGATAGACAGTGTGATAGTGACGAGGAATGAGATAAAGTTTCTAAAAGAAGTTAATTTTTCTGCTTCAATAACAGAGGGGATTTGTATTACCATTTATGGTATACCCTTTTCACTTATATTCACAATTATCAATACCGCTGGACTCTATCAGTAGGATTACTAGGGGTTCAAATTTCCCATGATTTCAAAGCCCACAACTACGATCTCATCACAAACCTCACTAACATTCCAATCATCCTCAGCGTTTTATCCAGTTTGTTCCGCCTCATCACGCCATCTGCTCAACCCATTAAACGGTTCGTGCAATTAAATGCGGGAAACTC
Source organism: Meredithiella fracta (assembly GCA_023677585.1). Taxonomy (NCBI): domain Eukaryota; kingdom Fungi; phylum Ascomycota; class Sordariomycetes; order Microascales; family Ceratocystidaceae; genus Meredithiella; species Meredithiella fracta. The sequence continues at coordinate 1,326,415 of JAGXCV010000007.1, forward strand.
TCCACGTACAGATATACTGCTGACTATGGCGGGTAAGCTGAGCGGCTGGGAGATCCGAAGGGATCCGAGGTTGCGGGTATTGGTTGTAAATTGACAGAATGGGCTGAGGGTCCAGTGAATGAATTTGAAGATAAAGGGAAGACCATGTGGTTGTAGAAAGCTTGATTATTAACTAAAAGACTCCAAACTTTTCGTTTGATAGGTTGAAGATGTCTTACTTTTGCTGACCCAAACACCATCACTAAGACCCTTATGAGCTCTACCCTTTGTGGGGTAACGCTTTGACAACAATACAGGATGCTCATGTTTAAACGGTAGTCATTTTTGGCATACAGATTCACCAACATCAATCCAACTCATCACCATAATCAACCTCAATGCAATGATACATCACCAATCCAACCCGTCCTGTCTGCCACCTGTCACCTCCTGTTGACATCCCCAATCAAACCCTGGCCATCGCCCATCAGGGGCTCCTACTTCCCGCAGCATTTCGTCAATCATCCGCCCATGAATCTTGCCAACCAAAATTCATCTTCATCCAGATCCATACGTAATCGTTAACTTTGTGGTTCGTCGAATATACGAAAGCCCTTTTGCTCGCGATAGCTATCCGTAGCCTGTGTTGTTGTTTCATGTGGACTTTGGCTCAGCTCTGCGCCGTGGTGATGTGGCGTTCGCCCCTATTTGGGCTAGGGGTTGTCATGCGGGTTCACTTTTGCGGGATAGAGAGTAATCTTGTAAGTTGATGGTAGGATTTTGGAATGTCGGATTAGAGGGGTTCTGTAGGTGAGACGGGTGGGTTGTGGTCCCTAATTAGGAAATTAACGTGCGTGATTGTATTCCTAGTGTGGGATTTTGTTTTATTTTGATATCGGGGTTATTATAACCCTACTGTATATGTCTGACATGTAAAGCTGAAATTTGACATCACTTAGAAAAGAAAATGTTGAACAAAAATATCTCCGCTTGTATTACCAAATAATTATTCCCACCGAAGAATCCGGCGTAGATATTACTCAAAGCCCGTCATAGATTAACCCTCAATATCCAATCATTGCCCAAAAAACTTGCAACATCCTGTCCCACTTACCCTCTGACCCCGATAGTGTTTGCGTTACTAGTTCCCATAACGGAAGCACAAACTCCAACACGGCGGGTTTGGACGTTACATAGAGTCAAGCTTACAGCCACGAGATATAGACTACCAGTCGACCTTACTGATTCTTCAGTCCCCGGAGTGTTGGGGGCTCTCGGATCTGAGGTATGGAGATATTAGTCAGATGGCTGTGGGTTTGCATCACCGTGCAGGTTTGTCAGAGTCAGACGATCGAGGGCGGAAGAATAGAGTACTCAGTCTTTTCATTTGGACTCAAAGATGACAGTCTGATGATTCGATATTACCATGGCTGGAGGCTAGTGTTCTCAGTAGCTTCTTCCTAGATATCGATGATAAGAGCGCACAATTTGAAATTGAAACCCCTCCTCTCCCCCAATTTTTAGAAAGAGAAGGACTTCAAAAAATCTTCATCTACATCGAACATTTGAAAAGCTGACGCAACCAAATAAATCACTATTGTGGCCTGCAGTTGGCACGCTTTTCGGCTTCATCACAACCCGATTATTCCATTTTATATATCCGCCTATACAACATATTCGCATTTGATATCTCCCTTCAACCCCTGGACCCATCAAAATCCAATTAAATCCCACTCAACCCCAGCTCATATGCCCTTGGTCTTTACACAGGGTCATTATCACAAGCTTACTATCCATCAGTCTAATGGGGTAGACATTAGTCTAGTATCGCTGAATCAAGGGATATTCAATATTTGACATGATACTTTTGGGGATTAAGGGCAATAATACACAAACGCCACGGTCAGACACGCTATAGTCGTACTACGCTGACGGCTATCGCTCTCTTATGCTTGATCGGTATCCTTATTATTCCCCCAGAGTCCGAGATCCTTACGATCCTGAGAGGGGGTGTTTGCTCATTCGGCTTGCGGGTTCAAGATACCTTTTGAGGCACGGACAATTTATCTATCACTCAGCTGCAGTCAAGCCAGCCAAGAATATCTGCGAATATCTAGGCTCATCCTTCCTTTCCCCTCTCTCCCCACACTCAGTGCCCGCGGACTCTCCCATCCCATCATCACGAGAAGCACATTGTCGGCCTCGCTCTGTCATCGTTGTCGAAGCTAAAGCCTCTTCGTGTTGTTCTCGGTAAGTGCTACCACCCGCTGTCGATACTCTTATGATCGACATCCAATTTATTGTTTTATTTTCCATTTGCCTCTACCCAAAGAACGTTCCCTGGTTTCCTCCAATGAATGCAACCAAACTAGACAACTGCAGGTCTTTGCACTGCTTCTACCGTGCCGTTGTTTGTTGCTGGCTGCATCTGTTTGGTGTATAGTCACCAAACCTCAGTCAAGCTCAGACATCTCTTTTCCCTTCTCGTCGTCACTACTAGTCCCTTTGCTTTTGTTGCTACCACAGATCCGAGAGCTCAATATTGTCACGGAGCTTGCTGGTAACCACCATGAAAAACTTCTCCTGACGTTGACTCGTACTAATTTTTCTGTCTGCTGCAGCGCGCCACTTCTCGATTCTCTAATTCTCCCGACGACTCTTGTCGCTTCCGCTCGTTACTTTGAAGCCTTGTTGCTGCTTTTCTTTTTCTTCTCTTCTCTTTCCTAATTCTCTTTGTTTTTGCTGACATACTCGTTGGCGTTTGAATCTTTCATTTTGTTTGTGACGACGCGGGGTCCATTCTGCGATAAGTTGCTAGGCCACTAGATAAAGTGTGCGTCTCTGCTTCATAGTGTGCGAGCTCGATTCCTCGATCTCGTTTGTTCGTTTGCTTCTACCCTCCCTTTTGACCCTTATGAGCTTTCTTGGATTCATTTTCTTCGATACACTGGACACACCTGTTGTTTTCAACCCTTGGATTCCACAAGCGCAGCTTTTTTCTCTTCTCGATACTCCCTAGTATCACTACCACTGACAGTTGTCGTACTCGCCCCCTTGCGGATTCCAGATTTTGGCCCTCAAGAGCTTCCCGCGACAACTTGTATTGCGTGCCCAAGCTTTGCCAAACCAGACAAAATCTCAACTCTGACGACTACCACAACCAACATTGAGCGATTGTCGAGTTTCCATCTTCGCATGCGGATATCCAATTGTCTTACCGACACAAGATAAAAGACATTCTGCCCTCCCTTTGTCCCAGCGAACTGTCAAGCCACTGCCGTTGACTATATATCCATCGAGTCTGCTTGTCTTGCTGTTCGAGATATTTCGGTGCGAGCAACCGTGACGACTGGTGGTCCAGTGTTCCATACTAGTCGTCGCTTCCATACACACAACCAACACTGATTCAAAACTTATTTTTGTTTTTAATTTTTATTATCACTTCGACTGGCATTCCGCGCTAGCTATTCCGCAGCCATGCCGTGGCAACTACTTCCGCGCATTGCGTTTGCCATTGCCACTTTTCCCTTTCAGCCCTCACAACCTGCCGACCTACCTCTCGAAATCGGCGATGAACTGTATATCATTGAAGAAACTGACGACGGCAACTGGCTCCGTGGTTACCTTGTAGCACCTCCCAGCTTGCTTTCCGGCCTTACCTCCGTCAAGGGACAGACTCTCGAAGCCCGTGTCTTCAGTGGTATATTCCTAGAAGTTGCGTCGAGATTCGGGAGCTCTTAGGGAAACAGACGAACAAGATGAGAATTCTGAAAACGGGTCTTCCCGTGCCCCTAGCCGTGCAACACTTTCGAATGATATACTCCCGAAATCAGAAAAACGTAAGAACATTGGCACGTCTATTGTCCAAAATTCCATTGATGTCCGCAGTAATGTGATGACCCCCACCGGCATCTCCCGCCAACCATTCTGCGACTTGCCAAACGGGACCAGTGGGAAGCTCTCGGTCCCAGTATTGCGAGATCCCACACAACCGAAGCCCGCTGCGCCTGTTCCGTTACTCAAGGTTGGAGACGAGACGCCGACATCTGCTGAGGAGCCTTTGATCGATGAAATTGCGTCTTGCTTGCGCGAATGGCAGGCTACTAACCTACATGAGCTCTTGCTTTCACGTGAATATTCTCGGTTGGATAAGCTCAATACCTTGGTCAACACCTTGAATCTCAGTCGCCAGCAGTTTTTACACAATGTGTTGACGGCGAGTGAGTATAAGGAGTTGCGCGAGAAGACGGTGTGGGACCTGGTAAAGGCGAACAAGCTTTGCGGTAGTGATGTCATTGTGCGGGATCCGGAGCAACGTGGACGGATCTTGACGGGTGATGATTCGGTTGTGCAGATTACCAATTTGCAGGCGGTCATGAGCTTGTTGGACGAGCCGCCTAGGCCAATTGTAGAGCTCAATGCCCATCACCACCTTCTAGTTAATGTCTTAGTATTTGCAGGCGCCTCTAATGATGAAACAACTCTGGAATTGTTCTTGGTGTCTCGTGCATCTGGCGGGGGTGCTTCACAGGTCTCTGAGTGTTTCTGGGTGACTGTCCCTCCAGGTGGCCTTATGGATGGCATGGGTGATATGAGTGACATGCGGACACTCTTCACTGATCTTTCTTCACAGGATGTGGGTGATGTGCCATCTGCAGCTACTGACTTTTACCTTGTCGTGAAGGTTCGCTCTACTCAAACCATGATTACTCAGAAACCCGGATCTCGATCTGGCTCCGCAGCCCAAGGGTCTCTCAGAGATCTTACGAAGCCGCTATCGAATGCCGGGAAGCAAAGTGTTCGGCGAAGCTTAATGTGGGGTTCTAAGTCGCGTTCGCGCAGTGCTACTGCCCCGAAGTTGGATTCTCTCAATGAGCAGCCTGAGATGCCTCGGCCGCCGACTACTGGGAATGACTCATATAATGGTCGCGAGGGCTCTCAACCGCCAAGTACTGCGGGGTCTAAATCACACAGTTCTTTGGAGGGTGGCCGTGATGCTTTGGCTCTTTGGCCACAATGACGACTATGGTTGAAAGAACAGTTGGTATGGGGATTCTCAAGTTGAATGGGATTATGAATAAGGAGGATTCCGAGATTGAACACACCATCAGCATCTGGTCGCCTTCTCCTGGTACTCAAGCCAACGAGAAAGATAAGTCTGATGAATTTGATCCTGTTCTTCGCGAGTTGCTGGATAGCCAGTCGGGCCACTATGAACGTGGTCGTCGTGGTGAGCGTGTGCAGGTTTCGCTGCGTGGATTTAACCATCCGGATGCCGATGCGCTTATCAAGGCTACTCCCACGTTATTAGCTGGAGTCGGCCAGACTAACAAGATGGGCTTCTCTGGCGCACCAACCAAGGCTCGTTCCGACATCTACCTGACTCTGGACGAAGCCGCGCTCTCTCGCCATGCCTTGTTATCCAGATACGGCGGAAACCCCACTACTCTCTCTGGAAGTATCCAGGGCTTCAACCTTCAAGTGACTCTTGAGGTCCGTCGCCAATCGGGCGGCCGCATCGAAAATTGCATCTTCCCGTCATCAAACAGCGAGGGTTTGTCAACATGGAAGTCAAGCGCCGTGGAACGTGGGGAGCGCTGGAGGCAAACGATTCGCCTGTCGGTTCCTGCAGGAGATGTCCCGAAGGCACATGTCGTGGTATTCATTTCCGATACGCCGAATCCGCCGTTTGCTGTAGCGTATATGCCGTTGTGGGACCACAATGCGTTTAGAAGGGATGGCCCGCATCCTTGTTTATTGTACAAGGTAGATGAGCACACAGCGACGCCCTTGCCAGGGCTGATTGGGAAAGGGGGGTATCTTTCTTTGCCGTGGAGTGCGAGGGGAAGGATGATAATGCGGATGTGACGGGGCCACAGGCGATGATTAAACTGTACACGTATCTGTGCAGTACTAAGTATTCACAAGATCGTATTGTGTTAAGTTTGATCAAGTGGAAGGAGGTTGCTCAGGAGGAGCTTCCGGATTTCCTGAAGCAGCTCGTGTTCGTCCCTGAGATTGAGGTTGTCAAGCTGTTGAACGATGTGTTGGATGCTCTTTTTGGCATCCTGCTTGAATTCAACGGCAACGACGAGTATGAAGACCTTGTGTTCACTGCTTTGGTTAGAGTCCTAGGAATTGTGCACGATCGTCGCTTCAATCTTGGTCCACTTGTCGACCAATATGCCGAAACCCGCTTCAACTACCCTTTCGCTACCCCTTGTCTCGTCCGTTCCTTCACTCGCCTCCTCGAGAATCCTAGCGATCCTGAAACCGCCCGGAAACTCCGCTCTACCTTCAAGGTCGTCCGTCACATCCTTAAGTTCATCACACATGCTCGGGGTCAACAGCGACTTAAGGAGGCGCACCTGGGTATTAATACCAACTCGCCGTCGTTCACTCGGCACCTGAGGACCATCTTTAAGGCGTTGGACTCGTTGATGAAGAATAATCAGCCTGTCTTGGTCGGTTCGCAGACTTTGGCTGTTCAGCACTTTCACACTTGGCTGCCGGAGCTCACGGGGCTGTTAACTACGGAGGAGATTCAACATATAGCCATTGATTTCATGGACTCGTGCGCCGATGTTAAGGGAAAGCTGGTGTTGTATAAGCTAGTGCTCATTTTGAATTACGCCAAGTTGGAAGTCTTTGATAGTCCCGAACAAAAGTCGGTATTGTGCGCGAATACGGTGCGCTGGATCGCGCCGCATTGGGGACATACCGAGGATCCGAGTCCGCTGTGGAGGGATCAGGTTAGACTTTGTTGTTCGGTGCTGGCTAGCCAGATTGAGAACTTGAACAATGAGATTCCGGACCACATTCCGAATATTCTGGATTCATATTTGATTATCCAAGGTATGCCGTCGCCCCAGAAGTCATCATTGTCTTTATTGTTCCCGTCGGCCTACCCTTTCCCGTCCCGACCGGTTTCGAAGCCCATTGCTTTTGAAGAAGGTCTGATGGAGTTATCAGCTATCTTGGCCGCGTTATCTGGCTCACCGGCTGGCATGCAGTTGGAGATTGCTGATTGTGAATTAATCATTATCCTTGAGAACACTCTGCGGGTCCATATGAGTATTCTCTCTGGAGAGGCTTTCCCTCCGAACTGGCTCAGTATCCATATCTTTCATCATAAGGCTATTATGAGTTCGTTGCAGTATGTTGGGAATATTCTTCTTGAACAATTCTTGCCGGAGCCCGATCAGGCCGAGGACTTCAACACCGAGTTGTGGAAGTTGTTCTTTGCAACGCTTCTTAAGTTGGTCGGCAGCCCTTCACTGGCTTTGGAGACTTTCCCTGAGCAGAAGCGCCGGGCGGTTTGGAAGATTGCTGGGGATGTTAGGGAACATGGTGCGTCGCTCCTGAAGCGCACTTGGGAGGCCGTGGGCTGGGAAACCAGCGTCGAAGAGAAGCAACGATTCAATCTCGACAAGATGGGCGGATACCAGGTTCAGTATGTTCCTGTATTAGTTAGTCCGATTGTCGAGTTGTGCTTGAGTGTGCATCAGGGTCTTCGGACGACGGCAGTTGAGATTCTCCAGACGATGATTGTGAGCGAATGGACTCTTAGTGAGGATTTGTCGGTTATTCAGACGGAGGTTATTGACTGCTTAGATCGATTCTTTAAAGATAAGCCGGTTGCTGACAGCGTTGTGTATAAGCGGTTTGTCTATGAACTGCTCGAGCGTTTCGAGCCGTTGGCTGAGCTTGAGGGTGATGACGAAGATGGTATCTATGCTGCTGCTCGGGACCTCATGGTTAACACTGATGAGTTCCTGGATTTGCTTATTGCTGTTCATAGCTCTGAGGATAATTCTGAGGCGTCAAACCTTATCAAGCGTTTGCGTCTTATGGAATTCCTGCGTGATATGCACAAGGAGGAGATCTTCGTCCGTTACGTTCACCAGCTCGCCACTCTTCAAGCCGAGGCTCGTAACTTTACTGAAGCTGGTTTGGCTCTTCGTCTCCATAGTGATCTCTATGACTGGGATCCAACTCGACAGGTGGCTAAGGTTGATGACCCAGAGTTCCCTGTGCAGACGCACTTTGAACGTAAGGAGCGTATCTACTTCGACATGATCAAGCACTTCGAGGATGGCGAGGCCTGGAGCTCTGCTCTGGCTGCCTACAAGGAGTTGCAGATTCAATACGAGGAGAACGTGTTTGACTTTGCCAAGTTGGCGCGCACTCAGAGAGCCATTGCGAAGATCTATGAGACTATCAACAAGAGTGAGAAGATTGTTCCCAAATATTTCAAGGTTGCGTACAAAGGTCTTGGATTCCCGCAGAATGTGCGGGATAAGGAGTACATTTACGAGGGCTCTGTGACTGAACAGACATCCGCCTTTACTGATCGCATGCAGGAGCAATTCCCAAGTGCCCAGATCGTCACATCTGGGGACTATGATGAAGCCGAGGGTCAATTCCTCATCATTTCTGCCGTTACCCCCCATCGTGACCTTTCTCACCATGTCTTCCAACGTGCCCGCGTTGCTTCCGTGGTCCGCGATTACCTTGTGTACTCGCACTGCAGTACATTCTCGGTCTCGGTCAAGAGACAAACGGCTGGTCCCATCTCGGAACATTATGCAGAAAAGACAATCTTCACCACAGCTGAACCGTTCCCGACTATTCTCCGGCGCAGTGAGATTGTTGCCGTTGACGAGCTACGGTTGTCTGCGCCCGAGGCGGGTCTGGAACGGATTGTTAGGAAGACACAGGAGCTGGCGACGTTGGAGAAGAGAGTGTCTGATCCAGCAACACCGGCGGATGACGAGGCGGTAAAACTGATTCTGGAGACGGTTACGGCATCGGTTACTGGGACGGAACAGAGTGTTTCGTGCTACAGGGCGTTGGTGCCGACTTCGAATCCTCGGAACACTGAGGAGGGCGATGATGATAAAGATGACGAGGACGAGGATATAGGGATGATGAAAGTGACGAAGAGGTTCAGCTGCAGCCAAGGGAAAAGGCTATCAAGATGGCACTGGTTGACCATGCCATTGTTCTTCGAAAGTGTCTGGCTATGTTTGCCCGTAGCTCCAACGAAGCGTTATCCCGTCACGCTGACGATCTACAAAAACGTAAGTCGGCCACATTAATCTATGGGTCTGTCCCACCATAATCACCTTGATACTAACCTAATCAACCAGATTTTGACTCAACTTACGCTCCCGAAATCGAATTATTCGCCCCAACCCCCGCGCCCATGCGTGATCTCGTCTCACCACTGCTATCACCCACCTGGCAACGGTCCTCCCCGACCTCCGACTCGCACAATGGCCTTCACCCTAATGCTGCTGGCCTCGAAGGCGTCTCCGAGGTCACCGCGGTCGTTAGACCTGTCTCTGTTCACGTTGGGAAGGGCGCTCGTCTCAGTTTCTTCTCAGGACGGCGCAAGACGTCGGATCCTGCAGCTCCTATGTCTCCTAATGGGGGGCTGCCGAATGGGGCGTTGGCGCAGACTTTGGAACGGATGAGGAGTGGAGCGCCGAATGGGAGGAGTACACCTAATGGGCGGAGTACGCCTAATGGAAGACAGTATGCCAACGGCCATTCTAGAAGCGGTAGTTTGGCCAATAGTCTAAATGGAAATCCTGTTATTTTTCCCCAGTGTCACCGAAATCGCCGGCGTCAATGGGTAAGAAACAACGAAGGTCGTTCTTTCATGGGACAGGTGACTTCTCGTTGAACAGCTCGATGCACTCGCATTCGAATTCCAACTCGAATTCCTCACACGCACACTCCGTTAGCATTACCGCCCTTGGACAAAACGGCCATGACCTCGCCCCCCAACGCTCCGACAGCACCCCTGCTGAATCTAGCGACTGGATAACCAGCGACGGGCAGCCGTCTGAAGACTCGGCGGCCCCCTTCCAGGGCCAGGGCGGTGCCAAGATAGGCGGTATGCGGAAGAGATTGAGCTTGTTGAAGATTGGCGGGGGAAGAAAATGGTATTGGGGGGAGCGGCAGGTCGTATGGGCAGTGTGGACGAGGAGTAGAGTACCTTGGTTTCGCGTATGTCTGGGACGGCGAGCCGGGGGAGAGAGAACGGGGTGGAGATTGGCGGGGAATAGAGTGATGATTGATTGTCTGGCTATTTTGTTTTTTTCTTTAGTTTATTTGTTCTTCATTTTTCCTTGATGTTATTAGATCGAGCGTGGTCTTTTGTGGGTTTTTTCTTTGTTGATTATCTGGTTATATTTCTTTACTTTCTCTGTATACCACAGCTCGGTCTAAAAGGCGGCTATTGATTTCTTTCGTTTACACATTTATTTTCATTTTGTGGTCATCTATTTCTTTTATTAACTATTCATTTATTGGCTTATGGGATGTTGATACACAGCGTTGTTCTGTTGCGGGTTTCGATAGAGGAAGAAAGAATACATTGATATATACATAAATCATCTAATACCTCAAAATCATGCATCGATCAATGTAGTACTTCTCTGTTAGTGACTAGCTCAAGCGATGTTGTCTTGGATTGTCGTTACACGATATTCTCGAGGAAACTACTACGTCATAAAGTTTTTTCGTTGGGGATGTGGACACGGCAAAGACTGAGAGATGTCACGAACTGTGATTGGAGAAGGGGTGGTGGTGATGTTGTTTTGAGAAGACAATTTTAAATGGAGCAAGAGGAGCATTCAAGTAGGTATCACCAAGAGATGAATAGTTAATATAGGGCAGTCTAGTGTAATTGTAGTTGTTTTTGTTTGTTATCATTATTTCATTTATTTTTATATATGGTTAGATATATATCATCTATTTACCGCCGTGGCGTGTCACACAACACATCACCGAGACCCCCGCCACCAATTATTCATAACCTACAACTTCCTCTAATTTGTCCCAAACGGCGCCGAACTATTCACACTCCCCGTTGCCTCTACCAACTCAACATCAACCAAGACCCACTCCCACTTTTCCAGCACCTCCCAGTTCTCCCCCGTCGGCGCCACCCACCACGGCACCCACCCCGTGTACCCATCCGTCGTGTTCGTCTTGACAGCGATCCACCGATGGGCATCCGTGCTATCGACATACCGCAACAACGCACGCCCCTTGCCGTCGGCAACGGCGGTCCATTGGTCATAGTACATTTGGTTGGTCTCGGGGTACGCGGATATCGACAATCTTTGCGCCTCATCGACATTGGTGCTATAGGCTAGCGTCAGCCACACGCTAATGGGCCCTGGGTGCGGCTGCGTGGGGATGACAAGGAGTTTTCCAGCAGTGAGCAGGGGGGAGCCCGCGGCGGCGTCGGTGTCATTGGAGATAGTGGGGGTGGGGTCGAAACGGTAGTAGTGGTCGGCGGGGTTCGCGGGCTCGGGAATGGCGATGGGGGAGACGTCGGGGGTGGTCCAGTTGCGGTGGAGGATGGCGTTGTTGGTGATATTGTTGCCGCCGAGGAGGCGGAGGAAGTAGTTGGGGGTTTGAGCGGTGGCGGCGGTAGCCAGGGCGAGGATGGGGAGGAAGGTGGGGAGCATTTTGGTAGTGGGAGGTGAGGTAGGAATTAGAGTGGGAAACGAGTGAATGGTGGGATATTAGGTCGGTCTGTGGTTGGTTGAGCTGAGATAGAGAGCTCTAAAGGGAAAATAGATGATCGATTACGTTGTGAGGGGAGGATTGCCTCTATATATACAAAAATTAGACTATACAGTAGACAAGGAGTGGTGTGGCGATATACGACAACGGGTGTCTCGGCTAGAGTGAGAGGGAGTTTTTGACGGAGACAAATTAGTGAGAAACGAGAAAGCGGGTGATTGGTTAAAGTGGAATATGTTCATTCAAGGGATAAAAGACGTCAGGCTGATTCTGCAACGCTCTAGAGCATATAGTTGGGGATATTGGGTGTTGTGAGGGACGGAGGATGTAGAGGCTTTTCTGGTGAAGGATGAATAAGGTGACGATATAATTGAGTTTATTTCTCAGGAGTAAATGTTTTTATTCAGAGAATATTTACATACATAAAAATTCATTTACCTTTTCTTCAATACTGAGTCTCCGTTTTACACTATTATCACCTAACCACAGTCTCCATCTCACCAACGAACCTCCAACCCTTTGTCTCGCCCCTCCGTCCCACCAAATTCCCTCTGCATCCGTCTGCCCATCCTGCATCCCAGCCGCTCAGCCCAACTAACAACCTCGTATTCCCCCAACCCGCAGATCATTCACCTGCTCGAGCGACTCACCACCCCCTCTCTAGCCACTTAATTTTTCTTCACACCTCTCGCCTCCCTCCTTCTCCTTCACCATCCTATCAAACCTCTCAAACACCGGAAACCCCTCAAAGAAAACTGACCCCACCCATATCCACCAAACCCTCTCTCCAACCTCCACCCCGAACCTCTTCAGTCTTGTCTCCATAAACCACGCCAACTCTCCCACATGAATCGCAATAACCGGCCAGAACGCCCACCGCATAAATATTTCAAAGTTCGCCCAGCCGCCAGGGACAATTGAGTCCCAAAACTGGTAGACGAGGCCAGAGGATGAGGCAATCGTTGCATCGAGAAAGATCCATTGGATGATAAACAAAAATACCGAACCCCCAACAAATGCAGACAAGCCCCGAGGCGCCCGATACTCGGCAATCTCAATATCTGAAATATTCAAAATCTTCCTAGCTTCCTTATCCATCGCAATTAAACGGTCATGCGCCTCTCCTAGACTAGCCATCGCCGGCTCAAAAGGGAGCTTATGCGTTGTCGTCTTTCCCAAGACAGTGGTAATGAGCATGAGTGTATCGAGGGAGATGTCGGCCATGGAGGCGGTAAGAGAGGTGGAGCGGGGAATGGAGAGGAAGGCGCGGAGATAATAGACTAGGGATTTGTGGTGGTTGGCGTTCATGTGGGAGAGGATACGAGCCTTTGATGGCATCGGGCTAGGAGGATGGTTTAAAGTGGCCATGATGGACATTAGTAGTGGGGGAAGGCTATTGAGAAATGAAACCCAGAAAATGTGAAATCCCGGAAGTGAAGGTTGAACTGTGATTATGAGATTAATAGAATGAAGGTCTAAGATCTTAAGATCACTCCTAATTTATAATAGTTGGCCCCACTATTTGTGCGATTGCTTCTTGTAGCCGATTTCTGATACACCTACAGGATCGCAGCTCCAAGAGTTACCAGCGACCCACTGTTCCGGCAATATACTGTCAAATATGCCCGAAATTGTCGGAATACACATATATTTTACACCTAATAATTGCCGGATGGGGATTTTTACGCCTATTTGTTGATTTCAGGACCAAATCACAATTCTTTCCAATTCTTGACTCATTTAAATATTTCCTTGTCTTATTATCGTCACTTTCATATCTTTGTCGTTACATATTACATCAATATTCAGTCGTTATATCCTTCTATCTTTCTTCTCCTCCATTTCACCCAGTAATCCCAACTATCATCACTTTCCCGACCTCCACTAACCCTATTTCAGCCCCCTCAGAACCTCCCCCACCCACCACTCATGCATCCGCGCATCTCCTGTCAACTCCGGATGAAAACTCGTCCCCGTCACGAAGCCCCCCTTCACCCCCACAATCTCTCCATCATCTAACTTCACCAGAACCTCCACCTTCCCATCCAGAACCTCCTCGACAACCGGTGCTCGAATGAATACCGCGTTAAACTGCCTTTCCGGCTCCCTAATGAATGGCAGGGACACCTCCTTCATAAAACTGTCGACTTGCCGGCCAAAGTGGTTCCGGTGGACGCGGATAGGCAGCCCACCGATCAATTCCTGACCGCCCAGCTTAGTCCCAATGGCAACCTGCGAAAGCAAAATCAACCCAGCACAAGTTCCCAAACAGGCTTCTTCCTATTGACATCACCGTTAGCATCACGTCATCGATGGCATCACCTACAGTCCTTATACCTAACAAATTCTTTCAACGGGCCCATGAGCCCAGATTTCTCAGCGACGTTGGCGATCGTTGTGCTTTCACCGCCGGGGAGAATCAACGCGGCGCATCCGGCGAGTTGTGCGGGGGTCCGGACTTCAATGAAGTTTATGGTGGAATCGGGGAAAGACGCAGCCGCGGCGCGGAGAAGAGTGATATGCTCGTGGAAGCCGCCCTGCAGGGCAAGGACGCCAATGGTTATGGAGGTCATGATGGTGTTGTTGATGTGTGATTTGATCTGAATACTTCGGTATCCTTCGTTACGGCGATTGATCGCCCCTCAAGTATCTACAAGATCACTACTATTGTTTATCATCACTAGTTATCCACCCCAACCCTACATTGTCACCCCTTCAGACCTTCCTATTTCTCTCACCCGATGACTGATCACCCCATCGTCTGTTATCGCGAGGCATTTTCGCATTCTGTGCTCTTTTGTCCTTAAAGGCATCATTGATAGATCTAGCGCTATTACGAAGTCTCTTAGTGCTGAGACCGTTCCGGTTGTTCCCGGTAGGTTTATTCTCAAGTGGTAATCAGGGACAATTAAGCCACGGCAGGCAATTGACATGGCACTGTCCATCACAACCACCAAGGGGTGAACGCCATTTATGATGGTATCCATTGCTTGATATCCAATTCAATGTCGTTGAGTCATATCGAGTCCATTTTCTCGTCATTCCCCGACCTCACAACGCTAATTACCCCCTCATGAAAACTCTTGGTGAATCATTGTCTCCCCGCATCCTCTGCCCTTCCCCCCCCACTGACCAATCAGATCTTACCGTCGGTCCTGCGCCCCCACTTTTCCCCAACTAGCGTGGGATCCGCCAGCCAAGTCACTAACTAACAAGTCATCAGCGCCCTGTATTTGACACATTAGACCATTAAGAATCGAAAGAAATTACTATTCTGGCGGGCTGTGTGGAAGAGGGGGAGATGGGGCTAGCGATAGCCGGTGATCGGATGTCGGAGGATGTGCAGTGCCGTGGGTGGCCGAGGGTAGGCGGAAGATAGTGAGTCAAATGGGCGGAGGGGATGGCGGAGATGAGATTTTTGGAGAGGAAGAAGGAAATGATCAAAGAGGGTTAGAAAGGGTTATGGACAAGTATAAATATCTTCATGTTGACGGTTGGTATCGACAGATATTGAAAAGTTTCACATCATCGCCACTACCATCATTTTCAGCTTCAGATCTAGAAACCCCAGGAGAAATTAGACATCCTGTTAGTTCTAAGCCACCATAATTCAAAACTCGGTACTTCTTTATATCTCTTTTACACGCACCAACCTACCACTAAAATGACCACTCCCGCCACCACCTTCACCATCAAAACCGGCCTCGCCCAAATGCTCAAAGGTGGCGTTATTATGGATGTCACCAATCCCTCACAAGCCCGCATCGCCGAAGAAGCCGGCGCCTGCGCCGTCATGGCTCTCGAGCGCGTCCCCGCTGATATCCGCCGCGACGGCGGCGTCGCCCGTATGTCGGACCCCTCTATGATCGCCGAAATCCAGGCGGCCGTCACCATCCCCGTGATGGCCAAGGCACGCATTGGGCATTTCGTCGAGTGTCAGATTCTCGAGGCGTTGGGGGTTGATTATATTGATGAAAGTGAGGTGTTGACAATGGCGGATCGCGAGGCGCATATCGAGAAGAATGACTTCAAGGTGCCGTTTGTTTGTGGGTGCAGAGATCTGGGTGAGGCCCTGAGACGCATCAAAGAGGGTGCCGCTATGATCCGGACCAAGGGCGAGGCGGGCACTGGTGATGTTGTTGAGGCCGTCACTCATGTCAAGACCTTGAAGCGTGACATTGCCCGCGCCAAATCCGTTCTGGTCGCCGAAGGTATCCTGGGGATCCGCGCGCTCGCTCGTGAGATCGGTGTTGATGCTGAGCTTCTCCAGCAGACTGCGGAGCTGGGCCGGCTACCGGTTGTTAACTTTGCCGCGGGTGGTGTTGCGACGCCAGCGGATGCGGCGTTGATGATGCAGTTGGGGTGTGATGGTGTTTTTGTCGGCTCGGGTATCTTCAAGTCGGGGGATCCAGCCAAGAGAGCTAAGGCTATTGTTCAGGCTGTGACGCACTTCCGGGATGCCAAGGTGCTTGCGGAGGTTTCGAAGGGGCTCGGTGAGGCTATGGTTGGCATTAACTGTGATTTTATAGTTGAGAGCGAGAAGTACGCTATCCGTGGAATTTAAGTTTTCAATGGATGAAGAGGAGAGGCTATTTTGTTGTTTATTGTATGATTATTGCTATTGATGCTATGACATTTGTTTTTCTTTTAATGCAAAAATACTTATGTTACTTCCATTACGTCCCCTACTTCCAAAATTACTTCTTTTCTGATTAACAAAAGGCCAGTTACGTACACCTTCAAACATCCCTTTCAGTCATAATACTCTATCTCAGCCGAAATCTCCATCTTTTCCAAATTACCCTTTTCACTCAACAGACCCTTTTCCATGCTCGGAACGAATCATGGCGCTTTGGTGAACAGAACCCTCATCTCCTCCAGAGGTCTCTTTGCCGTCTCGGGAAGAATAACTCAGAAGAACACGATGTTGGTAAAGTTGCACACAATGAACAATATGTACCATCTCCACCTAATTCCATGTTTGTCATCAAGGGCAACACTAGTAGTCCAACCAATCATAGTGTTGAAGCCAAACGAAAGAATAGCGGCGATCGAGACATCTTTAGCACGAGTCTTTGTGTCAAAAATATCCGTAGAGATGATCCAACTGAGAGAGCCACAGTATATCGAAAAAGAGAAATTGTAGAGCCACATCATCAGGATGAAACCCCAGGCGGCCGGGTCACTATCGGCCTCAGAGCCCGGAGGGAACTTGGCAAGCAGGATGGTGGCGATGATGAAGGTGAGACAGTTACCCAAGTTTCCGAGAATCAGAGGAAGACGATGGCCGGTCTTGTCGATGAATATCATATACATGAACTGGGCAACAAGGTCAATGACACTGGAGATAACCTGGTACTTGAGGGTCTTATCTCCGGAGATGCCAATTTTGGCGTAGATGGCGACGGAGTAGTACTGGATAGCAGAGACATCAGTCATCTGGACGGAGGCCTGGATGGCACAAGCAAGGAACAAATGACGGAAGGAACTCTTGTCAGTGAAAAGATCGATGTATGATCTGGCTGCTTGCCCCTTTTCAACGGCGAGAGCATCGGTAATCTGGACAAACTCAGACCGCACAAAGGAATCAGTAACATCACTATGCGAGTGAAGATAAGCAAGAGTCTGCAGACCTTCTTCATGGCGTCCGTGATTAATGAGCCATCTGTGAGACTCGGGGAAGAAAAGGATTAGCAGAGCGAGGATTTTAGCAGAGGGACAATCTGGAAACCAAGGGAAACTCTCTCCACTGCTTGGTGTCATTATTGTCAAAGCCAATATACGTTCCATAAGATATCCAACTCGCTGCAAGGGAGCTGATGTCCAGCATGAACTGCTGCAACGCTGTGGCACAGCCATAGATACTTGGATGACAGAGCTCGGCCTGGTACAACGGGACAATCATAGTAAAGAAGCCAATGCTGAGAGTAGCGATAGCACGCCCAGTATACAGATAGTTAATATTGCTTGTATCAGTTTCCAGTGCACCATCAAGACAGAATATCATAGCATTGACAAAGATTATCAGCTTGTGACCAATATTGTCATCGAAGTACCCGGCAAATGCTGCGCCGAAGAAAGCTCCGCTGGTAAACACGGAGACAATGACACCAATCTGCTTAGAATTAGGCTTGAAGAGGGCCAGGAAATTGGGGAGCCAATGGTTTCGGTGATGACATCGAGGTCATTCCCAGTTGTCTGGCACCCGGGAGGTAACTTTGTGGTGACGTACAACTGGGAAGATGATGTCGGGCCCATCAAGAACCGGCCGAAACGATAAGTTGACAATTACATGACTACATTCATAATACTTGTAGTTAACACCACCCCAGTCTCGACCTCACCTGGCTTGGCCAAGAACCCAACACTTTCGGGACCAACGAATTCATGATCTGATGTCGCTACCTCAACACTGCTCCCTACTTCGCCCTCAATTTCGGCACCGACACGCTCTCCGCCGCCTTTGCCTGACCCAAATACTGCAACAGCACCACCGGAACCCACTACGCTAACCTGTGGCGGTCCCACGGGTATCCCGAGCCCTGGAACACCAAGTACTGGGCACTCACCGACAAAATGTGGGGGCCGTAGAAAATTAGCCAGATGACGAAGGAGGCTTATGCGGAAAAGGCATGGCGGTGGGTGAAGTCGTTGGAGCTGCAAGATCCAAGTATCACGTTGATCCTGTGTGGCGAGAAGGGAGTGGCGGATTGGGATCGGCGTGTGTTAGGGCAGTGTATTAAGAGCCGCATGCGTTGGCAGGGAATCAGAGGAAGGCATTAATTGATATGTACTCGATCCACATGTATATGGCATCTTTGGAGTACCTGCCGAATGTCACAGGGCCATTGGCTGACGAGTAGGCTATTCAAGTAACGGGTGCTTTGGTCGATCTTGCCTAGATCACAAACAATGTGCTGTCAACAGTCCTAAGACCAACCATTTATTTTGATGAATGAAACGTCTGGGATCCCGTGAAACCCCGGGTGAGAAGGTTGCCAAGGAGTCGTACATGTTGTCGGATAGCTTGGCGGTTACTATGTGGCTTAATATCTTCATCCGCCAAGCCAAAGAAATCAGGATGGCGAACATTGCGCAGAATTTCAATGTGATTTCGCCGTTAATGACGACAAAGGATGGAATCCAGAAGAATACGACATGGTGGCCTCTGTTGTTGTTTAATAAATACATGAGAGACAAGTCGTTTGTTATGACGTTGGGGTGCGATGTGTATGAAGTTGCTACGGAGCCCAAGTGCCCGAGAGGGACGATGGAGACGCCATTGTTGAATGTATTAGCAGCAAAGAACAAGGATGTGTTTGTGACAGTGGCTGTTATGAATATCAAGAAGGATGAAAACCTCGAGGTTGAGTTTGATGGCATCAGTAAAGGGAAGGAAGTCAATGTTATCAGATATGGCGCCAAGGGTTCCGTCGATGTCCAAATAAAGGAGGCAAAGGTTGACAAAGAGAAGATCACACGGAGCAAGACAACCACCTTTGTCTTCACTAAGGCTTCCCTGGCAATGCTCAGATAGAAAGCATAAATGTATATAATTTCTATTATCAATGTATACTTGTATTTGTGTAACCACTTACTTTCCTACCTGATATGCGATAACCACTTGTGATGCAATAATTCTTTCGCCGTCTTCCTTTGCTCCGGCAGCCACGCCAACATCGACTGAATAAACTCCAAGAAGTCTTGTCTTTCTTCCAAATGTTCAAGAGTTCCATCTCCCCATACCTCGTCTCCATACTCTCCAAATTAACCACTGGGATCTCTGCTTGTGACGTCGCAATCCAGTTCCCTATAAAACACAATTAGCACAAACATCTCCCATAACACTCACTCGCAACCCTTCCTACTTACCATTCTCATCAAAACACTCCCTAACCCTCCCTCCTCTTCTCGCCAACATCCCTGGCACCCCACCCCCCACCAACGCCACCATCCTCGCTACATGTCCAAACTCATCATGCCCCCCTGGCCCTACCACACCCCTAAATAACCTCTCGCCCTCCACCAGTTCCCACACAACTCCTGCGAGGTTCCATATGTCCGCCGGCATACCCCATGCCTGGTCAAATAGGACTTCGGGCGCCCGATAAACTATTGGTTGCGCCGTACAGCAGGGCGGCTGCATAGGGCCGATGCGGGCGTCGCCGAAGTCACAAAGGAAAATAGTGGATAGAGGGGGAACCGTCGATCGTCTAAACCCTCGTGATCGCCACACGCCGTTTCGTTGATCGGAAGGTTTAAGTCTTTCTTCTTCGGCAAACTCACTCAATATCCCCCATCCTCAATAGTCAACATCAAATTATCTGCCTTCAAATCCCCATGAATAATCTGCGCCTCTGTATGCAAAAATCCAAAGTCCACAGTAAATTCCTAACAACCTTTTTCGCCTCCGCAATCGGTAGCAGCGCCTTCGGGTAACTCCGTATATGCTCCCGGAGCGTCATATACATCGGCATCAAAACCAACGCCCTATGCGTCGTCCCCCACGGCGCCCTCAATTCAAAAGCATCAAACATCGGCCGTATTAGATGTCTTGCTGGATGCCCCGATACCTCCCTAGCCTTCTGAATATGCTCATGTGCCGTAAATTCCCGCAATGCTGCATCAGGATATGCCTCTAGCGCTGTCGAAATCTTGACGGCGCGATAAGAATTGGTTTGAAGATCAAGACACAGCCAGGTTGTGGAGAAGCCACCGTAGCCGAGTTTACCGATTACTTGGTAGCGGTCGGCGAGGATTTGGTTGGTGGTTATGGGAAAGTAGTCGGTGGGTTTGTATAGAGGCATAGTTTCTTCTTCGATAGGATGTTGGAGGAGCATTTCGTGGAGGTAGCCATGGGGAGTGGGTGTTGTGCTAAAAGGACAACATGATGATATTCGATATCGCAAAATGGAGATATTTCCTCTTATCGGTCTGCGTGAGGCAGCTCTCAATATGCGTTGTGCCCTCTTCATCTCGATTATCTTCTGTGTATTTATGATTCTGCTATTTTGTAATATAACCGCCTTGATATCTCTTCAATCAGTGTACCTATGAATAAAAATGAAGCATTCGATAACTTCTTTTCAAATATATATATTCTCAAAACTTCAAACTGAAACAAGTTGTACGTTCCCATCAAACACCACTCCTCAATGTCGTCACCAACCACCCACTCCGCCCCACTTTTCCCGTCACAAATAATGTATGAACCCCGAGTCAGTCCCTTCCCCATTCCTTTCTCACGTCCACGTGGTGACACAAACTCCACTCCAACATGGCATCTTCAAGATTGATAGTATCAGTTTTCAAACAAAGAAACCTTATGTGTAAAATAAATATCAAGCAATAACATGTTCTATCTAATTACAAACATATACCACCCAACTACGCCCCTCCGTCCTACCCCATCTTCACCCGTCGCAAAGGATTAAAGTGGGTCAGTCAGCCGAGACACTGAATCCCCCGAAATCCGACCTCCAACAATCTCGACATACATCCTATCTAATTATATACTCACATTAAACGCAACAATTTTTGGTGTATTCAACCAGCATCAACACCAAACTACATACACACAATCAAGGAGACGATTAGTCGACAAAAGAAGTGACATATACATTCCCCATCAAAAAACAACGCCCCGCCGTAGCGGTCAAGCCATTGAACTATCAGTAATATCAACCCTCAAAAACTAAAATTCAAACTTAACAACCAAAGCAAAACACGCCAAAAGCAAATCCCGACTATACCACCATCTCCCAATCAATCTCTGTCTCCGACTTAAGCCTCAATCAAAGACTCCTCATGGGCCGCCGCTTTGGCTTGCGCCTTAGCCTTGGACTCCTTCGACGCTCGCTGGTAGTACTCGTTGAGTACCTTGGCAGGGATACGATTAAGAAGATCCTTAGGAAAGATGCGCAGCAAACTCCATGCCAAATCCAGCGACTCGAAGATCGTGCGACCTTCATACGGACCCTGCGAGATGAATTGTCTCTCAAACTTCTCCAAGAATTCCAAAGACAGTTTATCCTCAGCGGACAGAGCCTCCTCACCGACGACAGCCTTCATGGCCGCGGCATCACGACCAATGGCATACTTGGCGTACAACTGATTGGAAACATCACCATGATCCTTGCGAGTCATACCCTCACCAATGGCAGACTTCATCAGACGGGACAGCGAAGGAAGAACGTTGATCGGAGGGTAGATACCACGGTTGTAGAGCTGGCGGTCGACGAAGATCTGACCCTCGGTAATGTAACCAGTAAGATCGGGGATGGGGTGGGTAATATCGTCGTTAGGCATCGTCAGAATAGGGATCTGGGTAATGGAACCGTTACGGCCGGCGACACGACCAGCACGCTCGTAGATGGTCGACAAATCAGTGTACATGTAACCGGGGTAACCACGGCGACCGGGAACCTCCTCACGGGCGGCCGAAACCTCTCTCAGGGCGTCACAGTACGCCGACAGATCGGTAAGAATGACCAGAACGTGCTTCTCCAGTTGGTAAGCGTAGTACTCGGCGGTGGTAAGAGCAAGACGGGGAGTAATAATACGCTCAATAGTGGGATCATTGGCCAAGTTGAGGAAGAGAGTGGTACGCTCAAGCGAGCCGTTCTCCTCAAAATCGCGAGTGAAAAAGCGGGCAGTTTCTAAATTAACACCCATAGCACCGAAGACGATGCTAAAGTTTTCCTCGTGACTGTCGTGGACGCTCTTGCTGGTGATACCCTGCTTTTGAACGAGCGAAGCTTGACGGCAAATTTGGGCAGCAATTTCATTGTGGGGAAGACCGGAAGCGGAGAAGATAGGAATCTTCTGACCACGGGCAATGGAGTTCATGGTGTCGATAGCAGATATACCAGTGGAGATCATCTCCTCAGGGTATTCCTAAAAGAGAGATATGGGTCAATTCGGGCCTACTAGCTAGCATTTCCGAGTCTTTGGAATTACGTACTCTAGAGAAGGGGTTGATGGGAGAACCGTTGATGTCGAGGTACTCTTCAGCAAGAACTTTAGGACCCTTGTCGATAGCGCGACCGGAACCGTCGAAGATACGACCCAACATGTCCTCCGACACACCGAGCTTCAAGCTCTGGCCGGTGAATTGGACCTTGGTCTATATTTCATGGTAGTTAGTAGTCTGCCGGAACATTGTCACCGGACAAAGAGCCGCCACATTGCAGCTGGGCCGTTGAAGAATAACCAACCTTCTTGACATCGATACCAGAAGTACCCTCAAAACCTATTGCGTCATATGTTAGGATCCACCAGTTGCAGAACTCTATGTCGTCGCTTGAAAAATTAATGATCGGGAGTCTCGTTCAGAAGTCGCATCATACCTGAACAACGGCACGGTCACCTAGTCAATCTCGGAGTTAACATCATGCCCAACCAAACCACCTCATCGTAGCTATCATGATCACCCATCCATTGACATACCTCTGGCCTCCAGGACCTGACCGGAACGCACCGAGCCATCGGGAAGAGTAAGCTCGACAATCTCAGAGTAAGTAGGATTCTTGACCTAAACCACCCAAAGCCACCCGTTAGCATCACGTCCCTCAATCTTGATGCGCAAAGATAATTAAAGCCACTATACATTGTCCAAAATAACCAAAGGACCGTTAACACCACCAACGGTGTTGTAGGTAATTCTAGGAGTCACCGAGTACGAGGGAATTCTGGGGTCAGCCATTGTAATCGAGTCGTTGGAATGCGGTAGTATATAGAAATGCGTAGATTAAGTCGAAATGCAAAAGCTCAGCAATCAGTCTGCGCGCGAGCCTATAAAGTCGAAAAAGGAATCGTAATCAACACAATTGAGTCAATGAATGCGCTGTGAAATGTCTGCGGTGTCCTGACACCAAGAAAATTAGATAATCACAATGCGGTTCGACAGAAGGCAAGGCGGGAGGAGACGATATGCGATAGGATGGGTTATTGTCGAGATCAAGGCCAACCTGGGCTCCAAGCTGTAGTAATCAGCAAGAGGCTACGCTATCACGCTGGGGTAGCTTCTGTATACCCTAATTTAACCCTGTATTATATCACAGCCCAGCTAGCCTGATAACACTGATTAAAGGTAGCTGACTAAGGTATGCCCCACTAAACTCTAACATAGCTGCCATCAGAGAGCCCGTAATAATCGCGCATCATAGACAGAAGCTGCGACCAAAAATGGCAGATGCGAGCAGATATTGCTTATCTTCACGTGATTCATAGCGATATAAACACTGCGACATGCTCGATGACGCAGTTTGTGTTTCCATGTGGGGATTGGAGACCAATTGCGGGGTTAGAAGATCCACAAACTCCAAATCATAGATTCACTAGTTCCAAATTGGTAATGAAAATTATATATAAACATTTAAGTGATATCTAAACCGTTCTGTGCAATCGTATTACTTGCAAAATCCCAGATCCGATGCTATTGAATAATCATAAAAATCTGTACTGTGGCCCATAAAAACACACTGACTTACAACTAGCGCTTAGAAAGCAGCGCCTTGCCCACTGCACTCTCGTTTGGCTTCTTCAACACACCGTTAATCCACCCGCCAACATCCGCAAGGGCCTCCAGATCAACACCAGTCTCCATACCAACGCTCTCCATAAAGTAAATCATGTTCTCCGACGCTACGTTGCCCGTCGCTCCAGGAGAGAAAGGGCAACCACCCAGACCGCCGACTGCCGAATCAAACTTGCGAATGCCATATTCGAGGGCAACCGCCGTATTAACCAGAGCCTGGCCATAGGTATCGTGAAAGTGCATCGCAATGTCCTCCTTCCGAATACCCGCCTCGTGGACAGCCTTTAACAGCTTAGCAGTCCGCCCAGCAGTGCCCATACCAGTTGTATCACCCAGAGAGATCTCATCAACGCCTATCTCCAAGAAATCCCGCGCAATAGCTGCCACAGCTTCAGGCTTGACATCATATCCAGCATAGGGGCAACCCAATACTACAGAGATGTAAGCTCGCACACGCAGGCCCATAGCCTTGGCATCCGAGATAACGTGTTCAAATTGGTTCAAAGACGTCCGAATGTCCATGTTTAAGTTCTTCTTGGAAAATTCCTCAGAGGCTGAAGCAAAGATAGCAATCTCTATTCCAGGAGCCCCTTCTTCATTTCTAGGTTTCGCATCAGTGCTAAAAGTCCCTTGCTTCGAGTTCAGGACAGCCGTCATATTCTCAAACCCCTTGAAGTTGGGTACCAAGAAAGGAAAAGTAATTCCGCTGTTCTTAAAGGCATGATCGGTAAGAATAGCGTCGAGAATCTTGTTGCAGTCGGCCATCTACAATTGGTGAGTTAATTGATTAATTTCATGTTATTCCTTGATAGCCTTGATCTCGAATGGCGAATTAAACTGGGCAGACGAACCTGAGGAACCCACTTGGGCGACACAAACGAACCACTCTCAATGACCTTGAGACCAGTACCAGCTAGTCTCTTCAAGAATTCGACCTTGGTCTCGATGGGAATCATGTTCTTCTCATTCTGGAGGCCATCGCGAGGGCCAACCTCGATAATGCGGACATTCCGATCACTCGAAGCGCTGGTGAACGAACGGCGATAACCCTGTAAGCGGGCAACCTGGGCTAGTCGAGATGTTGTAGAGAGTAAACGAGCAGAGCGTATGATGTTCATTATGATGAGGTAATATTTATCAGATTAGTGTAAATTGGTATCTTCAAAGAAGAGGAATTCGCAAATTGAGAGAATGAGAAACAAAATAGATGGTCTCTTATTCGCTACAGATTGCCTCAGTCAAGACTGAGTCATGTGAGATTGAAAGATAGAGCTTCTATAATTGGAGATGAGGCATCTGAAACCAGTATTTCTCCAATTCTATGTATTAGGGTTTAAATTGTTCTTGCGACTAAGTAACCCTATGGTATGACTTCATAGGATTACGGTCGCTTCAGTGAACTAGATTGGGACGGTCTGAAGTGTTTTTGTATGGAAAACGTACAAATAGAGATAGATGGAGTGCATCTGGTTAAATGCACAAAATAAGACCCATCAAATCTCAATCACTTTTTGTCTGACAACATTTTGTCTTATCGTCTTCTCCATCTTCCATAGTTGCACTACCAAAAACGTCACCTAAAAAAACAATTGACAAGCGCCCTATTGATCGCGGGGTCCTTTTAATTTCTTGCATTTGCCCCACTAATCAATTTGACGACAATTTCGAATTAGCCTATCACATCTCGTCTGATACTAACGTCATCTGTCGATTTTATTTCTTTACTATATATTCATAACATCACATATAAAATGGAGTCTGATCGTGCGGAAACCGATATTGGCATTGCCCCCGACATTGAGGCTCTCAACCTGACCGAGGAGCCCGTTCCCACGCCCGACTCTACTACTACTAAGCAGCCGAAGAAGAGATTCGTCGGCCGCCGAGCTGCAGCAGAAGGCAAATCCAATGGGACCATTTTGACGTCGACAGCTATCGGTGGTGAGTAGTCCAGATCTTCACAAAATGTATCAATTAATTTATTGACCAATTCGTAGTCGCCAAGCCCCATAGAGCACCCCGTCTCTTGAACCAAGTGCCGTCTGATATCCTGAACAATAAGGAACTCAATGCAGCCATCTCCCTTTTGCCTTCTAACTACAGCTTCGAAATCCACAAGACTGTCCACAGAATTCGCTCTTTGGGCGCTAGGAAAGTTGCTCTTCAGATGCCCGAGGGCCTTCTTCTATTCGCAACTACCATCTCCGATATCCTGACTCAGTTCTGTGAGGGCGTTGAGACTCTGATCATGGGTGACGTCACATATGGTGCTTGCTGTATCGACGACTACACTGCGCGTGCTCTTGGTTGTGATCTTCTTGTTCACTATGCTCACAGTTGCTTGGTCCCTGTCGACGTCACCAAGATCAAGACCCTTTATGTTTTCGTTGACATCACTATTGACACTTCTCATTTTATCGAATCTCTTAAGCGCAACTTTGCTTCCGGAAAGCGCATTGCTCTTGTCGGTACCATTCAATTCAACGCCACTATCCATGGCGTCAAGTCACAACTGGAGAAGGAAGGCTTCAGTGTTACAATCCCCAGATTTCCCCGCTATCCAAGGGTGAGATTCTCGGCTGCACATCCCCTCATCTAAAAGATGAAGTCGTCGACATAATCCTCTACCTCGGCGACGGTCGTTTCCATCTCGAGAGTATGATGATTCACAACCCCACGATCCCCGCCTACCGCTACGACCCTTACTCCAGAAAGCTCACTCACGAAGAGTACGACCACACTGAAATGCAAGATCTCCGAAGAACAGCTATCAGGACCGCCAAGACCGCCCAGAAATGGGGTCTCATCCTCGGTTCTCTAGGCCGCCAAGGAAATCCTCACACTATGGCAAAGATCGAACGGAGATTAAATGAGCGCAGGATTCCGTTTGTCAACTTGCTTCTCAGTGAAATTTTCCCTGGAAAGCTGGCAATGATGGAAGATATCGAGTGCTGGGTGCAAGTAGCGTGCCCTCGATTGAGTATAGATTGGGGCTATGCCTTCCCGAGGCCATTGCTATCTCCATATGAGGCGCTTATTGCTTTGGAGGAGAAGGAGGATTGGGGTCAGCCCCGTACCCTATGGACTTTTATGCTCGGGAGGGTCTGGCGCGTGTCAAGCCTTTGCCCGCTACGTGAGGATAACAGCATCACACATTGGGAATGAGATCAAAAGTTTTTGCATTTTCTTTAATAAATTAATAGGTATATGGGTATCAAATGAACAACGAATTTAATATCGCATCACGAACCATTACGTAATTGAATATGAACATAGGTATCGTAGGATTGGTCGTGTAAGCGTATCATGGATCAGAACTAACAGGTTCAGGACGGTTATTAAACACAATCTTATACTTGACAATATCCATAATCTCCAACTCTTCCTTCAGTGTGTTGGGTCTCTTCTGGACAATGGCAACAGCCTGCGGCAACTTCTTAACCTCACCCGCCAATCTCTGATGGCCGCCGACAAACATGTACACTTTCTTCATCCAAGCCGTGCTACCTTCTTCTTGGAATTCGGGATTATAGTTAGGAAAAGTGATGTGACCAATGGGGAGAGACCCGATATGGCCATCTGAGAAGGCAGCCTGAAGCTCATCAGTGTGGGCGATAGAGCCCTGGAGCTCGATGATAGCTAGGCCAGAAGGAGTTTGAATAGTAGCGGGCAACGGGTTTTTATGAGAAGTCCGGTCAGCAGGCGGTGGGCACACTTTGATTCTTTCGCTTGACATTGCAATGATATGAGAGAATAGAGATGAAATGAACAAAGGATCAATAAACGCGTAGCATATACACGAAGTTTTGAAATGACAAGAAAACCAATATAATCCTGATTATATGTTGTAGACTTTAGTCATTACATGGTTAATTTGATAGGATTGTGAAAATTAGGTTAACATGTAGGGTTAATTTCAAATGCTGATTTCTTGTTGTATGAAATAGGGACTTTGACCCTTGTTGAAGCGCCACTCCCAAGTTACGATAAGCGCCACAAACTATTATCATCTCCCACAAAAATTTGCCTTTAAAAATACCCCACTTAACAATCCTGAATATTCTTTTCATTGGCTGCAATCTCTTTGCCCTAGTGGATCACAGGAAAGGGTAGTCAAAAATGTCGAGTCAGACAGGAAATTGATGAAGAATATGGTAAAATACTGAAGCCTGAACTTTCAATTTTGCCCTCGTGGTACTTTGACAAACTGTACAGACAGACACCGCCAAGATGAAGGTATGATAATACTATAAAGGGTATCACGATGATCATTATCGTCATGCATCCAATCATCAATTTCGCCAGCAATAATTTTGCTGACTTTCTCGTCAATAGCTGAATATTTCCTACCCTGCCAACGGCACCCAGAAGCTCGTCGAGATCGACGATGAACTCAAGCTTGCCCCCTTCATTGAGAAGCGCGTACGTACATCCCGAATAAAACCTGCCAACAGCAATGACAATCGACATCTTCGAACCGAACCTTGCCACTTGTTCTATGGGATCTCGAAATTATCAATCCAAACTGCTAACTAACCCATTCAATAGATGGGCGCTGAGATCTCCGCCGACTCTCTCGGTCCTGAGTTCAAGGGCTACGTCGTCCGCATCACTGGTGGTAACGACAAGCAGGGTTTCCCCATGAAGCAGGGTGTCCTCAAGCCCAACCGTGTCCGCCTTCTCCTTGCCGATGGCCATTCTTGCTACCGCCCCCGCCGTACCGGTGAGCGCAAACGCAAATCCGTCCGCGGTTGCATCGTCAACCACGACCTATCTGTCTTGGCTCTGTCCATCGTCAAGCAGGGTGAGGCCGATATCCCTGGCCTGACCGATGTTGTCCAGCCAAAGCGCCTGGGTCCCAAGCGTGCCTCCAAGATCCGCCGCTTCTTCAGCCTCTCCAAGGATGACGATGTACGTATTGCTCTGGTCTTTGCGACTGGTGGCCTTTACGCACGCTTTTTCTCGTCGTCGCCTGCCTGGTCTAGCACGGGAGGACTTTTCCTTGCTGGCCAGGTAGAGTGTGAGAAGACCGTTGGCTCAGTTTCTCACTCGTCCCACCCTAGCCTTTAGAATAGGGGGTGGAGATGGAACGGGTGTATCTGGTTGCTGTGTGCTCTTCTAAGAGTTTGTCTCGGTATTTGCTCGTAGATGCTGTTTCCTCAGACAATGCCACCAGGGCCCTGTTTTTTGACAGGCCCCCATGGTGACGGTCTTGTGGCTGGAGTATTCTTTTCTATCAGACAATGATCCCCAGTCAGTAGTTGCAAGGCATAATTGTGTACATTTATCTCCAATCGAGATTGTGTGTTCATGCGAGATATACTGAGAGGTTCGAGGCTCAAGTCTCTGACTTGTTACAAACTTCACACAACAACCCCGAGTACTACATCGTCCCACGCTTCCATAATGAGTACGAGACTGGCCCAACGGTACATGGCATGTCGTAATTAACCACTAGTCGCTAACCAATAGTTCCACAACCACCCCTTTGTAGTATACTAACCCAACCCGTTCTACAGGTCCGCAAGTACGTCATTCGCCGTGAGATCACCCCCAAGAGTGAAGACAAGAAGCCTTACACCAAGGCTCCCAAGATCCAGCGCCTGGTCACCCCCCAGCGCCTCCAGCACAAGCGCCACCGCATGGCCCTCAAGCGCCGTCAGTCTGAGAAGGTCAAGGATGAGGCTAACGAGTACGCTCAGCTTCTGGCTAAGCGCGTTGCTGAGGCCAAGGCCCAGAAGGCCGATCTCCGCAAGCGCCGTGCTTCGTCCATGCACAAGTAAATGTGCACTTA
This sequence comes from Meredithiella fracta, assembly GCA_023677585.1. Taxonomy (NCBI): domain Eukaryota; kingdom Fungi; phylum Ascomycota; class Sordariomycetes; order Microascales; family Ceratocystidaceae; genus Meredithiella; species Meredithiella fracta. The sequence goes on from JAGXCV010000007.1 coordinate 1,356,273, forward strand.
CTGTTCAAGCAGCTTGTGTGTCTTGTGTGATGTACAGAACAAAAATAAAAATGAATCTTTTGAAGTTTTTCTCGACTTTTCTTTTACATATCATTGTAAATTTATAAATGTAAAGGAACAGTGAGGATTGGGATCAAGAGACAGAATTAAGGCGTTGGGGACATTTTGATTTCGGGGAACATTGGGACGGTCAACAAAACGGGAACAAAGCGTTATTAGATTTTCTTTCTTCACAAATGATGCAATTGATGACTTGTTTTATACCTGAATGTTGTCTCTTTGGAGCACTGAGCTTTTGCTGTCTCTTGATTATGATGCGTGAATTAGTTGTACACAAGTTTGTATGTAACCCTTATCTGGAGTTAATATACGTAACGGAAGTAGTTGTTCTGCAAGTCCGTCTCGTCGAGGAAGGCATGCTCGGCCACCACGTCTTCATCATCAACACTTCTTCCTTCATCTCCCTCTGCGATGCCTTCGGCTGCCAAAGCCTCTATATTCTTCTTATTCCTCCACCAAAACACAGCAAACAATGCTCCGATGCAAATAACCTGCAATGTCACACAAAAGAACATCATTGCAATTCCCAGATCATACTTGGGCGCCTGCTCCGCCTTGAAGAAGAAGGGGCCAATAAAATTACCCAAGCAATAACCAATTAATAGCGCTGCGTTTGTCGTGATCTTCTTAGTGTGTCCAGCGGTATTGGCGGTCGCCAGAGCCATAGCGAGGACCCAAGTTGAGGTATAGGTAAACGAGATCCAGAGACACCCAAGACGGCCATATGGTTTATCGTCGGGGATGAGTCGGAGACCTAAAAGACCAGTGAGGAATGGGGCGAGGCACATGAGCATTACAGGGATGCGGAAGTTCGGGACTCGGGAAGCGAGGAGTGTTGACAGTGGGCAGACGACTGCTTGGATGGCACCGGATGGCATCTGAATAAGGGTTGTCTGCAGAGTAGAGAACCCCATACCTTTGATAATGAGGCCTTGGAACTAGCGGGCTGTTAGTTCAGATATTGGAGGTACTAGTTGACTGCAGTGGAAACTTACGGAGGTGAGGCCGCCGTTGGGCGAGTTGGAGGTAACGGCGAAGATGAAGAGAATCCAGGTTTTGACGTCAGTCATTGCTTCCCAGAACTGAGACCATTTGAAGGTCTTGTTTTCCATGCCAGTTCCGTTATTTTTAACGTTGAGAACGACGGCTTTCTTTTCGTCTTCAGAGAGGAATTTGGCGGTTAACGGGGCCCCAGGGAGAAGGAAATAGATGACGATACCCCACACTGTCGTCACAGCACCCCAGAAAAGGAACAGCAACCTCCAAGCTGCAAGTCCGTCTTTCCCGTCACGAGCGGAGCCCAAGCCGAAACTAGTAATGCCGCTAATTATGTATCCGATACCCGCCGATCCCATCCATAAGCCAAGGCGAAATGGTTGCTGATCTCTTCGATAGTACATACTGAACAACAACATTGTCCCTGGATTAATCGACGCTTCGAACACACCCAGCAGAAACCTCACTGCCACCAATCCCGCAAAATTTCCCACGGCTCCATGACACATCAACACCACTCCCCACACCACTACCGTGCCCGCCATAAATGTATGAATTGGAAGCCTTTGCAACAACAAATTTGTTGGAAACTCCCACGCCAGATACCCCAAATAGAAAATGGCCCCCGCCCACGAATACTCGTTGCCAGTCAGCGAGAGGTCTTCGCGAAGGTTGAAAACGGCGGCGTAGCCGAGAGTTGTCTTGTCAATAGATTGGAGGGCGTATGTTATGCAGATTAGGGGCATGAGGCGGAGGTCGACTTTGCGGAGGACACGGGGGATGAGGGTGGGGGAGGTGGAAGTGTGGAGATAAGCGAGGGCGGCAGGTTCAGGGGTTGAGGTGGAGGGGGGAAGGGATGGGAGGACCTTTTCGGGGTCATGGGTTGGTGAAGTTGTTGACATAGTGATTTCAATATTTTTATACAGTCAACCAATATAGATTTATTGCTCGAAAGTATATTGTGAAGTTATTGAAATAAACTTGGCACTAATGTATAACACCATTGAGCATAAGGCTGATCTCTTTATATCCCCTCTCTTATCTTTCCAATACCTCAATCTCCAACCTCAATCATCAAATTATCCATCTCTGCTATCATTCATCCGGCCGTCACAGCTTCCCACCCGCCGCCCTCTTATCATTACTGATACCGATAACACTCGGCAATCCTACCACTCCTCAATACCACCAAAGCTCAGATCCCCGGAAATAAACTCACCCACCATCACACGATCCCCACACCATCTATCGCCTGTCAATTAAGAAAATACCCCAAATTGGTCCACGATCTGCAAACTATATTGCCAGGATTTCTTGTTGCAAGATACCTCCAAATCAAGACTAACATGCGCACTCATCGACTAATTGCGCTTCCCCACGCTAACCAACAAGTACCCCTCTTTTGAAATCTCAAACAGGGACCGATGGTGTAGTTGGTTATCACGTTTGTCTAACAGTAACTCAGTTTCTTGGACACAAAGGTCGGCGGTTCAAGTCCGCCTCGGTTCATTTTGCCTTTTATTCCCTTTTTGTCTTCTATTCATTCCCAACATGGAAAATAATCATCATTATTACTATATCCGGAAACCCTAAACGGCAACCCCATATTCTAGCCGATATCTCACGTGACAGACTCATTTTCAAAATTCGACACTTGACGTCACTACGCGACATCATCCATCTCACCTCGTCGCGCCATCACACCACCAAAATGTCCGACGCCGACTCTGATCAAGGAACCTTCCAGAGTTCCCTCTTGGAATATCTTGACGGCAGCGGCAGTAAGTTCCCCTCTTCCAAACTCCGTCTCCCAACCCACCACCAAACTAACGTACCTTAGAATCTTCCATCCCCCCCGCCGGTCTCGCCTCCCTCATCACTGCCCTCCACTGGCGTCCCCTCCAACCACTCCCTGCGCTTATCATATCTCCCGCACTTATTTTTGCCAGCTACATCAACGTCGCCGGGTTCGCTACGGATTCGGCCGGGCTCTCCGCCAGCATGTCAGGTCTGTATATTTTGACGGCGCTACGCCGAAAGCAGAGGATCAAGGCAAAGTTTTTCTCGATGAGGGGATGGTGAGGGGGCGGCGGTGGGTATGGCGGTTTTTAATTGTTTGGCGAGTAGTTATGTGTATAGTCAGGGGGATCGAAAGGAGGATTACAAAGCAAGGGTGGAGAAGAATCGGTGGGGGGATTACGATGATAAGCAGTAAATAGAGACAGTAAATGTTGTCAGATGAGGTGTTACGGCGGGGGCCGACTGTATATTAGCGAATGACGAACCACACAACTGATCCAATCATCATCATAACCACTTTTTGCATATTCGGTATTCACAATTACATTTCCCCATCTCGCCGATTAATATCATGCACGAAAAACTCAGCCATTCACACCAACAATACACAAGTGATGAAATCCGTTATATTGTCCCAATAATCGTCCCATGCGTGTCCAACACTTGGTGCCGGGATTGATCTATACTGACCCGCCTATACAAAAGAAACAAAAATTCAACCATTACTCCAACGCCAAAACAAAAAAATCACACAAACAGTCAAGCAGTACTGAGAGGTATGAAACTTCCCAGATCGATGCAATGATGCGTCTCTCTCTCAAGGGCTTGAGTGCCCTATTAAGAGCAAGGGACAAACCCCCTCTAAAGATGAAATCTTGGCGCAAATACAGAGTACGAGTGGACGCAAACATAATGATCGACTGATAGATGTAAGGAAGATCAAGTACTAGAGAATTTGAGAGGAACTAGGATCCAATCAAATCATGTCTTTCTACGACCAGCACCTCGTATCGCGAAGACTTTACAGCCAGCTACCACCGAGATGGCAACAGGTCTTAGTAGGTGTCTATCCCGCACTTAGGACTGGGCGACATCAGAAGAGGTCCCAGACACAAAGGGAGTATCTTCGGGGACTCAGTCGGGGAGTCCAAGGCTTGCCTGATAGGTATGCAATATCGCATTCGCGGGTCTTCTCCCCCGCATAGTGCTTGTACTCGCTGAGGATAGAATCCGTATCCCAGCCAGAACGGCGACGGTAAGTACCGACAACACAACCGGTACGATGCTACAAGAAACTATGTTAGCTCGAGATCAATCGGCTATACGAATGTGACAAGATTTTAGTACGTACCTTGCCGTGGTTGCAATGCATGAGCACAGGCATGTTGGCTTTGTCGGAGACAACAGACATAATGTGATTCATGACATTGGCATCAATCGCCTTTTTTTTGGTACCGGGCATGTGGATAACAACGTGACGAATATTGTTCTTCGCCATGAAGTCATCAAATACCGGATCCACCTCGTCTTTCTTGACCAATGTGCTGTAGTGGAAAAAGAAAAGCGTCAGCATTTGATGTGTCACTCAAGTCGCAATTAAACAATCGCACAAGTCGCATGTCAGACGATCTTGGGAGTGTCAAGGAGCTAACTTACACAATAGTCTTCAAGCCTAGTCCAGCCAGAAACCCGAGGTTCTGAGGCTGAGGAAAGTCGCTACGGTACATGCCCTCCTCGATCTTCCCGAAATTAGCTGGCTGAATCCAGTTGGCACCATCGACGGCGGCGGTCGGCTCGAGGTCAATGACACTTCTCGGGGTTGAAGAGCCATCGGTAATCTCCTTTGGGCCAAAGTAGTTTGGGCGACACGCTGAATGGCGCTGTTGCCAGAGGGTCGCATAGTTTCGTGCGTGGAAGCCGAGGAGGCAGTCATGTAGACTTTCTTTTCACCAAACATGGCGAAAAAGGCCGAAAAGGCCAACGAGGGTTAGGGTCCTAGTATGAGGAAGGATAAGGATGTAACCAGGGTCTCGACACGGGAGACTTTAGTAGTTTGCTTGACGAGACTGAAACTGTGACGGACACAGAACAGGATCACAAAACAATATTTTGGGGAAAGAAAAGTATAACGGGATGTAGGGATATGTTATGAAAGTAGAGGAGGTATCGAGAGGGAAGTGGTCTCAATAAGTAGAGGAAGATGGAAATGACGATTGGCTTATTGGGCCTCTTGGGTGGTGCTGTATCAGGCAGACTAGGTTCTTGGGACGGGGGCTGCTTGGTAGGTTGAGTGTCAGTTTCACTGCTTCTGGGTATTTGTGACTTGCAGCTGGTGCATTATGTGCAAAGAGCGGACGGCAAATATCGAGAATAGGCGACTTCTTCGAAGCGACTGCATCACCAGTCACGCCGCTGAAACTACGAGCCACCGTAGATCGAATATTGATCAGGAATCTCGTTTGATTTTCTAGCGGAGTAAGGCTCGCGTCAATGTTTTCGATGATGGGTAACCGTTAAGTATAAATGTTGACAAAACTTGCGGTCCTGACTGCGTGTTCATTCAGTCCGTCGTATTTCGTCTTGTCGCATTAGGTGGTGGTTGAAAGGGTGACAATGGTTCAGTAGCGAAGACTTACTGTTTACAGTGGCTCTAAGTCTCCCATAGATGAAGCCAGCCGCTGTAAATAATCGAATAAGGCCCAGGTTGGAAATTTCACTGGCAATGTTTGCGCAGATAATCAGCAAACTCAAGATGAGTGTAGACCACCCAAAAATATAGATAATATTTGGCGATTCGGAGGGGCTTGGTGATTTGGTTAAATGGAGAGGAAAGAAAAAGTGAACAAGTCAAGGACAACGGACGGCTGGCTTCTTCAATACTAGCGTTTAAACAAGAGGCCTGGCAGATTAATAGAAGCTAGCGAGACCGATAGGGTTGCAAAATAGAGAGCTGGCGTTCTTTCCAGTTCTGGGCTTAAATATGGTAGAGACTAGCCAGAATTAGAAGATCACAAGTTTCAAAATTGGACAAAAATAAAGGTAAAGTTCAACGGAGAAAGCCACGGTCAGTATGATGCATGTGTATATAGACTTAGATATTTCGCCAAGAATGCAAAGAGGTTGATCGAAGAGTATATCAGCATTGAACAAACACAACATCCAGAAAGCCCAAAGAAGCGAACGGCGGACCAACCAACTTATAAATATTCTCAACCCTGATACAACGTTCACTCTGGTTGGACAAACAGTCGGTCGTCTCGGCGCAACTCACCAACTCCCGATTGTGACTAATATAGCTTTTGTAGTAATTAATCTGGAGCGGATTACTTTAATCACCGAGACCTGATATGTTCTCTACGCCATACGGATGGCCCCCACGCACCGACTTGACAAATGATGTTAAGACTCTAGGTTTTCGTTATAGATCATTCTAAAATGGAACACTACAGCTTAGAAATCTGATGAGATTCTGTCGACAACATTTTTATCTCAACTTTCAGCTCCCCAGCGCTGGATATAAGCTTACTATTAACAATTAGAGGCAGCGTTTGGATAGATTATGTGCTAAAGGTCAGAGTTTATAATGGAGTTAGTACTAGAGGCTTGCATTAATCAGCCCAAATGCGGGTTTCGGATGCGGACTCAACCTTAGCTCAAAATAAATTTAGGACCTAGCACTAGAACACATTGGGCACCCGAGCTGCAAAATATATATATATATAGAAGTCAGCCCACCCATCCAGAGCTCCTTAGAGCTCCTTAGAGCTTCTTAGAGTAATTGGGCAAAAGCCCTCGTGATGACTGTTATGCCTCTTTACTCAAAACAAAAAAGAAAAATTTTGCTCAGGGCCACGTAGGCACCAGACAACACACAACCTACAGCCCAACGTCTCTTCTCCCTCCTTTCCCCTCACGACAATCTCACTTCAATCCTTAACCCCTTCCCAATCCAAACGCCCATCATCGACCAAAGCCATAATTAAAATCTTCACATTACCGGATCCTTACGATCTAAAATGAACTTAAGCAGTACGCAACCTGTCGCGTGCCTGCAATTCTATGTCTTATATTCCGCGAATCATCCTCCCCCTCAATCCATCCTAGAGAGTTACCATTAAACAGCGTAACAGGAGCTGTCGGCTTGCCATATCCAGACCCCGTCCAACCTTTTGAATCTTAGCTCAATTCCCTGTGGTCTGTCAGGAAGCTTTGCTTAGGTGTGGCATGAATAATTAGATTTCCATGTCGCGGGCGATCTTCAATGCTCCTGGTATCCGGTACTTAGTGATCCTAGTAGATTCCCTGATGTTGCATGTATCGGTACCTGACAGATAGTCTCAATCCTGGTACATTTCGGACGGTATCCCCTTTTGCCGTCAACTGCATAGAAGTTGTCCTAAGAAATCCAGAATTATCCCATGAATTCCTGGATAGCCTAATCCAGGACAAGTATGCAGTGGATGCACAAACCCTCATGAACTCTTGATATTTCTCCTTCAGCTTCCTATCATTAGTCATGATCCTCCACAGCTACTCAATCGATTCCTTTTTTGATACTGAATCCCTCAAGCATACCTAACCAACAACCTCACTAAAAGTCCGTTCATCCCAAAGTAAAAAAATCAATAAAAATAAAAAGAAGTTCTCTAATTCCCATTACCTCACCCTAAGCCCGCTCCCAACGTAACTTCCTCAAAACGTCCACCAAGACCTCTCAGTCGCCTAGCACCTCCACTTATGCTTCCACCACTCCCGAAATTACTCTCTCCCGCCCAACCACGCCCTCATCCTCTCGCTCCCCATCCCGTGACTAACATCGCTTCATCTGATTTTCACTCGTCGTTCTTTCCCCACAGCCAGCATTTGAATTCCCAACCGTAAATAAATATCATATTTGCGTATACACCATCACACAGCGAGTCCGCCCATCCAATTCACTTGTATATAGTATCCACATCAATCTGCCAGGTCTCATCTCCGCATAACTTAATGCTTTGTTCCCCCATGTCTACATCTGCCGCCCCACAACTCACAGGGTAAATTCAAAATAAAATCATCTTATTGGCTAGATCAACTTTGCTGCGATGAGCGAACATCCCATCTTACCTGCCAAATCTTGGATGGGTGGTGGAGCTTGAGGACCGCATGGGGCACTTGCGAACAGGTATCAGAGAAGGACGAATAGATGCAAATTTTCTTCAAAGCAGAGAGTTATGTTCGGAACTGTTGAGTGACTGGCCCCGAAATCAAAAGCACTAGTTCCAGATAAGTAGCTTCGACGTGGAGATATTATAAGTAGGTAGGTTGGGCTATCATCAAATGATACGACACCGCATCGAAATAGATTAGCTGCTAGTAGCTGACGTTATAAAAATCTAAAAGTGTACCCTAACTTGTGTTCGATATTATTGCAGTATTTGACAACTATACTAATGTTAAACATTTGTACTTCATAGATATGCCGCTATAGCCCTCGTGAATGGTAAAATATCGAACAAATTGATATCTACAAACCAAAATATTGTATTGGAGGAAAGTCTCTTAGTTACTAATAATCTATCTATAACTGCCTTTCAGCTCAGACTCCGTATTTATTCAACTATTTATAAAACGGACATATAATGTTAACCCATTGAGACACATTTAAAATTACATGAATAATCATTCCAGTTAGCCCACCTAGAAGATTCAAGGCAAGGTGTTATTTCTAGCATATAAAAACGATAAGAAACTATAAATATATATCGTTTTTCGAAGTAGCATGGTAGCCATATTTGTAAGTGTGTATCTTGGCTATAATAGAGGATTAGGACCAAAGTACCCTCAATTCGGGTTGAGACAGTTTGGGGTTGCATGAATAGTAGGAACACAGCCTTTCAGTGATAACATACAGCACATCATTCACAAGTCACAGGATGCACGATTGATAAGAGAGAAAAAGCAAGAGGTATTTTTGTAATTATACTAATGGTCACACTTCTACATCAGTGAATTAGTATTGAAAGTATGCCCAACTGAGTGGCTTTGTTAGTAGAAAATCACTACAGAAAAGGAGCATCTGGATCGTTATCATTCTCTGCATATGACATGTAAAAGTTAAGAATGGTCAAAACTCAAAAGAATGGTCATCAGCGAAGATGAAGGCCTTGAATCTAATGCATTGATATACACGGTATTTCGAGATGCCGTTAAGAGATAATATATCGCGCATGGAAAATTAAGAAGTCTCGGTGAATCGATATTGATGGACTGAGACCATGTGTAACCTAGCCCACAAAATCTGTGTTATCTTTATTATTTGATTGCGGGAAGTTGGAGATAGAATCTAATCAGGAAACTTACAATGAATTAGATGGCAGGGAATTTAGATTTGAGGGATACGAGTCCTAGAGAAATAGTGGGACTTTCAACAAGAGAGAGAATAGGATTTTCTTCCTTTTACGGCGATTCTTCTAATCACTATACGTGGGGTGCTACATTGAAATACTTTGTGGGAAGCGTGTGCAATGATGGAGTAGCTTAATATTGAGGTCATCAACTTCTGAACGCTACTCTGTAAAGCGGGGGCGCTAAACTATTGACTGATAATCAGAGTTATAGATGAAGGAAGGGAGGGGATCATGGTCTGGTCTCATAAGAGCAAGAGATTACTGCGACCTGCAGACACACAGTATGGTGCTTAGGGAGTCATGCAGATGTGAACAAGAGCCGTCGGCTCGATCAACACCAGAGAGGCGGAGATAACGGGACGTTGGGGAGAGTGGGTTGCAGGTTGCAGAGTAGACTACTCATGTAAATTTAGATCGGGGGCCAGATGTGATAAAAGAATATCGAACAATTGATGTCTTGAAAGTGAACGACAAGAAAGCAGGCAGATGATGACTTTGAAGATGACAAAAGAAGGGCAATATAGGCCTAGAGTAAATATCAAATAATAAGAGACATAAAATAAAGAATGAGAGCCAAGAGGCATTGGCTGATGAAGAAAAGAGAGAGTCTAAGTTTGGATATGTGACAGAAGAGTCAACTATTTATAGGCTTTCGGTGATGGGGTTGGTTGTTCAATCAGTAACACGATGTCGTGAAGAAGGAGAGGCGATGATTGATGTCAAGGAAAAAATGATGTTATTATTAGCGTTTAGAGAATAATGATATACCGTTGAGGTGAACTCATGTCTGCAGTAGTAGTCGCAACAATATAGAATTTTCTAGTGCGGCTGGTGGCTCAATTTTACGTGACAAGAAACAGCTTGATTCTATAGGATGACGCGAGATCCAATGAAAAGGTATATGTATATATTTTCATCATGGAATCATTGAGATGATACGAATATATGGGCAACATGACAGAGAAATCCTTGTGTATTGAAGACAACCTGGTGACAGACAGCGTGGTAATGATAACAGCAAGTACCTACATGACATGAAGCAACCGCCAGGTACTATGAAATGTGCCATTGGTATGATATCAGAATTCATGTTCCCAATAATTTTACCCATACAATAATATCAATGAGACTACCTATAGCGTATGTTTAAGCGATAGGAATAGTCACAAGAGCTATAGCGTATTGTCCATTGCTAATGTTACAAGAGTAGTAGTCATATGTTAATAAGTATGATTAAAAAGTTTCCAACAAAAGATCAGATAACATCGTATTTGAACAGTTCAAAAATATGTGCAAAGAGCATAGAATTTTGTCAAGAAAGCCGGTACTTGTGTTTTCGGTAGCGTAAGCACTTTGAAGTCGGCTATCAGATTAAGTGACATGCACTTTGAAATGTTTTTACGATAAAAGTAGAAAATTCATAGTCTGATTCAATATTGAAAAGATAGCAGAATAATGATTGATGGCTGGGTCAATTGATAACTCGAGTCTTTTAATGACTACAGTTTGGATGGGCTTTTACAGCAAAAACGAATATCTACAATGATGACCTTATTTATGCGACACAAGTATGGGTAGGGATAGGGCTCATATTGCAAACTGGGATTAGTGACTTGAAATTATAGCGGTGATTAATCATGAAACAGAGAGCTTTCTTTATAGTTGACCCTAATTCCAATACTTTTATGCAACAGTAATTGCGTTGATATGGATATGCTGACTGAGGAAAATGCAGAAAACATGGGACTAGATTGTGTTCCTCAAAAGCACAGGGATCTTCAGTTAGAACCGACGAGATGTCAGGCACAAGTATACATAATGGAGCTATCTTGAGAATACTATCATGACTACCACACTGATATTATGAAATGAAAAACTCAGCTCAGCGTACAAGTGATAGATACAAATTTTCGCCTCTGTGATGAAACAATACAATCACCTATCACTATTGTCCTCCGTCACGACCTCAAGTCGTAGTTTGTACCGGCTGAAAATTCGAAGTCGGGTTAAAGTGGGGCTAAATACTTACAAATCCATGTCTGTCTCAAAATGGCATTTTTTCAACGACATCTCTTCAGTTGAGATCTGTTCTTGCGCTAGCTTTGTATTTTGGACTGATTTGAATCTTCCACTCTCTTAGCTAAAAAGTCCATCAAAATCTTAGGGTTTAACAGGAAAACCCAGTCGGATCCCTGGAAAAGGTCAGCGGACTCCCTCACCAAGTCGCAGCTGGTCTAGTAGCGCGGGGTTTCTCTCTAATGAAACCTTAGTTCCCATCATGGTATTCATGGCTCGGAGCCTCTCCATTTGTACGTTCTGCTGGGTCGCGTCTACTTGAAGAAACACACGGAACTCGGGTTTCCTGTGACTTCATGCTCCGAATGCGTCAATGTAACGGGATAACACCATTGGTGGCTTGAAGGTCTCTGGTTACTAGCTTTTGAAGCGAGTAGGCTTACTACCGAATCCTCGTCAATGAGCTTAAGGTGAGACTAGTAGTGACGTTGGCCAGACAGGCAGCATCGGGGCTAATTGAGATATTCTGGAGGATATTGAAACTCTTCACTTGATGCGTTGATTAGCCAAGATTAGCTCTGTTTGCGCGATCAAGATTTTTGGTGCCGATAAAAGACTGTCAAATCATAAATACTACGAAGGTCAGAGATCCAATAAAACTCTTGTAAAGATTATCTATCTACAGATCTCTGAGATCATTAAAATCACAAAAGCAATACCGAAGTTCCGCGGAATCCCGCCGTTCTTCACAGGGCCAAACAAATCGTCGAAATCGGATATAGGTGTACACTAACGGTGTTATATCTCCGAAATAATTTGGTCGGATCCTGAGTCTCCGAGTGATTCTATGAGGTTTCTGTCTGGTTCCACAGCAATTGTCTATAGAGTAGTAACGCACGATGCCCTTCCATATCTGAGAGCCAATTGGTCGCTTCAAAGTCCTCTGGCCAGTTCCATGAGATTCTCTACCTCACACCACTTGCCGAACCTGGGAAGGAACTCTCGACGGTATTTTTCCTTTAATATCGTTCTAGTTTCAACAGCCTCTAAATGTGGTTGCACGAGGTTCTCCACCCCGCTGTAGTTCTACGCCGGTCATCAGGCAATGGCAAAAGCTTAGCGCAATATTGATTCTCCGTGACGGCCTTTAGCAAGATTTGTTGGGTAGTTCTGCATTATATTACTAGAATAATACTGTTAAGGCCGATGATTTGCTCGAGACGCCTTCAAAATGCTATGAAAGTTCCATTGGTTTCCGCGAGGTAATGTCGCCATTTGAATAGTGCTGGAACAGCAAGAGCACATGTCGGGGTGCCAGAAGATGATAGCTAGGGAGTTTTGCGTTTACTGTTAGACTAGCACGAGCTGTGTTGGCTCAGGACATAACTCTGTAGCTGACGGTAGACAGTTCTAGTATTAGATTGATGATAGTTAGTAGATAACTTGGTGTAGAGTCGATTTATAAGCCCGCTGGGTGGAACTGTAATTTGAGACTACATCAGAACCCTCCGCTGGGTATTCCTATCAGACATTTTGCAACCTTCCGCAACAATGCAGGCTCTGAGAGTATCTTCCACTCGGAGAGTTATCCATTTCTGCGGCGTTGGAAAGAGGATAGTGTCATATGAGTGCTATGCATTGGTCTTCCAGATGTCAATATAGATACCCTGTAGTGATATAGAGTTTTGGAGAACTAGAGTCGTTTACGGGTAGTGATATCTATCATTCTAACTGCAGTGTGTCTTCGGTACCGGCTCAACATGCAAATATATTGTGAATACTCTATCACTGTTATTTTCAACTGAACCTTAAATTCTCCAATGCACCAAATCGAATTTACAACAAAACTTGATAGAGTATATTTTAAAACAGCACCTCGCAAGTATTGAACTATTGTATCACTATATTCAAACTGCTGCTTTACTTAATGCATCGAGATCAAAAGAAATTCATCAGCCCTAATAATGTTATACATTTGTTCAAAATCAAGCAAATATATTTAATGGAAATATACTATTATCAAATTAGGAGAATACTATCAAACTCCCGCGTCATACCACCCAACCAAGAAAAAGAAATGGGAATTAACGTGCCAAAAAGTGAAAAGCCAAACAAACCAAGACCATCAAAAATCAAAACAAAAGAAAAGAGACTCGCCATAACGATCACTCAACTACCAGCTATCCACTTACGCCCCATTTCTCTAATCCTTCTTGTTAGCATGTCCATTGGAATGCTCATTAGCCTTCGACACCACATCCGTCATTGCTGCCATCTTCCCAAACTGCCACTCAGGTAAAGTGATCCCCGTCTGCTCATTAATTGTTGTCATCAACGGTGGCAGCATCTGATACACATTCCGCATCGCCGCAACATCGCCACCCTGACTCCCCGACGTCTCTCCTGTATTCCACAAGGAAATCTTCGGCGCCATCCCCTTAACAGCGGCAGCGTTGGCCTCCGCAAGTTTCACATAAGTACCATTCTCGATCATGAGGTACGACAGGAGACCCTGAGCCCCGCCTAAAGCGAGCGACATCTGACCATAGGCTTCAGCCATAGAGGACATCGCCTCCGCTTCACTCTGAGTCTTGACAAGCGAGGCCTTGGCCTCACACTGCGCAGCATATAGACGGGCATCAGCAGCCATGCGGACTTCAGAGGCAGCAGCCTCGGCAGCGGCACGAATAGCAAAGGCCTTGGAGTTAGCAGCTTCCTGTTCGGCTTCACGCTTGATCACGGCAGCAACGACATCCTTAGCACGCTTACGTTCAATTTCAGCTTCCCGACGCTTGATTTCGACAGCCTTCTGCAACTCCATGTCTTTTGACTCAAGAGTTCTCTGCGCTTCAACCTTGGATAGGTCAACATCACGCTGCAGACCATACTTGGTAGTATCACGTGTGGCCTCGGCGCGAGCCTTGAGGATATCCGCCTCGGTAGCCTTGACAGCGGTCTCAGCGGCGATGGTGACGGTGCAGCGTTCCTTCTCGGCAGCCTGGTTGGCGTTTTGGATGGCGGTGCTGGCTTCGATTTGGGCGAGTTTTTGCTTCTCTTCACCGCGGCGGCTGGCTTCTCCGACGTTACCGCGGAGCTGAGCATCGGCAACATCAATACGCGCCTGATTTGTGGCACCCTCGTGGGCCTTCTTGGACAGTGATGCGAAATAAGTGGACTCAGAGGTATCGCGGAGCTCTTTGACGTTGGCGTTATAGATGCGGAGGCCAAATTGATCAAGTTCGGCCTGGATGTTCTTGTGGATGCGACGCTTGAAGAGTTCACGCTCAGTGAAGATTTCCTCGATGGTCATGGAGGAGACAAGGACACGGACTTCGCCTTCAACAATTGATTTGATCTTTTGCTCGATGGGGTGGTTGTCGGCGCGTTTTTGGCCTTGGGTTTCGGCGACGAGGATAGCGTAGCGGTGGAGGGCATCATTGGGGTCGATGGTGGAGAGGGGCAAACCGGAGGGTTCCATAGAGTGGATGTCAGGGCCAGAGTTAGGGATCCAGGGGCCGACGGTGAAGACGACAGGGAGCATAAACTGGAGCTTTTCCTTAGTCATGGCCTGGAGGTTCATGGCATAGTCATGGGGTTGCACGCTGGAATGGTTGTTAGTATAAAGGCAGTAATTGGGTTATCATGATGCGTATAACTTACCTGAAGCGCATGCACTTCTGAAAAGGCCATACAAAGGCTGACTTCGTGATCTTAACATCACGCTTGACACCCAGGCCGGTGATAGCCAAATACTCGTCAGGGGCGGCTACGTTATACATCTTATCGGTTTTGGAGTTGACCTAGTGAGATGTGGTATAGATGTGTAGATGTAACAAAATAAAAGTAGCAGAGGTCATTCAAATAGAATTGACGATCTCTGACAGAGGAGAAGCATGAGATAGGAGTTATAGTTAAAAAGTAAGTAAGAGTCGATACAAGCAAGATGGATCAATATGAAACGAGCCATTAACGGAATTCTAGACGACCATCGACATATTTTTATAATAATCTACCTTCTTCAGAGTAATTACTCTCACACGCTACCACATTCCTCAATCACCTCATGCATTTCGCAGAACTCTAGCAAGAACTACAACGTCATATCCCCAACCCCACCATCTTTCAGTAATCAGCCAATCAAATTACTCCATTTATCTTCATTTCCCCAAAACAAGGCTCACTGACCTATCAAAGTCTGACATGCCCAGTCTATTAACTCATCTTAAAAATCGCCCGATTATTGTACCGCCGGTCATCCACCATCCCCAACCAACACCTGGTGCCTAGAACAAGGCTTTTGAAATCCCACCGTGTGTTCAGCCCGGAATGTATTCCACTAACCCCCTGACACACCTCGGTCTCTGTTCCAATCCATCAAATTATATACGAGCGAAGTACCGGATTCCTTGATCCAGAGCGTATCTTGTCACGATCCGTTTTGGCAACCGATTAATATACAGGGTAGTTATCCAACTTTGCAGGATATTAACAGGGATATTGTTGCCTGAATTAGACTAATTTATGATGTCACAAGAAAGAGCCAGGGGCACGTGAAGTTGAATGGGTTGATTTCTGGAAGGCATGGGGCGAAATATGATTGGGTAATGAGGCCTTGGGAAGTGATTTTTATAGCGAAGGGAAGGATGGTGTAGAATGCAACGCAATATGTGAATGCGGACTCCAAGGTTGCAGATTTAAATAGGTAGGTTTATCGTTTGCATATCTTCAGCTACATATACTCTCACCTTGAAACAATTTACCTAATCTCAAACTCTATCGTATTTGCTTATCTTATTATTTTTGCCAAACACAGCATACGCAATACAAGAACACAGCCTTCCCAATTGTCCGCCTGGCCTCACCCATCTCATCCCACCTTCACCACTACCTCCACCACCATGCCCCCGACAACCCCCCCACCTACCCCTCCAATCCTGACCTCTCCGCCAAATTTGACATCACGCCTCCCTCCACTACCCTCCCCACTACCCACCTCTTCCACCACCTCTCCTCATTGCCCGCCCTCCTCACCAAAACCGCCGAAACCAACCAAACCGCCGAAACCCAACTCGACGCTCAACTCCTTTCCTACCTTCTCCCCCCAATCACCGATCTCCTAACTACCCTCCCGTCCATGCCGAAGCTCCCATTGCTATCAACGCTCACGATACTCCCCGCGGGGACTGTCCCCAAGGACGCTGGATGGAATTTCTGCAGCGATGAAACGGGAAGCTACGGACGTTCCGGTGAAACGCAGCATCTTGTCTTCGTCGAGTTGCCCCCTTACAAAGAAACCGCCTCTAGAAAAGTCTATTCCGACTGGAAATCCTCAACGACCACCGATGATGAAGAGACCTTCTTCCCCCACTACCTTGCTATCCGCCTCGCTAACTACCTCCAGCCCCCAGCCCCACCGCCCCTGCCAATCTACATTCCGCCGCCGAATGAGCGCCCAGGTTTACTTTCGCGAGTCTTCCAACGGGGAAAGGTCAAAAAGGCTGAGAAAGCGGCAGCGGTGATAGAGGTAGAGAAGATGAGGAGAATTGAGGAGAAGAGGAGGCGGCGGATAGAGGCAGAGAGCTGTTGGATGGTGGCGAAGGCGGAGGGGATTACGTTTCGGAGGGAGAATGAGTTGGGATTGTGGGAGACGTTATCAGGGACAGGAATTGTCGTGAGGGTTTATACTCAGTGGAAGCGATTGAACTAGGCTTGAGTGAATATATATTGTATTTACAGCATTCGACTTTTGGTATAATGTTTATTATTCTCGGGGTCCTTAGATAAACGTCACACGGGATTGTTTTAACAATTGAATTTCCATCTCTATTCCTTTCCAGAAACCCTCTACCCAAACTTAATTCCCGCCGCCGGATCCCAAACCCTTCTCGGTTGTCCCTCCTCCCTCTCCACCTCCGGCCTTGGGGTCCTCGTCGGCGCTGTCGGCAAATTCTGAAACCGAATCCCCATATCCGGCGTCCAATTAGTCCTCTGCCCCGGTACCTTCCACTGTGCCAACGCGCTTTCAGGCTCCGCGATCCCCGATGGAACTGGCTGTATCGGAGCTCTAGGGGCAACCGGCTGCATTGGTACTCTCGGGGAAATAGGCTGTAGAGGGATGGATGGGAGACGAGTGGGCGGGTCCAAAATGGGTGAGGGGGCTTCGGAAATTGCGGGGGATTCATCTTTGTAAATCATTGAGGTGGGGTCGAGAAGAGAAGAGTTCATGACGGAGACTTCGTGGAGGAGGTCGGGTTCAGGGATAAGGGGGGATGGTTGGGGATAGGCGGTATGAATTGGCGGAGCGGGTTTGGGGACGGAGTAGTTTTCGGGAGCGAATTCCTCGTTGGTATAGGACGAGTAAGCCGATGTTGATTGGGTCGAGATTTGAGATTCGGGGATCGCCTGCGGGATGGGCTGAGGCAATGTTTGGTGGAATTGATGTTGTTGTTGGATTGGCGGAGTCGTGATATGGGTTCTGGCCAGAGGTGGCAGGAGAATGTCCCTGTTTCATCGTTAGTTATTGCTTCCATCCTTGAATGATGATTGTGACCCACTCTTCCATAGCCTCAGCTTCCAAACGACGATCATTAATCCAAGCCTGCGCCACATCGACATACATCTTATCCACAATATTCTTCAAATCATTGTAAAACTTCCTCCCTTCTTCAAACTTCTCCAGCAACTCCTTGTACCCACTATACGCCGAACTTAGTCTCTGCAAAACCTCCTCCCGTTCTCTTCCCTCTTTATTCCCCTGAACTCTCTTCTGACTCTCAAACTCCTTATTCACCTTGGCTAATTCATCCGTCACCTTCATTTGCTCCTCCTGAGCATCGGCCACTGCAGCAATCTCCATTTCGTAGAGTTCGTCTAATCGCTTCTCCATCCACTCATCAAACATTGTTGGCTTAATTGAAATGCCAGGACATTCCTTCTCAAGTCTCGCAACCTCTTGAATCAAATGCGGCTTCACATCGTCGGCTCTCGCCTTCTCTCTCACTAGGTCAATCCTCTTCCGCCTTCTGGACTGTAGTCTTTGGACCTCGTTATAGGAACTTCTTAGCTTGCCCAGAATCATCCTTAAACCCTCCGGGATCTCTTGCCGTCTAGTCGCAGGCACATAATCATGCAACGCTCTATCCGACCCACAGAGAACCCCCAATGGCCCTCGAATGACATCAAATTTCTCTCTTACTAAGATATCACTTCCTGAAGACTTCTCAACATACGCCTGGATCTCCACCATTCGCTTCCATAACTTCTGTCCCGTCTCATCCTCCTTCGACGTCGATCTGTTCCAGGCCACCCCATGAATCCTCCGCATCTTCTCATCTTCTTGAAGTTCTCTAATAATCAAATTCGTCCCCTCCTCAAAAGCCGCAATACAACTAGCCTTCAACGAATCCACATCATATATACAATTTTCCATTGTCACTACTGCATTCGCCTGTCTAGCCTCCTCCGCCCTCTGGATCAAGCTCGGCGGCAACCCAAGCGGCTTCTCAAGAGCCTGTAGAGACCCCGGAGACCCAAAGTATCTAACACACTGTTAAGGTTCTCGGAGAGTTTGTCAAGGGGCATAATTATTCTGGAGTTGATGACACTCTCACAGCGCTTCTCGTATTCGGAGACGGCGAAGTGGACGGCGAAGGGAACAAGCTTGGAGAAGAGGGGAGGGCCGAATTTGGCGTTAGGGCCGAGATAGTTGAGAGGGTTTTTTACTTCATCAGGACATCTGGGCATGGCCATATTGACTTTGTCGATGTCTTAGTTCGGCTTTTGTCGGGACGTTTTCTGTAGAGCAATGGTTGTTAGCTTGTGAATTCTACATTTAACAATACCTTGATGCTCACGTAGATAAATAACATCATTATCCTTTTCTGCCCTCTTTAAATCCGCCTCGATCCGCTTCTTGATCCCCATCAAGTCTCCAATAACCCCCTTATTCACCAAACCACCCTGTGTCTCCTTCAACCCCTCCCCCACACAATACAACGCCTCTCTCAATCTTGCAACCTCTTCCCCATACTTCCTCTTCTCCAAACAATCACATGCCGCTCTATACTGCGCTGCCGCTGTAAAATGCCACTTCTTTCCGCCCATGTGCTTAATCCACCCCGTCGGAACCGCTGCACTCCCCACACTCGCCTCCTTCGCCCCGTCATACAACTCCCCCACCCTCATCGACAACTTTGCAATCGTCCCATCCTTATACCCATCCGTCACCGCCTTCTGCCAAAAGCACTCTTGCGCCTCCGCTAGGCACAACGTCTCTAATGCCTGCAGCGTCGGCCCGTCGAGGTCTTCGGGGGTGTTGGACATACGGAGGGTCGGGAGGATCGCGGTGCGCATGTAAGACAGAACGCCAGCAGCGATGCTGAAGTATGAAGCGGCGGTTTTGATACCTTCGGAGGTTGTCCGGGAGGTCGAGTCGGCGAGATAGGCATAGAGGGCGGCGAGGTTGGAGAGAATGTTGAGGAGTTCGTAGCGGATGTTGTCGCGGAAGATAGGGCGGTCGTTGGGGACGAAGGCGGGGTACCATGGGAACTTGATGCCGATCTTGGAGAGGGGTTAGTCTTTGGGCACATTTGTGTGCTGTAGACGGTTCTATCTTACATCGATGGGGAATTTGCTGTTGAGCC
Source organism: Meredithiella fracta (assembly GCA_023677585.1). Classification (NCBI taxonomy): domain Eukaryota; kingdom Fungi; phylum Ascomycota; class Sordariomycetes; order Microascales; family Ceratocystidaceae; genus Meredithiella; species Meredithiella fracta. The sequence goes on from JAGXCV010000007.1 coordinate 1,376,176, forward strand.
AGACGAGCTGGGCGGCATAGGACTGTAGGCGCAGGATGCATGATGTGTGAGCTTCACGAGCGGTGATTGCGGAGCGCCTTAGGGTATCTATGGTCGTGATGTCATCAGTAAACATGTCTGGATGTTCGTCATATTGAGTGTTGATATATTCGCGAATTGCATCGTTGTATGAAACATGTGCGCTCGCACGGAACGGTAGAATCAATGTATTTGGCGTGCTAGCAGATATTTGTTAGTCAAGTTGTGATGGGGTAAAGTTGGAATGACGAACGTTGTTGTCATGTTTAGCATATCATATGAGAAGTCCAAGATAAAAAGTTATAATTGTTAAGTATAAGTCGCTATATGTAAGAAAAGACTCTATGCTATTCCCCAACTTTAAGGTACAAATAGCAAAATTGACGATGACGATGTCACGTTCCGAATCATGACGGTTCTTCCCAAAGTAAAAGCTTTAGGAAGCTAGGTAGTGGCCCCACTTTCACATGCATAAACGCATAAGGGTTTATATAACTAAGCATGCAGGGTTATGCACCAATCCGCAGGCAACCAATGACGTCACCTACTAAATCATCGTGAGCTCGATTCTAAAGCAAAAAAAGATATATATTTCATCAAATATCGCAACAAAAATCAAAGGAAATCAAATAATATTCTCGATCTAATGATATCTCGTCTTGTTATCAGCAGGAAACCCACTTGATCCCCCCTCATACTTCGGCGGCGGGACCTCCGCTTTCACCGCAACCGTAGGCCCCGGTACAGCCGCCGCCGGATACGCGAACGCATCCGGACTCCCGATCAGCTCCTTCAACCCCTCCAATTCCCTCAGCGCATCTTGCAATCTTCTCGTGCCCGGCAGCCACTCGACCTTTCGGCCATCGGCATCCGATCCCGTGACGATGTGCTGCACACCAATGGACTTGCCGTAGTACGCGGCATTAGCCTCTTTTCTCTCGATGATAACGGTACCATCGACTTGAACGCCGGCATAGAAACCTTTGGATTTGACGTAGGAGAAAACAGGCTTCAGGGCGCCAGAGCTCGTCTTCTTGGCGACGGCTTTATCGGTGGGTGCCGAGAGCCCTGGTGAGCCAACGCCGGCACTGACACGGCCAGCAGCCGCGACTTGCTTAGCAATGCCCTCCTCAATGCCCTTCTCTTGTCTACTCCCAGTGCCATGACCAACCTGAGCGCCACCGCCGATACCCCACGGCCCTGCAGCAACGGCGACCTCAGGCCCCAAACTGACTCTCGTTCTCAAGAAAGCCTCAAGGGCCTTGGGCGAGTTGATGACCAACACACAATCGAACACTTCCAGGCCAATAAGGAAACCGCCGCCGAGACTAGCAACTTGGATACCCGAAGGCGCCGACCATGAGCCATCGGGCTGACGGGCAATCAAGATACCAGAGCCGGTGGACCCAGCAAGCTGAAAGCCGGCGCGCACGGCAGAAAAGATAACCAAGCCACAAGCACTAGAAAGAACTGAAGGCGGAATAGTCATCAGAGCCTTTGAGGCAGTCTTGGGCTTCCCAGGCGATGAAGCCGGCGACGCAGGCTTATTAGCAACAACTCCGTTCTCTATAATCCACGTTAGCAAACCTGATCTCGTACCCAATGATTACATCATCTAAACTTACTCGTAAACCCAATCAAGATGTCCGCCGCTTTCTCACACTCTTTATCCATCGCCGCCGGTAAAAACGCCTGCACGCCAATCTTATTCGCAAGACTATTAATCGGGGTTGCTGCCTGAGCCCCCATCGCATGCAGCTTCTTCCCCCATTTCGAAAACGACCCCTTGGGCTCCGCGGTTTCCACCTCCACCTGCTCTGCGCTCTTCGGCGGTGGAATCGACGGGTCAGGCAGCGCGAAGTGGTCGGGGTGAGGCGGCAGGCTAGCTGCCGAGGCAGCGGCGGGATGGTAGATGGGCGAGGGGTTGGATTTGAGGGGGTTGGGGAGGTCGGGGGCGGCGGGGTTGTAGGTAGGGATGGGTGCGAGGGCTACGGGGACGGCGGCGGGTGGGGGACCAGCCGGGGGTTGAGGGTAGAAGGATTCAGAAGTGGCTATGGGGTTGGAGGTTGTGGAGGGAGGACATGGGGGAGGCGGTGGAGGAAAGAGGACGGAGGCATCGGTGGGAGTAGGGTTTTCAGCGGTCGGCGGAGGAGGGAAATAGGGCACTTTGTCGGCGGCCTTGGTAGGTAGAGTAGAACTAGACATTGTGAATTGTGATTATAGAAAAATGGTGATAATTGAGTATTAATCGTTGGTATTGATGTTGTAGAAAAACAATTCAAATAACAAAGAGAAAATCAAAAACCAAAATAAAATAAACTATATCTCTCATCACATTGTCCTCTATATATATTATTCTCTCTCCTTTATCCAATTCCGTCCAATCTGATCGCCCAATTCAACCGCCTATCCTCTTCCCTCCGCCCCTCTAAACCCTCTGACGCCTCCATCAGCTAATTCCTCCATCAACCTGCGCCTTGTTTGCCTCCATTCCGCTCACGTTGGCGTCCGTCTTGCGGTCCATGCACCAGCTATTTTTGGGATTCGAATTCATGAGATGATGGCTGATTGTCATTCTAGCTTTTACGTAGTTGGGATGAGTTATGACGAGTGGTGGGGGATTTGCGGGGATGGGGAAGTGAAGTCGAGGCAGACGTCATTAGGTGGACTGGGGTTGATGTGATGATATAGGGTTTGGTTTATCGTGTAACTCAAACCGCGCATGTCACGATACTTCTGAATCATTACACAACTAATCATCAGACTATTTGAGCCTCATGTGATTAGATTACTAATCAGACTGTCTCAATTTCTAAGTTATTACTTCATCGATACATCGTTCTCTGAGCTATCATGAGGATACTTGTCTCTCTATCACTGCTTACCTATACTTATATTGGCTTACTCGCTAATGTCGCAGATGAATTGGGAGTCCGGAACTCTCTTCTTTGTATTTTCGGACATTACAGATTCAAGGCTCATTTAAAGCTGATACAAGAAATTAAAGAATGATTTCAATGCCATTTCGATAGAAATATCGGGATTTTTCAGCGTAGCAAATAAACAAGCAATTTCTTCTTAGAGTTTCCGTAATTATTGGATTTTCGTCTGTGTTTGCTTCACGCTTTGTGACACTTTCATTACGTCATTTGAAATCATCTCAGAATCCAAAATTTTATCTTATCTTAAATATCGTCAAACAACAACAACAACAACCAAATCCTAATCCACTGCAACCATGGATTCCCCCGAAGAACTCTCCAAACCCCGCATCCTCATGCTCCACGGCGGCGGCGCTAACGCTCACATCTTCCGTCTCCAATGCCGCGTCCTCACCACCAACCTCTCCCCCTACTTCCGCCTAATCTTTGCCGAAGCCCCCTACACCTGCTCTCCCCACCACGCCATTGTCTCCGTCTACGGTGACCTTGGCCCCTTCCGCCGCTGGCTCCGCTGGCTCCCCGAACACCCCGAGATCCCTGCGGCTACCGCCATCCGCGACCTCCGCAGCACTCTGGCCACCGTCATGGCCGCCGATCCAGGGATGGGTCCGTGGGTGGGGCTGATGGGGTTTAGCCAGGGGGCCAAGATTGCTGCGAGTGTGCTATGGACGCAGCAGGCGTTGCAGGAAACGGTGGGGCGGGCAGGGTGTCCGTGGGATTTCAAATTTGCCGTGTTGATGGCGGGGAGTGCGCCTCCGATGGTGTTGGATGGGAGGCTTGTGGCGGTGTCGGGTATTGATACGGCGGAGACGTTGGGATTGGCGTACGAGGCGTGGCCGGTGGGGCCGGGGGAGGCAGATGATCTGGATACGAGGGAGCATGTCATCAGGGCCGAGACGCTACATGTCCATGGGCTGCGGGATCCGGGACTAGAGAGACATAGGAAGTTATTTAATTTGTACATGGAGTCGGGTAAGGCAAGACTTTTAGAGTGGGACGGGAATCATAGGGTTCCAATTACTAAGCTTGAGGTGGAAGCAATGACGGAGGCCATTATCGACATGGCTCGTAAGTCCGGCGTTAAAGTGGAAAAAAGGGCGATACGATCCCGCTATAAAGACCGTGGAGTTAGTTTGGTGTTTTCCAGGGTTATGGCGTCTTTCTATTGTTCACTCTATAGACATTTGTTTTTTTTCCATTGTTAATTTAATTCATTTCTCAGGTATCAAAAACTCATGATGATTATTTTGATTCATTAAAAAAGTCTGCACTTAACCCTCTCTACGGTAGCACCCTCGTATTTTGCGCCCCATACTACCACGATAACAATCTCCTCGATACGACTCCATTCCAAACAGATACAATCGGCGATGCTAAAGCCCTTTTCATCCCCTTCTCATCTCCTAGGAACCTTAAGCATGTATTGCTTCTCCGGCCACCCTTTCCATCTCCATCGGGTCCTCTCACGCACCACTGAACGTGCTATTTGCTGGCCGGAATCGTGAAAACCATATACTCACAGTGAGGGAATAGAAGACTGAGGAATGAAGGGGGCGGGGCGCGATCGAGAGGTCTGGATCTGGGGAGTATGGGAAGCGATTGCGTGCTGGAGCAGATGGCTGAGGAAGATAGGATGGCGCAATTTGGCAAGGGATGAATTGGGTATACGATTGTTAGCGGGGAGTCACGATGAGTGGGATAGACGGTGCAGACGAAATGTAGATGGGGTAATCAATTTGTACCCTTGTCAACCACTAATATTGACAGAATTGTGATATCAAAGAGTCTATATATTGCTTATTCACTTGCTAGCTGACCCCTAATCGCATCATCATCCTACGAGCATCTCTCTCCCACGCAAGCAATTCATTCCGATCGGCAATTCACAACCCGCCAGGTTGTCGCCGCAGCTTCGCTGCTTTCGTTTATACACTACTACCTGGCTGACTGCAGAATATATGGCTCTTCGGAATGCCGTGGAATGTTGCTATCGCCAACAGCCTCGTTTCTTGTGATATTGATAGGTCAACCATGTAGCTGACGTTAATGAATCCACTTGGACAATGCACAAAGGATATATTTTGTTATAATGTAGGCCTTGTGGTCACAGATCCCCGCTATCAGGAGACTCATATGAGTGGAAACGGACAGTCAATTTGCCATCAATAGTATGTCGCTCAGTTCCGGGGCCAAATTGTAGTTATCAAAGTCCTGATGTCACCGGGTTTGGTGGAGTCGGTGACAATACTCAGTAAAGCTTTAGTGGATCTAAACGGGCAAAATTCTAGAGCTTCTGTAGCCACAAATTAGCCCTCAAAGGATCTCACTGACGCTGTCAGCTTAGGGGTTAAGCAACTAGTCACAGCACTAAACCGCCATTTGAGCTTCTGAAGGGCTTTTCTCTGAAGAGATAAAAGGATGTCACTTTCTAGACGGGAACTTTTGGTCTCTATTATTGTCTTAACGGCCCGTTGATTTCCCCTTCAACACAAAAACTCGAGATATCAGAGACTCGATTCCACACAACTGGTCCAAAGGAGCAGTAGCATAGGTCTGTGGGTAGCGGTGGCGGAGGACAAACAGACTGTGCTTGAGCGGTGTTAGTGGGATGGTTACAGCGGGTGTTCTGACTGCCGCAGGATGGACAGTCAAGTGTGATTTCTTTGGGTTAGAAGAAGCAAGCAAGAGATGATCGTAGAGGACAGAAATTGGAGAAGCAGATCCCCTTGTGTATGGAAGCTTTCGACTTGAGCCTCTGTGACCGAATCAACTATGACCATGATGCCAGATATCATCAATGCTCATGAGCTTCAGTGGGCCGCTGACTATATACTTGTCACTGCTATGGTAAATCCGGGCTAGTATACAGAGTTGCTTGTGGCCGGCGTGCTCCCTGCGTTTCCCTGAACGAAATCCTCCAATTCCACCTTTCCGCTTGGCTTGGTCCGCAATCAAGAGTTGTCTGCGCCGCCATTGCTGCACCATACGGATGATTTTATTGGCTAGATTCAGAGATAATTTACGTGATGGTTCCATTTAATTGAGTGTGATGTGATTAACCCCACCATCGGAGAAAAAAAGTAAAGTTACGTACGTCTATATTTTTGCTAAGGAGGAAAGTACCTCGCTTCATACTTCACCAAAATCGCTGCCATAGGCTCCAATGACTGGTAGACTCACCTTATATTATTCAAATCTAATGCACAGCACAGCAGAAATTTTGCAAATTCAACCACATCTCACATCAGTAGAATGGTGACTATCATGATCGAGACTAGTTTTAACTTTGCCATCATCAATTTGCCCATAAATCAAGCGTTAGTTTTCGGGCCCCACTTCGTTAGGGCGATCGACTACTTACAAGCAGTTGTTCCTGCGAGCACTGGCCCCAGAGGCCCCAATATTTTGTAACTCCAGTTAAGTTTTCATTGGAATCTTAGCTCCTGGAAGGATCAACCACCACCTCACCTCATCCCACTTCCTGTTTAGGAATGCATACACAGAATTAGCGTATCTTTGACTCCCGCCCCACCTCAAAAAAAACAGAGAAGGTACTGCAGCCAGCGTAAGAAACGTAATGTAAACGGGCCTTCCTAACTCTAATATTTTCCCTATAAGAACATCTCCTGGTGTCATTTCTTCTCCCACCGTTCTCTTTCTTTCTTCTTTTTCTCTTCATATTTTGTAATATCAACCGATTTCCTCATCACAAACAATTCCCAAATTTTGCTCTTTTTGTTCCTTTCTTTTTTTATCACCCTTACTACTCTATGACGTTGATCGTTCTTGAGTTCTAACCAATCCTCAATTGCTTCATTTGATTTTTCTCGAATCAAATATACTAAAGTCCAAGCTCTTCAATTACAATCAACCTTTTCCCCACCAAACACCGTCAAAATGGTTCAGTCTGCTGTTCTAGGTTTCCCCCGCATGGGTGTGCTGAGAGACCTCAAGAAGGCTACTGAGGCTTGTAAATATACATCTGATAGCTGTCACGTACTGTTGTGTCACTATGCTAACTGTTTCTAGACTGGGGTGGCAAGATTTCTCAGGCTGACCTGCTTGCTGAGGCTAAGCGTTTGCGTCTGGCCCATTGGAAGATCCAGAAAGATGCCGGCGTTGACATCATCCCCAGCAATGACTTCGCTCTATATGATCACGTCCTTACTCAAATCCAGGACTTCGGTGTAGGTTATAACTTCTACTAAGGAATGTAGTTTGAACATGTGCTAACATCTTTCTATAGGCCGTTCCTCCCCGTTACACCGTTAACAACCTGGATGCCGTTGACCAATATTTTGCCATGGGCCGTGGCCATCAGAAAGGGGGTGTCGATGTACCTGCTCTAGAGATGGTCAAGTGGTTCGATTCCAATTACCACTACGTCAAGCCCACCCTCCAGGATGGTCAGGCCTTCACTCTGTCCTCCGCCCCCAAGGCTGTTTCTGAGTACAAGGAGGCCAAGGAAGCAGGTATCGAAACCCGCCCCGTTCTGGTTGGTCCCGTCTCTTTCCTTCACCTTGGTAAGGCCGACCGTGGCCAGTCTGTAGACCCTATCGACCTTCTTGAGAAGCTTCTGCCTGTCTACGAGCAACTGCTCACTCAGCTGAAGGCTGCTGGTGCCGAGACTGTCCAGATTGATGAGCCCGTCCTAGTTCACGATCTCCCTGCCAAGACCAAGGCTGCTTTCAAGCCTGCCTACGATAAGTTCGCTGCTCTCGGTGACAAGATTCCCAAGCTGGTCTTTACCACCTACTTCGGTGACATTGTTCACAACCTAGACCTCGTCCCCACGACCGTCTACGGTCTGCACATCGACCTTGTCCGCAACCCCGAGCAGCTCGACCAGGTTCTTGACGCTATCGGTCCCTCTACTGTTCTGTCCGTTGGTATCGTCGACGGTCGCAACATCTGGAAGACCAACTTTCAGAAGGCCATTGCCACCGCTGAGGCTGCTATCCAGAGGCTTGGCAAGGATCGCGTCATTGTAGCTACTTCATCCTCACTCCTACACACCCCTCATACTCTGGTCTCTGAGAAGAAGCTTGATCCTGAGATTGCCAATTGGTTCTCTTTCGCTTCCGAGAAGGTTATTGAGATTGCCACCATTGCCAAGGCTGTTACTCGGGGTACCGACTCCGTCCGCGCTGAGCTTGAGGCCAACGCCAAGTCTATGCAGGCTCGTGCTACCTCTAAGCTAACCAACGACCCCACTGTCAAGGCTCGCCAAGCTGCCGTCAAGGCCGAGGACTACAACCGCAAGTCCGAGTTCCCCACTCGTATCTCGCAGCAGGAGGCCAAGCTCAAGCTTCCCCTCTTCCCCACCACCACCATCGGCTCCTTCCCTCAGACTAAGGAGATTCGCATTCAACGCAACAAGTTCACCAAGGGTGAGATCACCGAGGCCCAATACGATAAGTTCATTGAGGCCGAGATTGCCAACTGCGTCAAGATTCAGGAGGAGCTCGACCTGGATGTCTTCGTCCATGGTGAACCCGAGCGTAACGACATGGTTCAGTACTTTGGTGAGCGTCTGAAGGGTTACGCCTTCACCACTCATGCCTGGGTCCAGTCTTACGGCTCTCGTTGCGTCCGCCCCCCGATCATTGTCGGTGATATTTCCCGCCCTGCCCCCATGACCGTCAAAGAATCCAAGTACGCCGTGTCCATCTCCAGCAAGCCCATGAAGGGTATGCTAACTGGCCCTGTTACTTGCCTGCGGTGGTCTTTCCCCCGTGACGACGTTCATCAATCTATTCAGGCTGAGCAGCTCGCTCTTGCCCTGCGCGATGAAGTCATCGATCTCGAAAAGGCTGGCATTGATATCATCCAGGTCGATGAGCCTGCTTTGCGTGAAGGTCTTCCCCTCCGCGCTGGCAAAGAGCGTGAGGCCTACCTCTCTTGGGCTGTCAAAGCTTTCCGTCTAGCCACCACTGGCGTCGAGGACTCCACTCAGATCCACTCTCACTTCTGCTACTCCGAGTTCCAGGACTTCTTCCACGCCATTGCCGCCCTTGACGCCGATGTCCTGTCGATTGAAAACTCCAAGTCTGACGCTAAGCTTCTCCACGTCTTTGTTGACGAGGCCTACCCCCGCCACATTGGTCCTGGTGTTTACGACATTCACTCTCCCCGTGTGCCCAGCACCCAAGAGATCAAGGACCGCATCGAAGAGATGCTTCAGCACCTCAAGCCTGAGCAACTATGGATTGACCCTGACTGCGGTCTGAAGACTCGCCAGTGGAAGGAGACCAAGGAGGCTCTGGCCAACATGGTCGCTGCTGCTAAGGCCTTCCGTGAGCAGTACAGCAAGTAAGTTAGTCCCACTATTACCGACTGGTCCATCTTGAGGAGGATGGCCTCGTCCAGTAGGGGCTGCTCTTGCGCACCTTTCCCTTCAACCACTGCATCTTTTCTACTCTTACGACATCATGTCTTTAATGGCGCGTTGACTACAACGATCTCAACATCGCACCGCTGATTTTAACATCACAGCGGCAGTTTTTGTCTTGTTTTGGTATCTAATTGCTTTTTCGGTTTGCTTTTTGCATTGTATATTTTCTTTTTTGCATTTTAAAAAATGGGGCTGTATCACGGATCATGGGAACTACCAACATACAACCAAATTCTTATTGAATCTGGAATTCAACATAATAGAGGACAAGGGCATCGGAGTCTCTGGTCATCCTGCTCTTGACGGGTGGTGGCCGGCTCTGATCCTTCGAGATGCGCACGCGGAGATTCCATCAACCGGAACTCCATGGTCTGTTACTCACAAATAAATGAGTTTTTCGGGGGTTATTTTAGTTTAAGGCTGTGGGGCTTCGGACTGGTTCCAAGTTCGGTGACAGAGGACTGGAAGGGGCGAGGGCTCAACAACACTACTCTGTAAATAGTTTCAGCGGGTGCTACCTACAACATGGTAGTGACGCTGGTGCTTCAAACACAAGATAGACTTGATTCAACTACGGGATTAAATAATGCTTGTCATTTTTCTTATGTGCTTTAAGTGTTTGTGTCTTGTTTGCAGGTTCATTATGAATGCACATTACTGCCTGTCACTAGGAATGAGTCCTTACAAGTGGCAGTATCACGAAGGTGTTCGTAATGAAGCCCTATATATTATCCAAACCTCTGCCAACTCACTTCGATAACATTAGCAACTCGAGATGATCTCTGTAAAACCAAAACCACGTTGTACAAACCGGCTGACGCCAGATGCTAATGACAATATGCCGATGTTGACTGATCGTTTATTTTTGTCTAAATGTTTTCCAGCTTCCAGCTGTAATTGTGATTTGCGAGATTTCAATAGTGAAATGGTGGGAGCTGGTTACTATTTGGTGTCATGATTGCCAGGTAGTTAGAGGGATTTAGTCATTTGGCTATTATAAATGGAAATTCCATATGGGAATTATTTTTATTTTTGCCTGGTGCTACCTTGTGTCTAGCTAAGGAGTATATTTTGCATCTTGTATACATATAGAACTGCTACCTTTATGTATATGTACACTTATGAAAAGTACATTTATAAGTTACAGTAATATTAATTTTTCCTTATTACGATGACACATTGTTTCTTGAAAACTGCATTTTTATAGTGATGTGGTACGGTACAACAATGGCATTAGCCACTTCCTAAATATAGATACCATGTCCAAATAACGAAAAAAAGCAGTATTTAGATGAGGAAAGCAGTCAAACACAGAAAATGCAGCCCTTTTACCAAATTTCCCATGGGTGGACATCACAAAAGTGAGCTATTTTTATAGCTATAGGCAGTCATCAACTATCTCTAACACCTGATGCAAGCCTATAAGTCCATGCTAGGTTTTGGGTTAGTCATTATAGTAAGATTCAAAAGGTATAGACCACAAGAGGAATGTAAATGCCTAAAATTTTGTAAATGGTAAGAGTCACATTATTTACATTGATCGATGATTCCGCAAAAGATATAAAATAAAGCTTTCTGCCATCGTATTCATATCCATCATTGACTCATACAAGTTCATTATTGAGCTACATTACATAGCGACACATCATGGTACGGACACAACATTTTCACAGGGAAGAATCCAATGACGTAAGAGTTATGTTTCCCACTATACAGCCTCTAATTAAACTGGTTGATCTTGGCGAAGATCGCCTCGCAAAGCACGAACGCTTATCAAGCCAGCAAAGTCAAAAACAAACAAACTGGCAATATGAACACTAGTATCCCCCCCTTCGATACAAAAGGTTTAGACAAACAAAAGCGTATCAAATTCATCTTTCACCAACATCTCGCCCAAGTTCCAATCTAAGAAGATGAAACTTTAGAAACTAGCATTGAAGGAATAGCCAGCTTACGAAGAGCCCTCGGTAAAGCATATACCGAGAGAAATCGCAAAGCCGGGGGCACGCCATATTAATAGAGTTGCCAAAAGCTGTAGTCCAACTAGGATCCCCCGGAAGGTCTCTCAAAACCTCGAAAGAGAAGGCAAGGGAGACGGGAATCTAGAAGATTCGAAAGCTGTCGAGCTAACAAACCGCCCAATATATAACTAACCATAGTACTATTGAGGACATCGTGAATATGGCGAGGTTGCTATTCAGGTGATGACGGGTGACTCGGCGAGTATACCATGGCTCTTCGGCTCCCCCAATCTGTTCTCTGGTAGAGTAAAAGGCTTAGCTTTGCTTTCCATCTGGTTGCAATTCATCAATGTCTTTGGGAATATTGTCAATGTCATCGAGGTTGTATTCGACCATCCTGGAGACGAAGTGGTCTTGAACGTCTTTGGGGGAGACATGGAAAGGTCTCAAAGGTTGGAGTTCCCTTCATGTTAGCATTCGAAATCAGGAGTCATTTTGTTGAGAAGTGTAATTTGACATAGCTTAACTAGTAGTGTATTTCGAATGAGATGGTGGGTAGGAGTAGTAGATAGGCTTTGACCAGGGAAGTTGAGGAAGCTGTCGGGAGTATAGTATGAGGATAAAATAATAATGATGAGACTTCACAAAGACTACAATAACTTAGATGCCTTGAGGTGATGATAATAACGAAACAAAGTTCGGGAAGAGGTAGATGGCTTCGGGACTGGAAAAGGTGACGAAATCTTGAACCAGATTTGCATTATATGCGTCCACAGAAGTAAACTATTTTTCAGTATCCAAAATTATTGACCAAATAGACGTTTATCAGAAGATTGTTGTAGTTTTTGTCGACAGAGACTATTGCTAGACGTTTTGATCAGACTGAGCTTTAGAATTTATAGCCAAGACTCCTGTTGGGTATACTGGGGAGGGCATACCGAAAGCTTGCCTAAATGTGATTGATCAATGGTATCATCAACTAGTGAGTGCAAGACAACGTCAAGACGTTATAAAGCTCTAAATCAATCAACGTGATTATGTTTTAAATACTCCATATTTAAACCCAAAAACCATCCCCTCCCCCAGCATGACGCTTCACCAACACCAGAATAGAGTGTGCAATAGTTAATCCAATATGCAATATCCATTTAAACGAAACTACTTTTTATGAGGATCTTGGTGAAGTAGAAGAATTTATCTCGGGGTGGAAAATATGGAGCTGTTGTCTACTCAAAATTTCAATGACAACTGGAATTTAAATCTGTACACAACATTAGCGTTTGTTTTTGAGGGGACAAGATGAGAAGGGTTGGGGACATACTTAATATTTTATTATGTTAACCAGACGATATTAATATGCTCATATCTAGGTTGATCTCATTTTAAAGTTATCGAATCTCGGAACTCGAATTGTAAGTTGACGTCAACTTGCCAGTTTAGTACAACGATAGATGACAAGCCTGTTAACGTCATTCTGTACTACCTGACCTTGAGTTAGAAGTTTATTGATGACGAATCGGGATTGTAACCTTCTTGTAATCTTCTTTCATATTGTTTCTCATATCAATACTAAAAAGTAAACAACCACCAAGACGTAGCAAGATACATGTACACGTACCGAATAACCCAGTCTCTTTAAACATGTGCCAGCAATCTCCCAAGGCAGAGAAATATCCCTCCTCTCTCGCAAAACAGTCTCATAATGTATGGCTACTAGAGATCTCTAATCATCGTTAGATGGTCCGTAGACTCATGATGTGGCATGATATTCTTCAACCATCATCGTCGCCAAAGTGACCCCGGTCAATTTCCAGATCGGGTATAAGTCGAGCCACACTCCGTGGCCAAAACAAGAAGTACTTCGTAATAGTTGTAACGAAGAAGTGAGAATAGCAGCCAATAGCGATAAAAGATATTTAAAGATGATGCCAAAAGGTCCCCTTGTTCAAAATGGAAATAATCAAGGCAAGTTTCCTGTGGAAAGAGCAAATAATAGCCTCATGCGTTCCTGATGACAGGCAAAACTAAGGTTTTGTGATATCTTCAGCTTTGTCTTGGCTACTTTTCCCAGATCTTTACTATCTGCTCGAGACTTTAGGGCGTAGCTAAACACCCGGGCATCTTGTCAAAACGGCTTCAGTAATGTTGTAGACTAGACGCACATGGTGTGAAAGTGAGTCAAAGCAATTGCATTATGTAATAGTAGCTGACTTAGTGCTTGTTAAACAAGGCCCAAGCGGGTAGTCTCGGCTGTTTGTGATCTTTTGTGATTAGGTCGATGGTATCATAGACGTTCAGCATAGTCAAAAGCCTCTGCAGATGACTCTTGACTATGGTGGCTTTGCAATCTGGGTGTGGGAACTGGTGATGGCTTCACATTTTGATGCGAAAGCTATGAGAGTAGAGAGTTGACAAATCAATAATGATGGTGGCCATAAAATCAGATTGTACGAAGAGTCGGGAATTCAAGATTGGGATAGCAAGATCATGGGAGAACGAAGAATTTATATTACAATGACTCTTCGGCTCAATATTCCGGTTACAGGTTCAACAGTACATCAGCGGCCTTAAGAGCAAAATTGTTTATAGTAGACAATACAAAAACACTCTTCAATAAATCTCCAAAGTTTTTCCTATAAGACAATGACCACCCAATCTCTCCGATGAAAATCCTTCTTTTTCTCTGCACTGCTTGCTAATTTAATGATTAGTGTTTGTTAGCCCATGATATTGGTATCCATATTCATCAATGAGTTGTACACGCGGGATTCGATATCGTTTTAAGCCAATAACCTGATAGCAAGAATATAATTGACAAGTGAATGAGTATTACAATCAATGCACTAATCTCTCGGGTAAACACTAACTTCAATTAGATCCCTATAAACCTCCCGACTCACAGCCCCGTAGACAATTCCACGTCAGAGATTATGCTACATTATCGTCTAAATCCGAATCGACAATGCCGCTCCAACCAGTTCATCTCCTCCACATCACCATCGAATTATATGCCTAACAGCACCAATGAGTCTTCTGTAGCACAATTTCCTAGCATGTCTAACTGTTATAAGTCTTATCCAAGGTTCAGCAATCAAGAGGTTGACAGTTCAAACCTGTCCCAAGGAATTCTTTTTTCCTTTGGATGTGAGACTGGGAGAATTTGGGTTATGAAAGAATAGAATATTATAAGGTGCAAGCAGCGAGACATTGAGACTTACTTATACTCTGTTGTTTGGATGGTGATCAAAAGTACGCGGCCCATTCATTCCAGGAAAGGGTCAAAGAGTCCACATATTTACAGCCCGATCCCTTTCGCACAGGGTAAGTATCTAGTCCAGGATCACCTAAACACATAAACTGGAATATATACAACCACTAATCATCTCAAATTGGTATACGAGCTCTCGATTTAGGCTATGTTTACGCGCTATACTTTGATTCGACCACAGCTCCGATAATAACCGTTTCACTAATGCAAGAATTTCAAATTTTTCTAAGATTAAAGGTTATATCCTAAAGTATGTCTTCTATTCGAGACAACATCATTGGGTGCAGATATGGACTAGGCTTACTCCAAGGCTCGATCTACTCAGTCACCAAGGTTTCCGAATGGTCCAACAGCTTTCGATTCACGATCCTTCTAGAGAATTTCACTCGAATCATGAGGCTTTCCGATAACGTCCCAAAACAATATTAATACTTAAAGATCTAGACATGGATACACGCCACAAAACAAGCCTCATAAACAGTGAAATTCTCATAGGTTAGCACCATGTTTTTCACATACAAAGAACTGAAGATCGATTCCCTCCGCCACCCGAATACTTATAGTTGAAAGTTACTCAAGCCAGATAAGCAACCCAAAGAGATACGGAGTATTGAACTTTACGATTCGCAACTTTGCTTCGGGATGCTCGGGTCGTTGGCTTCAACACCCAAGCCTCAAGCTTTTCCACAGGAGACCCGCGATCATTGCAAATCAGGGGACTTAGTCAGAAGGTTTTGTCATGAGGTTTATTCTCGCATGTCATCGTGGCAAGTTGCTGATCATTCTCAAACTTTGCCTACTGTTAGCTACATGATACATGGCGTGTCAGGAGGTCTATTGACTTCTTATAATAGGAATCGAATGAAGACAGTGCATTTTCATTGGTGGGTTCTCACTGTCGTCGCAGGCTTTCAGCTTGGCGAGGCTTACAAGTGGTTTTCGGAGCGGAATTGGCTATTTGCGGAGCTTGCAAGAGAACGGCGAATTTAAATGTTATATAAATATTAGAAGACTCCTGTTAGAATAGTTGTTCTTACTCCAAGAAACTCGATTTTATTTCAAAATTAGCACCTGTGTGGGAACTTTGATAACTTGCCTTGGTCCTAAGTCTCTTGATTTCATTTTCAAGGTTAGATTTCTCGATCGTGTTCATATGTGTTTGATGTCATCTTTAAAGAAATTATTAGGTCCCCCAGCAGGCTACCCCCATCATCCCCAACTAAGGTTTCTGGAAATTCCATAATACTTTTCCTAGAAATCATGCCTTTTGCCTTTTAGCACTTTTAATTTAGCTTACCTTCGATATCAAAGCCTATGTTGTTTCCAACCCTGATGGTGATACATAAACACAATGGTCAAACACACAGAATTAGAGTCACTTTCTCTGAAGAGTTATTTTCTCTAGTATTTTAGCCATTTAAAAACCTATTGGGCACATCTATATTGGCTGCAGCACTGTACCCTTTTAACTAGCTTCCTTTAACTCTAGAAAACTTCATATTCTTCTATTATCAAGCTCCACATATCGACATCTTAATGTGGGACATCTTCATCGAGACCTATATCTATAGCAATGTGTTAGTGATAGTGACAACCACCGCAACTACCTAGCTCCAGTGGCATCCTGGCTACGCTACTGTGTTAGAACATTCAACATGTGCCATATTTCTCGTATTCTATGATAAATATCGAGCACGTCGCGATAGGCTCTGTAAGCTATGGTTTAAAAGGTGACTATATATAACTAAGTTTTATAAAATGTTCTCCCTCACTTTGTCATGTCAAGAAATTTACCTATGAAAGTCCATTATGACTGTAAGTCATCTTGTGTAAAAACCATGTCAAGTTACCTTCTCAATAATATATGAAAGGCAATCTCGCACACATTCAATTTGTCACTTCTCAGAAAATACACGTCTGAGATGCGGTAAAAATGCGGCTAAAAATATTGATTGCGTCGTCAGACTATTTCTATTCATCGAATATATCATTACATCACTATATATGTAGCGGGCTATGTTTTTGAGTCTTTCAAGAACTATATGCAGATGTGATAACAGCAACTTTGAACTAATAGTTACCCCGCGCACAAAGTTATAGGTGTTCTTGAGTCTTGGGAAAAAGCGAGTTGCTATATTTCACTAGGATTAACATTTCAAGACAGAGTTTGACCTCAACAGCCTAGTTTGTTTCTCAATTAAATAGTTGAATGGTGAATCTTCATAATTATATTTGAGGTAGGGGCCCAGATGTAAAAAGTGAACGTTGTAGTAACATGAAATATGCCGTTATTCTACCTGGAGCATAGTACTTGAATATAAAGTTTAACGAAATATCCAGAAACACCATTGTTAACATATCAACCACTAAAAGATAAGAGTAAGGATTTTTGTTATGTCCATGTAAATTCTGTGTAACTACAGATAGTTATGTTAGGGCTTGTGTACCGCTATGTCCAACCCTCGTCTGTATAATCAACTAGTTTCACAAGACTTTAGCAACGCCCAAACATAGGCACTAAGTCTCATAGAAATGATCAAAGTTTTATCATTTCATTAATATATATCCAGTCCGAAGACCCTCACACTGTACAGCCCTTCTCAATGCCTAGTCAAACTGCCGCGCAAGCCGTACTCCAACCCTGCCTTGCCAAACTCCTCATCCACAACCACACCCCTCCCCGCCTCACCCTCGTTGTCGAATCCATCACATGGCTAGATATCCCAGATGTATCAATGCCAGCAGCTAGACTAGTTTTAACAGATGGCGAGCTATCAATCTAAGCACTGGTTAGAAGGGAGGGCTTGGGTGTTATCAGAAGTGGTGATGTCGAAGAGGGAACAATCATGGAAGTTAAAGGGTATGAGATCATCTTCAGGGAAGGTGGCGATAGTGGGAAGATTGGGGTTTGTTTGGAGGTTGGAGACATAAAGACGATAAGGAATTAGGTGGTGCGAGAGATGGTACGGAAAATGAAGAGGAAGAAATGATAGAGACGGATGAAATTCGGATGATATCAAGCATGGACAGTTTCAGCGACATACAGTTCAACGAGTCTTTCAAACTACTAAACCAAGAAGAATTCTGCCAATCCATCTACCCGCCCCTATGATATCCCAAGCCGAAACCTCAATCATCCCTATCGAGTGTCCCTCAAGCCGATCTTGTCCAATTACCTACGATCCCCGTGAGCATCTCCACATACAAACTCAATCTCCCTACAACTACAAATCCTACCACCATTTTCCGCAACTGATAATCAGTATCATCAATTCCCCTGAAACTAACAACACTCACATCAATATCCTACCTCCCATATAAAACCAACTGGTCCCTCTCAGCAATCGTCATCTTCACTCATATCTACCCTGTTGAACCCGAGGCACTCGCTTCGTTACGGCACGTTTGTCGCATTGTTGATCTGTCGATATCTTGATATGTCTGGCTAACGATATTTCTCGAACTTGAGTCATTTACGCCAAATGTTGGCGAGTTGTTATTTCTGGGCGGAATTAAGAATCATGGCTATGAATGAGGCAATGTCAATGAGTACGAAAGTGATAGACTCAAAAGTAGCAGGTGGTGGTGGAGTGAGAGTGAGCTAAAGGGGTTTAAAGACTAGTGCAATTATAAAGAGGATAGATATTGGTGGAACACTTGCGTAAAGAAGAATAGTGTGCCAAGATATACAAAGGAAATTTACATTATTATGTAAGCATGCAGTGATGCTCATTGATGGCAGATATATTACCAACTGAATGTGATAACTAAATATTCCCAACGCCGACTAATAATCCCAATAATAGAAAAAAACAATATCAACAATCCCAGACATCAACATTTGGTTCAGGTACTGATCGCTTCTCTTTCAACCTTTTTCTTCCTTAAATCACGATCCTCCTTTCAACCCATCCACCCTTCCCCTTCCACGCCATCATTACCAATCCACACGCTACCCAAACTGTCCCCGTCATCTCCCAAAACGTCTCCGCATAACACCTAGTCCCATAACAAAAGATAGCTCCAGGGCCCCCGGCCTCTTCGGCGCCCTTCTGGTAAACCCCCGAGTAGACTAAACCCCAAAAAGTCGACCCCAACGCTGGCAACATCGCAACAATACCCCAGTTCGTAGCAAAGTTCTCCACGCCCCAAATGATCGTGATGATTATAGGGGTCAGCGAGAAGACTGCACCGTACCCGGCGCCGACAAGGGAGGTTACGAGCCAGAAGCGGGAACTGTGGTTTTGGATTAGGCCTGAGGCAAGGAGCAAGAGACCGATGGAGAGTATGGCGGAAAATGTCAGGAGGAAGACAATACGCGAGACGGTACGGCGGCGAGGTGGCAGAGTTCCAGAATTGTCGAGCTGCATATGAGCAGCGGCAGGAGCAGGCGCGATGATATCGGTGAGAGAACCAGTCAAGAGACGAGACGCGGTACTCGTAATACTAAGAATCGACACATGGGTAGCTGGCGAGGTTCCGAATGCAGAAATGTATCCGGGGGTCATCGGGGGGTCTAAGGAGGCAATGACAGTACCGAGGTTGTTGGTAAAGGCTTCGCCAGGGCCAATAATTAGAAGGAATCCGATGGCAAATAGCCACATGGTGCGGTCTTGGAGAAAGCTCTTGGTCTCGGCGTTGAGGACCCAGGATTTGCGATCTTCGGTTGCAGGGAAAGCAACGGTGGATACGGACTCGGCATCGGCTGGGACCGAGTTGAAGGAGCCGTAGGTAGACTGAGGGTCGCGGGAAAGCAAAGGAGGCTCTAAGAAGCCGCTGCGCTCGAGCTCCTCGGCGGCTTCATCGATGATTTCGTCTTCATCAATGACACGCAGGGTAAAGGCACCAGCGATACCGACGAAGAACAACAGAATGCCCAGGAAAATGAAGTAGTGGAACACATCTAGTTCTGCCGGCAGCATGATTCCTCTAGGTGCCGTGCTAAAGAACCGGCTCCCAACCTGACTCAGCCAGATCCCCGAAAGGCCGAAGCCCGCAATAGGAGACGAAAGCGTCAAGCCCCGATGCCGTCCCTTGCCAAAGTTCTTGGCGCAAGTAGCGACAGCAGAGAGGTACATGGCAGATGTAGCAACACCTATGCTAACAAAGGCGAACACCATCAAGAAATAAAACCATACAGGTCCCGAGCCCTCATCTTTACTCTGAGCAACAGCATCAACATAGCGATAGACGCCTGCAGCCAAGCCATAGCCAGCACCAAAAAGGACAGCAGCAAGGAGGGACAACGGGACAGTACCATGACGGTCACAAATGTACCCAAGAACAGGGACGGGAAGATACAAAGCCACAGAGCTCCCGATGGCAACTCCGTTAACCTGAAGCTGCGTGTACCGTAGCCTCTCCTGGAAGATATGCCCATACAGTGAAAATACCGTAATGGACCCGGCGCATAACGAAGTCAGGACCGCTACGACAAATGTGGCGAGGCGCGCGCAGTTGACTGTGCTGCTAGTTGTTGATAGTGTCGAGGTTGTCGAGGTTGTCGTGGATGGCAGAGTGTCAATAGAGGCCAGGCTGCCGGAGGACGGCCGGCCGGCGGGGGATGTCATGTCTTAATGAGGGGTGGTGGGAGGTAGTGGGCGATAATGACTTTAGGTTTGGGTCCGTGTTGGGTATTGCGTCATTACTGAAGGAGGCGTGAATCTGATGCGATGAGACAACAAATAAGGCGGTTTAGTCGCTTTTTACAATAAGTTTCCACGTATTTTTATGGATATAGATAGAGATGGGTACGGAAATTCCAGAAAAGGAGTTGAGCAGGTATCGTGATTCGGCGCCGCATTGTCGCAAGATGAAATGGGCCCTTAATTAGTCTGACTTTCAAAGGTGCAGACGTCACTGAACCATGGGCATCGTAGATGCAGGGTTTATTATTAGCCGATGGTACTCCGGTCATGTGTGTCACAAAGAATATAAAAGTCACGTGACTCTGACCGGCGAATGTGTACTTCTTGTGATTGGGCGATAATGGACCGAGATACCTACAGAATTATTAATTTATATATTTGTGAAAGTTTTATCTTTGCTTCTAGTACTGTAGCTCAATTTTTGAATTGAGTATGTGACACAAGATCTATGACTCGGCGTGAATTTAAAACTGCCACTCTATGAACTGTCATTATCTTATCTTACTTAGGGTTAAAGGATAAACTAGAGAACCTGTCTTCACAAGATTTCAAAAGTCATCAGTAGTTATCAATTCTCACACATTTAGAACCCAATCTAATAGTATCATCTGTATAATTTGTATCAAGCGCTTAAAAACAATCACTGAGTTTTGTGAGACTCATATTGTTTCTCTCATCCCGATCGAGTACCTAATCTCTAACGTCAATATCAAGTTTTCTCGTCGCCCGTGATCACAGTATAACCTCCGCTAGCAGCCTCATCAGGCCTAATCCAAATCGAATTGATTTATATTGAATATTCTATTTTTACGCCATGGCGTCGTCCAATAAAGCGTCTGCTAAGCGTGGCAGCGAGTCTACCTCTGATAGCTCACCTAGCATTAAGCGTATCCGCTCCACACCTCCCCTTTCCCATTCGTCAGCCGCTCTCGCCTCTTTCGAGAAGATCCTTCCTACTCTCTCCAGTCTCGATCTTGATGTTGTCATCCATCTTGCTCAGAAGCGTCTTTTGGAAATCCGTGGGATGGCTACGCTTCCCTTGAACTTGTCATCCACATTGCCACTTACCTAGACATCCGCTCAGTCGTCCGCTGTGCTTCCACTTGCACAGCATGGCGGCGAATTTTCACGGCACCATCAATTGTCCGCGAGGTACAACGGATCTCTTTTCCTTTCCAGGATATCCGATCATGGACTGATCTCCTGACTTGCTTCCAAGTCCTGTATAGAAGATTGTTGAATATTGGTTGCATGGAGTGGGAGGTGACACGGCTAGGTGATATTCCCTCAGTAGCTAGACCAGGAACAGCCGTTACCTTAACCGAAAAGCAACGCGCTGCTCTGGCTGTTGTGGCTCGACGAGACTCACCCATGCCCCTGCTTCATAGCGATGATGCTAATGAGGAGGACAGTGTAGATCTGGAAGAAATTTGGGAAGACGAGGCTAATTCAGCCGACGATGGATGGGAGGATGATGATGAGCTGATGGTTGGACATCTCGATGAGTTGATAAACACATGGGAGATCGACCATCGGGTGAGCGAAGATTACTCGCTAACATGCGACGCTGAAGTTCTCAACGATCAGCGTATCATTATGTTCTACTATCAGCCGGAGGACAATTTCACATCCACAGTTTTCCGGTTCTTCGACTCCATCAATGGAACCTGGTATCATGAGCTGGAGACGTCTCGTAATTTTGAGTTGGTGCAACGAGGATTTACTGGAGATGTCGATTTTGCCGGGTCGTTCCCGTTGGTGTCATTCGCCGCTCCGGGCGAACTGATTGTCTGGAACTTTCAAGATGCCACGCTTCAAGTTGTCCCTTTCCCGGGCCCTTTGAAGAAGACATTCCACTTTGATACTCAGATTGCCGTTGCGTCTCAAGAGTCCGAGATTTCCTTTTACGATTGGTCTCAGACCCCAGTTCACTCTTCCAAGTTGAGATGCCATCTCAAGTTTATAGCGTCAGTGAAGATGAGAGACTACGTCAGTCTTCCAGGACTCCACACCTCACCGCTAGGAAAAGTCAGCCACGTGAATCACGAGGTCCTAAGAAATCCTCTTCACCCCCAAATTCACTACGTCTTCACCGTTTACCGCGTCAAAGAGCTTAAGGGCCTTCAAGGAGAGTGGGTCCAAGGTCCGGCCCACGCTCACATCGCCACACTGAGAAACTACGAAGTCGTTGACCAAGCCAGTGTCAAGTTCGTCAACACTATGCATCCCACTAGTCAAGGGTTCAACAACTGGTGGGAACTTCAGGCTTTCTTCACCGAAGGTCTCTATGCTCTCGGCCACGTCCACAACCCCAAGACCAACAAACCTGACTATGAACGCATGGTCACCTTCGACCTCGTCTCAGGGAAGCTCTCGACCTTGACCGTACCGTACGACAAGACCGCTGGCAGTCATCCGGGATCGCCCATTCTATTCAATGGCATCTCTTCCGATATCGAGTTCTTCCGCATGGACTCAGAGCCCTGCTTTGATACGTTAAAAGAAACCTTCAATGAAGTTCCTCCAGGTACTCGTATCCGCGCTGCGAGACCGCTATTCCTTCCTAGACAATATGGAAAGTTTATCGACTTCAGACAACCGCACGATGACATGCCAGTTGGCGATGATCATAGTGTCTCGACTTTGACGGCAGAGTATGCATTTGTGAACAGGTATCCAACGTATCTAGGGCCGCAGGAAGAGCCGCAGGAGGTTCCCAGTGGCCAAAGTTGCTAGCAGAGTAGACAAACAATTGTGTTTCAAAATTCATAGAACTAGATTTAATAGTGACTGTAATCGAAATTTTATATTTATTCTCTATTTTTATGCTTTCAAGTGCTGAACTCTACGACGGACTCTGTTACTATGAGATATGATAAATAAGCAAAACAATAGTGATATCACAAAAACAAATATCCTTCCCTTCCTTCCACCCCAAACTTTATCTCCACCTTTCCCCAGAGCTCACTCCCGGGTCAACCTCCACTTGGAAATGGGCTGCTCGTAGTGCTGAGTGAAGTCGTATCTCACACTGTTGAACATCAGCTGCATCTCTTTGCTCAATACCTTGTCCGTCTCCGCCTTCTTCACACCCTGCAAAAAGTCATCACGGCTAAAACGGGTCTCAGGCTCCTCGTCGGCGACACGGCGGAAGTTCTCTTGCGAGACAACATCGATAATCTGCTTGTACTTCTCAATGCGCACCTTGCTATACGTATCGAGAATCTCCTCATCGGCAGTACCATTGTGGATACCAAGAAAACAGTCGAATAGACCGCCGACGTCAACGAAGCCACCGGTGATCCCCAGGCCACCCCACGGGTTGCACACGTGCGCGGCATCGGCAACTAGCAAGACCTTCCCTTGTGGAACGCCGGGGCACATCTTTGGTGCATTTTGTAGGGAGAGATATTGGTGAGCTTGTACTCGGAGGGCTCCGGGTGCCCGGGGAGCAGTTGGCGGAACTTCTCGGGTTGCCGGGTGAGGATTTCTTCGGTGGATAGGCCGGTGGGCTCGCCATAAGTGACACGATAGAGGCCGTCATTGCTAATGCGGCAAGCCATGAAGAATTCAGTGGGATGAATGACGAAGTTGATATCATGCCAGCCAAACTTTTCGGCGAAGGGGTAGTAGACCTGAGGGTGGGTTATTATTGGAAAGGTTTTAGGGTTTTATTGGGATAGTCTCTTACATTAGTGGCGACGATCTGGCGGTCCCAGGTGAAGCCGGGGAAACCTTCATCCCCAAAGAGGCAGCGACGGACCGCAGACCTAGCACCGTCAGCGCCGATGACATAGCTAGCAGTGAACTTCTTCGGGCCCACCTCTGTCTCCGCAATAACAAACGCCTCACCATTCTCCTCACCAACCTCAACAACTTTATGCCCCCACTTAATCTCCCCTCTCCACTTCCCCGTGAACTCCTCCGCTATTAACTCATCTAACTCATGCAGTCCCAGGCACGCCGCGCGCAAATCCTCCCCATCGATATTCTGCATCACGGAGCAATCAAGCTGGGCGATGATGTCGTGAGACCCGGGAAGGCGCCAGGACATGGTGGTGAGTGAGAAGCCGGCAGAGCGGATAGCGGAGAGGATGCCGGCACGCCCAAGGTCAGGTATTGCGGCGCCTCCGTAAACGGCAGCGCGAGGTTGGGAGTTAAGGGTGTGGGCGGCTTCAAGGAGGGTGACGGGTATGGATTGTTGGGAGAGGAGGAGAGAGAGAAGGAGTCCGGCGGGGCCGGCGCCGACGATGATGATGGATTTTATGGGGGTGAGAGAAGACATTGTGAATGGGTAAATGGGTGAATATGAAAGTAATGAGAAATACCAAGTATCGTGAAGATCGGGGTGGGGATGTTTGACGTTATATACAAAATGGTTGAAGTCCCGCCAGTCTGATCGAGCAAAGAGTTTTATGTTGCAATACTAGCGTCCAACTATCAACACTAGTTCCAACATATCCTCCCCCTCCCCACAGAATCCCCAATCCCTCCTTTCCCATCTCGACAACCTTTCCCAAAATATTCACCCCCACTCGCCCGTGTTTGCATTATAGGTTCCAGCAACGTGGTTGGCCATGCGGGGACGTTACTGTAGAGAGTGGCATCGAGCCCTTGGACGGTGTCCAGGCACCGGCGATGAGACATCGGGGTTTTTCTATCGGGAGTGGAAGACCGAGGGTTGGCGCTAAATGAAGGGTGTTAAGATTGGTAGTATTAAGTAGTAGTGTGATTAGTGGGAACATGCGATAAGTCATTGCAAATTTGAATGAATATGGAGATATCTTCGATATCGTGAGGTTTAGTTTTTGTGGGGATAATAAAAATGTCCAATCCCATACTTTCCTTTTATTGGACTGAGGTTGATTTAAGCGACTTCAATTTTTGTAGTTAGATTCATTATTAAATATGATGCTCATTAGGGTTATATAAATAACAGGGTTCCAACCACGCGCAAACTATATCCGACTCCGGGTGACTCTATTATCAATGACTCTTAGGCTTCAAGGCGAGATCTAGATTACAGGCAACAATTCTCGCACGACAATCGATAATGGGAGCGAGGAGCTTGCAAGATGGTAGGATTGTGTCCATGCACGCTGGTGAAAGGAGAATTGATTTCATTGATGGCGATGTACGGTCGACATGGGAGTCTGAGCGGACGATCCTCGATTTTGGTCGTGGATGTGTTTCATATTGGCGCCACTTCTTTTGTACGGATTTGATGAGTTGTCATGTTTGGTGCTGGTAGCATTGGTGAGTATGGAGAAGTACATGAAGCGTATGGACAATTTCATGGAATTAATATTTCACTTACATATTTGATTGGCTTTAGAATTGCTTCTTTTGGTGTGAGTACGTTTCTGGAACAGGGAACGTGATAGCAATGTGACAGGTATTCGTATTCATCACACATACTTTCTCGTCTTTTTGACCACGACCATGATATGACAGCATCGTAATACACCCAGTGTTATTAGGGACCATAATGATATTGAATCAGATCGCTCTATGATCGCTTACACAAACAATCTCCAATCTCGCGTTCCAATAAACAAAACTTGCATATGCGCCATGGCCATTGCCCTGCAATCAGAGTTAGATATCTAGTGGGCGTCTGCAAGTCATTCAACCTCGTCTTAGCGACTCCAATCTCAATTGGCTGGTCACTGACTTGACGGGCCATGTCTACATTGTCTGATGGAATACGAGCAGTGTAAAGACCATGAATATAAAATTATAGCACTGTTCGGTTTAAGTGCCTGCATATCTATATCGAATAACAAGCTGCGCTGGGTGGCGTATTAATGCAACCTGTGTCTCAGCAACATTATCGACATTAGACTTACACGTGCAAAGAACTAGTGGCTTAATATTCTGATATTTCAAGATATCAGGACATCTCGTATTATCACCACGAAAACATCGTTTAAAATATCACCATTCACGATTAAATTCCCTACCCTTACTCGACTACCAGAGACTCATTATCTCTTTCCATCAGTACCCTATACTAGATCACATTTGCACTAGCTTCAGAAATATACGTACGCTGTAGAAAGCTGATTGGTGCGCTGCAAATTTGGAATGTCTGCCGAGAACAGGGAATTTTGAAGCTGTTTTGACTACACCTCCTAACCCCTTGTTGCATAACATGGAAGTCATTATATTAAGAATTCAAAAGTTCACCATGGTTTCATGATCACGACGATACAGAATAGAGCTTTACATGAATCAACAAGCTCTATATTTTCATAATATATAATGCCATCATATAGCCTTGTCTCCAACCAGCACTCTCAAACTGCAGTTCCGGCTCTACGCCACGTTTAATGCTCGTGATGCTCCTAGAAAAGAACCCAATAAAAGAAGGAAAGAACAACATGCAAAAATTCTCGTTCTTTCCGAATATAGCCCCAAGAGAATTCACGCTGTCTAACTAATCAACGTGAAAGAAAATCCACATAATCTCACCTCCTTTTTTCTCTTGAGATACTAATCAAATACCACCTCCATCTTGATCCAGCTATTCGCCTGTCCACCGCCGGAATCCCTTCGCTTCAATCTCCTGGATTTCCATCATCCGACTGTCTTCTCTCAACATAATACCCATTCCTTGACGACACCACCTTTCTTCCTTCGCTGGAGGCGTATAAGCTATACATCGCGTGCGAACGAAGATTCTGTCACAAAACCCCTGTGGATTGCAGACTCCGGTGCAGATTTTTGACGCCGATGGACATCTGACGCAGCATTTTAAATTCCTGCGCCCTAAATCCTGCAAAGTTCATTTTAAAAGGTTCGTTTGGTCATATAGGTTTTGTTGGACATGTAAATTCGATGTTTTGGAAGGCTTATCATTCGTAATTCGGCGTAATACGGCTAATTATGGTCGTTGGTACGGTCCCTCGGAATGGCTGACCTAACGGAAACTTTGATTTGCGGGATGGGGGCTTGTCATTTAAAATATGCGGTGGGGAATCGTTCACAGACTGTGGGGGCAACCGAAGTTCTGTTGATGTCTACGGTCAAGTAACCCGCCAGTCATCACCATTATCAACCTATCAACCGTTTATGGTCATGATTCAGATAGTCTGAAGCCTGTTGATAGTCATTTTTCTGCTTGCATCCTCACATTACCTGTGCTCTGTTCAATCAGTTCGTGAAATTTACCGGATGTTCATCAGCCTAAGATGACAAGCCCCGAACATCCCCTTCAATGATTCTGTGAATTGCAGACTGACGTCAGATATCCGCATTTCATAGTTGTCCCGAACGTCTTTAGACTGTGCCCGATTCGCCCATTTCCTACTCTTTTAGCTGCCCATTATCCGGAATAGTACCCGAACTGCATATACTTGCAAGATTGGCTTGGGAAATCTCCCACCTGGACTTGCAGGATCAAATTAACCACACTTCAACTCCCTTTAATAAAGCGCCGAACTCTTAGTGTGGCCCTCCATTACTCACTTTGCTTGAAGGGTCCCTACATCAATAGGCTTTGATACTACTTCCGATTGGGTCCTTGATAATCTTTCTTTATCTAATCAACACATCTTGGTTAGTGCTTTCACAAATAAGAATTGTAAACCACAACATTTCTTCCGAGCTTCAGACTGATGTTAGTTACAACTAAGATACCACAGCTTTATCCTACACTTTCTGTTATACCCAACCACCATTATCATATCTAGGCTGCTTGAATGTGCTACTTGTGTGTTCCACCCAGCAGTCTCATCATTCGCCCCCAGGCTAAAGATTAACAACTGACTTATCCCAACCATTCGCAAGGACACCCTCGTTGTTCGTTGGTGTAAGGATCACATACACATCCACTTTACACTTTATCTTATTCACATTCGCCAACGGTACACCTATTTGACGTGAGCAACTTTTTCTGGGCCACAGGAAACTGTATTTAGAGCCAGTCCCCTGCTAACTGTTACTTTTGAACAGTATAGTGCTCGGATTTGGCTGGCTGGACATTGTTCGTTGTTGTGTATTTATTGACGTCTCCTATCTTCTAAATCTTTGGAGTTTATCCCTTTTAATATTTTATTTCCATTCTTTTTATTCCCTGGAGGTTTCCAGCTCGAAATTCGTTCACTTTCGCCTGGCTATTGGTTGCAAAAGCTGCAAGTTCAAGAAATCAACTCACACTCCCACCGCACGCGGAAGATAGCTTCTGCCCTGCGCACCGATTGCTACTTCGTGTCCCTGCGGCATTTACTCCTTCTCTGGTTCTCAATCGCTGTCTTGACTCCCAAATTTACCGATTTGGCTTGGGCTAAATCTCGCCTTTATTTGCACATTCAGCTTCGCCTTCATTCCCTTTTTCCACACACGTTCAAGGCCCCCTGTATATAAATACTCGTTTCGAGAGCAAGACCTTTGATCAAACCTCACATCAGCCATACGCAACGGACTCTTACCACGTCGTGATACCCTCAGGGCTTGTCTATTGACTGATCTGTTCCTGACTGTGTCTGGTGTCCCCTGGCTCCTCTTGCATTCACTCCCTGGTCCTCTGCAGTCTGTCCCGGCTTTCTTCTGTTCCTTCTGAGCCTTTCGGTGCAGTGAAGAACGCTCATCATCCAACTTCTCACCAACACGCTACCGTTATCTCACATCCTCAGATCTTAAGCCACTTGTCGCTTTCTTGGGGTTGCAGTAGCTTCGACCTGCGCTCTGTGCATTGTGCTTGCTACATGCTGTGCTGTGCTCTTGGTGCATTATTATTGCTTTCTGTGACTTATGCTCTATCCAACTCATCCGCTTGACCCAAGCACATTTTCGCATAGGAGCGACCTGATCTCTTCGACCTTGCTGACTGATTACCACCACTCTCGCTCAACCTTTTCCAACGCCCGGGCACTCGCCTCACACTCTTTTTCTTTGGGTTTACCTGTGCCTGTCCGTCGCGAGCGAGAGTAGCAGAGATACTGCGACCGGGCCTATCCTGTCCCTGACGTGCTTATTTTTGCTTGGACTCTCACTACCCGCGAACCTGAATTGTCCGTCGTCTTTCTCTTTTGAGTAGTGGTCTCAGGCCCTTATTCTTTTCCTTTTCCTTTTCTTTTGCCATGGGGACTTCTCCGCCACAGTCACCTTTGTCTTTCGGACGTCCTATGAGTGCACTTGTTCGCCAAACACAATCTCCGATGACCGCTCCGCGAAGCACAAGCCGGCAGAGTATGCAGTCGGCCAAACCTGCCGGCACCGGTAGTCGCGCCTCTGACGAGGATAACCGTACTGCGGTCCGAGTTGGTATTGTCATCTTTCCTTTGTTCTCTTGCCCTATACCCCCGATATCCGTTCTGTTAAGAGTTCGCTATATACGCCATATTCCGATGAATCGTTTTGAATAGACACTCTATGAGCATCTTTTCTGCATTCTGGAGTGCTACCTTTCCTGCTACAAGGGCTTGCAGAGAAACAAAGATTGGAAGACGAGATATTGCCAAGTGTAACGGCTGGTGTAATTTGCGATCATTCAGAATTTGGTAGCAAGACATGACTTTTCTTCGACGTCTTGTATCCATCAGATACTGTTATCAATTATTGGACTAACGGAGACAAAGCTACAATCTCATCTTTCAGTTCTTTGCGCACTATGGCACAACATGGCTTCCTCTGAAACCCATCATACTGTCATACCATGGAATTGTCTGAAGACCACTTTAAGCTAACTTTGTGTCCCTTTTTCAGCTGTGCGTGTCCGCCCGCCACTCAAATCTACCGATCCGGGTTATGAGCTTATCCCGCAAAGATTCCAAAAAGCTATGGTACATGTTACCTCCAACACAAACCT
Organism: Meredithiella fracta; assembly: GCA_023677585.1. Classification (NCBI taxonomy): domain Eukaryota; kingdom Fungi; phylum Ascomycota; class Sordariomycetes; order Microascales; family Ceratocystidaceae; genus Meredithiella; species Meredithiella fracta. Next base: position 1,406,218 of record JAGXCV010000007.1, read on the forward strand.
TTCTATCGATTCACCACAAGGCCGGAAGCTGTTCGTTTTTGATCGCGTCTTTGGCCCCGAAATTGGCCAGGACGGCATCTGGGAGTATGTTAGCGATAGTGTAGCCTCCTTCCTCCAGGGCTACAATGTCTCTGTCTTGGCCTATGGCCAATCAGGTGCCGGAAAGTCGTTCACTATGGGTACCTCCGGTGCTCTCGAACAAGAGGATATTCACCTTATGGGTAAGTGTTCGAAGTCACATAAATTAAAAAGACACCGAGATAGTACTTGGTTGAGCGCGTATGTGAAGTTGATCTTGAATTTCACTGAATACTGACCATGGCCGTTTTGTTAACTTTTAGGTGTTATTCCTCGTGCCGCCACTGCTCTTTTCGAGGACCTCGATACCAGAAACCGTTCCAACAAACAGTCAAATCGTGGCTCCATGTTACATCTCAGATCTCCTGTCCGCTACCCGAATGCGGGGGCTAGCTTAGGTGACCGTGACTGGTCACTAAAGGCTACTTATGTCGAAATTTACAACGAACAACTGCGGGATCTGCTTGCCCCTGAACATATGTCATCATACGACCGTAGCCAAGTCAACATCCGCGAGGACACAAAGGAAACATTATTCTGACGGGACTCACTCAAGTCGATATTAACAGTATCGAGGATCTTATGAGTGCCCTCGCTTTTGGTTCGGCTATCAGACAAACTGACGCAACTGCTATCAATGCTAAGTCGTCTCGTTCTCACGCAGTGTTCTCTTTGAATCTCGTTCAACGCAAGTCTAAAGCCGCCAGTGGTCCCGGCGAGCGTCGCAATTCTATGCCTGTCGAGTCTATGTCTGCTACTACTGAAATCATGATGACTACGGATAGTAAAATGCACTTTGTTGATTTGGCCGGAAGTGAACGTCTGAAAAATACTGGTGCGCAAGGTGAGCGTGCTAAGGAGGGTATTTCAATCAATGCTGGTCTGGCTGCTTTGGGAAAGGTCATTTCTGAACTTTCCAAGCGTCAAGCTGGTTCCCACGTTTCATATCGTGACTCGAAACTTACGCGCCTGTTGCAAGATTCACTTGGTGGTAATGCCATCACGTACATGATTGCTTGTGTAACGCCACCCGAGTTCCACTTGAGCGAAACTCTGAACACTGTTCAGTACGCTCAGCGTGCGCGTGCGATTCAAAGCAAGCCTCGCATTCAGCGGGTTGAAGAGAGTAGTGATAAACACGCCATTATTGAGCGCCTTAAGGCCGAAGTTGCTTTCCTGCGTGAGCAGATCAGAAGTGCTGAGCGCTCGGTCGCGGACCGCCGCAACCCGTCTAGCGATCGTAGTGAGCGTCCCAGCGAGCGCGAAGTGGAACTTCAGAACCAACTTCTCGATTTGCAAGAAAACTACACGGCGCTCAGCAGCCGTAACCAGCGTCTTATTTCAGAAATGGCTAAGGCCCGCGATCATGAAGAGATGCAGAATGAGTTGTTGCAGAACCGCGAGGAGCAGTCCGAAATCTCGGTGACGGAGCGCTTGCAGCGGTCTAACAACTTTGCGCAGGCGGTTGAGAACATTGTAACTGAGTACGAAAAAACTATTCAGACGCTCGAGATTTCTCTTTCCAGCACCCGCGGTACCCTTTCGACTACCGAGGCCAACCTTCTTGAGAAGGAGACTAAGTGTGCCTACCTTGACACCTTAAACTCTCAACTCCAGGCTCGTCTTAGCAAGTTGATGGAACGCGAGTCTAGTACTGAGAGCTACCTCCACGATCTCGAGGCTAAACTCGATGGCCACACTTCTGGCGAAGAAAAGAATGCCACTCTCATTGTCGAATTGCGCAAGGAGATTGCTCGTGTTCGCGAGAATGAGGCTACCGCCGAGGACTATATCTCCACTCTTGAGGAGCGTCTAGCCGAGGCTGATCAGGATGCTGAGTTAATGCAGCGTGAGATGGACCGCCTTGAGCAGGTCATTGAGCGCCAGCGTAGTCTGGGCAAGCTTGACTCTCTTCTTTACGAGCTTGATCACATCCAGGGCGATAGCCGTCCCGAGTCTGTCATTAGCGAAGCACCTAACGGGCACGGTCGCCGCCGGTCTTCGGTTCGCTCTCGCGGACAGAGTAATGTCAGCCGTCACAATATTCCGGATGCCATCTTCGAGGACAAGGAGCGTATCCAGGAGATGGGTCGCATTCCTGAGGAAGCCATCGAGATTACCACTGTGAAGAGCCATCTTAACGCCGAGAATCCCGATGACTACCTTCCTCAGAGCCCTGCCCAGTCCAAGTTTGTTGCTGATAAACTCGAGTCCGTCACTCAGGAACTTATCGACTTGCGCGTTGAGCACGAGTCGACTCGCACTGAGATCGATCATGTTACCCAGAAGTATGAGGAGGCTCTTCGTGCCTTAGCCGAGCTACAGGATATCGTTGATGAGACCCGCCACACTGACACTCGTCCCCGTGACTCCATCATCTCGATAATGTCTCCTACCAGCACCCGTCCCGATTCAATGATGTTTGACCGCTCAAGCGGCTTCAAGTCCAACAGCCACTCTTCTATTGCGAGATCTCTGTCTTCGGAGCTGTCTTCTGCGCTCGACGCTCCTGATTTGGACGCTGACAGCGCCGATACTGCGAAGATGGACATGGTTCACTCCACTGTTGCTCAAGTTATGCCATCGGAGGAGGATGAGATCCAAACCACTACGCTTGAGCTTCGCTCCACTGATGCTGCTGTTGAAGTTTCTTCCATTCGTGGCGAGCGCAGTAGCCCTACCATATCCGCTTCTGCTATTGCCGAGGCCAAGGCTGCGAACGCTGCTTTGGTCAAGGAGATTGATGCCCTGAAGAACATTGCCGCTATTAAGGCTGCTGCTGAAGAGGAGCTTGCTTCCAAGTACAAGGAACTTGAGTCCAGGCACCACGAAACCCTTGACATTGTGGAAGAGCTCAAGACTGATCTCAGCAAGGCGCGGGCAGTTGAAGCTAGCTCTCCTCGCACATCTGCCCCGGTTATTCGCCGTAAGTCTAGTCAGAGTGTGATGATTATGGAGCGGGCTCACCGCTCATTTGCTTCCTTGCGTAACATTGCGGCAGACAAATTCTCTAACGACCCCGATGTCATGCAAAACTTTGAGCTTAACCTTAATGCAGCTATGCACGAGTTGCACGTTCGGTCGACTCGTATCCAGGAGTTGGAAGCAGATGTGCAGGTGGCCAAGAAGGAGATGGAGACTAAGATGACGATTATTACGGGCCTAACTCGCGAACGCAGCAGTCTTAAGGCGTCGCCGCGGGACATGTCGATGGTATCAACCCTTCGTGATCAACTTGAGCAGACTGAGTCTCGCCTGAAGCAGATGGCTCAGCAGCATGATGCACGCGAGAAGGAGCTTGTCATTCAGCTGGATGGTTTAAAGCGTGCCCTTGAGCAGCAGCAGAAACTGAATGCTTCTCACGACTTGGATGCTCCGTCCCAGGAGGTTATTGCGCAGAACGCGCAAGTCATTGCTCGTCTGGAAGCTGAGCTCAAGGTTTGGGAGGGTAAACATGCCAAGGCCTTAGAGACTATGCAGCAGAGCGAGGTTAACATGAAGCTGACCATCGAGGAACTCGAGAACCAGCTCACCGCTGTCAACAACAAGCTGCAGACTTACCATGCTGAGGCCAATGTTTCGTCTCTGTCGGACAAGGAGCGTGACTTGGTTGGTGTGCTGCGTACTGAGATTGATGAGTATAAGGCTATTGTCAACTCCAATGCTTCGGCGATGTCTGGTCTTGAGGGTACTGTCAACGGTGCTAGACATGAGCTTGGTACCATGTCTAAGGAGCATGAGGTTGTGAAGCACGAACTTGGTGCTCACCAGGAGCTTGTTGCCGCTCTTGAGGCTCAGGTTGCTGCTCATCAAAACGAGATTAATGTACACATGAACAAGCTCAACGAGATCCGTATGCAGCAGAGTCGCGAGGTGGATGAGATGCGGATTGCTGAGCAGAAGGGCTACGAGGAGCAGCTCGAGGTGTTGCTCAATGAACATGCTGAGACCATCCGGATTCTGGAGAGCGAACTTGCTACTGCTCGTGAGGACATGGTGTCTATTGCCCACCAGGTCGCGTACGCCCTGGGCGTGCCCGTTTCTCTGGAGCAGCTTGCGGATCGCATTGAGGAGCTCATTGCGGAGCGCCAGACTCTTGCGGCTTCTGTCGGTAAGGCTGGCGAGCTCGAGGGTCGCGTGTCTTCTCTGGATGCCGAGGTGTCGACTCTGCGCAGGGAGCTCAGTGCTGCCAAGGCCGAGCTTGCTGATCTGATTCCTTGTGAACAGGGCGAGATTGGCACCAAATCGGTCCCCGAACAATTGATTGTCGTCAAGAAGCGTTTGACAGATCTTAACATGAACAACCAGAAGAACCTCAACCTGGTTCAGGAGCTCGAGGATCAGCTTCAGGCTAACTTTGATCAAGCGCAGATAGCCAGCAACAGACTGTCGACTTTGCAATCGGAGCGCCAGATACAGCTTGAGGAGGCTACCTCGGCTAAGGCCATGATCCAGGTTGAGCTTGAGACTATCCGTGAGGAGTACGCTCAGCTCCAAGGCAAACTTGATGATGCTCAGAAGGCTGCTTCAGAGACTGTTGCTACCATGAACTCTGTCGCGCCCCCGCCATCGACTCCTCTTCCTCCGGTTCCAAACCGTGAATCGGCGACGCAAGCCAAGATCTCATCGCTCATTCAGATGCAGGAGGACCAGGAGGCCAAGATCACAACGCTGCAGAAGCACCTGACAGCGGAGAGACAGATGACTGCCACTCTTGAGGAGGCGTTATCTGACCTCGAGGGACAGACCAAGAAGCTGCGGTCGGATGCGGACAATTGGCGCAAGCGGGCGACGGAGCTCGAGGCAGAGATCAAGGAGCTCAAGGAGAGACAACAACAAACCCAGGCGATGGACAACCGGTGGAGCGTTCATGTTGAGGAGGAACGTAAGAAAAGACAGGAGGCGGAGGCGGCGCGAGCGCGTCTTGAGGAGCGGATGAATGCGATTTCGTCGGCGAAGAAGAAGAAAAAGGGATCGCTGAATTGCTTTTAGAAGATAGCAGGCGCAATGGTATCGGATTCTTCTTTGGGGACTCGGGGAAAGCAGCTGAGTCGGAGTGGTGGGGTAGACGGAGATGTGGTGTTGGTTGTCTGGGTCCTAAGTGTCTCTGTGTGTCTGTTGGCTATTTTTGTAGTGGCTGTCGATCGGTATCGGGTGCATGGGTATCCGTTTAGTCAACATGAACATAACCCGTTGATGGTGGCATTACCCATGGCCATCCGGACGCTGATCGGAGACGGGACGGGATTACTTGTGGAGTGGATGTCGGATTGATGAATTCGGTGAATGGAAGTACTCAATGACCGTTATGAGCAGGTCGTTTGTTTTTCGGTTGTTGATCTTTTGACTTTTTCTTGTTATTTTCTTTGGATTGCTGGAGTTTTATCTTGGGATCTTTTTGCTGTTCTCTTTTTCTTGGTTTTATTTTCTCTCTTCGATTCTTCTGACTTGTCTTTTATTTTATTTTTCTTAGTTTGACGATATCTTGGGAGAAAAATCTTGGTATTTTTGTTGGCTAAGGTTTTCTTGTATCTTATTCTTGAAGTTGATTCCCCGAATTTGATTGGAGGATGAGTGGAATTTTTTTTGCGTTTTGCGTTTTGCGTTTGGCTATATTTTTATTATGATATTTGAACTTATCGTTATTTTCTGAAGATTTGCTGCTGCTATATAATGTTTATTATGTGATGTGGGTATATAAGTATGTGTATCTTGGTTATTTAAACATTGTCATCTCCTCCGGAAGAACGAATCCAACGTCTGCTGCCTTCCATCATGCGCCGCACTCCCAATTCCTCCCTTCGTCTTCACCAACCCCTTCAAATGCTCATCACAGTTCGTACCAACCAGAGCCAACTTAACATCATCTACCCCATCGATCTCAAAGCAAAACTGAATATATGCCGTATTGCCCAGAGATCCACCCTTCCTCAACGTCTCTGCATATACCCCAGCGCCCCATTTCTCATCAATTAACTTTGCCAACTCCTTGATGATGACTCCGTGGGAGACAACCGCCGTCAGAATCATCGGCTCATCGGGTGGCCCAAGGTCGGTGATCCTCTGGGCGTAATTATTCACCATTGGGCCCAGGTATCTATCAATGAATTCCCCTGCTCTCATACTTAAACTCTCCATGCTCTCTGCGGTATCTGAAACCTTGACATCTTGCTTTGCACGGAAACTCTTGCCTTCAAGTTCACCAAAGTCCCGCTCGGCTAACAGCGCTGTCGTGTTAATCGGCGGGGAGAAAAATGGGACGGCGATGGGAGTTGCCGTTGACTGAGCGCGTTGGAGGGGTGATGCGAAGATGGTTCGCAGGAGACCGTAGGTGGCGATGTGAGTAGTTGATGAGAGGTGGGCGGTGAGGCGGGTGGTTTGGAGGAAGCCGTGGGAGGTCAGGGGAGCGTTGAGGGTGCCGGCGCTGACGGTTTGTTAGTATGGAGATTAAGTGGGCAGAATGGAGAGAATGACTGACTAGATTCCTTTGACGTTGTCGGTGGATTCGGCGTGGCGGATGAGGAGGAGCGTGAGGTGCATTGTTGCGCTTTGTTGGTGGGGTGGAATGACGGGAGGATTTTATAGGAGGGGGGCGGTAGGAGGGATGTTAACTTCTCTGCATATTCCAAGGCCAAGATTTGGTGATATGGCAATGTCAAAAGTGGCCCTTAGTGGTTCATAAATTCATGACTCGATGGATCTCTAAAAAGTAAAGGACAATCATCGTTACTTAAAATTGCACTCCTCCTGAAATACACACTCAGATGAACGTTATGCATCTCCCGGCCTCCAAGCCAGGATCCTTCTTCTTACAGAGCCTATAGTGAAATACCAAACAGGGGTCTAAGTGATCTTTTGATGATGTCACGTGATGGCGCGTTTGGAGGGTTGATGCCTAAAGTGGTAGATTGTTGGGGAGCAGGGTGGACGCATTTGAGGGCGGAAACGATGTGATGGGATTGGAATCTTACTGGTTATTATCAAGTCAAGCAAATTATGTGAAAATGACGGCCCCATATGGTGAGTGATGATGAGAAGGGATGAGAAATCCTTGATTGATGACTAACGATGGTATAGACCCTGATACAATCCGGATCCTCGTGGCAACGGACAACCATGTTGGATACGAAGAGCGCGATCCCATCCGCGGCGATGATTCGTGGAAGTCATTTCACGAAGTCTTGACGATTGCAAAAACCCAAGATGTTGACATGGTCCTTCTCGCCGGTGATCTCTTCCACGATAATAAGCCGTCGCGCAAGTCGCTATACCAAGTCATGAAGTCTCTCCGGGAAAATTGTCTGGGTAACAAGCCCTGTGAACTAGAGTTTCTTAGCGAGGCGTCAGAGGTACTGGCAGGGAATTTCGGGAAGGTTAACTACGAGGAGGAGGATATCAATGTAGGGGTTCCAGTGTTTTCGATTCATGGGAATCATGATGATCCGGCAGGGGAGGGACATCTTTGTTCGTTGGATTTGTTGCAGGTTGCGGGGCTAGTGAATTACTTTGGGAGGATTGGCGAGGCGGATAATATTGAAGCAAAGCCCATCTTACTTGCGAAGGGAGCGACAAAGTTGGCTCTATATGGCTTATCAAATGTCCGCGATGAACGCATGTTCCGCACGTTCCGCGACCACAAGGTCAAGTGGTTCCGGCCAGGTCCGAGTCCCTCAGGAGTCAAAGATGACTGGTTTAATTTGTTAGCAGTTCATCAAAATCACCATGCACATACAACGACGTCGTATCTCCCTGAAGCCATGCTACCGGATTGGATGAACCTGGTAGTCTGGGGCCACGAACACGAGTGTCTGATTGATCCTAAGCAGAATCCAGAAACTGGCTTCCACGTCATGCAACCGGGGTCTTCGGTGGCAACATCGTTGTGTCCGGGGGAAGCCGTCGCCAAACACGTGGCGATTTTATCAGTGAAGGGGACGGGGTTCAAAGTAGAGAAGATCCCGTTGAAGACGGTGAGGCCGTTTGTCACAAGGGAGATTGTGTTAGCGGCAGATAAAAAGTTCAAGGGGTTGGATAGGGTGGGAAATGGGAAGGATAACAGGGTAGAGATTACGAAGAGGTTGATGATGATTGTAGAGGAGATGATTACGGAGGCGAGGGATGAGTGGAAGGCGGGGCATCCGGGTGAGGATTTAGAGGAGATGCCGTTCCCGTTAATTAGGTTGAAGGTGGAGTATTCGACGGGAGCTGATGGAGGTGGTTTTGATGTGGAGAACCCTCAAAGATTCTCAAATCGGTTTGTGGGAAAGGTCGCAAATACAAACGATGTCGTTCTATTCCATAGACGGAAAACAGGCACGAAGAGTAAGTCTATCTACTAATTAAATGTAAACACCCGAGATCGATCACTAATATAACCTCCAGAGATGAAAGCCACATCAGCTAATCTCCCTGACAATCCAACTGACGATCAAGACGACGCCCCTATCCAAGTCTCTGAACTTGTCCAAGAATTCCTCGCCGCCCAATCTCTCAAAATCCTGCCGCAAGCTCCCTTTGGCGACGCCGTCAATCAGTTCGTTTCCAAAGACGACAAACACGCTATGGAACACTTCGTCTCCGAGTCCCTTGCCGGACAAGTGCAACAAATGCTCGCCCTTGATTCTGATGACGATGACCTCGACACTGCCATGGAAAGCTACAGAGTAAAGTTAGACTCCGAGTTCACTGAGGGCGGCTGGTCACTAAAGGGGAAGACGAAACGCTTCCAGAAGAAACCGGACACTTGGGATTCAGATATGGAAGGTCATTGGGAAGACCAACCAGATGCTGTGTTACCATCCGATGAATCCAAAGAAGAGAAACTAGCGCCGAAAAAGACAACCCGCAGTAAAGGGAAAGCCCCCGTGATACCTAAATCCGCTCCCGCCCCTCGGAAAATCCCCGCGCGCCGCAAAAAGGAGCCGACGCCCGACGAGGAACCCGACGACATCATCATGGACTCGGATGATTATGTGCCAGCGCCGCCTAAGAAGACTACCCAGGCTGCTCCGGAAAATATGGCGGCTCCAGCGAGGAAGACGGCAGGAAAGGGGAAGCAAAGTACGTTGGATTTTTCTTTTGGTCAGGCGGGAGGGAGCATGACGGGGATGGGGACTGGCAGGATGGCAGGGAGGACAACAACAAGGGCAGCAAGGAAGGCAGTTGTGGAAATTAGTGAGGATGAGGTGGTGGATGATATAGATGACGAGGATGATAGTGATAGGTTTGAACCGGTTGTGCGGTCACGGAGGAGGTGAGAGGGATTTAGGGTTTGATGTCTGAATAGATAATATGACATTTCGTAAAAGGAATTCAGAGATTAAAAAATTGTGACGTTATTGGTGTGTTATCATGAATGTGCTTTTGTGAATGTCTCTACGACCTCGACTAGAATTTGCAAAGAAGCAGAAAGAAGATACGTCATTATTTTCAGTCGTTTTCTCGGGATTGACAGATTGGCCATGGCGGCTCCTCAAGATTACCGGGCAATACCCGGAGATGTCAGCAGGTTGTCAGTGGGTTGTCTTTATAACTATACGTCTCTTGATCAGCAGAGAACGACTGCTTACATCCATGGTTTCAATGGGGTTATGCAGATTGTGATAGAGACATATATGTGCTAGATCTATATCTAGCATTGGAAAGAGTTCGTATCGGGGAGGGGAAAAAGGTGACACGGTATAGACGGAGTGAATCCGGAGAGGTACACGGAGAGGAGAAAAGAGATAGTTAGAGTTGATGAATGGAGGTGACGGTGATTGATTTTTACCAACGTAATACAGTATCTTTTTCTTGTTCTAAATAAATATGGTCCTTAGGTCTCCGCTTATACCTATACATCTTCACATGTAAAAGTATCTGATCTGTGTTCGTTGCGTATCCGGGATCGTCATGATCCACCCCACCCAGCTTTTTACCCAATGCGGAATAAACCAACAGTACAAAATCCCTCAACACTTGAAGGTCGCATATTTGTTTACAAAGCAGGTCATGAAATCCCATCTAGCCTGGTGTACTCCGTGATAAGGAACGGTTGTTAGTTAAACAACTGCAAGATTACTCAACATATCAAGTCAGGCGGGGAACAAAGGAAGGGATCGGCGGGAGATGCATGGGGAGTTAGAAGATAAGGAATGGGATAGAAGGAAGGATTGTGCGTGCGTACGGGTGTCGGTAAATTGTAACAGTGAGTGATGGTGATGGTGGTTACTTGCAGGTTTGGGGATATCAGGTAAATGTAAGTGCATGCATGTCTCGAGTCAGTACATATCGTGAGCTTGACGTGAGATGGCACCGACGATGCCACTACTACTTACTAAATTATCTAGGTGGTAATAACCCTAGTATAACTTGGAATACGTTTTGTCAAAACTCAGACGCATACAACTAATCTCTTTGAACTGTAAAAGCTCTACCAAGTCCTTTCTTCCCTATCCCTTTCCATCTACCTCACATCTTACGCAAACTCCTCTGCCCTTTCTCCACTCCCATTGGAGAAAAAAAACCATCCCGAGTTAGTACTTGCAGAAGGAAGTCTCCACCAACATCTAGGGCCATTAGTATGTGTACATATTGACAATGGATGCTTGATATCAAAGACATGAGTTCATGATCGGCAATAGTGATGACACCTCCTTCAGGTTTTTTTAGAGGTATAGACAAGATACTGGGAAATAAAATGGTTGTTTGTTGTGATCCGATGTTTGAGGATAGGTAAAACTAGCGACTTGATATCAGGGAGCGCTATGCGATGGGATCATCGCGAGGGTTATGGATTATGGGTTACGAGAAGCCAATTAATGGATATCGGCACGAAAAAGGTTATTCAGCAGGCAAGGCAGGGACGATGAAATACTAGGTATTTTAATCGCAAGGCTTAAATGGTGATATTCAACACCCAGACACCACAAAAAGTTGGTTCGCAACATGTGGAGAGAGATATGCATATACAAAATCCTTCCATTTGATATTTACCCACTCAACCACACGCAGATGTCGATATTAGCCGACATCTGCGACTATCCGAGTGCATCTTGACGTTTTCATGGAGAGGGTGTGCTTGGTGGCCGGTATAACCTTATGAACAAAACCCTAAAATATGAGGTCGTCAACGTGAGACAATGGTAGCTGAAAAAAAAAAAAAAAGAGAAAAGGTACGCGAAGTGACGGATGCAACGAGACAATTATGAGACTTGTGAGATTTATAAATTTGGTAAGGTAGAGAGAAGAGGGAATTTGCCTATGTCAAAATCTTACAGGAAAGAAAAACAACAGCAACACAACAGTACAGCCACTTAGATTTGTGGTGTTATGCGGCCCCTGGATACACCATCCATATTCCGTATGACGGATGGCCAAGATGGAGAGACGGAGGAGAGGGCTGCATTATGTGAAACAGGAGATTTTGACTCGAGATAAAACAGGGCCAAGGAACAGGTGATAATTGGCTAAATGAGGGATTGTACGTGTGGAGTATACATCTAGGGATATACTATCGTATCTACTCATCTATAATAGACAGAAGAAGCGAGCTGGCCATTCAAGCTACCATTGCAACACGAATGATTGCAATGGAATTTATCAAGTATTGATTCTCCATATGTCAAAATTTGTGTTGTTTCATATTGGGACACCACGGTTATCACGGCATCACCCATGTTGGTGCCTCTGATTTGACAATCTCAAGTGTGTAGCAACTCCGTAATCCATTGTATCCATCTCTCTCGCCACCCAGCTGGCCGCAGCAGATATCAATACTATTAATAGTCCCCACAAGAGCCTTTATAGCGGAGTCGAGTAAAGGGTGGAAAGTAGTAGCGACCGCTGCAATCAACCACGGGATCCAAATGGCTGGTGAGGCAGTGGTGCACGTCTGTGGTCTCTTTGGACATCAAAGCTTCAACTCTGTTGTTAATTCAGCACAAAAAAGCAGAGAATTGAGGCTAAAGAGGTCACCGGCTAGATTTATCTAACCAGCCATTGGGCCTCAAAATTCCACATGTCAACAACTGCGTAACGCTAAACGTCACCCTTTCCCATGGGAAGCCTCCTCATGATTTCATTCTAATGTTAAGCGATGTCAACACGAACCCACTAGCCCGCCCTCCCATACCCATATAGAAGTGTTCCTATCATTCATGGAATACATCGACAGCTGTCTATAAAGAAAAGACCCTATAATTAATAGTGCTCAGTAGTCTTGGTAATCTCACAATAGTTCTCATGGCCAACTGCCTGCCTGGCTGACTGTACTTCTTTTTCCTCTGAGATACCACAATTGGCTAAGATCCTCGCAAGACCATACCACGTACCACACCGCGCAGCGATATCCCCCCTCCCCCCCCAAGTGACCAACCGAAAAGGCCATATGCTCCGCCAATCTGTTTCTCCCGTATCCCTCGGCAAAGTCATCATGTTGACCCGCCGTTTCGCTGCCGATCATCCTCGGGGTCGATTTGAGAATGTGGGGCCATATTATTCACTACTGTCGTAATCGCCCTTCCTGATTTAAAATTCCAGCACAGTTATCATAACTAGAGGCATTCCTGCAGAAACGGAACCAGATGCTTATAATTATTAGGACTTCTTCAGGGTTCCCACGCCCTGTAGCCGCGTGTGATCTTCCGTCAAAACCCTCTTGTAACACGCATCATGCCCTGAACCAACTCACTGTAGCTCGCGCCTCTAGTTTCCCGCCAGTGTAATCCCAGATCAGGCTTGTTTGTCTTGAGTTAACATGGGGGATGTTGCGCTTAAGCAGTCTTTCCTTAGTTATATTTGGAGGATTTTATCGCTGTATGGGAGGATCCAAAAGCAGGTACTATGAGAGATGCTAGAACATGAATTAATCCTTTATTTTATTTTATTTTTATTTTTGTTCTGTGATTTTCTTTTTTTTTACTGGGTCGTAATCCTTGTTCGTTTTTGACGTCCTCAAACACTAACAATGGACAGACTACACAAACGTTCGTGTTTAAACATCACCAGTGCTTCTTTTTATTTTCCTCTCTTTCCTTTGTTTCTATTTCCTTTTCTTATTCTTCATTCTCATTCCGAAATGCTCAGGGTACTTTGTTACTCTATTTTTTTTTTTTTTTTTTTAGTTTTCTTAAAAAGAGTATATCTCGCTCTCTCATACTCTCTGCCCCCACCAACCAGAGCGTCACTTGGAGATTTGACATTTCGACGCCACTAAGTCCCATTTATCTATTTCATTACCTCGATGATCACCATCGTCGTCGTCCTGTCCTTATATAACACGATCTTCTTCTGGGCCTGCAGCTCGTCACACACAACATCTGCTGACACTATAGCTATTCATGATTAGACGCTTCGCTCAAACTATCCGATGTTGTTTGTAATCATCCATCCATATCCCTATTCTATCGATATAGCCAAAAATATTATGGTCTCGTTTCCGAGTTTTTTCTTTTCTACTTTGCTCTCATCTTGATCCGATTGCAGATTAGGGATACTGATATCCCGAATATACCCTTCTGAGATTTGCTTCTCTGATCTCTTTGTTCTACGGTACTGCCGCGCACTCTGCCGCTTGTTTTGCTCTTTGATATACACAATCACCTTAGAAAAGCCTGGACTGCTGTTCCCTCCATTCTATATTCCGCCTACGCCTTTTACGACCGATACCATCTTGACTGATACGACCTCACAACTTTGCTCTTTTTTTAAAAAAATCTTATATCAAATAGACATCTTCGCCATGTCTCCTCTTTCCCCAAACAGTCTGGCTTTATGCCATTGAACAATACCACTACTGAGGAAGGAATTGTCCTCTCCCAGATGCGTAGTAATGCTTCTACAGGAGCCCGCAAGCCTACTCAGACCAGCACTAAACTCGACTCGTCTGATGATGGCGACGAGAAGAACATCGGCACTGAAGTTAAAGGCGGCCGGCGCAAGCAGAACAGAGGCTTGAAACGTGCGGATACCACTGGTGAGGTCGAATTGAATGCTATGGGTCGTTTGTACACCAAGGTCATTGGTTTCTCCCCGTTTCTGCGGTACATGGTTTACATTGTGCCCGTTGCTTTGCTGCTGGCTGTCCCTATTGTTGTCTTGATTGTCACTGGTCACCGCAACGATCTCTACCTTGGTACTGGCAATAACAACAGTAAGGGTCCACCTTTGCTTAAGTTCATGATTTGGATTATGATTTCGTGGTTGACTCTGTGGGCTGGCAAGATTGTTGCCCAGCTAATTCCAATGGCCTTTCTTTTCCTGTGTGGTGTCGTCTCGTCCGGCACTCGCAAGTATGCTACCGTTCTGCACAACCTGGAGATCCCACTGTCGCTCTTCTTCTGGGCTTTGGCCTCGTGGATTAGCTTCAAGGGATTATTCCATAGCTATGATTCCGCGGGCATCAGCTGGGTTGGTATTATCACTAAGATCCTACTCTCGAGCATGATTTGTTCGGCTGTTTATCTCGCGGAGAAGGCCGTAGTACAGCTCATCGGCATCTCGTACCATCAGCGGTCATTCGCCAACCGTATTAAGGACTCTAAGCGAGAGGTGTATTTGCTGGGTCTGCTGTACGACGCCTCGCGCGCCCTGTTCCCCATGTACTGCTCCGAATTCCAAGATGAGGACTACATCATCACCGACAGCATTAATCTGATGCTTTCGGGCGGCAAGAAGAAGGGCAACGTTGCCCCGATGCGCATTATTGGTGACGCCGCCAGGCTTGGTGACAAAGTGACGTCAGTCTTTGGAAATATTGCTTCGGAGATTACTGGCAAGAACGTCTTTAACCCCAACTCGGCCCACAGTGTCGTTGTTGAGGCGCTCGAGAAGCAGCGCTCGGCTGAAGCTTTGGCTCGTCGTATCTGGATGTCGTTCGTCGTCGAGGACAAGGATGCTCTGTACCCCGAGGATGTCCAAGAGGTTCTTGGCCCCAACTACAAGGAGGAGGCCGATGAGTCTTTCTCTGCCATTGACAATGATGGCAACGGTGACATCTCCCTCGATGAGATGGTTCGCAAGGTTTGCGACATGAGCCGCGAACGCAAGGCTATCACCGAGGGTATGAAGGATATCGGCCAGGCTCTGCGCGCGTTCGATGAAGTTCTCACTTTCTGCGTTTTCATTGCGTCCATCTTCGTCTTCGTGCTTGTCTTCCAAGCTGGCTTCAGTACTACTTTGGCCTCTGCAGCGACCTCAATCCTGACTCTCTCTTTCGTCTTCTCGGTTACTGCCCAGGAGTTCCTCGGTTCCTGCATCTTCCTCTTTGTGAAGCACCCCTTCGATGTCGGTGACCGTGTTGAGATCACTAACACTGCCCTCATTGTCGACAAGATCTCGCTGCTTTACACCGTCTTCCACCGCCTGGATCGCAACCAGGTTGTTCAGATTCCCAACATTGTGCTTAACTCTCTGTGGGTCGAGAATATTTCGCGTTCCAAGGCCATGAATGAGACCATCGACCTCAATGTCAGCTATGACACCAGCATGGAAGATGTTGAGCTGCTCCGCCAAGAGATGGAAGCCTTTGTCCGTAACCCCGCCAACTCTCGCGATTACCACCCCGATTTCAACATTGGTGTCTTCGGTATCGGTGACCTCGACAAGCTGCAGCTCAAGATCACCATTCGCTTCAAGAGCAACTGGCACGATGAAAAAGTCCGCGCTGGCCGTCGCAACCGTTTCATCATTGCCCTCGCCTCTGCTGTTAAGAAAATTCCTCTCTGTGCCCCCGGCGGTGGTGCCGACCCTGCTGGCGGCCCTTTTAACCCTACCTACTCCGTTGCTGTCACCGATGAATATGCCGCCGCTAAGCGTGCTGAGTCTGCTAAAAACAAGGACGCTGCTCGCATGGTGCCTCTTTTGGAGGAGAACGATGATGATATCCCCCACTTTGACATCAACAACCCCTCGGCCAACCGTCCCCCGCCATCTCCTTCAGGGTCCCGGATGCGTGGTGACCGAGAGTCTCTTGCGCCGTCGCGCAAGGAGAGCCACCGAGGTCTCCGAATGGCTGGGCAGAGTGCCCCTGTCATCACTCCTTCGCTAACACTGACTACCCCTCAGCCTCCACCAATGATATTGAGCTCGGAGAGCCGAAGGAACTACGATGAAGAGTCCGGTCTGTCTAGATCGCAGAGTGCTGCGACGACTCAAAGGATTCCCGGGTTCTCGAATATTCAGCTTAACAACCCATATGATGACGGGTCTGTGAGTCGGTCGAAGACTACCCGGCATTAGAATTGGTCGAGGGAGTGACGAGGATGAGGATATGAAGTAAAGAAAGTTGTTGTCGATGTAAATTTTATTCTATATTTTCGATTACGAGGTTGAAGTTGTTTCCGACCTCGTGGCTTTTGGCGAGGCCGTTTTTTCATTCATCTTGTTCATCTGTTTTTTTATTTCCTTGAAGTGATGTGTCGTGATAGTTGAAGAGGTGGATTCATTTTACGAAAATATGAACTTATTTATCGTTGCATATTAACATATCATTTATATAAAATTTACTTTTTTCCCCTTTCAGATTCTCATGATATCTTACACACGTGACCACTTTAACAACGCTTAACTTCTCTGCTTTAGCAAATATGCTCAACCTTCTGAACCTTCCCATCCGTCTCACCCAAATCCGTCTTCAAGGTCCTCCCAAATAATTCAAGTAAAATCTCGAAACAAACCTTGGTAATCCCAGGATCATACCTCCCCTTACTCAACTCATCTCTAATAAAAGCATGCTGTGCCCAAGCAAACTCGTAAAAACTTGTTGTCACGCCAGCCTCCCTCAGCTTCGCCCTGATCAGATCCCGTCCGGAATCCGGAACGTGGGTATCTTTAACGCCGAAAATCATCGCAACTTCGGCTTGTGTCATGACGGGGAACATATCGAGAGTATGCAGGCTGTTGGGGGGTGCGATGGCGGACATGTTGGCAACAGTGTACGGACCGAGAGTCCGGGAGTGGATGTCGGTGGCAAAGTAGGAGACGCAGGCGGTGATTCTAGGGTCGAGGCAGGCTCTTAGGGCCAAGTGGCCACCAAGGCACATACCCGTTGCGCCCAGTTTCCCTGTGCACGTCGGCAATGCTAAAAGGTAATCTGCCGTTGCAACAACGTCGGCGTCATAGGATTTCAGTGTCTTTTTTATCTTTAATTCGTTGCCAAGGTCGGTGCCGGGGATGTCGTAGGTGAGGGGGTCATGGGGGATGAAGTCGTGGTAGGAGGAGGGTGCGCCGACGATGTAGCCTTGGCCGGCGAGTTGGCGGGCAAGGCGGGCGACGGGGCCGGTTACTTGGTAGATTTCAGAGAAGAGGAGGACGGCAGGGAATTTGGCAAGGGGGTAGCCGGGGATGGTGGGGTGGAAGGTGATTATGCCTTGGGGTAAGTTAGTAGATAGTTGGCGGGATAGGAGGAGGTCGAATGGGTAGAGGATTGAATATTGGTAGTACGATATTGGAGGTCAAGGTTGGATGGGGTGGTTAAGACATACGCATGGTGGAGTTCTTGCCATCGACTGTAGTCGTGACATCGGCATGGCCCTCAGTAAAAAGCATTGTGGCAAGACTTTTTAGAAACTTGATTCAACAAAATACTGAAACAGAATATCTCTAATTCGCAGACACTATCAACTTCATGAGGTGAGGTCTCAAGCTCTAACTGCATCTCCGACGTCACTTGTGTCACCTTACCCCCGCTCGCCTAAGCACCCACTCTATAGCCACCTGCCGTCAGACGCCGTTTGCCCATCTGATAATCAGCCAGCTGGCGTCATCTGTCGGGCGTGGGGACGTGTATGGCTCTTTGGAGAGGGAGACGGAGTATGAGGGGTGGTGATGAGACCGGATTGAATATTGTGTTATGATTGCTGTTTAATGACGGTATTTCAGAGCCTACAAGGCTCTTAAGGGTGCTGAATATTGGTATATATGTTTAGAGAGCCGGAAGGTAAGTATAGTTGAGCTGTGACACTGGCCGGTCGGCTGGGTGCACAAAGCATGGGGGACGGAGCGGAGCTGGGAGGAGAGATGTCCGAGGGGCTATTTTCTTGCTAATTAACTGGGCTATTGGCTGACTGTGGTAGATCAATATGATTTATTCATAAGTTGTGGCTCCATTATTCTCTATCATGGTCACAGTATCATTGTATCATCGTCAGCCTACCTCCGTCCGGAGCTAACTCCCACCTCCTCAGAGACCTGAGTGGTTTTATACCTCTACTTACCTGGTCTCTCGCAGCTCTGGGCTTCTTTGATCTACCTTCTCGTCATCACCTTCATCACTTTTGATGCCTTTACATTACCATCATGCCATTTATCCCATACCCCTATCGCGCTACGCTGCAACCCCTTAAGATCACGTGAATCCAAAGGAAAAAACGGGTTGACTATTAGTCTCGACTATCAGCTCATACAGCCTTCTATCGACCAGCTACGTCCAGGATTCTCTGACCAGTCACCAGCTGACCAAAGCAACCAGCCAGTCCACCGAAAAAAAAAAAAAGGACTGCAGACAAAATAGTCACAGGATGAGGAGAATATACAAAAGGAGAATAAGAAATAAGAGGTGGTAGCTACGATGGCCGGAACGGCTTTGAGGGCCGTCCGGGTGATGCTCAAGACAGGGCGATGGACGATGGTAAGTTTTGGTATGCTGAACAAAGGACCGTTGGTTCGATTCGCGGTGAATGGTTGAAGTATCAGCCTTTTTTTTCAATTCTCGGCTGTTGGCGGTGTACCCCTCACGAGGCAACGAGACAGATCCCCAGTATGATGTCCAAAACAAACCCATGTTTTTATTTTCGACACATCATCTTGACTCTAGGATAAAGGACAATTCAATGAGTCATGCAGTCTGTTTGCCTACTAACCATTAGATATTCCCACCTTAATCTCATCTCATCACAGTTCACCCAGCAGCTAGTCCCAGTCTCTAATCCCCAGCACCCATAACAGCTCCCCTCGCATCCGTCAAAGCTCTTGTCTCGCGACTACTTTTAGTGACGAAATACCAAGGCAGAGATAGAAACGAAACGAAGGACAAATATCTCCGAACGAAACGCACCCGCAGGAACAATATAGGAAAAAAACAAGAAAAGACCTACCACCAACTATGCCCATGACCAATGCTATCCATTACCCACTACAGCCGAAGAAACTCCAGGTAGTCGATCCAGAAGCGGAAATTCTCACTACACTAGGACGCTAACAAAGTGACAAGTCCTGGCTTCCTATTTTGGGATGGAGACTGACTGTACGGAATGATTTTTGGGACAGCCAAGGGAAGGGGATGGGGGCTGTCGTCAGACCTTGAGAGCTGCTGGTTTAACCAACGACAGATTTTTTTCTTATATACTTGTTATGAAGTGACGGAGATAAGAACAGAAGCAGGAAAAATATTGGAATTTCTCTCCTCTTATTGGGATTTTTTTCTTAGTCTGATAAGACAAATTCCAACCGCTCAAGTCATTACTACGTCTACTAGCGTTCGCCGTTCCGTTTCGTCAAAGGAAAGAGAAAAATATCTCAATTTTTTCTAGTCTTTTTCATTCCCTTCGTTCTTGCCTTCCTTGTTTTACGGGATCAGTTACGAATCAGTTAACTGAAATCCAGTTCGATTCCAGTTTTTACTCATTTTTTTACTTTTTGTCGTCACGTTTTTTTCTGAATTTTTGATTTCGCCGGTTTAACAGAGAAGTTCCAACGACAAACACAACGAATCATCTTGAATTTTCAGCAATTCCATTTTCCTCTGATCTCATATTTGGGGCATCCTTTTCCTTTTTTTTTTTTTTTTTAGAAATCCCAAACGCACGAATTGATTGTCCAGAAAAATCCCAACTTCCTTTTTTTTTTCGCAAACCACATTCCTATCGATTGACGGAAAAAACCACAACACAAACAGCCATAACATCTGCCTCATCAATTCGACGATTCCTCTGACGACAGATATCACATACGCATACAGCGACTCCCGAAATTCCCCTTTGCGCTTACAAATTTCGATATAATGGCTGGTGGCAAGGGAAAGTCTGGCGGCAAGAGCTCCGGTGGCAAGACGGGTGGTGACGGCCCCAAGAAGCAGCAAAGTGCCTCAGCGCGTTCTGGATTGCAGGTAAGGAAATTTGATGGCGAGGGCTACCGGCGACACGGAGGGGTGAGTTAGTGGAGTGGGGAGGTGGGGGATGCAGGTTGCCGGGTGCACGGGATGAGCGACGCGATGGGTGTTTTCTTTTTTTGGACCATGGCTTTATTGTCGCGATTTGAATTCCCGTGGAGGGGCATTAGTGGTTGAGGGATTGGAGGGCGGCAAGTGGTCATTTCAGGGTGTTATCTCTATGGCATCCATTCATCGTTTGGTCGTTAAGGATCATGATGAGCTGCAGGTGGTGTCGTCAGTGAACAGATAGGCTGGATCCAGATGATATGGAAGAGTACTAACGAATGTGATAATATCTAGTTCCCCTGTGGTCGTGTCAAGCGTTACCTCAAGCAAAACACCCAAAACAAGGTACGCGTCGGCGCCAAAGCTGCCGTCTATGTCACTGCAGTTCTCGAATACCTGACCGCCGAAGTCCTCGAATTGGCCGGCGTAAGTTCCATTCCCTCTCCCGCTCATCCCCACTTATATTCATTGCCACCCCACTTGACCATTTACTAACCCATCCTTTCCTTTCTCCCTCCACAGAACGCTGCCAAGGACCTCAAAGCCAAACGTATCACCCCCCGCCATCTCCAACTCGCCATTCGCGGTGACGAGGAACTCGATACGCTTATTCGCGCCACGATCGCCTACGGTGGTGTCTTGCCGCACATCAACCGCGCGCTACTGCTCAAGGTTGAACAGAAGAAAAAGAAGGCTGCACAGGCTGCCGCGTAGATGGGATATTAGATATGAGCTGAGGTGGTGAGGAAACGATGTGATTGGGTGGTCCATTACGGCACAAAACCAGGTGGGTTTTCACCGAGGGATATCTACAATGGAGATAAATGGACACATGGATAGGGCACCATTAGAAAATCTCTACTCTTTCGAATGTTCTATAAACCGTGGGGTTCTTTGTAGTTGAGATAGGATTGAAGGTTTGTTGATGGTTTGTTGGTTGGTTGTTCGGGGTATTTGTTTTGATACTGGAACTATGTTTTTTTCTTTTTCCCCTTTTAATCTTCTCCAGTATATTGTATTTCTGGTACCTCGATATGGTGAAGTTTTAGGTTATTATCTTGGTTTCAATAGGGCGGTTGGTCGTCTCTAAAATACATCGAGATGGCTGTAGTTGATTCCAGTTGGCAACACGATGGGTATTTGTGGGTTAGTATAAACATAGTTTCTTGTTCTTATTTTGATGATGCACTGGGTAATAAAAGAAAATGACAATGTGGATTTGAGTCTATCTGCTGTTCCTATAATAATAGCAATGTTTTATTTGTGACGCTGTTATAATCGTAAACTTTCGTAAACCTCCATCGCTTCAAATCACCATCTTCTTGTCTTCTCAATCTAACGCTGAAGATTTGGGCGACTCGAGCGGGGACATGAAGTCATAGGTGCCAACTTCATCATAAAACAACGTGTCATTGTCTTCGTGGTACCTCCTTGTATATATCCTCCAGTTCTCAACATCCCATACAAATCTACTAGCGGGTGCTCAATCATTAGACGTTGACTAGCCTTCTGAACAATCACGTCGACCATAAATTGTGCAAACTTGGAAGACATGTGGGACTGAGCGTGTTCGACCTTGGCGTCATTCTATTCGCCAATGTCGAGACAGTTCGTATCGGCTCTGAGATAGAGGAACTCGTAGTCAGTCGAGAAAACGGTTGACGACTCAGCGACAATATACATGTGATAAGCAGCGATCAAGTACTAAAGAAATTATACGGTTAATCATCGGATTGCGTTTAATAACAATTCGAAATTTGTCAATGACTTACTTCTTTGTTTCCATGCCCTATGTACACATCAGTCAATAGACTTAAGTGGCTGAATTCCGCTAAGCTGGCCAGCTTGTACGCTTTTTCATCGATACATCCAAGGCTTTTGAAAGTTCATGGGGCCACATGACTTCAAGAGCCCGAGATGGCCTTTGGCATTGTGGCTTTCTAGTTTGGCCATTCTTCCTTGGACTCAAGTCAGAAGGAATGAGTGAGGTATATTTCGTTGACTCGTCGGCACTAGGGTAGATAGTAAAGAATGAAGAATCATCGAGGGTCTTGAAAGGTGACCAGCGAAGAAGGGGAACATCCGAGTCGATTATCGGGTGCTGCGCGGCGAGTTTCGATAACGGTGTCTGTGAAGACGGGTCGAGGCAAACAGTTCTCGCGCCTACATCGCCGAGGGATTGAGTTGAAAGCTCCTAGGGGTGATAGGGAAGGTTGAGTTTCAGACATTGAGTTGGATTCTTGATATATAGTTAAGAATAGTAGTGTAATGAAGATCTAAGTCAATAAAGAGGTAGTGATGCATGGACAAAATCACTGTTGATATGTGTTGGGTGAGGTTGAGAAGAAAGTAGAGAGATCATAATATTTGTTGTGAAACCGGACATGTAAACAGTACACTAGTTACAAATACCAGGTAACTTCCAATTGATGTAACTGCTTCCATATATAAAAAGGTCCTACGACAGCCTCTGAGTTGTCCTACCCCCCCTCAAGTGATCCCGAGCACTGAACTTTCTACGTTAACAATGGCAAGTATTAACACTTTCGTTACTCTTTCAGCTTTTTTTTTGTGGTAGTTCTCCATGTCGGTCTCTATTGATGATGATTGTTGAAGTGGAGATTTACATGACCCGAAACTTTCGTGTCATTGATTTTGATTTCCCTTTTGGATATATCCCCTAATGGTTCCTTACCTATCATTGGCCAATCAATGACCATGGCATTAATGTCCTGAACCACTAGAATGTTCTGAACCCTATATACCTGTCTATTTAGGGTCTGTATATCCTAAGACACTGGGTGCGTGAAATATTCAAGCGTTAGAATTGTGAGCCATACACTTATGAATAAAGATATATCAGTCAACTACGTATGAGTACTTTTCAACTAAGAAATTACCATTATGAATACCACTGCAGTCTCCAATATGTGACAAAATGACATGTTGTATAGGGTTAATATCGCATAACTCTACCAGTAGCTCATTATATAACGTCACTCTACTTGTCATCTTCACATGATTTATGATAGACTTTGTTAAATAGCTGCTAATTTCAATATAACATTGTTGCTTTTCCCTAACACCCTACCAATCTTAATACCGATCTCTCTTCTTCAATCGATCTGCATAACACCAAGTTCACCATAGAGTCCAGTCCGTCATGTAAGTATTTCTCTGTAACCAGGATCGCCGAAACGATGCCTCCAATATCCAAGAGAAAAGGAAATCCCCAGAATTTGCCACTGGGACAACTGTAGCTGTGACATTCGGATCGATATATCGGAATAGTGACAAGTCTATTTGATGGAAAAATTTAATGATTTTCGTCTCTGGTTGATAAGTGGACGGACACAGGTAATCTTGTTGGGCTGAGGAGATTTGTGTTTTTGGCGATATGTTTTGTTGTTTGGTTTATGAGGGGATCGTTGGATGCATAACGCTTTGCTCCCGTCGAAGCAACCGTGGTGCCCAAGCGTTCGTTCTCTAGACATTCGGTGCATCTGGATGTAACAGGTCCCGGGGTTTTTGTGGACATCTAGGCGTTTTTTTCTGACTGTTGGGCCTTTGTCTGTATGAAGAAAATAGAGAGGGGCATGGTACTACAGAAACAAAAAGTAACGCAAAGGACCGGATGGGCGAGGGGTTATCGAGGAGGGTTGCTGTTTACGGATATTAGATAGTAAATAATGGACCCTGAGTTGGCTGGAAATGGAAAGGAGGGCGGGTGGTAATTCTGCAGGAGAAAGGGAAGGGAAGGGGAAGGGGCAGGGGCACATGAGGCAGGTACAGATAGAGGGGACGGTCACGTGGTTATATTAAAGCGAAGAAGTTAATAATTGAAGTTGATATTGACGTTGTATTGTAAATAAACACAGGTATCACAACAGGACGGACGATAGTAGATCTGTGTATTGAGTGATATAAGTGTGGAGACATGAATATAAAGATGGATTGATGACAGTTACCAAGGACCCAGGCTTCATGTATGGGTATCTGTACAGCACGGCCACCAAGTCTCAGGTCTACGTGTTTTTAGCCATCTCTGCTTTGGCGTATTTCTCAAGCTTCAACCATCCCAATTGGCAGGTTGAAAGTGGAGATAATTCGGGAAAAGATGCATCAAGGCAATCCCTCAGCCTAGACAGACAATGAGGCTTTTAGCTCGTGGTTGACAATAACACAGGAAGTAGTATAGGAGGGTTCTAGGCACAGGTGTGCGGGCTTTTTTGTTGACTTTATTGTATTTTCTGCGTGGGAATAGGGATTATTTGGGAATCGTGTTAAACCCTGGTTCAAGAAAATGTTGGATGAGTGTGATTATATGTGAAAATCAGTATCACTAAATTTAAGATCAATGGTCAGGCAACGCGGAGGGAGCCGAGAAAGAATTGGATTAAATATAGGTTTTGGATGGTCATCAGGTTTGCAGTGTGACCTGTTGTTTCTGTTGTGTTTTTGGCTATTGTGGTTCACGTGGTAGTGGACGTATCTCTCAAAAAGAGAATGAGAATACAGTGGCCCTACGATTTCCGGTCATGCCTCGTAATTTCCCAGCGTGATGCTTAGGATGGTGGGACCCTTTATTGCGTTGTCGGGAGTTGTTGGTTGCTCTGCAACAGGAACAATAAGACAATAGAAGGGAGGGGGAGACGATTGAGTGAACAAGGTGATAATGAGCCGATGTTGAGGCTACCTTTGGCTTGAATGATATTGGCAGTTGTGTGTAAAGGTAATTGCTAAAAATGATATCATCTATTTAGAACAAGCAAGAACCCACAAAATTCCAACCTCAAAATTCCCAGGCTTTATCTTCTTCAGCCTTGTCCTCGCCAACATCAGAGTGCAAGCTTGTAAAATACGACCGTTCCGCCTGGCCACCAACTAGATATTCTCCTTGGCTCCCGATCGCACTTGACATCAGCATTCAATCGCGCTTTCCTATCAGTCGTCTGTCTATCATGAACCCGCATATGTATCTATTCTCCCTTTGATCGCCCACCCCCCCCGTCACCGCCATTGGCTGCTCCTCCTAGAATCTTACCAACTGGTCACAGAGCGCCTCGTTCCCCGCCACTGCTACCAAGCTGCCGGCGTCCCTGGCAACTGTATGGCATGGAGACGATGTAAATTGTGTGCTGTATGACTATTTCGTAAGCTATATGCCCAGACTGGCATTTGTGTGCATCAATGAATCATGCTAATGAGGGCGCTATCGACCGCGAGGGCCTAGCTTGATGGGTTCACATAGAGACGATTCTATGTTCCCAACTCGTGCCTCATCTATCTATCACGCACCCTCATGGCGTTTGCCACAGCTAGGGACCCAGAAGGCAATACGGGCCGATTATTGGTTGGTGGCAGCTGCTTCGGTGCTGGAGGGTGTCTGCGGGTAGGCTTTTAATGCGTGCAGTAGGCTGGAACTGGGCTAAGCTGGATGGAGATGGACGAGGACAAGAGGGAGGACCCCATCCAGGCGGCTTGGTGGTGGTTCCTCAGAGACGACGTCAAAGTGTTTGCGGTCCGGGCTTTTGGTGAGGACGAGTGCCGATGTTTTTTTTTCGTGTATGCAAATTTTTATTGTTAGTTTGCGTATTTAATCTAGATTCATAAACCCGCTCCTATTATTAGTGGCGATGCTGTCTCAAGAATAGCACCAACCCCAAGCTATAGTTAAGATGTTGTCACTATCTCGCTGAATAGCGCATGTTCCTGTCTTATTCTTGACGTTTACTTGCTCCAATGGGTTGCTTTTTAGTGCATCTATTTTTTCCATAGCTTCCCTCACTTGGAGAGCTTCAACTGCCTGTAATTCTTAGTTTAGCGCACTGAAGTTCAGCTTTAGCATTGTCTTACAGTGAACTTCATCCGCTGTAATCACTAGGTGTCTCCTTTGCAGGCGGCTTCTGTCCCACGGACTCCTAGACTTTCCTTCAAACTCATAGAACCTCCACGTCCACTTTTTGTTCTTCGACACGTCTACCATCCCCTCCAAAAATCAGCCATCGTGCCGTTCTCGTTCTAAACAAGGCTTGCGAGTCTTTGAATCGATATATTGTTACTTCTGCACTAGCAGCTATCATCATCAGCCGTCCGTCCATCTCTCTCTCCCTGAGAAAAAGACACCAAGTCCCGATAATTGAAATCCTTTCCTTTTTCTACTACTCCATTATTCTTTTTCATCATCCAGCATTCCAAGCTGCCACTGATTGACATTTCATCTTCGTCAGTCACATCAATTACTTTTCATCGCCATCTAATAGACGCTGCTCTTCACCGCAGTCTGCTCCATCTCCTGCAACTCCCTGGGTCTCACTGCCTGGCTCGTTTGTCTGCCCAGTCCATCCGCCGCCGCCTTCGATTCCACATCCGCTCATCCATCCAGGTACATAGAATCTTTTCACTAGTTTCTACTGGCGACCAACATCCCGCCTATCCTCCTTCTCATCCTCCACATTTGCTTGCCTTTTGCTGCCATCACTACTACCATCGTTCCAGACATCGACATCTTCTGACTCGTCACCTGCTGCGTGCGTATCATTTATTGTATCATCCTTTTTCCTCCACCAAAGTTAGTCTAAATATAGGCCGGTCACTCTCTTGTTCTCAATCATACAGTCTGACTTGATTTTTTTCCCTCGGCTGCTCGTCTCTTGAGAACCTCAGGTCATTGTCGACACGGCAACCTATAACACCCCTCTTTTTGGCTCGTGAGTCAAAATCAAAGACATTTTCGTTGTATTTTATTCTTTACTTGCATTCGTTTGTATCTCAACTCTCGACTCCTCAAATTTAGAGGCCAACTAGCATCGAATCAATCAATCAGTCGGAGAGAGAAACAGCAATTTAGGCTCCGTCTGGATAAGTCGCCACGCCTTTTGCTCCTCCATTCCATTTAGCACCGGCTTTTTTTTTTTCATACCTGCTAAAGTGCTACTGCCGCGTGTTACCGCTTCGCCCCCCGTGCTAAGCTAAACCATCAACAATCCTCTCGTTTTCCTGTCCATTATTCTGTCATCTGCTTTTGCCAGACTGACATCTCGTTTCCATCTACGGAAGCACAATTCATCGATCTCACCCACCCGTCTCGTCTAGCCCCGACGACACTTCATCTACTGTTTACTCATACAATGACTGGCCAACACCCGCCTCACGAAATGTACGAATTCTACCCATCTACCTCCGGCCCGAGCAGATCGCCCAATGCTCCTAGACCCAACGCTTTCGCTCCGCCGTCTTTCAACTCCGGCATGACCATGCCCCGCCAGAACCAGCGCAACTACGAGACTCTGGGTTCCGCTGCTCTCTATGGGGATCACATTGGCAACGCCTACCGCAGCGTCGACACTCTGAGCGCTAGCCTTGGTGGCGTTTCTCCCGCCGGTGGCAACATGGCCGCCTACAGCTATGACAACAATAGCACCAACGGTTGGTCTTACAACCACAACGTGGCTACCATTAATGGTGCCATGAACGGGGCGAGCCGCACGCGACCCATGCCCCGTCGCTCGCAGTTGCCTTCCGTGAGTATTTTCTAGAGTCAAAACGATCGAATAATCTCCTCAAAGCTAACCAGACCTTTTCCCTCGCCTTTAGACTTGGTCTGAACCTACTGCTCTCAACATGCATAACCAGCAACAGCAACAGCAGCAGAATAACTTCATGAACAATAGTGTCAACGGAAACCACATGGCTCAGAACATGATGATAGACCCTGGCATGTCCAGTGGTAATATCCCCAACTCTCAGCAACAGGGCGATTCTGATCAGCTGATCCCCACGGCTATTGTCATCAAGAACATTCCCTTTGCTGTCCGCAAGGAGCAGCTTGCCCAGATCATGGTGGAGATGAATCTCCCACAGCCGTATGCTTTCAACTACCACTTTGATAATGGTGTTTTCCGTGGTCTTGCATTTGCCAACTTCCAGAACCCCGACGATACGCGTGCTGTTATTGAGCGCATGAATGGTCTCGATGTTTCAGGTCGTAAACTACGTGTTGAGTATAAGAAAATGCTACCCGAGGCTGAGCGTGAGCGTATTGAGCGTGAGAAGCGTGAGCGCCGCGGGCAGCTCGAAGAACAGCACCGTGCTCCTATGCTACACCAGCAGCCTTCGCTCCAGTCGCTCAACGCCGGCCACAACTCTGTCCAGGCCCAGGCCCGGGCCACTCCCGTGGCTAGCAGCAACGGTACCATTCCGTCCCTTGACCTGAACGACCCCAAGACGCTCAACTTTTACACCCAACTCACCATTTTCAAGAGCGACGAGGGCCGCGAGACTCTGATTTTCCCTGCGACTATTTCACCCGAAGACCGTCGTCAGATCCATATCATTGCGCACCACATGGGTCTCGAACACCAGTCTTGGGGTGAGACCAATGAAAACCGCCAGCTTCACATTTACCACCGCAAAAAGATGTACTCGCCTACTGGTACCACTCCTGGGAACAATGTCAACGTCGATGCGCACCGTCGTGGCCTCAGCAGGGCTGCTACTTTCGACTTGTCGACAGGTGATCAGCTCCGCTCCAACCCCCACAACCAACTTCACCGCCCGAGCCCGACTATTGAGTACCCTGTCGCGACTGAGAGTCAAGGGATGCCAAACAACCTGCGTGCGGCCAAGAGCTTTGCGGATTTGCGGTCCATGACCCCTAGTCCTTCGGCTACGAGCAACAACGGCTATCTTGGTAACGGTCTTGCTGCTTATGCTGCGACCAATGCAAGTTTGAGCCGGTTGAATGAGTACGGTAATGGTAGTCCCTCGATGACTCCTTCGCCTACGATGCACAATGGTCCTAGCAACACTGGAAACGGTGTTCCTGTTGACCCTACCATGGGTCTGGCTGCCAGCTTCAACAGCCTGGGTCTTTCTTATGAGAGCCTGAACACCCAGATGCGCTCGACTCCCGGCGCTATTGGTAGCCAGCGTCCCAGCACACGCCCTACTCCCGTGGATAAAAACACTGGTAACGGCAACTCTCTTCCGAGTCCCAGCAACTCTGGAAATAGTAATGCTGGGGTTAGCGTCCAGCCGGTTGGCTCTGGCACCAGTGCCGGCAGCCGCAACGTTCCGGACAGACAACTGCGCAACCCCGAGTGGAATGACCAGAAAGGTGGCAACTTTGGCGGCCGCGGCCGGACCAACGGACATGCGGCACGCGGAAGTGGCGACTCTCTCTAGATGAGACGAGTCCACGACTGTGGATGCCCTCGGCCGATTTGGCTACAACACTATGATGCATGATGTTTACGATGATGACATTGATATCTCTTCTTCTTGGCTCCTCATTCTTCTGGGTCAGTTGAAATAGACTGACTGGTATCATTCACTCTTTGCACTCGGAGTCTGAAGTCTGGTTCGGCTCCGGTGTTTTTCAGTTGGAGATTATTTCTTTTTCTTTTGATGTCGTTTTATTGCCTTTCTCTTTTTCCTGATGTGATGGATTCGCCCCATTAATTCTTCCTTTTGCTCCTTAAACTCTTGTCTTCTGCTTGGATCTATCTACACACTTTGCATTTATTCTATTCTTTTTTTCTTCTGATGTCCATCAATAACGTTACACATACAAAATCAGCATATGCCACTATGTTTTTCCCGCGGTCGTTGATTGTTGGCGCTTCTCCTTTCATGAATTATGTCGAATCTACACATTTTCCTAGTTGATTCCATTTCTTACAAAACTGAACGGCCATGGGCTGTTGTACGATTAAAACAATGATGCTACAAGCACTGATGCGGACTCACCTGTTCTGATTAATGTCTTGTTTGCTCAATCATATAC
Source organism: Meredithiella fracta (assembly GCA_023677585.1). Taxonomy (NCBI): domain Eukaryota; kingdom Fungi; phylum Ascomycota; class Sordariomycetes; order Microascales; family Ceratocystidaceae; genus Meredithiella; species Meredithiella fracta. The sequence continues at coordinate 1,436,217 of JAGXCV010000007.1, forward strand.
ATGCCTTCTTTCTTTATAACTGGTTTCTCAACGCTATTTACACTCGATACACGTCATTTTCTGCTCTTTTATTTCAAGCGATCCTGTTTTAAATGACGTATTTCTTTTATGAACCCATTTTCCTTTTCACCTTGGCTTCGGTTCCCTTTGGTGTAGTGTATCCGTGGACGCGGTGCCACGCATCTCCCTGCTCTCCGGTAAACGGGCATATAATGACCATGACGTGATGACCTTGACGAGTTTGGAATCTATGACGGATACCCCCACCTCGACAGAGATGTGCTGTTTTATGGATCTCTGGAGACAAAAAGTATTAATGTTGATTTTCTTGACGACGAAGTTGTGGCCCCTTTGGTAGCAGGCGGGGAGATGGGAATTGTTTGCCTTGGAAATGTTTGAGGAGGAATATGGACTTTGTTTTTTTTAGTTGAAGTGATGGTCATTGATTCAGGCGAGTTCTCGTCGTTTTATTATATTGACTGATGGGATACGTTTTGGTTTGATGTTCGGACTTTGGGGGCCTTGGATTGTTTGTTATTATTATTTCTATCTTTGGGTCAATTTATTTGTTTATTGTTGGAGGTATTGATTACTTTTTAATATTTTGTTCCAGTTTTGCATATATTATTTTGGTTTTTCCTCCGTTCAGTTTTGTTGTCAAGAAATAACGTGACATGGCGCTTACATGGCCAAGAAAATGCAACGTCGTTATTAGCAGAATTCATTGTTATACTTGTGTAACTCCGATTTTATCTATGTATTTATCCTTATATGTGGGTATCTTTTATAACTACAGGCTACTTCATGCCCATCTCCTCCCCATACGTTTTTCTCCCCGTAACACACTCCCTCGTTCCCCTCACCAACTGATTCAACACCTGCCCTTCCATCTCCTCCTTCCTCACCGTCATCCTCAGCAACTCGGTGTACTTTTTCTTCCAATACTCTGAAAGCATTGCAGGCTCTCCATCCTCTGGGGGCGCATCCCGCTTTTCAAAATGCCGAGATGCCGCAGTGTCTACGGCGGCTTCAGCAGCGGCTTTGTTGCGGTAGACGACGGCTTTTGATGTAAACGCGGCGGTGAGTGAGCCAAGGCGGTATTCCCAGGCGAGGAGGTAGCGGGTGTATTCGGGTGTGATTTCGAGGCGTTGGAAACGGGGACGTTTATGCACGAGGATTTTCCCGCCAGCGAGGACGGCAACATTGATGAGGAAGGCTTCTTTGGTCTTTGCTTTGCGGTGGAGATCGACAAATGTGGCGTCGACGATGCGCCGGGACTCCGCGACGTCGGCGGGATAGCTGAGTTCGCCATTGGGGCCAATCCACTCGGCGCTGAGAGAGCGGATGAGAAGAAAATTGTAGAGGGATTCAAGGTTAGTGGTGTCTTCGGGGTTGCGGAAGGGGTTGGGGAATTGGTCGGGGATGGGCAGGGGGCGTGAATCGGTTGAGGTGGGGGCGGGGGGGAGGGAGGGGTATTCAAGTTCGTCGTCGACAGTGGGGTTTGGGGGGAAGGCTTCGGTGGAGAAGTTGGGGAGCATGTATGTTTGGGTAGGAGAATTGGGGTTGGCGGGGGATGAGGGTGGGTGGTGGGCGGAGGCTGTTGTTGTTCTTGTTGCCTTTGTTGGGAGTATGAAGAAGAGTGTGATTGGTATGAATAAACTGGGTGGTGACTGGAGTAATGCTGCGGAGCTGCTGAGTTCGAATTAGAAGACGGTGCGTGATTTGGTCGGGGGTCAAAATTACGGGTTTGTTGTTGGCCGGATATAGATTCTTGACCGTGGATTCCCGAGGCCATGTTTGTTACGGATATCAAGTCATCGTTAACGGTAATTGTGGAACTCCCCGAGACATAATGATGTAAATATGGCCGGTGGTTAATCGTCGGTAGCATTGTTGAATGCGGTGACGGGTTCGGAGGCGATGTGTGATAACCGGATTGTGTCGACGGTGGCTGTTGGAGAACTTGTAGAAATATCGCCGGCTTCTCGGGCCGTTGTTGGCTCGAGATATCTTGTTGATGTTGTAAATTCTGTTGATACTGCATATACGACTGATGTTGCGCCTCCGCCTGCCCTGTCGACTTCGAAGCCGACCCCGCATCATACTCCGCGTGCCCTGACGTTGCCGCTGAATCATACCCGCCATGCCCCAAATACTTATCATCTCCTTCTTCGTCACCCTCCGCGACAATCGGAAACGCCGACTCGACGATCTGGATGCCGCCGATCCCTGACTCTTCTCTACCTTTGTTCATCGGTGGGCGGCCCCGGGTCTTGCCCCGTGACGTACTCCACCATGCCGATGACACCGCCTTTGCCCCATACCGTTTCTTCGTCTTCCCGATCCCTGCAACCACTGTCGCCCCTTCACTCCATTGCCCTCCAGCACTTTCTCCCCAACTTCCCCGAACCTCCAAATGTTGCCCATGCCCAACAGCCCACCCGGAATCACCTCCATCCCCCGCAGTCGGGGAGTCCACCCGATGGTGCACCGGCGATATATGGTGATCTTCTTCATCGGCGCGTTTGCGGCCGCGCCGGGGGCGGATTTCAGGAAGGAGGGCACGTAGGGCCATGTCATCTTCGGGGGCTACACCGTCGCGGCCGTGGGGGAGGAACGGGGATGGAGAGGTGGGGATTTCGGTCCAGTAGGGGTGTTCTCGGCCGAGGAGGTATTCAAAGAAGGCATCAACGTGCATTGAATGCATCCAGCGCTATGTTGAGTTAGTTTTGAAGACTGAATATGTCATGAGGGTTAGGGTTCCTTGCTTACTTTGAGGCGCACGGCATACTGTTGAATCTTTTGTGAACTTTGCCCTTTGGCAGCATCCGGCGGTTCAACGCCGAGGCGGATGGCAAGTTCAACCCATGTTTTGATCTCTTTAGACTCGAGGAGTTGGATGAGTTGGAAGAGGTGGAAGGTGGAGAAAGATTTACCGTCTGAGCGGGGGGGCGTCTGGAAGGCGTCCAAGAGAGCAGTGGTTGGGGTGGTGAGGGGGACGCCGGGGTTGCAGTAGAGGATGAAGGAGATGTAGGCGGGGGATATTGTAGAAGGGGTGACGGGACAGGGAGGAAGGGAAGGCGGGATCGGGGGGGCGCTTGGTGATGGTGGGGTCATTAGGGGTGGTGAGGGCGAGGATGGGTGGGGATGGTAGTTGAATGGTTTGGAAAGGTAATTGGATGAGGAATGTGGGATAAGGAAAAGAGGGTAAAGTCTTGGATGAGAGGGCGGAAAGAGCGATGAGATGTAATAAGAAAGGAGAAGAAAAGTGAGTTAGGTTTCAAAAAAAGAAAGAGAGAAAAGAAAGTTAATGGCTAATGTTACTAAATGGTTGATGACAGAAAGGAAATTACTTGGGATTGTTTGTAGATTCTCGGATGCTGGGCCGTGGTGGCCTGTCCCTTTTGAGAACTAGGTTTGGTTATGAGTCTAATAGTTAACACGAGTCGCGGTTACCGCCATCTAGTTATTTGGGGTCGTGGGATCCGATGATGGGGCTGGTTATCAGACATAGAAGGAAGGGACCCATGAACATGACAATAGAAGGATGGGGCAGGTACGAAGGATTGACACGCGGGGAATGGTGAGTGCAGGCAGGAACTACAGTGGATATAGTTATGTGTGGGTGTGTGGGTGTGTGGGTGTGTGGGTGTGTTGTGTCATGGAAGGTTGTGTGGAATATTTGGGTTTTTACGTATATGAAGAATAAGAGAGTAGAAGCAAACATAAGGTTGACGACATGATGTCAAAATGGACAGGCAGTACACACGAGCGCCAATTAAAGTTACAATCCAGCTGAAAACCACGGAGTCAGCGACAATTTCACTGCAACGCTAACATAGCACGTACCTAACAATCTGTTTTATTTTCCTGCCTGTTTCTCTTCGACCAAGTTTGGGCCAGCACGACAAGGCATTTTTGTCCTATGTTGCGTCTTCCGGGACACGGACCCGGCGCGTCCAGGGTGGGCCGTGGCCGTGGCCGTGTATTGGATTGGATTGGGTTGGGAGTTAGCCGAGGGATTGGTGGGAAGAAAATAGGTGAGGAAATGGAAGGGATGAGGAGACTCGGACTGGGAGTTGGCGCGGTAGTTGGGGGTCTGAGAGCCTGGGGATGGAGAGGGACTGGTGGGCTGAGTGAGGGCTGGCTGAGGGTTTATGGGGAGGGGAGAGATGGAGAGATGGGGATTTGGGATTTGGGATATGGGAGGGTTGAAGAATTTGAGACGGTGTGAATGTGTCGTGCTCGGTAGTGAAGATTGTGAGATATTATGATGATTACTAGTAAATGAATCGGACAATCTCCAATAGACTCCACATACTAGGGTCTCATCTTACCACCGTTAGCTCATCGTCAATTCCCAAAGGCTATCATTCCTTTACCAATAGATCGAGTCCACCCATCACCATATATCCACAAATATCCACCCTATGCTAAAAATCTCCGATCAAATAATCTATTCCTCCCCGCTCCCGTTCAACAGAACCGCCCGCGGCCTCAGGTCTTTCATTTGTCCGATTTGGAGAATACCTGCCTGGATTTCCATGACGTTATAGTTGGGTATTTAGAATTGAGAAGGACTACATATATATATATATATAGAAATAGAGGTTGATGTGATAGTTGTGGTGATACAGTGACACTGAGCGCAGTTGTAATTAAAGAAACCCTTGTTTGGGTTGAGTAGATAATCGACTTGATCTCATGCAGCTCAACGGCAATTTTCAATCTGGATTTAAGCTTATCATGCTTTGTCATAATCTTCTTAATTCTAAATGTCAACTACTCTTGGATTAATCATCTCCATATCGCTACCGACTCCGATTTTGACACTCTCAGTTCTTAGCCCATTCTGAGATTAATGAAGAGATGTAAATTTCCAGGTTTCGTATTTCAATTAGGGGTTAATATAGGGTTGTATTAACAATTGTGACGTTAGACTCGGTATCTTAGTAATTGCGGTGGTGCTGGACGGCCCGAAGTATTTCGGAATGTATAAGGCAATGGGCGAGAGCGATGGCCTCATAGATATTAGGAATTGGGAAATGGATATATAAATCAGATATATCGCCACTATTGTTGTATACTTTGGATTTGAAAATTATCGCAATATTTACACTTATACTTTTCACTTTTATATTGACTTTTCACCAATTTACACCCACAATGTCCATCCCCTCCGGTCCCTACTCCACCACCCTCAACTTCTTCTCCCCACCACCCCTCGGAATCGGAGCCGTTATCTATCCTAACCGCTCTAACCCTGCCACCGGCGAACCCCAACGCACCTTCGGGGACACCCCATATCCTGTGTCCTTGACTGACCTCCGTACTCTCCCGCCGGCAACTCTCGACTTGGATGCTTTTGCCTTGGTCTCCCCGTTGCTCCATCTGCTGAGACAGAATGGACAAGTGATGATGATATAAAGAGAAGGTATTATCCTGAGGTCGAACAGTTGATCAGAGAGCAAGTCCCCGGTGTCTTCAAAACGGTCATCTTTGACCATACAATCCGCCGGGAGAAACGTGATATCAATAACAAAGAAGCCCGTGGCCCCGTCAACGTCGTCCACGTTGACCAAACTGAAACGTCAATCATCTCCCGCATCTACAAACATTGCCCTGAGGATGCCGAAAAGTTCCTAAACTCCCGCTACCGCATCATCAACGTCTGGCGCCCTCTATTTCATCCCGTCGAGTCTCTTCCCCTCGCCTTCGCCTCCGCATCTTCCGTCCTCCCAGAGTCATTGGTTCCGGTGCGCCATCAGTATGATACGGGGTATACTGGGGAGACCGGCGGGGTTCTGTACCATCCAGGGCAGAAATGGTATTATGTTAGTGGGGTGAGACCGGATGAGAGGATTTTGATTCAGTGCTTTGATAGCAGGGAGTGGGCGGAGAAAAAGGGGGGACGGGTTCCGCATTCGGCATTTAAGGAGACACGGACGAGGGTGGGAGCGCCACCGAGAGAGTATTGAAGTGAGGATTTTAGTGTTTAGTGAGGAGTAGAAGGAATGTAAATGGTGAGGTTATGTAATCAGAGAGGTGGAATGCAGATAATACGGGATATTTTATATTAATTGTTGAACAAAAGATAGTACATGTTATTGTGTAAAGCAACCAAACTCCAGTTCACCGATAACCGAATAAAAACACCAACACCAACAAACCCCAAATATAAACAAAGTCCATTCCATAAACATAACAATATTCTTTCCGAATGCCTCCCTAATTCTTCCTCCCTTTCCCCCTCGAGCTCCCCTGCCGGCTCATGTTCACCCCGTTCGCCGAACTCTGCCTACTCATCCCCACTCCGCCCTTCCCCAATGTTTCCTTCAGCCTCTTCGTCACTGCCGAGTCCTTGCTATTGTCCTTCGAGTGCTTAGTTGGCGACCCCTTGCTCGGACTCTCCTCGACGATCCCCAGATCCTTCCGCAATACCTCGTAATCGACGTCTTCCCGGGCATGCCCTGCATACGCGACGTACTTCTCCTCGACAATCGATGACGCCGCTTCCTCGAGGAGCTTCCGGAGACCACCGGTACCCATCAACGAGGCACCCGGCTGATGCTGCTTATCAAAAGTCTTAAACAACTTCATCGCCGCCAAGTCAGAGTTGATGTCATCGTTGCTAAGGGACGTCGGGAAATTGCTATCGGCTGATCGTAAGTTATTCTTGAGATATTGCAGCGGCTGCTGAGTCGGTAACTTAAGCATCTCAGCACCGTATGCTAAGTCAAGGTTCGCCGGCGTCTCAAACGACGAAATCGCATCCCACCCGATGACCCGGTCATCCGAAAAGTTCATGTGAGCGCCCCGCGTACTCCTAGTCTGGTGGGAAACCTGGCGCTCCATAGCCGGGGTATCCGCCTCCGACTCCTCCTCGTCTGCCGCCTCGCTGTGCCCAATGCGGTGGCGAAGGATAAACTTGTGCGAAGCTAGCGCTGCCGCATTGTACGTCATTGACAGCTCCTTTTCAGTAAACAGCTTCTCAATATTGTATATGGGTCCCGCTTGCTTCTCCGACAACCGCAGCTTCTCGCCTTGCCACAGCGGTGTTGCCTCCGACGTATCAAGCGCCCTCTTGAGAGGGACCGGAGACCCGTCATCGTCTCCGCGCTTGCGCTTGCGGTCGTGGCCACCGAGCATGTCGTCGACGTCGCGACGGCCGCGAGTGCGTTTGATGTTACCGCCAGGGGACGTCGGACGGAGGAACGAGTATTGGTTAGCATGGAGCATGAGGGCAGAGGTGTCGCCAATTTCAAAGGCTTCCTTTTCTTTGAGCAAGCGGTGCTTTTTGGCGTTGAGAGTGTTGATGAGGCGGTCGCGGAGCGTTTTGGCAAGAGCGTTCCGTTCGCGTTTGGCGGTTTCGACTCGGTAGGCGTGCGTGTTGCGGGCGGATTGGATGCGCGTTTTGTAGTCGTTCTGGAGGATAGGTTGTTAGTAATTAGTTACGTATAAGAAAGGCACTAATTGTCATGGACAATCATTCTGACAATCGGATTCGACACCTAGGCCAACTTGAGAGACAAATATGGCTCGTTAGATTACTCACAAGTTGCTTCACGAGCTGGAAATCCCTATACTCATGAATATCCGTAATCGCCTGCGACCACTCTGTAAACCGTGGTCCCGCCATATCCAATAACGTCCGCCCACCCGTCGAGCTCCCCGGATTCTGCTGCAACTTTGCCTGATCCTCTCTCAAAGTCTCCAATATCGACAAAGCATCATCAGCATAAGGCTCCATGCGCATCACCAGGGCTTGATCAACCTGAACACGGGCAAGATGGTCCCGGAACTTGAGGTCCTTTTCACGACGGAACTTCTCGTCGAGGGATCGGATGCGGTCAGCGAGGTCTTTGCGGCGACGGTCTTTGCGGCCAGCGGTGGTCGCTTCGGTGGTGGGGCCGCGGCGGATGGGGGCCGCGGCGGTGCTATCGTTGGTAGACATTGTGGGGTGTGTCGAGGTGGTAGTTGCTCGGAGGTGGTCGGGATTTAATGAAAGAGGGTTGAGTTGAAGATGAAGAGAGGCGATTCTTCAGTGAGGATTGCGCGGTTGAAATGGGCTTAGAGAATAGTGATCGGACGATAAGTTAAAGCGAGTACTACAAAAATATTAGCTATGGATTGTCGTCGTTCGTTCAAGAACTAGAGATGGTCAACACCCAATCGCAACAAGAAGTCTCTCGTGTCAGGAAAACAAATTGCAAAGAAAAGCTACTCGAAAGAAGAGGCCCTAAGAAACACGAATTTCAAGGACGTATAGAACAGTATATCTATGAATGAAGGTATCAATATAAAACAGAGGAAAATAAAAGACAGCGTCAGCTACCAATAAATTATATCGTCTTCCGTTCAATAAAAATGATCACGCCGTTGTTTCTACCACTAAGAAGAAAGAAAGAAGAAAAAGGCAGGGACGTTCTCAAACCTACTAGAAAGCAGGTACCCTTGTCGCCATTTGCTGCCAAAAAACTACAAAATGCCTGGATTAGGAAGCAGATACTGAACTAGACCCACAACTTTCTACTATAGGCGGCAAACGGCGTCATAGTATGGAAGGTCGGTGCGTTATGATTAGTGGGATTTGCTATTGATAAAGAGATACTTTAAGTTGATGTAAACGCACACAGTGTCTTAACACTTTGAATATATGTATTTGTGCCGTGTTTATATTTCCGCAAGCACTGTACTGGCATTCTCAAGATTCTGTAATTATCATGTTATGGAACACTTATTCTTACAATTAAAATAAAGCCAGCGCTGGGGGTATCTACACACTAAAAACTCTCCAAACACTCATCTATTGCTTCACCGCTTCTCTAATCTTCTGGAATTGACTCATGAACCCAAATCCACTTGACTGAGCAGCTTGTTCCGCCCTAACCCGCTCCGCCGTCTTCTGCTCCTTGGCTATCTTCTCCTTGATAGTCCTGGCCTCCTTAGCCTCGAGTTCCCGGAGCATAGTTTCATGCTTTTCCTCCACCATCTTAGCTAGGCCCTCAATGAACTTTAATCTACCCTTTTCTTCGGCTGTGCCTTTCCAGACTATGTTGAGTTCCTTGAGATATTCGATTCTTTGTAAGGCTTTCTCAATTCCTGAGATGGGATCCTCCTTGTTTGCTAAAAGTTCTCTGATTTCCTCTCGGAGGGACTTCAGGACAGCTTGACCCTTTTCCTCCGAAGACTCGCCCTTGGCTCCAGGCTCTGGCGCAGAAACTGATAGGAATGACGAAGATACAGACAGCTCCGATGGCGGGAACACAAACTCCATCGCATCGCCAAACGTCTTGATGACACTTTCTAACTGGACGCGAACAGTCGTAAGGGTCTGAAGTTGCTTGATACATTCGGGATCATCGATTCCCACGCCATCTAACAAAGCATTGGCAGGGTCTGCTAATCCGGATTTTTCGGTGGGGCTGTTAACAGAATTTTCGGTTGACTCTAAGGCTGACGCTGGTTTTGGTAGGATGACACTAGAGACATCAATGCCACCAGGAATAAAAGTTTCGATATCCGATGCGAGTGTTTCTTCAAGGGTCTCCGCAAAGCCAAACGTTTCGCCGCGGAGCAGTTCCACTTCGTAGGCAAGCCGACTGCTGCTACGTAGGATGTCGTCCGTGAGTTGTGTCAGGGTCGTTGAAAGACGAGTAGTGTGGGAATTTAGTTGAGTAACGAGGGCTTGTGACTCGGTGGAGAGATCTGATAGAGAGACAGGGGACTTGGCGGAGGATGAGTTAAATGAGGAAGCCTTAAGAGGCGAGAGAGTCGCATTGAGGAAGGCAGCGGGGTCAAAGTTAGGGGATAGAAAGGGCAGTAGGAATGAATCAGTAATGTATGATGACTTAGGAGTAATAGCGGGGGCAGGCTCCGAGATGGCTGTCTTTTGACGGAGGACCAGTGTGCTGTTGCCGCGCTTCTGGGTACCCATGATGGGCCACGGTGTTATGGTGTGGATAACAAGGGGAGGAGTTAAATTTTTCCAAGACTCTGACAAAAACAAATGTGTGGAAAGAAGTGAGCTATTTGTGTGATAGGTAAATTCAAAGTGAATGAGAATGATGACGTCAATGTAACTCACTATATATGTGTTGATACCATGTACCATAATGACAATCTGTTTGTATTACCATATACATATCTCGAGCTACACATGAGCTCTGCCAGCTGTCACATATATCGATGAGGTCAAACACGGATTCTGCCAGCTGTATGGTCCACGTGATCTAGACCGGGATTTAACCGCGGCAGGTAGGCAGTGGACCAGGAGGCTATTAGGTTCACGGGTTCATCATATTGGGGTGTAGACATCAGAGGGTCGTAGTGCTTTAGGGGTAAAGCTGTAGTGGGGCACATGTTGTAAATCACAGCGAGGGTCACTTGCGAAGCCTGCGATCACATGAAGATGAACTGTAGTCCAATCTCGCTATTCGCGAGCTGAGACACATCGGGTTAATGTTTGCGAAGAATAGAAGCACAGAATAATAGAAATAACGCTATAGATAAATTATGATGACTTTGAATGTGTCCTTTGAGTAGTAATCATCAGTCATTCAGCCATCACATGTCTTTTGTGTTCTTCAGCCTTTTTCCATCTTCAACCCCTTCAAAGAACCCCGACCAGCGCCCTAATCACTGAATTTCGCCTACTGAGATTCCCCAGTTACAGCGCTGAAACCAAGTAAATCGCCATCGTCATTCTCACCCTCGCTGCCCACTGTCTCTCCCACATTCTTTTCCCTCCCCACCACACAAACACCTACAAACTAATAATTCCCATCATCGCCTTATCGTCATTATCCCCAACCGCACCCGCTTCCCCCCATAATCCACATAGACTACCATCTCACAACCACTACACCCCAACAAACCAAAAACCCACCCGCCAAAATGAACCCCGAGTAGTGAGTTCTCATTCCTTCTTAGATAGCCCAGCGGCCGACCGACCGATCATCTATATCCACCACCCCACTCGATCCGATTCTATTTTGTCTGTGCTGTTGTCACCGGAGGCGCCCATGGCTGTCGTGGGCTTTTTCCATGGGCGGGAGCTTCGGGCAGGATGATACTCCGGGGAGACTGATGGGGTGGATGGGCGAATCCTCGGGTGCTACCCTTTGCCTCATACTCTCCGATGGTGCCGGGCGCAGATATTGGGTTGGCAATCAGGGTGGATAGGTTGTCTGGATATATTTCGAGGAATATTTGTCGCTAATGTCTTTGTGCATCGCAGAGTATATATTATGTTACTAAATCCATATCCATCACGATAATATCGACAAAGGCTTGACGAGACCTTGAGTTATCAACTCTATTACATGTATTATCGTTGATCAAGCCAACTACAGCGCTTTAATTAGCCGCCTCGCCAACTATCGCCTCTACCGTCGCCCTCTATTCGACATTCACTAATATCACACCTTCTTTCCTTCAGATACGACTATCTCTTCAAGCTTCTGCTTATCGGCGACTCTGGTGTCGGCAAGTCCTGCCTGCTGTTACGTTTTGCTGACGACACCTACACCGAGTCGTACATATCGACCATTGGCGTTGACTTCGTATGTGGATCTAACCTAGCCGTGGCGGAAGCTATACAACCAAATGGGATAGGAGAATGTGGAGGCTAATGTGGGTATTGTGTCTAGAAAATCCGGACCATTGAGCAGGATGGCAAGACGGTGAAGCTTCAGATCGTGAGTATACCTTTCTGATGCTGTAGAAGGAACTACGTACTAACAACTTTTTAGTGGGATACTGCTGGCCAGGAGCGCTTCAGAACCATCACCTCTTCCTACTACCGTGGTGCCCACGGTATCTGCGTCGTCTACGATGTCACCGATGAGGACTCTTTCAACAACGTCAAGCAATGGCTCCAGGAGATTGACCGCTACGCTACCGAGGGCGTTAACAAGCTTCTCGTCGGTAACAAGAGTGATATGACGGACAAGAAGGTTGTCAAGTACGAGGTTGCTAAGGAGTTTGCTGACTCTCTAGGCATTCCGTTTCTTGAAACGTCGGCCAAGAACGCTAGCAACGTTGAACAAGCTTTCCTAACCATGGCCCGCCAGATCAAGGAACGCATGGGTGCTTCGACTGCCAACAACACCAAACCCAGCGTGCAAGTTGGGCCGGGTCACGGTGTCAACACGTCAGCGAACGGCGGCTGCTGCTAAATTGGAGGATAATGGGAAAGATAGAGATTATTGGGAGATTTGGAAATAGAGGAGATGTGGGAGGAGAGTCCGATAGACGGAGCATTGCGGAGATGGTGGTGTCGAGTAGCTGAGACACCGCTACAGGGCCTCCTTGACCCTTATGGCACCACGATTGTAGCGATAATTAAGGCTACAACAATGGCTTCGTCTCTCCTTCCCATATCTCGGACCAGATGTTGTTTTTTTGAGGGTCCTTTTTCTTGTTCTTTGCGCTTTGCTTTGAAATAATTGTATGCGTTATTGAGTTTTTTCTTTTGAATTTGGTTCCCTTTTGTTTATTTTGATGAAGTGATGTGAACTGTGTGAAGTGAATGTTGAGTTGTGTTGTCATAGTTAATATCAACGTTATCACGTGTTTCAAATCAGGTGACCAGTACAAATAAATGGGAAGGAACATGTGACGTTAACAGAAACATAGAAGGTACACAGACATAAGGTATCACGATTATTTGAAATTACACATAGATTGAAAAATTCCATAAGTAGCTGTATTATTTTACATCATCAGCACCTAAAGAAATACCGACGTTAAAGTTAAGTACCTGATAACCCAATAAACCTTAAGAAAAATAATAAATAAAACTAACGATAATTGTAACAGAACCGAAACCCGAAATAATTTAACCACCCATATCCTCCTAATAGACAAAGAAAAGGTACTCATACTCCCCAAAAAAAAAAATAAACAAAAGAAATGAATCAGGACATAGGAAATAACCGAAAGTCAAAAACAGTATCAAGGAAAGAATAATAAAACGGAAAAACAATAAAAGAGAAGTCACTATGCCAACCCCAAAACTTCATCGCCTTGTTGTTCGTCATTATCTGTGCTGACCGTCTCCGCATAAACATACTCGGCACTAACCTTCGCTCATCCGCCTCGAGAGTATCGTAATCGTCGCCATCGTCGTCCCCGTCAAGCCATTCGGAGACGTTGATCTCAACGATGCTTTCGGCGTCATGATCACTAGAGACTATTAAGCTTGTCGGGGGTCCCTCGCTGAGGATCTTGCTGGCAGGGGAAATGTTGCAGGGGATCGCCTTAGGGCCAGACGGACGGCGTTTGGGAGGGCGCGATAGCTTGAAGGAGGAGAGGGATATAGAGGGCCGGGGAGTCGGAGTTAATGAGAGGGTCTGCGTTGATTGGGCGGAACCGCGGCGCGGGAAAGGGGAGAAGGGGCCTTTGATGGGGGTGCGGATTGCGGGGGAGGTGTCTTCAGGGAGATCGATCTCGGGGTCGTAGAAGGGAGAGATAGAGGTGAGGATGGCAGAGATGGTTGCGAGGAAGGAGATGATTTCACTGGGGGTTGCGGAGGAAAGGATGTTGGCGTGGGTGAGGGTGGAGGTAGGAAATGTGGCCGTTGGGGAAGGAGGGATTGTGTAGGCGGAAGGGAAAGGAGGGTTCATAAGGGGGGGGGGGTTAAAGGATGTTTGAGAGTTGGGATCAAGGATTTGGACCACTTTCATGATAGTGGGGCCGACCATCTTTTGGATGGCCAATACTGTGGGCAGGTGGTCGGCAGGATAGTCAAAGAGGAGGTAGTGGATATGGCTATGGGCGGCCAGGAAGGTCTCGAGATGCGGGATCACAAGAGAGGCTAGGAGGTAGGGGTTGGTGAATGGGTTGTCCTCAGTCTGATAGAGAAGGCGTTGAGAAGTGAAAGTTTGTATGGCATTAACGATCAGATATCTTAAATCAACTCTTCCTGCCCTTGACTCGCCATTCTTCTCTCCAAGCTTCTCGAGTCTCCGCGAGATATTCGATAAAAGTTTTTATCAACACCATTCTGCGCACCAAGGGCAATGATGAAGTCTACCTGTCTCTTCTCTCTCTGTCCATCTGACCCCTCCGTCTCCCGGAATACCGGCTTCCAAAGTCCATTAAGCTCCGGTAGCATCGGGCAAAACTGCTGATAGCCAACCCTCGCTTGCGGGAATTCCCTCGCCAACACAGCACGCAACCCATTCTGCACTGCCACCGCTGTCTCCGCAATGGACACCGGCAACACATGGAAGCGACTAGAGTAGTTCTCCAGGATCGGCGCAGCCATAGGCCCGGTGGTGCCGAACATGGGGGGGATGTGCACAGGGGTCGGAGGGAATGAGGAGAGGAGGTGTTCATCAGAGAGAGGAACAGTGGCCATGAGGCTTCCGCCGAATTCGTAGGGTTCTTGGGTCATGCAGACATGCGAGGAGCTGGCTTTGCGGACGCCGGGGATACAGAAGCTAACGGGACGGTTTACATGGGAGATAACTACCCTAGGAACTGAAGGCCGGCGGGTGGAGGGTGCCGGGGTAGCAACAGTGCACGGGAAGTCGCCTGTTTGGAAGTGGCTAATAACTCGTTCCAAAAGGGAATCGTGCGAATCGTCGCGAAAGAAGATGACCATGTCCTCAATGAAAGGAATAAGGTTCTTAGTAGACTGAGCCAGCAGGGGAAGTGCCGGAAGAGAAGAAAGGTGCTGGGATTCCCGGTGGGCAGCGTTAATGGCGGAGGAGCGACGAGAGGGACGTCTGGGATCACGAGAGGGAGGAGGGGGCGTTTCCGTCGCAGGAGCGGAATCACCGAAAGGCGAAGTGAAGCAATTGCGGAACTTGGGAGAAGGATCCGAGGAAGGCAGTCCTAACGGCTCCAGAGGTGATAGTTGTAGGAGGGGAGGGCCGGAATGGTGGGTCCCCGGGGACATGGAAAGACACGAAATCGGCCGATTTGACGTTGCGATAACCCGGTGGATTGTCGATTCCGATGAGCCTGCTGACTGCGTCAAGTCTAATTTTGACGGCGGTGTAGTCGGTGTGTTGTTCTTCCATTGAGCAATATTTTGACCTCTTATCTTCTTTTTCGGCGGCACAAACTGGAGACTCTGGGCGCGCTGGGGACCCTTAGTTGCCAATGGCAACTTCGAACGCATTTCGGAAGCCCAGTCAGCAACGTTGCGTGCCCTAATGGCAGCAGCCGACGGCCGAGAACGTCTCGGAGGATATGGCGTCGTCGGCGACACGCACGAGTCGCGGCAAGAACTGTGGTCACTAGACACAGTTTCAGTCAGCGATAGCGGGCGGTCATAGAGGTTGGTGTGCGGGTTTGCACGGGGGGATACAGAAGAGATCCGCGTGTAGACTTCCGAGGGATTGAGGTCAGCAAGAGTGGACCCGAACATGTAAACGGCGGAAATGTCATCAAATCGGTCGGTGAAGCCATAAACGGGAAAGGATATGGAGTGGGGTCGGGGCTTAAAGGAGCAGTCAGAATGGAGCTCTGATTGGAGGTCCGAAGTCTTCTCGTCAAGGGCTTCGGCGGCACACATGACGTTGACCATCCGTTCTTCAAATGTTGGGCCAAAGCAATCGTCGTCGAGTTCGAGCTTAAGAGACGTTGAGGGACGGCCAGAAGTGGCCGATATGGCGGCGAGTCCGGGGAACATGGCGGGGGGTGGTGGCGGGAGGGCTTCTGGCATCGAGGAGATCTGGTTGCCGCCGAGGAGTTCGCGAAAATGAGACTCGGCAAGGCCAACGTTGCCAGCGGCGGAGGGGGACTGGTCAGTGATGTATTGGATGACCATGGCGTAGGCTCGGGCGGTGCCACCGTTTAAGAATACTAGTCTCTTAGCATCTGCAGACCCGGCGCGCAGGAAGTCGACGGCGGCGTCATGACGGGCAGCAGCAGCGTTGTGGATGTGGTGAAGGTAGGTTTCTATGGAAGGAGAGGGTGATGTGGGGGAAATCAGGTTAACCGGGAGGTAAGTTTGGAGGGAGGGGAGGACGAGAATGTGGGGGGATACAGGGAGGAGCCGAAGTTGGGTGGAGAGGAGTTCGGAGGGGCCTTCGAAAGCGATTATGGAGCCTTTGTTGAGGTGGTCCTCGATAGAGCCAGAGGATTTGCGGGGCATTTTGGGTGTGAGAAGGTAAGTGGTTTTGTGGTAAAGAGAAGGGATCTCCTTGATGCTCGGAGTACCAGCAAGTGGTGTATGGAGCGTTGTCTATATCTCTAGAAGACTAGATGGCACTCTTGTGTACTTTGGTCCTTTACAATGCTCCCAATGTCCAAGTCTACCAAAGAATCACGTTTCTATAGTTTCGTACTCATGTTAGTAGTTATGTACAAATTTTCCTCGTATTCCAATAAATACCAACAATTCCCCAAACCTCCACGATATTGATGTCCAAATTCAGAAGCATCTTGTATTATAGACCAAAATATAGTAGTTACGCATTTCTTCTATCGCAACTGCCATTTACTCTCGAGCACAGACATCGAGTCTGTTCTCGAGTCTGACTTTGAAAAGATAAGGAAAGAACTTACAATTAATAATAGTCAATGTAACTTATGACTTTTAAGTTTCCTTTAGAGTTCGAAGAATCTATCCTGATTCTTTCGTAGGGAGAAAACGAGAGGTGTCGAAGAAAGGAAAGAAAGTGCGGTATATACGCAAGGGTGCTTCCTGTCAAACAATGTCGATCGCCGGTTTTTGTGAAGATATATATATGTAGTTTACTGTAGACTAGTCCAATGCAGAAGAACTCTGTAACAATTGAAATATAACAAGAAGATAACACCTCGTATCAAAACAATCGCAAATCGGAAATATCGAAAAGAGAGCAAGACAGAACCAACAGCTTCATCAAGAATTGGGGACTACGCCTTGTAATAAGATAAGAATCGATACCTTGCTAACTACCTAGTTGTCATAACCTTGTGAGGTCAACCCATTACAAAATAACAAACGCAAGCCTTCAGGAATGTGTTTGGGAGCAGAAAAAAGAACCCAATTTGTCAGTCAGTGGTGCTGACGTCGATAACACATAAAATCCAATGAATAAATAACAGCCAAAGCACTGATAGATTGCCGCATATGGAAATTGTGGGATTCAAGTCTGTGAGTGAAATTAGAGGTGGGATACTGGGAGGGATTTTATTAGTGGAGGAGGGTCTTAATAAGATAAGGGTGGACTTTTGGGATGTAAAGGAGGTGATTGGATATGTTCTCTAGATTAGGGAATTACGGTGGTTTTTAAAGGTAAAGACAAGGCAAGATGACAATGAGAACGAGTCAAGACCATTCTTGTATACAGAAGTTTATATCACGAGTTTGCAAGCCAACTGATAGACGCTGATGTGCAAACTACCTCCCTTCGAGGCTCTTTCACAACCATGACCCATAGATCACCACTTAATATTTCAACCCCAAGCAAGCCTCCTAATCATCGCAGAGGACATGACCAACCTCACATCATCGACGGATCCGTCTCTCCGCTCTCACTGAACTGCACATCCCAAGGTCCCTTCCCCTGTCCAAGTTTTCCCCCAAACCCACGCGTCTGTAAGACATCAAGACCATGTCTTATTTCCACAAACTTCGACACATCAGGTGAGCAGTCACTCAGCACCACATGGCGGGAATATTCCAGAGATGCAAAGGGACTTCAGTGGATGGTCTGTTTGATGGGTGTTTGCATATTGGATGGAATATTGATTGGGGTCATCTTAGCGCTTTTCAATAGCGGCTAGCCCTTGGTCGACAAAATAGTAGATGTGACAAAAAGCCTTCAGCTTCATGCCTCCGTTCAGCTTTCCTTGATGTGAAATTACGGGGGCAATGCTCTTAACTACTAGCCAAGCAATCCACGCACTACCTGCCCAAACATCGTCAAAACCAGTTGCCCGGAACCCTCGCCTACACACATCCCTAATATATCCCCCGTGATTACCCCATCCTCATCAAATCCGCAGCCCCAGAGACCCACATCACAGGTAATCCTCCAGGCAAACTTAATCCAAAGAGACAAGATGGATGGCAAGTAATCCATCTCCTTCACTTAATAATACCTTTTAGCATGGCCCTCAGCATAGAGCGAGAAGTCAGCGTTAGGAAATATTCAGGAAACCGTATATAGTAGGCGGGGCCCGCTGACTGCATTGGGGCGCAGTGGTACAATATGTGTAGGCCGTGTGATAGGCAGTACAAACAGTGGTCTAGGTTGATATTGGTGGAATGGAGGTAGGTGGAAGGGTTATACGAGAATTGTCAATATAGGGTAGTTACTTAATACTTCGAAAGTCTAATGAACACGGACATTTTCTTTGGTGTCATGTCCTTGAAGAACCTCATTCTAGGTAAGCCTACTTTAAATCATGTAAGTCAATTATAGGGTTAACCATATAAAGGGTTAATAAATGTCAGACACAATGTTTTACATAGTCTGCAGCCGACGTCCCACAACGTCCTGCGCAATCCCGTGTCAATCTTTTTACAAACAATCTACGATACAGCTAACAGAAACTAGTCTCTGGCCATTTAGTGTTCCGACTAATATAGCCAACAAGGCATTATTGGACACAGCCGTAACCAGCGGACAAACTAGTCAATGAGGGTTGGCAACGAATATGTTGTGTAAGAGTGATATGCACAGAGTATAGAATCGTTAGTGTTTGTATGATAATAAGATTCGAAAGTTCTGCCATGTATTGATGAATGTGTTTGGTGATATCGTCATTATTTGAATTTGGGGCAATATTCGAACGGAGACGGCAAACTTCGAGATTGATAGCAGACTCTACCAACAGACTAGACAATGATGACAAACTAAAACAATTACAAAGATACAGAATAAAAATACAATCCCTACTCTAATTTCCCACCCCGGCCACCAATAGATATCCCTCTCCCAGCCGATCTAATTCTTCGCCGGCACGCTAGGTCAGCATATTCCTGGTATAGTGAATTAAAAGGTAAAATTTATCTTGAGAAAAAGGAGAATAAGGCACTTTGAGAAGAGATGTTTTAGGATGATAGGTGAGTTGGCATGTATGAAGGAGAGTGAATTGTTGTGAATATGAATGTGAGGCGAGTGAAAGTGGAGTTGATGGGGATAGTTACTAGATGGGTAAAGTTTTTGAAAGTGGTGGTTTGTGGTTTGTCGATCGTATTTTGAGCAGAGGTTTGTTGTTTTTTTTTTTAATTTTTTCTCTATTTTCTAGCGTGATAGTTCTTTACATATCCAATCACAAACTTGTTTATTTCTACAGATATATGCAGGAACCATATCTCGACAAGTTAAAACCCACCCTCAATCTTTATCACACCCAATATCCCATTTACAGCCCGCCCAGACCCCAATATGACACCTCAGAGACCTTTAGGGACCATCGTGATATGGGAACCCGTGAACGAACATGTGTGGGTGAACGTAGGATCGATCACAAACTAGGGTTTCTGGTTTGAGTGGTAAGGGCCCTAGGAGTTGGTAATGTGCAAGTCTAGGAGAGACAAGGGTGATAAGAGCTGAAGGCGGGGGGTATGGAGGAGAGAAAGAGGAAGATAGTTGGTGATAAAGAGGTGATTTGGTGACAATAGATAAGAAAGAAGGAATGGTGATGACGGTTGTATTTGAAACTATTAGAGAAACTTCTTATTGTTTGGGTTGTTGAAGAGGTTTAGTTTCTGGTTGTCCATTTGTTGGAAACGAACTAACGCAAGCTAGAAGCTATCATAAGACAATCAGGATCAGGTACAGGAACATCAGGAACTAGTTGCAGACCCTTGAAATATCTTAGTGCCTGTAGTCGTCGTGAACAACTGCCCAGTGCCACTCTAACCATAACTATAACCACAAGCTAAAGTATTTGAGATTCGGCCTTTGTGCTGCTCGTGTTGTTTTCTCAAAAGGGGAAGGGAATATCTATCTAATCACGGAAGACAGTTAGCTTAGAATTAAAAATTAGAAAGAAAAAACAGGAAAAAGAAGAAAGTTTTGGAAGATGTTCCTACATGTAAGGGAGTTTCATGTGATGAGAGCCTACGTAGACGGATGGGATACCAGGAGATATCGTTAATATTTTCTGCGTTTGAAATAACTTCGTTTTTCCATAATTTGGAACTGAACAAAAGAAATATCATCAATCCTACTCGTGATTACTGATTCATCCCTATCCACTCATTCATACTCTCCCCTTGTCAATCCTCAGTTTTTCTTCAGCCGGCCAGGATCGTCCGTAGTCAAAGCACCAATACTACCTATTTCCGTCCCACCAATCTCAATCTCAGAGGCCCTCATATCTGGGCTGCCACTGACTATGCTCCTGATCAAAGTTCAATCAGTGCATGAGCCATCTCAAATCATCTCAACTCGTCACATCAAAGTACTTATCAGCTTTAATCGTTCATCCCCTCGAATATCACCTCGTAAATCACTCAATAAGTACTCTCCATTGATGTCATCCATTTAGCTTTAACCCCTCAACATCCTATCACATCACGGCTTTACTCATACAGATAGACCCCGCCATCTCTGACCTTCTTCTCTTAATCGAGGGAAGCTGGCGAGGCGAACGATAAATCACTGGGTTAAAGGTCTGGCAACCTGGGTTGGTTGATGAAGCAAATAGACAACGCCATGTTTCGCCACTATGTTGGGAGGGAGATTATGTCTGAAACGGACAGAGGGAGGAGTATCAGGTGGCGATTTCAAAAAAAGTAAATGAATGGGTATATGAGAAATGGACTGGAGCTCTGAGGCTCTCTCATAGTCTCTGCATCGCTATAGCACCGGGAAACTTGGTGTCTCTAACGGCGCCGCTCCGAACAGTCCACAACAATACATATACTGTACCAAATACTGTGCATGTACTTACGGTATTATGATGTCATCAGTCGTGATCTCGACTTCAACGGCAAATAATCAAATAATATTTTTTATGTACATATAAATCGGCCACAAAATGACCTTAATGTCAGTGATGTCATATATAGCTCTGAAACTCTAAATATGCTTAAAAGATGGGAACGCTTGGGGTTCAACAGACAGGAAGTTGCCGATTGATCAACATAAACTTTGATTTATTTTTATTTTTCTTATTGTGATACAGTATAATACAATTTACAACAAAATGTTTTCAGCTCAGCGAATTCCCAAGACTATATTAGTCACCTCGCCCTTAGCAAATCTGGCGTTCCCCTCGATCATTCCTATGGTTTACCCCCTTAACAACTGCAACATCCTCCGCCATAACCTCCTTTCTTCTCTCCATTGCCCCCCTCCTCGGCCCCGGAAACATCCAGACATTCTGTATATCCCCCGGGGTCATCGCAACCATGAAGAACCACGAGGTATTGGAGGGTGCAAAGGTGGAGCAGACGAGCGAGCAGTTGATGTATGATGCGATTGTGTGGGTAGCTGATGCGGAGGAGGTCACAGGGCCAGTTTTAGAGGTGGATGAGGGCGATATTATGAGGAGGAGGGACATAGGGTTTGTTAATAGGGTGTCGAGGGAGTCAGGGCATCGGTTGGCAGCGGTTGCGAAGCCATGAAGAGATAGGGTCTACTCTTTAGGTTTTCATTATCTAGCGTTGTTTCCTTTTTCTTGTGATCAGTTATCTTGAAACCTTGATGATACCTACACCGTGGCTGGCGGTAAATTACAAGCTATCTCACGACACTACCGATGTCTTACGCTGTACATCACATCGGCACGGAACCTAGAGACCTTGCTGTCAAGTAACGGGGCACGGAATAGTGGGTAGCGTAATACCTGACGGGGGTCCATCTTACGGAGTGAACTATGGGCTATCTAATAGAATATCTAAGAAAACAGGGCGGTGTAGAGATTGTGCCGGGCTCGTTATTGGAGAATGGGGAAGAATATGATGTAAGTGGGTAGATTAGGATAAGGGTTGCAGGTGGCCAGAGATAAATAGGAGGGTTGATGGCGTTTATAGAAGGACAATGCTACCCATCATGTGAAATATCATATTTGTTTTAGTTAGTGACTGTGAGATAAGTCTGCTGCTGAATCTAGACAAAATGTCTAGGTTTTGGGATTCGTTGGTTGATCTCTTGCCTTGCTAGGTCACATGAAAAGTTTGGTTCCTAATCGAATAATGTGCGAATAAGCAAAGGAATGTTGGTCTTTTCCATTTTAAACAAGGGGAGTAGTTTTGGGGGTTCCCTAGAGATTCGAGAGATGTACGGGCTTCTGAAGGGCCGGGCAGCTGTAGATCCCTGTAGGGAGTCGGAGTGGATGCGGGGAAGTCCATAAATAAGATGGAACTGTCAGATTTTTTTTTGGGGGTTATTTTTATTTTTGTGTAAAGGACGGACTTTGATGTTATTGGGATGTAATTACTGAATTCGAGTTTGAGGAATGATAAAGAGTCTGCAGGAGAGAGGATGTGGGTGGATGTTCAGCGGAGGTCTGGGGATTGCCGATCATTGAGGATGTAGACAGCCCATGATAATTGAAGAATATCAGCTCCAAAAATACAAATTAATTGATTGAAGAAGTAGGATACGCTCAAAGAATTAAAAATAAAGATAAAAATGAAAACATACTAGTAGTCTGACATGAGTTGGACTATCATCATCCTAAGTCTCCCTGTATTACTGCAAACCTACATCAATATGTACTTCCAATTTAATAAACACTTTTGTGAATTCCCCAAACCATCTAGACTATATAAAATAGGACTAATCATACCGACTCGTCTGAGGGTTCGTCCGGCAAGGGGAGTCTCCACGGACGGTCTGAGGGGTACATTCAGAGGGATATTGTTAAACAAACCATCACACGAAACCGAGTTAGCGAGTGATGTGAGGCTTATGGATTGTGGGTTAGAGCATGGACGAGTGGTTGAATGTACATAGCATGCGAAGTACTCACGTATAAAAACCTGGTTCCGCTGGTTTGGCATATCTTAGTTTTTATTCTGCTTGTCGATCTATCTCTCATTAATATCGTTTAACATTGAGCTTACCTTAATATACATACACATTTAAACTCCATTAAATCACTTTCTATCTACTCCTACCCTCCATCACGCCACCTACTGCCACCATGCCCCTCGGCATCCTCCCCGCCACTCTTCCTAACGGTCAAGACCCCCCCGGTACCTCTTTCCTCAGTGAAATTTCCCACTGCTGGCCAAACTCTGGATCCTCTGAGACTACCTCCATCTCCCCAGAATACTCGGCACATGCATCACTTAAACATGATCCGTCAGGGCAGTTTGTGTTGGTTCCGCAGCCGTCGGACTCACCCAATGATCCACTGAACTGGTCGAGGTGGAGGAAGGAGGTATTCATGGCGATCATTGCCTATAGTTGCGGTTGCGTTGGAGGTAAGCTACTACTCACACTAATATCATGACCCTTTATACTAACTCTCACTTAGTTGTCGGCCAACTCATCGCTCCCGCCATGGTCCAAGTCGCCGCTGAATTCGAAAAACCACTCTCCACCTTCTCCCTCGGCTCCCTCGGCTCGACGATCGCCTGTCTCGCCGTCGCCTCCATCATCTGTAACTCGCTTGCCGTCAAATTCGGGAAACGCCCCATCTACCTTGCCAGCACTATTGGGTTCATCATAACATGCTTCTGGGTCTCTGAGACGCCTACGAATAACTTTGGCTCGTTTGTGGCGGCGAGGACGATCCAAGGAGCGTGTATTGCGCCGATGGAGGCGTTGGTGCCGGCGACTATTTCTGATGTTTGGTTTGTCCACGAACGTGGGTGGCGGATGGCTGTGTTCAACCTCGGAGTCTGGGGTGGCATTAACCTCGGGACACCGATCGCCGGATCCATCATCCAACAATCATCCTTCCATGTCGTCTTCCGCGCGATGGGCGGTGCATTTATCATCAATATATTTTTAATCATCTTCTTTATGCCCGAGACCGCCTTCCATAGGACTGTCTCGTCCGAACAGTCGACTACAGTGCAGACCCCCGGCATGCCTCCGTCATCTCCATGGAAAAACAAACACCGCTTACCACCACCATTTCCCTCCCTCGTTCTTCCGTTGCCCTTGTGGAAACCCCGTACACCTTCTGGCAACGATTTGCGCCGTACTCTGGCTACTACAACAAAGCTCCGTTCCTCAAGACCTTAATCCAGCCAATCAGGATGGCCGCGTCCCCGATTATTGCGTGGTGTACACTGATATTTACGGCCTGTGCCTCCTGGCTCGTTCTCGTCAACGTTGTCCTTTCACAGATTTTCTCCGCACCGCCATATAACTTCTCCGTCACCCAAGTCGGCGAAACAAACATCGCCCCGTTCGTCGCAATGGTCATTGCCACTTTCTCCGCCGGCCCGCTAATCGACGGTGTCGGCAAACGAATGTCCCGCTGGAACAACGGCATATTTGGTACGTCATTCACAAATACAAGACTCTTGTCGCTTGGATCACACTAGCTAATACAACATCAGAACCCGAATTCCGTCTCCCCATTATGTCTGCCAACCTCCTCTTCACCACGACTGGCCTCTTCGTATTTGGCGCCACCCTCTCCCCCCCGCAACCCTGGCCCCTCCCCGTCATCCTCGGCCTCTCCTTCATCTCCTTCGGCATGCAATTAACCATCACCGCCATCATAACCTATGTTGCCGACTGCCACCGGGACCGCGCTGCCGAGGCCGTTGGACTTATGTCTTTTGTCAAGAATATATTTGCGTTTGGGTTGACGATTTTTGTTAATGATTGGATTGAGAATCAGGGAGTTAAGAAGGTTTTTTTACGGTGGGAGGAATCACGGCGGGGGTGACGGCAACGGCGGTTGTTGTGTATGTTTGGGGTAAGAGGGCGAGGGCGTTTACAGCTAATAATAATTTGGTGGGTTAGAATTATGGCTCTATCTAATCAGCGAGTTATCCTGTCGGATATTCCTGGCAGTTAGCTGCAGTCTTGTCTTGTTGTCATAAAAATAATGTATAATTTCTAGCCACGTGATTACTACCGTGTCATTCTCGAAAAGGAAACTGAATATAATTCATAAACTATATTCCAAGGCAGGCCCGTGATTCTCACCAAATAATTAAGAAATACTCCGACCAAGACACAATAGAATAATAAGAAATACTCTTTATCCCATTTTTACACAAGCAAAACGTCAACCTTGCTGCGAATATAGTCCATCGACGTGCTCCGGTAAGTATCAGTAGTCAACCCGTTGGCAATAACTCTAAAGTGCAACATCTCCTTGTTATCGTAGTACATCGGCCAGTTACTAATCTTAGTGCCAACGTTAGGATCCTGGTTGATAACAAAGTTTAGGTAGTAGGTCCGGATAGTGTCCGCCGCGTTAGAACCGGCAAGACCGTACCAGATCGCGAGAAGATCGGACCCGTGGCAAGTACCCAGGTACGGAATACCATAGTAGTAGCCAGCGAGGTAAGACCACGCGGGGACATTGGGGTAGGCGGAGTAGGTGTACTCAAGGAATAATCTACGACACAGGTTGAAGACGAGATCACCGAGAGCGGCAGCGACACGCTTGAACCCAGAGTACAATTGGTTGAAAAGGGAAGTGCCAAACGGCGAGCCGTCCCATGAATTGGAGCCATAGGTGTTGATAAATGGCAGAATGTCCGCAGCATTAATGTTCTTGAACATGTACGTTGTCAGGTAGTTGGCAATGTCCTGGTTGCTCTTAAGGTTCGAGGTCAAGAGGCCAAACAGAGTGCCCTCATCCTCCTGGTCGCCAATGATCATTGGAACAGCTCTGTATTTGCCCTTCTTTGCAAGAGTGTGAGGAGAGTCAGTCAAGATGACACCATCAGGGCGGGGCATGTAGGGAAGGTTAAGGCCCTCGTACGAGAGAATACCAGGAAGCGAGTTGGTGGCCTTAAGCAGAACCTCGTAGTCGGCGTCACGCAGGCACTGGAGAGTGTTGGAGGAGCCAGAGCAACCAGCCTCGCTCACGACCTTATCGTAAACATTTTGCGCCTTGAAGGAGTCAATATCTTCAAGAGGAAGCATCGAACCCGAGTTCATAATAGCACCACGGAAGAGAGGCTTGCCGTTATAGTCAATATCACCGTCGTACATAGCCATCTGGTCAAAAACAGAGATGGAACCAGCGGACTCGCCCCAAATAGTGACCTTATCCGGGTCACCACCAAAGTCAACGATGTGGTCGGCAACCCACTCAAGAGCCAGACGCTGGTCAAGAAGACCAAGGTTAGAAGCACCGTCGGCCTTGACCTCGGCACCGGGAAGGAAGCCGAAACCACCAACACGGTAGTTGGGCATGACAATGATGGCTGGAGTATCATTGTCAATGGCAGTGGCAATAATCGGAGCACCCTCGTACATCGAAGTGCTACCCAGCTGGAAAGCACCACCGAAGATCCAGAAGAGAACAGGAAGCTTATCCGCAGCGGTAGTACCAACAGGACGGTGAATTGTCAGACTTAGGCAATCCTCTTGACCATTGATGACCTCCAGGAGAGGCAGAGTCAACACGGTGCCAAGAGCATCGATGATAGCCGAAGTGTTGCTATAAAGCGAAAAGTAGAGCTGAGGACACGCGGGAGCAATACCACTAGCATCAATAATCTTCTCATACGAATCCGGAGTCTCGGGCTTCCGGAGCCTCAGGTCACCAGTGGGCGGCTTGGCAAACGGAATACCAGCAAAGGTCTCAGTTCTATCAAGCTGACGGCCGTAGACGATCGAAGTCCCGTTGAGCCATGTTGTAGACGGCAGGCCATACTTTTGGATGGGAACACCGGACGTAGCAGCTTCCTCCTGAGCCTTGATGAGCTCATGGATAGAATTGAGCATGTCAACACGGGCATCTGCAGCAGTACGGTTGGCGTACTTGGGTTGGGCCTGGAGGGAGGCGGCAACATCAGCGGGGTCAATGGTAGTGGAGTTGCTGGTGATAGTGAAAGTGGTGTTAATAGCTGGGGCAGCGGCGGCGAGGGTAGTGATGCCAGCCAAGATGGCGGCGGAGGGATTACGGAATAACATGATTCTGAGAGTGAGTGTTAGAAGATGTGGCCGTTAAAGCGTATTTTGAGCAACCACGTCGTATATTGAAGTAGTTCTTCGAGATAATAATTTACAATATTATACTGGCGTAAGCTAGTGTTGCAGATAGTGAGGCCAAGTTAACAAGATATTAAAGTGTATGAAGTATATATAAACAGAAAGTATCACCAACTATAGTAAAATAAGTACAATTACAATAAAGTGATCAAGAATAAAGAATGACTAGACACAATAATAATGATCACCGTCAAAGAATAACCAAAAGTTTATATCAGAAGAACCAAAAACAAAAGAGGTGAAGAACAAAACCCTTTCTATCACCACTTCCAACGCGGGCGTCTCCCTTTTATCCCAGAACCCTCGAGGACAACAACAACCTCTCCAACAGGAAAGCCATGATCTCTCCACGTCAAACATCCCATCCCGAAACTACCACTTACTTCCAAAGGATCCCATATTCATCAACCCACTAGGAAGGAACTCATGCATGTAGGTACCTACATTATACAAATGTGCGTCTAAGCTTCGGAAATAACTTACACTACGAAAATCACATAGTTGGAAGTAGCTCCCCAAAGGGTTCTTCGATTCATGTTCCTGGAAGACGTAGACTAACACCAACGGGCTCGGGAAAATAGTGCAGAAGGGGGGTAGTAGTAAAAAACGTGGGGTTGGTCTGGCGGTGTGAGGAAAGATCCGGGGTTCGTGTATCTTCCTTTGTTTGTTGACAAGAAGTTATGTGATGGGAAGCTTAGTGACGGGGACGAGTGAGTAAGAGGGGGCGTGGAGTTAAGGGTGGGGATATCGAAGGGAGTTCTTTTTTTCCTTTTCCTCATGAGATAATTTGTATTTTTTTTTTTGGATGGAGGGTCTGGATTGTGACGGTAGAGGTCTGGATGATCAGTGGGCTGGGAGGAAATCCTAATGGTTGTGTGAACTGGTTTTTAAGATGTTCTTTTGTTAGTATAAGAGGTTGTTTATCCCGTCTGACTATACTCTAGATGGGATCTTGGTTGTGCTTAAAGTGGGTGGCATTGGTGTTAGTATGTCAAGAATTGTCAGACGGGTGTTCCCATGGCACATGTGCATATGCACTCACTATGCATGCCTTTAACCTAGTATTTTTTTATATTCTTTTCTCCAGACAAACTTCATACAACACAACGCTAATACAACCCACTCCAACAATCTCATTCCATATTCTCCACCAAATCTTCATTTTAACCGCCTAGGCAATCCACTACAACATCACTCGGCTCTATTCTGTGAGTAAAAGCCAAACTCACAGAAGCTCCCTTGAGCTTTCACCCCCCTGCATGAATTCTGCCAAGTTCTTCTCCATTTACCGTCTGAACATTGTCATCGACAATGTGCTGCCGTGCAGAATGTAACCACACATGACATTATTGCCCGACTACTCATCTGACATCCCAGACCCCAAAATATCGGAGTCTCGTATAATATACAAGTCAATATATGCATCCGATATCCTCGGCCAATATCTCCAATCGACATTGGGGAGACATTTATTTAACATGTGAAGCCCAAAACTCAGACATGAATCTCATAACTCATAGTATTCCCTTCCTCACAAATAACCAACTCACTCACAACCCCGATAAAAGATCCCCGCTGATAACTGTCTTGACAGCCCCTCCATTACATTGACCTACCTATTCCATCTCTGCACAATTCCGCCGTCGTATAGAGAAACAACTAAGTGGTAATGACCTCATCTCCTCGATTATCACCGCTTGTAATTTCTACAGATCCACCCGAAGTCTCTTCCTTGAGCCTCCGAAGCACCGACCTCACAAAAGATCTATCCTCTCTTGATTAATCTTTACTTCGAAAGGTAGGCCCCTGAGAGATTCGGAACCGCTTCCCACATATGATTACCCGGCTGTTGCATCGCAGAATCAAGTAACTCTACCAGCTTTCTATTACCTTATCAGATCTTCCACCGCGTCAAAAAAACAGGTGATATTTCGAGATGGAACTGAAAGATTAGATTAGATCAAACCCACACCATCACGAAACAGTGAAATAGCGATCGTGGATCGTAGCTTAGGCCAGATGTCAGGTCAGGAAGACGAGAATGCGGAACAGGGCGTCTAGGCGGCCTGTGATGCGATATTAACAAGATAATAAGGAGCCTTGGGACCAGTGGACGCTAACAAATTATGGGAATGAAAGGAACTAAGAATGACCAAAGAGACCGGAAGGGTTTGTAATGGATGCATTGGGCGGGATCTTGTCATACAAAGAGCCCACCCGATGTCGCGTAGTGAGTTAACAGAGCGTCTCCGGAATCTGAAACTAGCGAGAACATTTATTAACAGTTACTCAAGCATTGATAATCTAGTAGGTTCTCAAATCTCAAGCTCGAATGATTTCCCCTCCCAGGTATTTACCGGCAACGCCAGACCAATATGTCTCGCTTATCTCGAATCGGAAATGTCAAGACGTACGAATACGGTCGTCGACTTACATGGAATGGGATGCTCAGCAACAGGGCCTACCATATCGATTTTGTTTTTGTTGGGGAAACTCAGACGAGAATTTGCGAGGGTGGAGACAGACAGTTGCTCTATGAGTTAGAGCGTGAGCTAATGGGAGGTGAGATCCCGCAAAGTCACTAAGAGACTCGTAGAATGGCCGACATTCTGGCGGTAAAGGAAGAGACCAAAGAGTTGTTAGTGAATTTGGGCATAATTTGCTGATATAAAAGACGCGTGATCAAAATAGTCACAGCATGTAAAATGTGAATTCTACTCCTGCTGACAAGTTTTGGTGGGTGAGTTTGGGAGCGATGACTCGGAGCTTGGACACTGTCACATTAAATACAAAGCAAGGCATCAGCAGAAGTAATATCGGGAGTTCGCATATCGCAGACGGCGGATCAACACACAATCGTTAACATGAGCTTTAAGTAAGAGCAGGTAGCCATCATCGTATATATTACCAACTCATCGCTGAACTATACCTCGAATACTTAGCTTAAGTGTCGATAGACCATCAATGATGGACTCGGCTCCCAGGCCATTTCCATAAATAGTAAGCTGTGGCGAATATCCGTTATCAGAGGGAATGAACTGAATAGTCGGCTGATTCTCGTTGTCAAACACAGATAACGTGGGCTTGA
The DNA here is from genome assembly GCA_023677585.1 of Meredithiella fracta. Taxonomy (NCBI): domain Eukaryota; kingdom Fungi; phylum Ascomycota; class Sordariomycetes; order Microascales; family Ceratocystidaceae; genus Meredithiella; species Meredithiella fracta. Next base: position 1,466,352 of record JAGXCV010000007.1, read on the forward strand.
TGAGCTTGTCTCGAGTGTAACCAAGACCTAAGAGTCCATAGTAAAGACAGGCACCTGCATTGGTTAAAGTTGTCAGGTCTTGGGAGAGCCCATGGGGATGGGATGTTGTTATGTAAGATGGATGGCGAGCGGTTTACTGTGTGAAGCGTAGATCAGTGGTGGGATATACTGACGAAACCATGGAGAAAAGACAGGAGGATAGAGGTTGAGTAGAGAATACTGTTAACCTAGAATCGCTTTCAGCATAATCTAGATGCAGCCAAGACATAAGAGACGAACGGTTGGTTTAAATGCTGAGAGCTGAGGACGACTTGACATCACGATATAGTTTGGTCGGCAATTTTATAGACTTGATCTATAAAAGCACATAGTGTGGCGTCTCTACAGATCGAAAAGATTGATGGACACAGAAGCGATTTGCGGTGTGCAGCATAAAAATGGCAACCTAATTGAACGCCCTGTGTTCTAGAACGATAGAGGGGCAATGAAGAACTTGTTTAAGAAAATTTGGTAATTGATGAGCGCCATGCATAACTGCAGAATCATGATATATATACAAGGGTTGTAACCCTAGACATACACATTTACCAAGTGATATGCGCCACACATACGCGCCACCTTTATTGACTACTGCGCCACGATGAACCTGCACTTTTCCAGTCAGTGACGTATATTCTTGCGACAAAGCCTAGCTAGACGGGCTCTAACAAGATCCCGCATTATCCGGTGAGAATCATATGAATGACATGATAGCTCCCTTTAAATGTTTCAGACTTACAATTCTGTTGCTCATAGATTTTTTTCGAAATCACAGATTCTGCTTTACAGTTTACACTTAGATCACAACTATATCTCCACTGCCTCAATCGCTCAAGATCATTGCTTCATCTTACTGAATTTCAGGATAATAATACTATAGCTAGCGAGTATCTTATTTTGGAAATCACCTGCATACTTGGCACACACGTGATCTGAATGTGACGAGTTTGTTGCATTGGCGCCTATTTGATATTGATTTCTCTTCTAAAGAACCACCAACACTCTTGCTCTTTCCCTCCATACTTTACCTTGGCATAATCTTGCAATTTTGCCCATTTTCACCCTCATTTATCTTACATCGTTACATACAGCTGACCGATAGTCCTCCACTATCTTCACTACCTCATAATTCATCTGCCTACATCGATCTCCACCCCATACATTATCATTGCCACTATCCCGCTTTCATAAGTCCTCGTTTAGCTCGTAAATTTTCTAACTACAGCAATTTGACTTCCACCAAGCCTGATTCTTCCCCAATCGGCGCATAGTCTCACAGCCGATTCCCAGGACCGTTTCGCCCTGAGCGCGGAGACCTCTACTGAACTTATCGTACCCAGTTCTCCGTGCTTCGCATATTATAAAGTGGGCCGAGTTCGGTAGCTGCCCCAGACAAAGCGCCTGGGTCACAGGTTCTTTGGGCTCAAGTTTTGGAGTATATTTTTTGAATTTATCAACAGGTTTGGCAGTATGCTGTTGGTTGGTGCCTAGAGTGGCTGTAAATCCTTTGCAACGGAATGAGAGCATCTCGGTATTGAACGAGGTTGCGCAAGATTTATATTGGGCTTGACGGCTGATGTTTTTCTGGAAGAATTTGACGGGTTTTTCATTTTGGTTGGGCGTTCTAATTATCCGTTTTGCCATTTTGATGATATCAAGTATTTGCCTTTGCGTGCCTTCAGTGTCACCACAAAACTGCGTTTCGCCGACTTATCTGACATTGCCAAGTCATTTTATCCACATCACGAACTCCTGAACCTCGACCTCATTCATATTTGAATTCGTCATTGTTGAAATTTGAGCCAATACTTGTGCTCAATAAGACGCAATGTCCTCCTCAAATCAGTCCCGCCTACCGGGCTTCTCCCCTCAAGACTCACCCACCACCTACCCCGTGCCTTCAGATGCAACTAGCGCATCCACTACTACACAATCTTTACAATATTCATACACCGGCTCCAATAAGCTCGACCCCGGATAAACCCCTTTGATGGGGCGATCCCCGAACATGGCGGCTCCACTGCCCTACAGACCGGGTCGGCCTCGGCTCAGTCGTACTCACGGAACCCGAGTGACACAAACCCTTTCAGAGTACACAGAAGCCATTCGAACTGGATGCTTTCCCCACAATCGACTGAGGTTTCTACCGTTTATCCGATGCCTGGGAGTGCTCCTTCACACTTTGATGTGTCGGTACCGCAGACCAACCCTTTCCTGTCATCCTCCCTCCCACCACCTAGACCATCTACTGCGAACCCCTGGGGGAATCATCCACTTTCGTCATCTTATGATTCGCGTTTTTCGGACAAGTACATAGTTGCTTCTCCCGGCGTCAACGCTGCAGCGAGTAAATCTTGCGATGACTTTGGGAGAGCCCAGGGTAGCGGTTCCTATTCACCCCGGAGGCGTCTAGGAGCGTGCCGCCACAGCCTAGTGTGAGGGAAGTCGACAGAGAATGGGATTTGATCACCTTTGAAAATCCACCGCCTCTACCGCACCGGCCCCAAGAAGATGGTGTCATAGTAGACGGTGGCCGGTTCAACTCACAAGAAGCTACGGCCTCGGTGTCAACAGAGCGGAATACAGATTTGTTGACGTCGCCGCAATTACCGGCACGACCAAGATCACTGCAGTCGAGGCCGGTGACAGGTGACACGACATATTCAGTGCGGAAGATTACTTGGTCGGTGGACGGGAATTCAGTTACATCTCCGATATTGATGCAGAATGCTAACGGGCCGTGTCCACTCATGGCGTTGGTGAATGCTATGATCCTCAGGTCCGGGTCGTCGACGACTAGTTTGAAGTCGTTACTGTTGACACAGAGCATGATCTCACTTGATTCATTACTCCAGGCTGTTGTCGAGAACCTTATCGCATCTGGTAGAGCTGGAGCTACTATTCCGGATCTGGGAGATATGATCGAGTTTTTGAAAGGTCTACATACGGGAATGAATGTGAATCCACGTTTCATTACCAAGGCATCTCCGGATGGAACGCCGGTGCCGTCAACTTCTGAGCCCGGTCTATTGAACCCAGTATCGAGATGGAGTTATACTCGGCGTTCGGTGTCCCGCTTGTTCACGGATGGATCCCACCGAGACAAAGCAGTACTTATGAAGCCATGACTCGACATGCTCCCTCGTTTGAAGCCGCTCAAGATTTACTCTCAAGAGAAGAAGAATTCGAGGAGAAGTTAAGTTCCTCTGGGTTGAGTCCCGAGGATCAGGACGCGTTCCAGGATATGGTGATCATTAAGAAGTTCCTCTACGATTGGACCACTCAGTTGACTCCCACAGGTGTCGAGTCTATCACGAATTCAATGGCTCCGGGGTCCGTTGCGATTCTCTTCCGCAATGATCACTTTTCTACATTATATCGTCATGCTGATACTCTTCAGCTTTTCTCTCTCGTTACTGATTCGGGATATCTCCGCCATGAACATCTTGTTTGGGAAACTCTTGTTGATGTCTCTGGCGAGAACTCGGAATTTTATTCGGGGGCTTTCGACATGGTCCACCCCGAGTCATCATCCGCCAACAACAATAACAGGATCAACAAAATCAACAATTCGCAAACCGACGATGATTTTGCTCTTGCCTTACGTCTTCAAGAAGAAGAAGAGCAACAGAATCGTGGCCGCCAGCCAGCCGGCGGGAACAACACGCAATACCTGTCTACCGGGTACCCTCGGAACTCGGCACCACCTCTCGTTAACCCCCGTGGCGTCCCATTAATCGGCTATCGGCGTCATCAGCTCAATGACCACAATAACAGAGTATACAGAAACCCCGCAGTGTCCCAGACGAATAGGCAACATGAGGACGCGCGGGGCGGCGATGAGCTACCGTCATATGAGCAGGCGCAATCGGATCGGATTATGGGTGTGGGACTGGGGATGAGACCTGGGCTTGGGAGACATGGGGGGCGGATGCCAATGCCGGTGCCGCCGCAGAATGGGAGAAGGGATCGAAGTGGGTGTCGCAATATGTAGTGGTGGGTAGCAGTGAGATCATCATCATATTCATAATGCTGAGAGCAGGGTCTATAGTACCTTAGGGTTAACAATACATGATGCATGATATGTATAAGATACTAAGCATAGCTTCAATTTCAGTCTCCAATCTCTTTTCAAATTTCACCAAACGATAATTCCTTTTGTAAATTCCATCAACTGAATGTTTCACTCCGTCACACAACCCTGCTATCGGAATCTCTGTATCCCCTCACGCTTACATGAGCAAGAAAACTCGATATTCTCTTGCTGCACTGTTGCCTAAGCGGCTGCCTGTATATCACGTGATATCGTGACAAATTTTCGCGTTGGGCCCACTTTCTACGGGCGAGGACTGGGAAGAAGTTGGGTGGGCGGGTGACGTGTGGTGGTGTGTTGGTTGTGCATATTGGGGGTTTTGCGATAGACGGTAGAGTGTAGTAAGTGAAGCGGGGCGGGGCGGTGTGTGTGGTTATTGGTTGGGCAGTTGGGAATGGTGTTGGTTGGGTTTCGGGAGGCGCTGGGGATGGAAAGGGGATATATAGAGAGAGATGCATGGAGAATAGGTGATAAAAATTCTATTTTTACTTTGAAATTTGTCTTTGTTTTTGAATGATATCATTGAATACTATTGAAGACGATTGAGATATCTTAGTTTATTGTCCTTACTTTGCATAGGTTGCTATTGAGATATCTGATTTAGACGGTGGAGAAATTTCTTGGATTTTAAGTGACTTTAGGTCCTCTTTTTCCAAAGCTCTGACATTATCACAACGGCAAAAAGTATCGAAGGCGCTTTCTTATGGGGCCGCTGTCTTGAGAATCAAGAGATTTTCCAAGACGAAATAGACTCTGGAAATATGTCGTAAGTACTGATTTTATTTTCCTTTTTTGCTATTTTATTTCTTCTGATCTCCATTCCGGTTCCTGGATTTTGTTTTAATCAAAACAAACGGACGTTTCCGTTGTTTGCTGTACTTAGTGATCGCGTGACGGATTAATTTCAAGTGCGTATGGTCATTACCCATCCATTTGATCCCTCCATAGTCACCACCGCCTTACCTTGACAAGAGAGTTATCTGCCCCATCGTGACGTTTAATCGGATCCATCCAATTGATCCCAACAATATAAATGATCCAAGCGGGGAACACACCATCGTTATGTCGTGAATTTTAGCGGGTGGGAAGCCTGGACGTTGGGAGGCCCTGTGCCCTGAGGCGAAAAAGAAATCAGGAATAGACGAAAGTGATTTCCCGTGGACGGGTGGTCTCCCTATTTTGCGATCGCATTCATCATTATGAATCCATTAGTTTGCTTTGTTTTAACTGTTTATTTCGAAGTTATTTTTCTGCTTTCTCATCATCGCTACACTAAGATTCCAAGCGTCGATTCAATCAAGAAAACTCTAACTAACAAACCATCACCTGCAAAGATCTTGCTCTCGCCACCATTCCCTTCTGGGAACCATAAAAAGCTTCTTCACAACCACAAACACATCAACACCCATCGACTCAACCCCCCTCAGAACATCCATCACCGCCCTCGACTTCCCCATGGCCAACCCCCCCACCCCTCGCCGCCCTCATACTCCCAATACCTCATTCTACGGCGCGCCTACATCTGCTCCGGTGCCTACCCGGACCCCCCGCCACCCCACTCTCAAACGGACCGCCAGCTGTATAACGCGCAGTCCATCGCCGTTACGTACACCTGAGCTCGCGGCTGACTTGTCATCGCCAGATAGCGATTGTTCACCGCAGATTCTAGGGGAGTTTGACGGACGGAGAAATAAGAAGGTACGGAGAGACGGACCGGGGGAGATTGATAAGTGGGCAGGGTTAAACGTACCGATTGAGTATAAGTTGGGGACGGTACCAGGGAATAAGAGAAATTGGGAGGCTTTGGAGAAGATGTTGGAGACTTTGAGGGCGGCGCCGGAGTTGATGAGGAAAGATAAGTGTGAAGAGGGAAAGGTAGAGAAGCAGGAGGGAGGTGTGAAGAGGGACGAAGGCAGAGTTGCGACGGGGCCGATGAAGGTGGGCATTTGGAGTTTTTATCATTTGTTGTACCGGTACCAGACGACGAGTCTGTATGTCCGGCCGATATCCTGGACAGACAAACACAGCGAAGTCTTCAAGTTCGTCTGGGACCAGAAACCAACAGCACCGGCCTCCTGCCAGTACAAAGTCGCTTGGGACCTCTCACCGTACGCGGTGACCATCGAAACTCAAGTTGCCTCTCTCTTCATGAAGGCCGCCTGCCGCACCGATGTTACTAACATACGAAACGCCATGTATTCGTTATTCCCCGACCGGATGCCCCATCATGATAAGCAAGGCGATTTGCTTATTCCGTTTTGGCTAGGCGGGCGTGCGTATGCGAATACCGTTAAGGTCCAGGCGATGTGGGAATCGACTGACTCTAATGTGTCTAATTGTTCCTTCGCCACCGAGAGTACCGTGCCCTTTGAACGAGACGCCGATGGATCTATCATTGATGATGAGCCAATGGCGACAAACTGTGAAACAGCAGCAGCATTAAGCACTGAGCTAAAGCCGTATGCCCGGCCTGTTCTTGCGTACATTAGCCAGGAGCGCATAAATACACTGCGCTCTGGTATGTTCAGAATTCCAACGGGCCCCGGAAGATGCCCTAATACTCCCGTGATCAACCTACATGCGAAGCGTACGGCAAAGTTGAGACCGAAGGTCCTGGAACACGACGCGTATCTTGGGGGTGTTTTTGTTGCGATGGCGCAGAAGTGGTTTTATCCGAGGGTGTTTGGGGGAAAGCCTTCGGGGGCAATTTTACCGTTTGAGGATGTTACTTTGAGGATCATCTCGTCGAGAAGGGATCAGGGGGGTGAGGAGGGGAGAGGGGACTTCATTGTCTACAAGGCGACGGTCACCAAGGAGTTGTTAGAGGGTTTGCATAATCCGAGGACCAAGGGGATGCCAGGGCATGGGGCATTAAAGGATATGGCTGGACTCAAGATTGAATACGAAATTGTCCCCGCCTTCCCGATTATTGGGTTGAGAGAACGGTTAGGAAGAGCGTTGGGCGATATCGTGGGCAGCTTCGATGAGGATGTTATGGAGTTGTGGGGAAAGTACTCGTTCTTGCGTAACATGGCAGAGAATATGGGGAACGTTTCCGGGCCGCGGAGCTTTGGAAAGAAGACGCCGTTTCCGGTGTTGGAGGGGCTTGGGAGGAAGAGGATGCGGGATGAGGATGGTGGGGGTGATGGGGAGAGGGTAAGGAAGAGGGCGAGGACGGGGGTGATATAGGTCGGCTTTCCTTAGGAGATGGCGTTTTATGAATTATGATTTGGGTTTGTTTCGTCGAATGGTCCCGTTGGGGTTTACACCAAGCGATGCTTTGTTAATAGTACATCGGTATGATATACTTATCTCGTTCATAGACAATACAACTTATGAGTTATACATATAGTTGATTCTAAACTGACATTGATAGGTGCATGAAAAAGTAGCTATAGTTTATGGATTATGCATCGGAATCGCACGAATAAAGTATCTATCATATATGCATGAAGACCCACCTCGAGCTGCACCACCAAGTCATAAAGTAATCAAAGCACTTGTCCTTTACATGATCTCTGAATCTCATTTGGTTTATACTCACTCTGGACCTCAATAGTCCGCTGGTCATTCCCGACCATGCGACCCTCTTCTAAGTTTGCTATCGATGAAACTCATGAAACAAAATATAGGAATATTGATGTGTTGTCACATTCATATACATGACAGAAAACTTATGATATTAGGAGGAGGAGAGGGGGTTGACGATGTATCCTGGGTAGAGATACAAAAACTGTTAATACCTCTTGATACATATCATAACAAAAATAACTATCTCAATTGGCACATGACATATCATTTATATTACTTGTCTGACCGACCATCACATAAGAGTACTCTGCTGCATAACTGCTTGATTGCATGAGTCGGATTGACTTAGTAGAACGTCGAGTGTCTTTTTCTAGTATATCCGGATTTTCCCTCAAAATGTTACACTTCTGGTTGCTACCGTGTATTAATGACCTCTAGAGATGACTTAACTGACGTTATAAGCCTTTTCGGGTCGCTGAAGTTGTACTTTAGTTGATACTTTGCGGCAAATACTCTTATCTATGTGCATCGGAAGTATGAAAAATTTTTATTCCTATACTTTTAGCGTTATATCGATGAAAATCTGACAGTCGCTTTTTGTTTCCTATTGAACTAGAATTCTCTATAGAAAACAGAGATTTATTAGAAATAAATTTGTTCCATGTGAATGCACTCACAACTAAACTTAACAGTTCCAAAGTAATGTCGCTAATTCTATATTGGATATACTGTGCATAGATACAAACTGTGATATGAAAGGTGTAGCATATATAATCACTCTTCAAGGTAAGATTAGCCTCAGACTCTGTTGTCATACATTGATTAGCCAGAATAAATATATATCTTCGTACCTGTGTACTCGAGTGGCTCTATTCGTCACCAAAATTTTGCTGCATGCTGACATACTGTAGGTTTGTGAGAGAGATAGGGTTGCTATACTTGAAGTATTGACTTGTGATCCTGCTATGTCTGACTTAGAATTTTGGGATGAACAACTGGAACTTCTAGAAAAAGTGAATAGTACGGTGAATACTGACCACAACTGGCCCTCAAATGAACCGCAATGATCGCTCTCAGACTTCATTCATATAAATATATGATTTCGACATTCATGATATTTGTATGGGGAATCAATCACTTCTAGCCTACCAAATCCAATGTATCACGTTGACACCAAGCATAATAAACCTCCACTAGTAGCGGATGAACTTTAGTGTGTCCAGGACACTAACCATTGGGTCGCCTCTGTGCAAGCCTGCCCTGTAACCCCTCTGAGTGATTAAATTCCTATTGGTGAGTATTATAGCTATAAAAACATTTTTCTGTTTTCTGAGCAAGTTAACTTTCTGTTCTCTTTAATTTATCGTATTCTCCGACAAATCTGGAATCTTGCTAAATATTATATCCTCGTTAGCTAAAATTAGCGAGTTCCTTGCGATTGTCGAAACGGAACTTCAAAGACCGATATCATCTTGAATATGAACTGTCTCCTGATATTGACATGTTCAGATCATTACAAAATAGTTTTTATACCACGATGGAAAAAATCCATTTGGGATATTGAATCCTAATATCGGATATATCCCTTCTGACCCGCTTGATTTTATAACAAAGGATCTTACCGAAAATAAGTAGTACTTTTCCGCTCAAGATGATGTCAACGACACTACCTGATAGAATTTTGAATAGACTTGCAGCAATGACTAGGTAAAGTATGTCTATAGATCTGGGGGCTAATACTTCAACTATTGAAACATTGGACTTTGCCAAAGATATAATCAGTGACATGACACATAATCCTAGCATCTATCTTGGTAGCTATCCGGGAATATCCTTGAGAAATGATTTGACACTAGATATTTTAGGTAGTACAATCGCGGGAAAGAATTGAGTTAAAGAAGTTGGAAACTTAATGTCAGACTTGCACGTATGGCCATCTTCCTGAATCTGGTAGACTACTCGCCGCTATCAAAATAGTAACATTATTCAAGGGAGGGTTCACTTCCTGCATTAGTATGCATAACTATTGGTATGACTAGAGCTAAGCAGTATACTACTCTTGAATTCGACTGACCACAATAGCCACTGCATAATGAGCGAGTAATCAAGTAGACTGAGATTGTCTATTGAGATATCTAGATTGCTTCTAGGATAAACATATCTCCTGGTTCATCAACCAACATTCTTTCCAAGTATATCTTTGAGCTGGATGTTAGAACAAAATTTCTCGAACTGTCAGACAAGTCAATTTCAGGATAGACTTTTTCTGGTAACTAGCTTAGTAGTACTTGAGAATCTCAAAATTTACGATTTTGTAAGAGCAAGATTCTATGTCTTCCATCTTCCTGGCAGGTCATGTAAAACATGTATACATTATCGTGATTTCTTAATCGCAGAATCTAGCCAATTGCCATTCATTCGTTTATAATATGAGATTCCCAGTTCTCTATTTTGAGTAGCTAACCTTTATTTTGGAAGTAAGGTTACACTTCATTTATGAAATTGTGAAAAAGTCGTGAGAGTTGGCGGGCATTTTGGATGTCAGCCCAGCTATTCTACAAAGAGCATGGTGGTTTTATTTTTGAGTTGGATGTCTTTTCGTAGCTTGACTATTTCCAATGATACTACATGTAAGACGTTAGATTAGCTCGTCTTTTGAGACTACAATCAGCTATACGTATGACAAATAAAATTACCAATGAAATCATGTGGCCGGGAAATAGCTCCTCCGTGACATTGGAGCATTATAGCCCTACTTTATCCCTAAAGGATACTCTCCGAGTACATGTAATGAAAATTTCTATGCTCAAGACAATGTTTACAAGACTAGTGATACTAAAAACATCACTTGATAAAGGTCTTCAAATTTATTGCATAGGATCATGAATGTCTAGGTAGGTACATAATGTAATATGATTCTAATAGTTCTCTTAAAGTCTGATGTGTGTCAAACCATAGGTTCCTAATTTTGATATCGTTTCCTAAATTAGTTAGTCAATTCGCAGGTTCTGCAGTTTTTAAGCTTTTTAAAGCTTAAGTTTTTGAAGCCGCCATCAAGTTATCATCGGAATTTCCTGCCGAAATACATATTTACCCTAGGGGAAAAGACAATAGATAACCAGTAGCACAATAGACGTTAGCCTATCAAAATTTTCTAGCTCTCAACATAAATTTAGACTAGATAAATTCACCAAACCCTCTAGACAGTAATAGCTGTATTTGACATTTCCATCACTAGAGCAACAACGCTAATCCTCAAAGACATTCAAACATGAAACAAGCCAACCCTATTACAAGGCCTCCTACGTTTCTTTTCTAAACCTTTTGCTTCATCAACCATCCAATTACCCTTCTAGAACCTAGAACTTCCACCTTTGTATAAGGCAGATATATTCCTCATTACTCCAAACGAAATATAGCTGGACCTCTTCAGAAGTATAGAGCTGTCATGGAAGGCAACAGTAGAGAAACTGCAGAATGTCTTGTTTGAAATGTGCCTTGTATTCTATAAGCATTATGAGGGAGACCCATACGTGTTTCTAAGTCTATAAATTTCTATAGTGATACTGTCTAGACTATCATAACCTAGAGTTGTTAATCTTAACTCTTAGCTCTAGATATTCCCGCTAGTTAACCTCTTGTTTAGTGAAGGATTGGCGTTTTATCAACTTTTGTTTTTTTCTAGCATACCTTCATTATAATACAGCCTTTGACTCTTAAAGTCGATACAATATCGTTTCTCTTATCCTTAAGTTCACTACGGGCCACAATCTTCTAATTGAGTCTGATCTAAATATTAAAATCTCTCATACACATAGTTATGACATCCCCTAAAAACATAACGTTCTGGTATGTGGGCCATGGCGTCTCGGATATATATAATAAAAATTATGACATCATGGATATTTCAAAAGATGCTCATCTGTATTTCCAGGAGAAATACTCATATTTTAAGCTAAACGACGATATTCTAGTTTGTTTTAGTTGAGCACGACCAAGACAGCGCTAAGCATAATTCGCAACAGGCCAATTAAGTCCAGGTTCACCATATCCCAGGAACCCCAATGGTCCTGAGATTCTACATTTGCGTTAGTTGGCTAGTTCATCAATGGTAGATAGATTTAGTTGATAGCTTTCTAACATATATCGATTCGATGTTGACAACTCTTTTTTGTTTTGTTGCGTGTGGTGGTTGCAAATTTTGATTGGTGGAGGTAGTTTTTTTTGTTACACAACAAGGTTTCTGGGATGTTGCTCCTGTGGTCAATGAAAGTCAACTATCTCTCGGTAGACCGAGTGTGTGGTTACAATTTTAAATATTGTATAATCAATTTCAAGAACATACTCTGTCATAATAAAAAGTAGAGATATAAATCAAATTGTGAAAAAGTCTGGATCGAGCTTGAGTATATTGTGGGACAAAAATAAAGCCGCAGAATAATTTCATGAATTGTGACCGAACCATTAGTACCGGTACCTTTAATAGTGATCACATGGTCTGCTTCAAGAGTCTTTGCCTTGATCTGTGTACCGCTTTAGCAAGTCTGATTTACAATAAGCAGAGTGCGGTGGTACGCACATATGTTTCGAAATGATGGGAACGTGGCGGGGCTACCTCTGGAGCCACGACGCTAACCTTTGCCTCTCATCAAATTCAAGTCCATTCTCTCAAAGATGTTCTTGTGTATAGGTAAAGATGTTTCGTACACCTTCTGCTGGAGACTGGGATCAATAAATGGATTATTCAGGTCACAAAAGTGACAAATTATACGATGGAAGTAGGCCGTGATATGAAGTCGCTGTAATTCAGCGTATCATTGGTATGTTAACTATATATCATACTTTGTGTCCTGCTGACCGAATCTATTGGCGAGAAATAATGCTAAACGATGCTCTGTGCTTTGTCCATCAGATTTTGGACTTGCCCATTGATGCGTAGACTCATTAGGGAACCACGTTGTATGTAAACGTGAGATCATCAATATTAAGAAAATGCTCATGATGAAACAACTGCATTAGTTTCCCAAGTATCTCAGTGTATCAAATGTGAGCTAAAATCGGCCTTAAATGAGAACTTGCGGTTGGCTAGATGACTAATGAAAATATTCTAGCGCTCGATGTCGTTAGCAAACCCATGAATATGATGATTATGCTGTAAGAAGATAAAAAGTGTGCTGACGTTTAGAAAACAGACCAGAAAAAGAGTCAAAGGTCCAACGGCACTATCCTGGAGCAGGAAGAAACCTTGATCAATAAATATTTGCCATCCTCGTATAATTATCATAGTCAGTATGCCCATCAGGCCAAATCAAGCCAAATGTCTATTTTGGATACTTTTCGCATCTCCGGAGTGGAAACGCCTAGGGACTAACCACATTAACTTCATAGCTACCATGAGAGCAATCCAATATCTGTTAGCTGATCAGGCTATCATTCAGCGCAAACGAGCATATTCACCACTACATATGATCATCAGTTCACTAAATATCTATATTTGAAGACATAACCCAGAACCCAAACTGAAAAAAGACAAATTAAACCCAAAACATTATATCCTCTACCGATTAATCCCCAGACTCCTCATCCGCCTGCAAGTCGTCATCGGATAATTCCTTGCCGCTTCCATTTTCTCAATGTCATCAAAGAACCAACCTTTGGCGTCCTGAACCATTTGCTCCCTCCGGTACTGTTCATTGGAACACTCTTCTCTCAAAGTTCTGATAAACAAAGTCTCGGCCGCTCTGTCCAGTTCATTAAGCTTTCGTTGATCCCATCCTGCAACAGCAGCCGGCTCGACAAAGTAGGGAACATTCCAACGATTTGTCTCGCGCTGGACAGTCATGGGGGGAACGGCCCGGTCAAAGACCATGCGGGGAGTGCCAGGGGAAGAATTGGAAAACAGACTGCTGAACATGTTGGAGATCATAGGCATAAGAAAGAAGATAAGAATGGGCAGGATAGAAAGAAGGGATTGAAGAGTAGATGCTTGTTGCGCCGGCTGGCCATTGGCACCGGCTGGTCTGCGAGCCTGCTGGGCAGGTCTACGGGCACCGCCAAACTGATGGACGCGAATACCAGGACCGCCACCGAAATTAAACATGAATGGAGTTCCACCTTCAAAGCCTATTCCACTGTTAGTCTTGGGATGATTACACAGTTGAAATGCGCATATACGTACCACCACCGCCGAAAGCCCCTCCGCCGAAGAATTGCCTGAAAAGCTCCTCGGGCGTAATCTCATCTGCAAACCCATGTTGCTGAAACCCTCCTCGTTGCGCAAACCCGGGAAACTCCCCGCTACTACCACCACCGCCACCACCACCTCCACCAAATCGTGATTCCGGATCCCCGCCAAAACGATCGTATCGGTCTCTTTTGTCTTTATCGCTCAATACACTAAAGGCCCTAGATACCATTTTGAAGGCCTCATCGGCATGTTCGTGGCCATTTTTATCGGGGTGGGTGAGAAGGGATTGTTTGCGATAGGCTTTCCTGATGTCAGCTTCAGTGCAGGTTTTCCGGGTGTCCTCAATGTCAAGGATGGCGTAGAAAGCGGTGGCTTCGCAGTTGCGGATTCGTTGAACAGCGGCGCGCTGAGCGGGGGTGACATCGCGGCCTTGATTGCCTTGATTATGTTCGTGGTGGGACATTGTTGGGTGTGCGAGGTCAGATAAAAGAGTGACAGGTCGCGAATAGTTGATTGGCTAGCGGAAGATTGCAAATGCGGTTGTTTGTATGCCACACTCAATCGGGTATTCTATGTTTGAAAGTTTCCTCCGTCGAATCGAGGGTAAACAGGCGCAGGTCCTGGCGTGATCGAATGCGGTGGAAGGGCTTGGAAGTTAGATATTTGTTCACTATTTTCATGAGCCAGCTTGTCGCTAAGAAGTCTGTTAGAGCTATGCTGGAAACGGCACGAATCAACAATAACAAAGGGTATTATATGTTGCTGAATATTAAGCGGTTACTTTTCGATTAATTTTCCAGATCAAAACTAGATCTGAGCCGAGGGTGATAATTATTACTGGTAGATATTCGCATGTAGTCATGATTAGCACTCTGCGATTAGTATCTGTGTATCCTAGACTGATGCCCCACTTTTGAGCTTATTGCGTTATAATGCAACCCTTTCTGATATCTGTTATGACGTTTATCGATAAGGTCATATAACGACATGCATTGAAGCAACGAGCAACGAATGGGACATACCGACATCATACTAATTGCTGTTTTGGTCATAGAATTGTTTCACTTTCTTAATACACTTTAAAAGCTTTTTGTAGAATAATAAAATCTTTTTTTACTTGGCATACACACTTGGTTGAAATAATTAAGTTAATTAACTACCAACATGATATAATCTGAGTATGATAATTTCAGAAGATTGATGTTAGGGTTAGGGTAACCTATGAGTTTTGGCCAGGTGTTCATCCCCAATTAGTACCACGGATTGCTCAATGCGGATAACAAAGAATCTAATCTCATAGTCACGATTTCAAATAATAATTGTTGAGACCAAGGATTTTCTCATTCCTATCGGTCTTCCCCACCGTAATTGCTATCCTCTTGCAACATGGATTGTTCTCGACGTACATAGAAGAATTAAACAGCCCGCCCGCTTGTCAGATTTCTTGATTACATGATCTATTGAATGCCAAACATTCCATCAACAATAGAATATCCTCATTAGTATAGTGGTGATCATACCTATTTGTCATGCAGGTAACCTAGGTTCGACTCCCAGATGGAGAACTTACATATTTCCGAGTCCTATTTATCTTTCGGCTCTAGTTTTCGCTATCTTGCTTATTTTTTTGCGGATAAGTTTGCCTGTAACTAATCGGACGAAGGGGTCTAGTCCCATTGGAAATTAAGAAGCACACCTACCAAAGGAAATAATTGGAATCTTGAATAAAGGTGAGTATTAAATGGTCCCTAACTTTTGTGGAAGTTTAAATCGAAATGGGAAGAAATAATTCATAGCAATTGGCCTTTCCGATCCAAAACAATAACTTAACTGATTAGCCTACCAGACATTGGCACCCGCTCTCCGGAATACTGACCCTGTACCTAATTAACCGACACCGGATGTAGTACGGACTCAACTGCCTATGCAACATCAAGGCCAATATCCCGACTTCACCCGGCATTAATTGGCAAGATGGCCGAGTTGGTTATGGCGTCAGGTTAAGGTCATTCCTTAACGCGAGTTTCCTGATGGAGAAATCCGCCTGGGTTCGAGTCCCAGTCTTGTCAATATACTCTTTTTTTTCTGCTTGTTTCAGGATCCTTCTCTTCTATGTCATATCTTGCACATACATAGCTGTAAGCAGAGGTGAAAATGATAGACCTTGCAGTTGGGGTATATGATGTCGGCGTGAACTAAGATTCTGGTTCTGGTTCTGGTTATATTGGTTATTGACTGTTGATCCATAAATTATGATGCTTTCAAGGTATATATAGATTATATATATGCGAAATTTGACCCCGACAGATGTGAGCTGTGCTTTGCATAAATATTTCAATTAGTCGTTAGTATCTTGATTATATGTAGTGGAAATTAACTTTGACCTATGCTTTGAGGAAAGTGTCCGCTACAGCTTGAGATGGGATGAAATAGCGTCGTTTCACCATGACATGAAGAATACTGAATACTTTTGCAACTATGTAAGGGTGTAACTGCCAAAGCGACCCTAATATGCGGTTAACATGAGATGTACCAAAAGGTTGTTTTTAGAGATATTTTTGAATCATTGGAGGGAATTGTGATTTAACATCCGCGGTGCATCTTCAGAAATATCGTTTCTGAAAACGTGACTCTATTTTGTCTACCTAGATCAGTTACTAGTCTTGGGGATAGGTTAGGTGTTCTGACCACTTTTGTACTACATCAGAATATAGATTGTGATAGGTAGATTTCAGCACCGCTAATTCCCAAAATGCAGGAATCCAGGTTCCATGAAACTGGTTAAACCATTCCATTGCCACAATCCTACAGCAAGCTTCAAAACTTCTTTTTTTTCATTAAAGGTAGGAGAGATGCAGTACAAGATACTCTTTGGAACAAGCGATATTATGATCCCCGAAACGACATATGCAGTTATTTGCAACTTGAGGCTATGACACACGGTTTAGCAAGCTCTGAAACAATTAACATGAATGAGTAATTTCTAGACAACAAAAATAATAAATTAAACAATTCTTACGCGTTGAAAGTAATCCCGAGAAGTCGACATTCGGTTTGATTTTGGTGTTGAGAATGACTTTGAACCATGAAACTGACTAGATGTCGTGCGGTTACTGTGCCTTTGAATTTGGGTATGCTCTCATATTCTTTTTTTTTGTTTGTTTCGTAGCAGCTGAAATTGCTGTGCGCATGAAGTTTTCTCGATGATTATTACTTAAGTCAGATAACCTGACTGACCAAGAAACAGCAAGTGGCGAATACACTTTGGTAGAATTTAAACTTGGTGTCGTGTGGTTCAAGCAGCTTCATATTAGATTGACCACAGAACGTACAACTGCCTAAATTCTGGCTAGAAACAAAGTCAGGATAAAATAGGTCGTCAACCATTCTTCTAGAAGCCTAAGGATCAATTCTGTCATGTCATGATATCTTAATGACTGAAAAGATAACAGAATTACTCGCAAATAAATTAAACTAGATAAATTTTGAAACATTCTTGACCTAAATCTGAAAAAGCCGTTCACAGATAAAGGGAAGTGTTCTATCTTGGGAATTCGTGAGACACCTATTTTCCTACGGACATAGACGTACACGAGTCAATAATCATATCTATATAGCTCACAGTATCAAGCCTGCTATAAAGACTCGGCAACATGCGTAGTCAATTGAACCGTACGATGATTGAGATTATGCAAGGTAAACATAATGTGATGAGAATGAAATGCATGTTTTTCACGACCACATTCACACCATCTCCGCGATCAGAATAATTTGGAAACTAGATTGGAGCACAAAAGTTGCTCTATTGATAATAGAAATGAATTCAGTATGAAGATACAAGACATAAATAAGATGATAAAGTGACTCTGACTCGGTCAAACATATAATTTTGTTGAGATGAAGAGAATGAGAATTCTTATGAACTCATGATGATGTACCCGAAACTGTGGTGCATACAATATAGCTACTTTACTACCATAGACATTACTTTAGGTTATTGATTGTTTGGTCTTACCACGCCCACCAGTTCCGCTTTTACAAATAGTTTCACAAGATTTATTTGCCTAAATTTCTTAGCTTAACAATAACAGCAGAAAGTGTATATAGCTTAAGCGCTTTTTTTGTCCCTTTTAGTTTCACCAACATAGTGAGCAAAATAAGTAAGGGTACTCTTCTGTTCTTGTCTAAATCTATCAACTTTGCAGATAACTTCTACGGGGCATGCTCTCTAATCAGCTTAAAACTAAATGGTTATTTGAGATCCAATAATGAAAGGTCAAAGTTGGTCGGACAGGGGCTCTTGAACGTTATTGATTAGTGCTAGCTTCATGCATCGAAATATCTACAAAGTACAGGCTAGTCCGCTTTTGCGATAACAAAGAGTACCCGCTATGAATATTACAAGCCAAATCCTTTGTACTTGCAAGTGTCTATATGTGTCCAATGTGTTTTTTTTTTAAAAAGAATTGATTATTGCGTGATATAACAGCCAGTGTCTAATCCAGAATCGGTCAGAATCTATTAAAATTTTCTCTTCAAGCACTAGATAAGTCATAAAAGAAATGAGTTGTTTCATGTTTCACAACGTCTAGCTCTGGAGAAAGAATATTCCCTGTATTCTGTATACTGCGACAACCCATGATGATACTTTATGTACTGAGGGTATTTGAAAAAGCTTCGATATCGATAGCATGGAACTAGTGATTTTTAGAGCTCATAGTTGTGAAGTTGGGCTATTATATATATCCGGTCCCTTTCCGGAGGTCAGTGCTAAATTTGACCACGATTACTTCCAGTATAGACAGCATTGTTAAAGAGATATCAGATCGTTCTGAATTCTGCACTATGCTAAGAGCTACCTGCCACCGCCATTGGATGTATTCACCCGATGAAAGGTTGAAATAACCCTGGGTATGGTCGGAAGCTTTGTGTATCGCCAAGAATGTATATATGTACAAGCGTGAGACCATGGTTGGTCTAGTGCTATTATACCGAGGTATTGGCGACTGATCGTGATTCTAGTTTGCCGGAGGTCTTTCCCAATTTATTTAAATCTGATTTCAACTTTATGGTGTCTCAGGACTAGAGATTTAGTAGGTGGTGCACTAGAGAAACAGATCCCATCAAAATATGGGGCAGAATGCTAAATAGTCAACCCCCATACTATCGTAAATCAATTAGCAACTGACAAGCCAATCAGTTTCATGCCATTAAGTATCAATTGAACACTTTCGTCACAATTAGCGCAAAGGAAATATATATATATATATATTCTAACCATTGAGCGCTTTTGACCAGTATCCCCCAAGGTCTATCGCTTAAAAGAACTTGTCATCATGCGATTTGAATTTGATGGAGGAGAGATTTATAGTATTACTTTGAAATATCCATTATACCATCATAATTCTCAGAGAATCCAAATCGCTAGTTTCAAAACGCTGCTCATATGTTGTTAATCTAAAAATGTAAAGGATGTGTTTAGCTCACGACCTCCCTGTTCTTCAGCCAGTCATAAGATGGCTCACTGTAACTCCCTAAATAATAATCCATATTTCTAGAATGGATTTTTGGGGTGTCAATACTCATTATAAAATTCGGATCGCAACATCTTAAGATATGGTATTGCACTGAGCCGCGAATGCCCGCTTTCTGACGATTGCAACTCCAGGTCTTCTCAAACTTAACGTTTATACATCCAGACTTAGATTATTAGCATCATTCATTGTATTAGTATCAAATGATATGGTAAAGATTCTCAAGTCATCTCTTGACCAGTCAAAGAATCCCAGTGATGTTCACCACTGCGACCATCCTTGTCTATGTTTGCCTGGACTTCACAACCCGTGAAATACCATTTCCTTGGCTAACCCACTTCTCGTAGGGTAAGATACTAGAGATGTTGGTTAAAGGGTCTTTGAACTAAGTGTTGAATGCAACATCCGACTTACTCTAAACTTTTCACACTTTGATACTTCAAGTTGGGCATCCGTGAGGGAGCTAAGTAGGTACATATTTCAAGTTTCCGGAAATCGTATGGATCGAATTAATCTATCATTCAAGGCAAATTAAGTGGCCTCCTCTGCAGAAATAGGAAGATAGATGCTTTGTACAAGCTTTAGGACCATCACTCAGACAGGCTCTGTATTGACTACCCTTGTTTGGCATTGACAGCTATGTTGTATCAAGAGGAATCATCTAGGCTATATTGGCAAACAGTCTGAGGCTAAGTTCCGACCAGGCAAGAAATAATGCGATTAAGACAGCATTGGGGCTTGTACTTAAGTCGATGGAGTTCCTGGTCGGGTTTTTATCTTTTAACGGGGATTTCTATTGGTCAAGCTGGCGGAGCAGACAAGTTGTCTACTTTCATAACGCCTAGCATACCGACAACAAGCTCAAGAGTCCAGCTCTTGCGGTGTACTTATTCATAATTCGTTGATTACACCACACCACTATCTCAACAACAGACTCCAATCTCCACTCCTCAGCAAGAGCACTGGCCTCTATTACATCATTACCTTTCGCCGCGCTTCCCAACCTGCTTTACCTAAGATGGAAGTTCCGCGAGCTTCTCCAAGAATAAAATGGAGAGTGTTTTCTATGCAGTCCCGATAGACTAGTCCATTGCCATAATGGCAGCCGTGATCCAAGACAAGGTCATCCCCAGCCGTCAGCAGCAAGATATATGACATAGGGTGAAGGCGCAGGGCAAAATATTCAGCCAGCCAGAGAAAAAGGACATAAGGCGGAAATTATCTTATCTTAAACGTAGAGGAGAGTCACAATAGAAAGATGAAAGAATTTAAGATCTCATGAGAAATAATTTGGATTGGCTGCTTTTATGGAATATGGAAAGAGATTCGACGCGCTAAACACTAAACAGATACAACCAGTAAAGTAAAATAGGTACACAGTCAGAGGAATCAAAATTTCGACAACGAGTTATACAAATACTGTTTCATTAGTTTTGGATATTGAAAGTCAAAATTCCTAAGAATAGAGGTAAATTTTGTATAGAAGTAAATGCAACGAGGACTTGGGGCTTTCCCAAGGATTTCAAAGGACAATGGCAAATGTTTGTCTTGCTTGGGACATTGTTGGCGGAGTATAGGTGATATTGTATAATTTAGCGGTCGATAAAAATAATGGACAGTTCTTATCTTGTCTGAACCTGTCGACTTCAGTCTGCGTGTCCTTGTTCATTATGAAGTAGATGACCAAGGATAACAGAGTTGGAGGCTATTTTATATATTTTATAACTTAACTGCAGGAGATTCCCTCGAGTTCACCGCCCTCGGTTCGTCCTGCGTCGTTTTCATCCAGACTGTTTTCTTGTATCTCCGGAGTTGTGGAACGAGCACCACTTTTCTCATCGAAGCCTCAGTCAGAGACTTTAGACATCCCTTCGAAGTTACTACCCGCCATGTCTTCCTCCTTAGCGATTAGGTCGCCGTACTGGCCATTCCCGTGCTCCTCCGACTGATGTTGAAAGATGTCGGTGTCTTGGCGCTCTTCTATCTCCTCAGACTGGACAAAACTGGTGTCACTGTCTGGCTCAGCCTAAGACTGAGATTGGAAGAGATCATTTGCCTTGTTTATGTCTGACATGATAAAACGCAGATATATTTTTGATATTTGAAGACGAAAAAAAAGATCAAGTTGAAAGAGCGATATTTGTTGAGTAAGTTTCTGATAAAAGGATCACAGGTTCACAAACTTCCTGACTAGTGTTTCTTCAAATTGACAAAGTGAAGCAATCTTCAAAGATAAGAGGGAGTTAAAGAAATCAATTTAATGATCTTTATTTTATGAGCGAAATATGAAGGGAGGGTGCCTATCTGTATGGATAAGTTTCACACTTATATCTAATATGATTGAGGTCTTGCCATATCACCAGGTATATTATGAACCTATTCAAAGGCCTCAAGATCCTGCATTACTGGGAAATACATTTCTAGCAACGGAATAACAGTATCAAAATTATTAAAGGTAGTTTGTACCGCCTGTAGCAAGAAAATATTTAATAAAGTTCAATAAGATGTAATTCACGTCTACTATGTATATCTCAACATGCACATCAAACGACTCTTGATCTTCTGGTTCACAATGAATTGCCCTTTTATACCATATCTTGGCCGCTTCGTTTGCACATTAAAGTAGCACCCGACTACGTATGATATTCTACCATCTCACCAGGAGATTACAGATCAAGTTGAATTTAATATATATTCTCGATTTTTCATTATTATTCATAGAACTAGTTAAGAAGCTTTAACCGTAGTCTCAATCTAAGGTATGCGATTTTGAGCCTTAACATAAAATTCACTGCTTAGATATATGTTTGTATTTGCCTATCTTGGACTAATTAGCCGGAAGGTCATGAGTTTGCCGAGGCCAGACTATCGGTTACCAACATTAATAGTTATTTTTGTAATCATCTTACAATAATTGTTTTGAAAAGATATATCCAATACTATATAACCAACAGAAAAATCCGACCAGTTGAATTGCCCAAATAATCCTTTAGCATGCAAAGCTTTTGTAAACATAGTTCATATCCCCTGATAGAAAATGCATAGGATCCTAATGCCCAATTATTTATATTATCTTTGTAACACTGATCAAAAATATTAGGGTTTAATTTTTTTACACGTGACTTGGTTTTTCACAACAATATAGTTCCCTTTAAGCAACCCTTGAGCCAAATCCTGTAAACATTAGTGAAATCATGAATAATTAATATTTGGTATATTTCAATGCCTTTTACTGCTGTTGATCAGATACGTATCACAGCTGTCAGAACGAGCGCGACTGTCTCTTGCTTTCCTTTGTAACTCGTTAGCGCTGCACATCGATCTATCATCCATTGAGTTAATGTAGCCGGCCGTCTTAACTAGCGGAAAATATGCCAGTCGATTTCATTGACTTACTGTCTTCAAGTCCTCCACAACGAGAGCCACTATTAAAGCCACTACCGAAGCTATGTCAACCTACGGCCTCTCCACAGCCCAGATGTCATGTTCTATCAAAGGAACCATTACATGATCCCTTTGATCTAGACAGCGACTTCTCGCCATTACCAAGTCGTCTGCCGGCCAGAAAACATGCAGCACCTAGCGAATTATCAAATCAGAAACTAAAAGGAAAGGCTATAATTAGCTCAATGGGCGAGAAACGGAAGAATCAGTCTATAAATGACTCCTTACTTCAAGATGACTGCAACGATGATTCGATTCTTGCACTTCCAGAGTTAAACGAGTCCTCTAAAAAGTCTCGGGTTCACTTACCAGAAAAGCTTCGGGCCCTCTGGCTCGGAAGGCTTCACCGGGAATCCGTTTTGCCGTTTCTGAGAGGACACCAAAAGCAACTTTGGACAGTGACCCGTTTGACTGGTCTTCCCCAGTGCTACAAAATTCAAAACCATTGATCGGCCTGAAGGCGGTCGGTCTCCCTACCCAATCCGCATTCATGAGACCTAAATCAACATGGATTCCGCCCTTAATAACAACTGGTCGTTCCTTAGGTTCGATTAAACCGACTAGCCGGACTAGGGCCGTGGAGATAAGTGATCCATTGATATCTAATTCACCGGTTGGGATAGGAGATTCATTCCATAATCGAATCAATTCCAACGCTGATCCATCGAAAAGGCAGGATACTGTAATCATAGATGATGTCTTGTCAAGTTCTCAACCGGAGAATCCTATGGTTGATCGCACAAGACACAAGGTTCCCACGACTGATGATCTTATTGAGCTCACATCGGAGAGCGAAGACGAGTTACCTGATATGGCCAATATCACTGCAAGAAAGGAGCTTCCTAGAGACTCCATTCCGGCTCGGAAGTCGGGAAGCCTGTTCAGTAGGTCCACTACGGGGCAAATAGGAGGTGTACGGAAGATGTCTGGTTTGAGTCGAAGTGCATCGGTGACTATAGGTCGTAGTGATAAAGGCGTCGAAAAATCTAAGACGGCAGAACAGAAGAAGGTTGAGAAGGGACGGCTTTTGGCTTTGACCGAGGCAAACAAGATACAGGATAAAAAGGATACAGTACGAGAAATGATTGTTCATTTGCCAAACGATCTTGACGTTGAGACCTTGAATGCTGTGAAAGTCATGTTTAAGAATCTAAAAGTCAGTCACCGGTCATATGATAGCCCTGTACCCAAGGTGATCAAGTTTCAAAGACGAGTTCGGAATCGATACAACGAGCAACTGGGGATATGGGAACCGGTTATTGAGCATCTTAATGATGAACAGACTATCATTTGGATCTTGACTGCCGAAGAGCTTTGTGAGTTAGTGACAAATGCGAAAGTTGATTCTCGTGATGGCCCTACTATCTCTACTCGGGTTTCCGATATCAAGGAATACTTCCCTCGGCCAAGATTCAGATTATTCTATCTGGCCTTACTCCATTCTTGAAGAATAATCTTATCAAACGCTCCGATGAATTCCGCTCCCGTCTCCCCAACGCAGCATCCGCCCTAGTTCGTAAAGCCAACGCCAACCCTCCATCGATCCCGACCTCATTGAAGACACCCTTCTGGAACTCCAAGTCCTCCACAGAGCATATACTCACCAGGTCGTCTCGTCCCTTGGCATCGCCCGCTGGATCAATGTATTCACCCAATACATCAGCATCGCCCGCTACCGCAAAAAGAAAGAAGAGCGCATAACAGCCGGCTTCTGCATGGAGGGGGGACAGGTCAAGACGGGCGACGACGCTGGGGATACTTTTGTTAAGATGGTGGGGAAGTTGGGAGGGTGACGGGGAATGTGGGGTGGGGGTTGTGGAAAGAGTTTGGTGGGGTGCCGGGGATGGTCGGGGCGTTCAAGAAGAAGGGACAGATAGCGGTAGAGGGGGTGAGGAAGGTGAGGAATAGGGAAGGGGATGAGGGAGATGGAGTGGTGGGGGCAGCGTTGAGTAAGAGGTTGTACAGGGTATTCTTGGAGGAGGATGAGGGGAGTATGGATGTTTAAGGCAGGAGTGTTCAGTCTATGACGTTAGTGATCTAGTAATAGGGTGCGGGTTCCTTTGTTTTTGATTACAAATCAAATATTGATATCCATATATATAAGAACTACGTTATGAAATATACGATTTGAGATGCATGTCTAATTTACACATCTCAACCTATCAACTCTTGTCTCTGTTCAGTAATCATGATACATGCTGCTTCTTTTTAGGCGATGTCAGACTCTGGTCCCCAGGACGGCGGTTCGGGGTTTTCTTTCGTGCGTAAGAATCATTCCTCTGGGCTATTTGCCACTCAAAAGCAAATTATAGAATACATATTGAGCTGAGTATCTTGATCAATTGCGTATCTGTATACGAACTAATAGAATGTATACCGGGCCAAAATGATACCGAGTCCAGCTATGGGGCAAATACTTAGACTTAGGTGGCAAGTACGTACATGATATCAACAGCATCTTGACTCTCGATGTGAAATATATCCCCGCCTGCAGTATGTTTTAACCAAGTCTGGACTGGCGTTACTCCATGATTCCAAAGAAATCCATTCCCCAGCCGCGACTTTGTGAAAGTATCTAAAAGCTTACACGCAACTGCGATCTCGTCTGAACCTGGCAAACTATCATCTATGAAGACGGGCGATATCTCATTTTTTCTGGGCTTGTCACTTTTGAAATTCCATCCTTGATTAAATGTAGACATCATGGTGTCATTCTATCACATAACCTGATCTACACTAGTTGTTGATTACTTAATTACGCATGTCCACTCTTTTTATGACAAGACATTACTAACGACCTAAAACTTGAATCTAGACTGATCTTGGAGCTTAGAGACTGGGTATGTCGTGATGTGATTCTGACAAAAGAAGCGTTGGTATTTACTTTATCGTGATCACGGAGTTTAGTCTGGTTGCTCTACATGCACCGATGCCCAATGGACCTCCGGGCAGGTGTTTCAACGCCTAGTTTAAGATATATAAAGCCACCTATATAGTCCGCTTGTAGGCCCCATCCTCCCATCCATCACTATCTGTCCTCTTATCCGTTTTTTCTGTCTCTTGAACAGTTGATCTATCAACAATATATTGGTCATCTGGCCTAATAAACTAACACATTCCGTTTGAACCCCACTTTTGATCCTTCACAAGATTTTCCTATATATGCAAAAAAAAAAAAACCTTTCTTTTTTCTTACTCCGAGTTATCTTCCTTTTTTCTCACTCATTTGTGATCGAAACTGCAAACCTTGTTGCCCAAAATGGCGCTCTCGCAATATAATTATCTGATGGCCCTCGGAACCATCTTTGCAACCCTCGATGCTTGGAACATCGGTATGTTTCCAGTTATCTTGATCCCTGTTCGGCTCCGGTTGTGACATCACTCTTTATGGAATTTCCAGATAACCCTAGTCCTTTTTATTTTCAATGGAGTCATAATGTCTCATAAAAATCGCTTATATTTAAATAGGATGCAAATCAAGAGACCAGTAGTTAACAAAGAAATCCAGGTGCCAACGATGTTTCCTCCGCCTGGGCAACCGCTGTTGCTGCCCGCTCTGTCACCTATATCCAAGCCATGACCATAGCCTGCGTCATGGAATTCACTGGGTCCGTTGCCGTCGGCTCCCGCGTTGCTGACACCATCCGTACCCAAATTATCTCCATGCACTACTTTGACGATAACCCCGCAATCCTCATGCTCGGAATGGTCTGCGCCGTCGCCGGGTCGTCTATCTGGATTACGGTGGCTACGTGGATTGGCTTGCCGGTGTCGAGTACGCATTCGATTTTGGGCGGTGTTCTTGGGATAGGGATTGCGACGGTGGGGTGGGATAAGGTGTCATGGGTGGGGAAGGGTGATGGACCCGGGGCAAAATTAAAGGTGGTGTATTGCAAGTGTTTGTCGCGTGGATTTTGGCCCCAATTCTCAGTGGTGTGTTTTCCGCTGCTGTGTTCTCTCTTACAAAGTACGTAGTTCTTCTTCAGGATGACGCAATTTTGCGCAGCCTTGTGTTGATTCCGGTGTATTTTGCCGCTACGGCGATGTTGATTGCCATGCTCCTGATCTGGAAGGGTGGCTCGTACAAAGTGACCGTTCCCGATAAGACGATCCCGGGGTTAATCGTTGGTGTTGGTGCGGCTTTTGGAATTATTTGTGGGTTGACGCTTTGCCCGTTTTTGTACCGGAAGGTCTATTTGAATGACTGGGAACTTAAGTGGTACCATATTTTCCAAGGGCCATTTTTGCTGAATCGGGGGCCGGTGCCAGAACCCCCAGCTTCATATCTAGCTGCTCAGGCTGTTCAGTATGCCACTGAAAATGACCCGATTCTAGAGAACATTCAAGCCTCCGAAAGTGGCCAGGCCTCGATAGTCTTGCTCAGAATGACCGAATCTTCAACGGCGGGTGGATCATTGCCACCTAATACACATATGCAAATTGAATCCCAGGTCTACTCCGACCAAAAGAATTGGGTTAATGTCCTCCCAAAACCCCATCGTTCAATCATTAGTCCTAAGCCTACAGGTCTTCCTTGGTACTCGGTGGCCATGTTGAGGTGGTACCTTATATTCGGCTTCTTCCACGGCGTGGACAAAGATGTTATCAGTGCTCAGAATACCGATGGCGTCATGGGGAAAGTCTCGAATGTTCATGCTCACTCGGTAAAATACAATGCTCGGGCAGAATACGTATTTAGCTTCCTTCAAATTATGACTTCTGCGGCCGCCTCCTTTGCCCACGGTGCCAACGATATCGGAAAGTAAGTAACCTCTCTCCCAAATCATCCTTTATGCTCTTTGCGTATCTCACTAAACCCAACTAACAACTCAGCGCCATCGGCCCCTTCACCACCGTCTACGAAGTCTGGCACACCGGCCGTCTCTCCGCCGAGCTTGCTCCTATCTGGATCCTAGCCTACGGTGGCATCCTCATCAACATCGGTCTCTGGACTTACGCTTATAAAGTCATGCGGAATCTCGGCAACCGGCTCATCCTCCAGTCGCCCTCGCGTGGCTTCTCTACCGAGATGGGCTCTGTGATTTCTGTTATTGTGGCTACAAGGTTGTCATTGCCAATTTCAACTGTTCAATGTATTACGGGGGCGACGGTTGGCGTTGGGTTGTGTAATGGGGATTGGAAGGCTGTTAATTGGCGGATGGTGGGTTGGGCATATGCTGGGTGGATCATCACGTTGCCTCTCACCGCAACAATCTCTGGGTGTCTGACGGCAATTATCCTGTACGGACCTCACTGGTATACTTAGTTTTCGTATCCATAACTTCTCTTACGAACTTAGTCTCTTTTTTTAATATCTAGCCACCCAATACATATTAATCTCTCATCGATATTTCGATGCCCAGTCAATCTATTTTCACCATTCGTCTGGTCTTTCTATTTTTACACCCTTAACGTCACACAAGATGTTATTTCCCGATTGAATTATTGCACATGTCCGGCTCCACTCATCCTTTTGTTCCTTTTGTTCCTTCCAATATAATCCGCATGTACAACGTGCATAGTATTCCCAAAATAGATAAACAAGCTAATTTTTTTAAGGTAAAGAATAGTTAATATCTACAGGGAATGAATATGGAAATGCATGGATGGCTACAGGTGGGATGTAGTGAGGCGGCACGGGAAAGGAAGGGCAGGAGGAAACGCGACTCTACATGGGGTTATCAGCCCGGTTGAATCTTTTACGCTATTTTTGGGGTATATAACACTATGAATTACTTATTTGAGTATTACCCTTAAGATGAAAATGCACAATCTATTAGCCGTAATATGATGACAACTGAATGCCAAGTCCCCA
This sequence comes from Meredithiella fracta, assembly GCA_023677585.1. Lineage (NCBI taxonomy): Eukaryota > Fungi > Ascomycota > Sordariomycetes > Microascales > Ceratocystidaceae > Meredithiella > Meredithiella fracta. The sequence continues at coordinate 1,494,995 of JAGXCV010000007.1, forward strand.
GAGACAATTAAAATTCCAGAAGCTAATTTGTGTGTTACAGCAGATATCCCAGATACGATTACCGTAGACAATGGAAAGGCCGTCTCGACGTGATACCGGGGTGTCTAGGAGTGGGGTCACGGATAGGGAGCCGGCAGGTTGAAGGATTGTTGGGAAGGTGAAGGAGAGCGATCAGGCGGATAACGATAAAAGCTATTAACAATGCAATTTGGCAGATTTCGAAGGGTTGGTATGCTAAAATCTAATGTGTGAGTTTGGAGGGTTGGTCGTTTAGGTTCAGCTTATAATGGAATACTGATTGTGGGGACACTTCGGAATTATTGGTAAGATCAGAATATATTTCTCATTGTCTTGTTTAGTCATAATTCCTATTGCGACTAAGGACACTTTGTAACTTCTCATGATGCATATAAATTCCTTGAGTGCTCCCATAATTTACGAAACTTAGAATTATCCATCCTCTCAACAACACAAACACAACTTCCAATATGTCTTACAATAAACAAGGTGCGAACATTGCTATTATCGGCGCCGGTGCTTCGGGCTTAGCTACCGCCAGGTACCTCCTGCATGCCAACAAGTTCTTCTCCGATATTCCCATACCCACAATCAAGATCTTTGAAGCCACCGAAAAGATCGGCGGAACTTTCCAAATTCGCGTCTACGAGTCCGCTGAGGTGAGTATTCAATCCAGCGTCTCTAAACACAATGACCTGTCGACTTACAAACACCCCCAGCTCGTCTCCTCCAAATACCTAACAACCTTCTCTGATTTCCGCCTTCCCCTCAATACTCCGGACTTCATCCCGCCGGCCCGCTACATCCAATATCTCGCTGACTATGCTACCCACTACTCCATCACCCCCCACATCTATTTCTCAACTTCCGTCGTCTCCATAACCCGATCTCCCACTGGACACCTCATCACCACCCACCCAACCAGGTCTCCCGATAAACAAAGTTCTGAGGTTTTCGACGCGGTTGTTGTGTCGACAGGAATGCATACGAATCCGGAGGTCCCAAAATTCCCGGGATGTGAAAAGGTCCCGATTGTGTTGCATTCAAGTCAGGTGAAGACGAGGGAGCAGTTTGGCGAGGGAATGTGCTTGTTTTAGGGGCGGGTGAAACGGGTTTGGATATGGCGCATTTGGCGGTTACATCGAAGGCGAAAAGAGTTGTTTTGGGGACTAGAAAGGGTTTCTTTTGTGGACCAAAGGTAGGAGATACATGGTAAGTATATCAAGAGTCCTGTCTAACATTCAACAGATTGTGCCTAAGCCTATTATCCTGAGTGGTTTCTTATTCAAAACGACCCTACACCGAACAAGCCAGTCGACTGTAGCGTGGCATCTCTCTTCGACACTGCTTATGTACCGCCCATTCTCCAGAGAAGCCATTTAATGTGGGAGTACTACAACCTGTGGATCAAGACTTCACAAACCATCATCAGTGGTACGGTATCCGGTCCCGATCAATGGGCGGGCCAACTAGACCCAGAGAGAGACCATGTTGATTCGGATAAGTCCAAGTCTATCATACGTCTCATACATGCGCTCTTATTGTCTAACATTTGTCCAGTCTTCTTCGTCAAAACCCCCATGCCCTTGACTACATCTCTAACGGCAAACGCTCAACCTCATGGCTCAACCGTCTCCGCTCCTTCTTTATCAACGTCCCGATCCGCGACGTCGGTGACCGTAAGATAGAGTGCTCTCCATGGCCGAGGGAACTAACAGAAAAGGGTATTGTTTGGAACAAGAAACTCAAAGATGAGACACTTGAGGAGTATAAGCCCGACATCATTGTGTTTGCTACGGGATATCGGAGGGAGATCCCGTGGTTGAACGAGGAGTATGGGAGTCCGATGACGGCGGATGTGAGAGGGATTTATAAATCATCGGATCCATCGGTTGCCTTCATCGGCTTCCAGCGTCCCAGTCTGGGTAATTATTCCTAGTTTCTCTCCATCGAATGTCTAACTCTAACTATACACCAGGTGCCATCCCCCAATATCTGAAATGCAAGCCCAACTCTGGGTCTACCGCTACCTTCATCACTTCCACCACATCTCCCTTCCCCTTCTAACCTCTCGCTCTCTCACTGCCATTCCACCCTACGAAATCTCCTACAACCTCCACTGCCGCTCAGGCTACGACCTCACTACATCAAAAGGCGGAGTCGACCACGAATCCTACGTCTACCAACTCGCCCTCGACCTCGGAGCAGCTCCGACGTTCACACATGTGTTAGCGTTAAACAGGAAGTATGCGGTTGCTTGGTGGGATTATCATTTGGTGTGGACTTGGGCGATGGGGGCGAATTTTAATGCAAAGTTTCGAATGGTGGGGCCATGGAGGGAGGAGGAGAAGGCCATTAATGTGATGAAAGGTGAACTTTGGGGTGTAACGAGACGCAGCGGTGGTTATGTTTGTAAGTTTCCCTATTTTTCTTTCGATATTATTTGTGTTTGTTTTTTTATTTTGTTGGCAAGGAGACTAGTCGCCTATTCGCAGATCGAGTTACACGGGGATTTAGGTTGTCTTGGGGTCGATGGTGATGAACCGGGGTTGCTAACGAGTGGTAGATCTCATATCGTACACGTTGATCCCGTTTTGCCTTTTCGGTATTTTAAGTTTGACCATAATGGGTACGCAGAATCTTTGGAAAGCTATTGCTAATTGCTTTTCTATTGATTTTGAAAGGCTCCCTAGAGACGCAGATTCAGCAGACAAGAAACAATTCAAGAATTAAAGAAAAGTGTATTATTTTATTGATTTTAATTAATGTTAATCATTGGGTAAGTCATTACTAGGGTTTATGCTAAATCGACATAGGGTTAAAGGGCTAGATAAGATAATCTCTATCATTATGACTAGGATTCACTTCATATTTTTTCTAGCTACAAGGACCGTTGCCGTCGCATTCGAGTTTACGGCAGTTTTCATCCCACCTTAGATCAAATTATTAAACTCTCACTATCATCAAAATGGGTACTGTCGTTCAACCCGATCAATGGATCGCTCTGCGCCTTCCCACAGGCGCCCTGCGCGTCATGCAAGCCACCCCCAATACGTCCGTCCTCGCCTCCACCTCGTTGGCCCACTCCGTCATTTCTAAAAGAACCCCTCAGCTAACGTCTACCATCCTTTGTTTAGTACCATCTCCCTCGGAAAATATGGAAACTTCCCCGCCAATCTCATCATCTACCGTCCATTCCATTTGACCTACGAGATCTGCGACAAGCTGCCGTATGAAGACTTTTGCCGCCTGCGCTTTGTGCCATCGTCAGAGCTTCATGCGGATATTTTGGCGGAGGAGGAACACCCCGATATTGCGGCGATGGACCCAAATGCGATTGATATTGCTGGTGGGGACATCTTGTCATTGGTGGATACCGAGACAGGCGAGGAGGTTATCAGATCGAATATGGAGATTATCGACGATTCGGCATCGCAGACTTTGTCTATGGAAGAGATCGAAGCGCTGAAAAGGACGGAAAGGAGGCTGGCAAGGACCTTATCAAAAGCTGATGTTGTCACATATTGCGATTGATAAAAGACTCAATTCTCGTTAGAGAAGTACAAGATAATGAAGACAAAGAAGTACATCAAGCGCTTCCAGGTTTTACCTCTAGACTCCCTTTACTGGCGCAGTTCCTCTTGGAAGAGAAGAGAGACGCCGGAAAGATCCTAGAGTTAAGAATAGAAATGTTGGCTCTTCTGGGCTGCTGGGCAGATGTTCATCATACTACGAGTGAAGAAGACAGCAAGAAGACAACAAATTCAGACGAAGAGGAGGACCCTAACAAGATCATTGCCGACAAGCTTGGTGGCGGTAGATATCTGGTGATTGATGACACCGGTGGTCTTCTTGTCGCCATTATGGCCGAACGCCTCGGGATCCTCAACCCCCTCACTCCCTCAAACATCATTGAAAAGCCCGTCAACTACGATGAGAACTCTGAAGCTCCTCCCCAAGAAACCACCGAAACACAACCTATCGACGTCACCGATATTGCCAATGCCACCGACAATGCTAATGCTGACGCCGACACCTCCACTATGGGCCTCGACTCCAACCCCACTACCCGCCCCGAATACTACTACAAATCTGACCTCCACGTCCCTTACGCCACTTCCAACACCATTACTCTCCTTCACACTAACGCCCAACCCAACCTTTCCAACCTTCGCTTCCACGACTACGACCCTGCCACCCCGAACCCCCCCTACTCCACCCACCCTCTCTACTCCCACCTCCTCACCATCAACTGGCTGCAACTTCTCTCCCCGCTCAAAGACCATGTGTATTCCGATATGCCTCCCGCTCTCTCCGCCGACCAACTGGCCGCCATGAAGGCTAATCGCCGCGGCACCTACCACCGGAAAAGAAGACGCTGGGCGCGCACTCGGTATATTGTCGACACCACACGCGCCGGCAACTTCTCATCCCTTGTCGCTGCTGCTACCATGGACCCCATATCTCTCCTCCGCAACACCCTCCCCCTCCTTGCCCCCGGCGCCCCAATCGCCATTTACTCCCCCACCGTCGAGCCGCTTGCTGCGCTCGCTGATTGCTTCAGCGTCCCGCGGCGCGGCGCCTGGGTAGCGACGCCGCCAGCGGGTGCTGTCGGGAAGTCTCTGGGGGAATTAGAACGGTGGGAAGGCGATGACGATTTCCCGATTAACCCGAGTTTGGTTGTGGGGCCGTCGGTACAGAGTTCAAGGGCGAGGCAGTATCAGGTTTTGCCAGGGAGGACACATCCGTTGATGACAAGTCGGGGTGGGGCAGAAGGGTATATATTTACGGGGTGGAGGGCGGTACCAGTGCAGGGACAGATTGCGGCGAGGGGGTTGTTTAAGCGGAGGAAGGTTGAGACCTGAGAGTCTTGTAAAAATTGACTTAGAAGCTGAAAATATGAGGGAAGAAGAATAAATATATCTAGTAATTTATGACGATATAATATTAAAAAAACAATAACAATTCGTTTATAGCTTGAGCCTAGTGACTAGAAACAAAACACGTCAAGTCTAGCCTCAAACCACGGAATAGACGCTATCAACTCGCCTACAAAGCCTTGCCCATGAACTTGCGCTTGGTGTAGCTCAACCACCACTTACTCGGCTTCCCATCACCACCCTCCTCGTAAACCCTCGCCAACAATCTTGTCGCCAGCTCCTGTCTAACTTGCGACATGTACAACCTCAATGTTTCAGCATCTTGTCTATCCTTGGGCGCCTCGTACATCTGGAAATTCAGTTAGCCATCGTCCTTCTCTATCCGCCGTACCTGGTTTCCTGCTCTTGATTTACCTGGTTCAAAGGCCACGTCGGATCCCCCGGAATCGCAAAGTTACTATCCAACGCAATATTCGTTACCTCCTTCGTCGCCTCTCTCACTGTCGCTCCTCCCTTAATTTTCCCCAAACACTCACTGACAAACCAAATGCCATAAACCAATAATCGATCCGCCGGCCCCTGGATCTCAAAGTTCCTAAAGAATGTATTGGCGCGGAAGACGGCCAATACTTCATCGAGAATGTCGTAGGATTCCGAGTCGGCTTCGGGGGCCTCCCCAGGGGCAAGAGGGATGGACGGGAGCGTGTAGGCGGGGCCACGGGTTTTGGTGCGGAGGGGAAGGAGGGGAAAGTTACCGATGTGGGGAGGATTGGGGTCGGTGTTGAAGACGGAGTTGTAGGCCTATTTGAAGATTGTAATAGTTAGCAATTAGTCAATTAATTCCTCTGATGAACACTTTTCATCTTCCCTCTCATCTTTCAATCACTATTCTCCATAATCCGTACATACCGGCATCTTATCAATCTATATCCTATCGTCTTTATAATATCTCTTCAATCCAATACGCACTCGATATACCTAGTCTAAATCAACCACAGTACAGTTCAATCGAAACAAAATATCCCAAGAAGATAGAAAATCAAAATGTGCTAATGACAATGCGAAGTTCTCTAATCAATTCGTCAACCTATCGTCTTGTCGCAAGCTGTGTTTCCGCTTCGTAAACGTCATCCCTTCTGAGAGCTCCAGTATGGCTTGGAGCTTAGTTGGCAGTTGGCAGGTAGCTATTGGCAACTGTCAGTTCGTACAGACAATGTGAAGCTGTATTGTGGAGTTAGGGTGTCAGGGTTATGCACTTGGTCGCTACTGCACCTACTTTCAGTGCCCACATAATCCTTCCTTCACGTTACCAAGTGGCAGACAGACATTCACAATTGCACATGACACAAGCAAAAAGTTGAGATAAAAATTCACATCAATTCCGAAGACCTCCTATGCCCATCTGTAAAACGATAACCGCGAAAATAATCAAACCGACCCAAAAATACACCCACGCAACCAACAACACCAGAAGAAACCAATCCATAAAGACACAAACTCTCAATAAATTTCAACTCCAACTTACTGCAACCTCTTTCTCTTCCTGTCATCATCCCCTCTCGGATCCTCATCGTCCCTGCCCTCCACATCATTCGTCGGGTTCAACATATGCGCCACACTTGTCCTCCTGGTTGGTGGCACGGACGAATCTCTGACCCCCAAATTCTTATTTTCCCTCCCAGCCCACGAAAAGTTATTAAATGTCACACCGTTCGGACCGGTACCAGCCAGCGGAGCACCCTGTTCATAATGAGCGCTCGGCGGCGGCGTCGCAGGGCGCGATCTAGGAAGTCTAGCTTGGCTAGGATGCAGAGAGTACGATGAGAACGATTCTCTAAGCTTTTGGTCTTCGTGACTACTTCTGTTGGGAGAATGATGCCAGTGGGGCAGCGGCGCATGGTGGCCAGGCAGGGGCGGCCCACTCTGAGGGTATCCCACAGGAAGCTGCCCGTTCGCTTGCCAGCCCCCAGCGCGGATATCAGCTGTCGTATGTCTCCTCCCCATATCAACCTGAGACAGGGGATGAGGGCCCGGCGGCGGGGAAGTGGGGTCGTGAGTTCGGGGAGGTCTGGGTGGGACTAGCACCGATAGAACCGTAGCCCCGACGCGCAATGCTGTTCGCTGAAAGATTGGATGAAACCACAGGACGGTACTGGCTGCCGGGTCTGTGTTGGGGAGGAACTGCGAGGTTCGTACGGCGCGGATCAGCCTCGGGCGGGTGATGAGGAGAAATCTGGCCGGTCTCGTAGTAAGGCCCGCGCTGTTGCGCGTACGGGTCGGCCTGGACCATCTGTGCTGCTGGATGGTGCATGTGAGCCTGAGCTTCCTCATACATGGCGCGCACAAAGTCTAGTTGTCTGGCCATTTCATCTCTGATGACGTTGACTTCTCTATGCACAGGATTTTCCGGCGGAACCATGTGCGTAATACTGCCGGTTAGATCTTGTGTTAGTTTGAGCATATTGCTCATAGACTGAATCAAGGAGTTTTGGCGAATTTGCATGGTGTAAAGCACTTCATCATGGCGAGTGACACGGGCATTAATCTCGTAAAAGGCGTGTTCAATAACTCGGGGGTCTGCAGAGTCAGGACCCATGGACATTGGCTGCTCGGGCATCCCCGGCGGGACAGTTGAAGGCACTTTCTGGGAGTTGACATCGCGGTGAACCAGGGAATGTTTCGATGTCCGACGCTTGATGTCTCTGAGAGAGGCCAAATCGCCTCTTTTGAAGCATCCAGCGCCATGTTTGAATTCCCATAGGGCAGAGTCGGGGTTAGATGTGTGGAAGACGTCGCTGACTGTGACCGAAAGATACACGGGTTAGTCCATGCGCTGAGTTGGCCAAGTAGTAAATGACTTGTAAACGAACCTTTATGGAAACCATACATGTTGAGCTGTCTGACAAACGAGCTGATATTGGTGTGCTTGAAGTAGTGACTGGCACAAACACAATTGTTAGCTACCAACACAATCTAAACTTAATTTGGCACAAAAGACTTACGATAGAGCCTTGCTGAAGTCATGACTAGGAGACATCACAAAACTGTCCGCGCTCGATGACCACGAGATCAAATGTTGTAACGAACTATCTTCGAGCATACTATGTTAAAGAACTATGGTTAGCTTCCTGCTATCTAACTCGAGGGCAAGAGCAAGACGCCTGAAATGGCGCTCAATTCTGGTATGCGCACCTATAAAGCTTGTGAATGAAGGCCGTCTGGACGACCTTTGGTTGGTTGGCTGCAGCAGCCGCACTCGGCGCCGGCATCGAGTTGCCATTATTTCCGTGTCCACTCGAGTGCGCAGACCCCGCATGGGAGCCATCTCCAGCCGTGCCCGGTTTTGGGGGCGGCGCAAGAGAGTCATTCTCGCTACGCGGCTCGTCGATTACTGGTAGGTTTGCGGTGTTGCGCGCCATAGGCGGAGGCGCAGACCTCGTGGGTGAGTTGCTGACATCCATAGGGTCGCCGGGTGATGGAGCGGAGACAGACATTGGGATGGGAACAACTCTGGAGGAATTATGGCTGTCGTGTCTGTCGGGTATAGACATATTAAAGCGATGGGAAACTTCCGCAGTAGCAGCCATATGTGCGGCTACAGAATCAGGCGCGCGAGATTAGTCGATAATTTCGATATTTTGCTAGCAAAGCGGAGATGCACAAAAGTATGATGTAGAATAAGGAACAAGAAACAATATGATTAATGGCGGTCAAGCTCAAAGCGCAAAAGGATGATGCAAAGTCCACAGAAAGTCAACTAAGGGCTTTTTTTTTAGTTCTAAAGCAGAAGCAGAACAAAAGAAGAATCAAAAAGAAGAGATCGGGTCTGTGTCGAGTTTTGCGAAAGGTCTGTCCGGCAAGTCGCAGTTGAGGATGTCGGTCACAGAAAAAATAGTGTAGTTTGAGACAAGACTCCTGTTTCTAGGTGGTCAAGATCCCGAAGTAACCCAAAATGTTTCTTTGAAAGTCCTTCCGTCCTGATTCCTGTCTCGACGGCAGATGTACGCAGAATGCAAGAGAGAAAGTGAGACAGACAAAAAGCAAGAGGATTCTGCTGATATCAGGAAGGGGGATAAGCAGACAAGGGAGCCAATAACGATTCAAGGTTTCTCTGCCTCTGCTTTGAAAGTCCATGTCTGCTTTTGCGGCGTTGAGGATAACTCCCGGATGCTTGTAGGTGCGTCGACTACCCAGCCGAGCGAATGGATTCCTGCAAGCAAATTATTGGGATTCGGTTGACTCTTGTTTGGTAGTGGTTGAATTTTGGTAGGCGGAGACGGGTAGACACGAGAGTGGTAGACAGCGGAAACGAGGATGGCCCTGCTAATAAAACAACCCTTCAAAAAAGAACCAAAAGAGATGCAGAAAGGACATTTCTGAGACGATGAGGCTGGTGCTTAACTCGAGTATGGTAGTCAAAGTAGACAACAGTAGCTCAGTAGCAGGAAATGGATACTCTTGCTAGCCCAGCCAATCAAAAGCAATATGGTTATGGCTGTCCTCATAGTTCCATAATCACCACTTCCAAATCTCTCCTTGCTTGTCACTCCCACATCTCTCACCAATCACAGACAAACAGACAGGTCGCCAGGGAAGGCAGCTAAAGGGCAGGCAAGACCGCAAATCTATTTCTATGGCACCAGTGTCTCTTTTGTCTGATGTGTCTCACGGTGCAGTCAGGGAGCACTAGGGAGAGAGGCATGACATACAAATAACAAGGAGCAGAATACCTAATCTCTGATGACAAGCTGCACAAGAAATGCCACACTTATGGACTTGGCGCCAGCTGAGATGCAATGGGGAGAAAGGTATCTGCCCAAAGGTCTGAGAGGGTGAGGATTCATAGGACACTGGGAGAATTAAGAAAGAAAAAAATAATAATGCAATACACAAGTGGAAACAAGATGATAACTTACTGTAGAATATGCCTATCTTCTGTGTATATTGATTAAAGGTAGCGTCCAAACGTTGGAGTCTGCGACAGTTATCGATACGCGTGTTGTTCGGCAGTTCAACCAGACGCTCAACACCAGAAAATCTCTATTTCAAGGGAGCACAATCAGCCGTCTTCTGGAATCGACTGAGTAGAGAAAAGTCTTAGACGGACCACTTCCTATGAATCCAATAAGAAATCAAAACCCGCCAGATTATTCGATCGGATTATGGTGTAGTCCGCACTTAGAGCCGAAGAATGCAGCGAGGGGTTGCGGCGGAGGCACCAAAGCACGGAGGGTCTGGTGGCAATAAATCGATAGGTATAGAAGCGATAAAGCTGGAATTATCGCCAAGATTGAGTGGAAATGGTGATCTGAAGCGGGTAGATGAGACAACAGATGATGCAGTCGAAAATATGGCTAATTCAGTAGTAACTATTAAAATAAGAGATGCGAACTTGATTGTTGACTAAATCGAGTGTCAATTGTGATATTATTGATGAAGTAATGACATAAGACAAGCACTGTCGACAAATTTCTACCAAATATTGAAATATTCAGAGGCAAATGATTAAAATTTTAGAAAATGAAGAATATCTCAAGAGGACGATTACTCAGAATTGTTGGGGTCTTCAAGAATAAGTATCTGCCGCAAGCTGGTTTGAATTCAGACTAAAACAAGATACGGATTAGAAGCTCCTCCCCGCGAGGTTCTGGGCGAATGGTGAATGCATCATTTTAGAAGGAACTACTTAATGCTATATTCCTGTCATGAGATTAAATGCCTGAATTAAATGTATATATGCTAATAATCCTGAACACTTCAGTCTTCTGGTTTATTCAACTAGTTCCTTGGATAAGCCTAGAAACTACAAAACAGTATTGATGTCATCTAAACTAGTCTTATCGGTTTAAGTGATAGAACTATCCCAACCAGTTTATCATTACAGGTCATCTCCTTAGTTTTAAGGAACCTCGACCTATTCCACTACCAATTTGGCTCAGCCAGGCTTGACCTTGAATGAATTCCCGACCAGCTGAGGATCAAGAATACCAATCATGCCGCTTGCAGTTTGTCAGCCCGCAGTCTGCTTCAATCCCATCGATGGATCTAGCAACAGCATCTAGTCATATGCAACTGTCCCGGCCAGTCACTACTACAGCTGCTGCTACTACAATTCCTAATGAAAACCTCGTGGGATAATGAAGAAAGAGAAAGGATTTGGTGTACTGGGTTGACGATGGGTCCTTTTTTCGAGTCCCAGAGAAAATCCGTAAGAGCAGGTAGTGTACAGATGCGGTTATAGTCACTTTGACTTGATGAGACGTCTTAGTGACAAGCGTTGATATGTAAATGATATTTTTGATCCCGTGTTTGTGTGTCTATTGCATTGACCTTCCCCTCGCTCTCTTTCTTCTCTGGTGCAGGCCATGTTGGATGGGCACCTATATAATAAAAGCCATGCCTATATCAAAGTCAGGCAGCACCCTCAAGACAATGCTCAAAAGGCAGTCCTTCTAGAGATAAGAAGAGGCACAATAGATGCAACAAAGACCTTTGGAATATCAAGCGAAATGTTATCTTGACCCTCGAGGGAGCAGAAGTCGAACAGAAGTCGAAATCGAAATCGAATATGGAGGTATCCATTGGGGTTTCGACGAGAGGAAGAGGGAGTACGACATGCGGAGAGAAAGGGAATCTAGAGGGTGGGTTTATTAGAGGGTTCCAAGTTGGAGAATAGACGGGTTTTAGAGGGCTTATATAGTAGAAGGTTCTATAGCGGCATATAGAACCAGTTAAATAATTTTTGACCATAACTATGTATATTTAATTATTTTATAGTCATGATTAAGAAAATTCCACAATTCAGTGTCCTCTCTCTCTCTCTCTCTCTGCAGTGACCTTTGCCAAAACATACACTATACAGTCTCCTGCAGTTGATCCCTTGACCTTCTTTCGCCTCGAGTCTCTTGTATTCAATCCGGCCATGTGCTTGCTTCAAGTTGCATATCCAATCACTTACCTGCACATCATCCCCACCAACTAATAATATCCGTCTTCTTCATCCACTTCCTCTTGTCAAAAATCACATATCAATCCTCTAAAAATTACCACGTCCTTCTATCATCCTCATAAATCCAATTTCTAAGCTTAACTCTCGAGTCGTTAAATTGCGAGAAAGGTACCCACACCACCACCGAAACGCCATAGCAGAGCACTTTCAGCTGTAAAGCGAACGCCTCCGGGCTCTTGATCCGGTCAGATTCGAATTTCCTGACAAAAAGTTTAGGAGAAACTGTTACTCATCGAGTCTCTGTCACGAGGGAAGAGAGAAAAGAAATTACATCGTATCAAGATCGTGCCCAAGTGTGCAGCTAGTACCCTCATTGGCTGACATTGTGGTGTTTGTGCAGAAGGACTATCTGTTCTCGTCCAAGCACATTTAATCCGCCAATATCAAAGTCAATCCCCTCGATTAGTATCTGCCATATTGGCATCTCGCCTCATACGCTCTTTGCACAGAAAGCCACAGCTCATTCTCCAGTACCTCCCAATATTTAACACTCTCCATTATTCTTCACTTCATAGTCAACGTCTCTGTCATCTTCTTCTTCTTCCTCCCCTCCACGGCGTTCCTAGTCCTCCCGTTCCTTCCCACCAGTCACTCACGCTACCCCCTTGGTCTGATCGTGCACAGTCCACTAGGCAAAAAAGCCCAGACGGCCCGGCTCTCTCGACGCTTTAGTTCTCTTGCCTCCCGGTGTCTTTCGGAAATATAACGCTGAATAACGATAAGCAGGCGACCAGGGAAGCTTTGACGGGAGTACAAGACACCAGTGGTGATTCTAGGGCATATATTGAGGGAGCACAGGGAGTTGATAACTCGGAGAGGGCACGATGCTGCCTTGAGGAATAGAAGGTTGAAGATGGAGAGGTGATAAGTCTCTTGTAATATCCATCATTCCTTCTTCCACAATTTGTGGTATTGTATGTCTTATATCAAGGATTTTGGGGTTCCGAGCATTAGTCTGGCGATCAGTGTATACGTCCCAACTTCCATTTCACAATACCTCAAACTGGCAACGTCAGGTCTTCAGCCCTCACCTCTGGGTCCATGCTCTCGATTTATCATTGAGTCTTTATGCGCCCACTTCTCGCATTAAGAAAATGTCTAAATAAAGAATAGTTTCGTTTTATGAGACAATGGTCAAAAGTTTCTATTGCTCCATCTTCATGGGCATCTCTGCAATATCCGAAATGGAAAAAACTTGAAATGATTATATAATCCAATATGAGAATTGTCGATACACTGTGTATGTCTACAGTGTATACGCTGCATCATTACAGTGACATAAATGCATCCAGCAGAAAACATCGGTTCCTCTTCTTGCTACAATTTTGTTCTAGCTGCTGGTCTAAAAATCCCAACAGGGGGTCTAGAATTAATCCAGATGTCACAGCCAATCCTCAGAAGTAATATTGAAGCCAATCTGTATTCCATAGTCTCCTCCAACCACCCACCATCCCGTGGGGCGACATCGACCTTCACACCAAAACAACCTTGAAAATCCTTCAGTATTTTCACAACCCTAACGAACCATATTCTTCGCGTCGTATTTCCATTACCTAAATTCATCAACCTTAGAAATCGAAGCAATCCACAATAGCAGACTTGCGGCTCTACCTCCATCAAAGAACATCGCATCACTTCACCCAAATCTAATCAAATCACAATCCTACTGTCTCAGTCGTCACGAACCATTCTTTCCCCAGAACAACCTACCTTGCCCAACCGGACTTCGGCCAATCCAATCTCACGAGTTCATCACCCATTCAGGTGTCCTCCGCTCCTCCCCACTGAAATCTATGGCCCACCCATACTCGATAACCTCATAGCACGATGGAGTTAGCTTCGCATATTTTGCCGTGACGCTAGACGCCTTAGGGCTTTTTGGATACAGGATCTTATAAGTGTCTTCTTTTGGTAGCAAGTTTATGGATGGTTAATTTCTGGAAACAGCAAGATCAAGACCTCGAGGGCCCAGAAAGCAGGAACCTGTGATCGAAACGTCGCGATTAACCTTGAACTCTATCCGACTAATCCATGATGGAAGACATCAGCCACTAATAACCGCTATGCTTTGCACAAGACTCAATATTCCGTGTCTCTGTGTCTTGAAAACGTTTCCGCCCATAGAACTTCTATCCATCTCCAGCATCCATCGACTGGCTCTCCATATTCTAAGCCCATTAACGCCCTCCAATATATCCCCAATATCGCTAGAAACCGCCCTCGACACCCGCAACCGTAATCGCCAAGTAACACCCCGATCTCCACATTGTCCACAACATCCCTCTCCGCACATCTGTACCGTTGTCAGGATATCTCGCTGGTGTTTCGTCCTCTCAACACGGGGAATTGGTGCCGTGTTTTATGGGTGGTGGTGATGTTATTACGTGCATGTACTGGTTGCTCACGTGAAAAGGAGAAGAAACGAATGCAAAAAGGACTTTTCGGTCCAGGTCATAATAATCCGTATTGAACCTTTTGTAATCTCGCAAGATTATGACTGCCATGTCCTGCATATGCAAGGGATTGCGTCTAGACGGAATGGCCCCGCTGGAAAAAATCCTATACTAATTCAAGAGTTGATTCAGTCGGACTATAGATAATGGACAAGTGGTTCCTTGCATTGATTCAATTCTAGGGATATAATAGCCTGATAGAAGTATGTTCACAATTATGTGGATCCCGATGTCCCAAAATCACTGACCCCACTCCGATCACTTCGTCCGGACTTTTTGCCTCAAACAACAAATTATTTAGCATTAAACATTTCGTATACTCTGTATTTAATAACCACAACATCTCATCTCCTAATAATCATCATCGCCATTCTCTGCCTTCTCTGCAATCTCCCTAATCTTCTCCCAGAGCACCATCCTCTCATACCTCTCCGCAATCTTCACCGCCGCCTGCACCATCCGCCCCGTCCTATCCTTAAACAACCCACACATCTCCAAAGCCTTCATGCCCCTCTCCTCACCCTCTCGACATTCAATAGCCATCAATTGTAATAACGACTTATCAACCTCCGTGTGAACCTTTGCCAATTTTGATCTCACCGCACTCCCCGCACCCTCCTCGACAGCCCCCGCCAACTGCGCAGCAAACAACGATTGAATCAAGAACGTTTGCTCCAATTTCCTCGTCTCGGTAACTTCTTGATCCTCGTTATCATCTGACATCGCTGCGTCCCCATCGACATCCCTTGTCTTCGCCTTCGCCTTCGCCTTCGCATCCGCTGCTGAATGCAGCGGAACTGAGAACTCAAAGTCATGCAAAAGTGGCCGCGGGAAATACGGATACCGGTCGCCGCCCTTAAGGACAATGCAGTGGAACTTATTATCGGAAACAGCCACAGGGAAGTAACTCTCGTTTTTCTTTCCGCTGGCGAGACGAGCGAGCAAATTTGTGTCAAGGAGCGGCGCCCAGTAGGCACGGCCGGGTCTCCGCCAATGGACAAGAGTAAGGAGGACACCTGTTGAGTCGTAGATATACGGGTCGCCCTCATCCGAGAAGAAGACACTCCGGAGAGAGGCACTCGGCGGTAAAGCGACGATGTCCTCGTTCTGGATAACTTCGTCCTTTTTGACGTTCTCGATAGTATACAGTAGTCTCGCCTGCCCATCAGCACCCACCGGGCCATTCCCAACCGTCATAACGTAATTCTTCCAGCTAGCGCATGTGACCACCGGCGTACTCTTCGGGCGGTAAACGCGGTACGGAAGACCGAATAGCGTGAAGATACGCACGTAGCCGCCAGTTGTGATCACCGTGACGAACGAATCACTCAAGGACATAGCCACAACATCTTCGCCAGTGGGTAACTCCGTCCGCCAGTCCATCCGCTGTGTCCACGTCTCATGCGGTCTGTAGAACAAATTCGCCGGAACTCCTGGTCTCCCCGGGCTTGAAAACAGTGCCCCACTCTCCGTCAGACACGCCTTATCGTACAGGAATGTATCCATAAAATGAAAGTCCCTCTGGAATTCTCGGTCGTAAAACTCTACCGTCACCGTATTGTGCGAGTCCTGATCCACCGTCCAGACCGCACCGATGAGGTTCAGGCCCAGGTACTTGCGGTTTCCTCTCCACTGAGTCGCGCCGGGCTGGAACGCTTCGTGGAAAGTAGTCGCAAGATTGTTGCGGCGTTTCGCAGGGTGAGCATTAGGGCCATCGGGGCCACCGGAAGCCCGGCGTTTCTGACCTGTAGTGTATCCAGCGCCGTCGTCATCGATCACAAAATCATCAAGTTCGGAGTCACCATCAAGATCATCACCTTCTTGGTCGTCGGGATTTCTAGGGCGCGAGGCAAGGGCCGTCCGCATGGCGTTGGGTCCTGTGGTGGCAGCGATGGCATGGTTGCTGACAGATTGCTGTAAAGGGAGGCGGAGGAAGGCGGCGTTGTCGCCGGAGAGAGGGTCAGGGTGGATGTAGACTTCGCCTTCGGTTGTCGTGAAACTGAGAAGGTTCTTTGAGGGATGCCAGGCCAAGTGCATGACGTTTGAGAATTCTAAAGTGCCCACCACAGTCTGAGCTCCTGCATTCCACAGAATAACCTTACCGTCTTGTGCCGAAGTTGCCAACACAGCGCCATTCGGGGACCAAGCAACGCCCGTGATCATCCCTGAGTGGCCACCCTCAAACACGGCATGTTTTTGCCAGTCGTCCCGAGAGATCAGATATACATCCCGCATTGGAGATGCCACAGCGAATGCCCGGCCGTCTGGATGCCATACTACTTGCGAAGTTCCAGGGCTTTCGGCATCAATGGACCCAATCATCCCGTCAAGCTTCTTCAAGAGTTCGGCTTCAGGGCCGTTAATGGAGTAGACGTAGATGATCCCATCTTGACAAGACACCATAGCGAGCGTCCCTTTGGGGTCGATAGATACATGCTTTGCCGGCCGGTTGTGTTCGCGGAGGACTCTGATGTTGGACTTATCTGCTGTATCGATGATCTTCACTGTCAACTCATCACTAGCAACCGCTACCAACTTCTCATCCGCCGACAGAAACAAATCGCGCACCGGCATCGTCACTCGAGTGAGATACTCTTTGAATGCTGGTGGGTTAATAGTATACACTGAGACCACACCATCTTCATCGCCAACGTAGAAATGGTCGGTACCGGCGGTAATGGCAAGGTTGACGTCGGGGCATTCGTCGATATTCGTGGGTTCACCGTCAAAACCAGTCTTGTAGAGGCGGAGGGTCGGATTAGCGCCGGCGGTGATCAGCAGGGTGCCTTCTTTGTTGTAGACGCAGCGGGTGGTGCCGCGGGTGTAGGCGGGGCGGGCCCGGGGGCGTATCATAGCCATGGTTGTGTGGTTTCAAGAGTATGGGAGGCAATGACCAACCGAAAATGTCTTTCTTGTAGAATAAAACTGTAGCACAGGTTCCGGATAGTTTTGGTGGGGTGGAAGACCGTGTGCTTGACGGGTAGATGTGCATAGACGAATTGGTGATTAGCTCCTGGATTGTGCGTTGTAGCTATACTGTACCGCATAATCCTGGTTGACGCGTCCATGCGCGTTTCAATTAAACCCTATATAGCAACTAGCTTACGGCAGATTTCAGCTTCAGGTACTTGACTCAACCACTCTATCAACTTTTCATTAATAAGAATCCTCATTAGTGTAGTGGTGATCATACCTGCTTGTCACGCAGGTGACCTGGGTTCGATTCCCAGATGGGGAGCTTTCTTTTTCAGCTTTCTGCACCGAACCTAGCAGGTGTTAGTGGTTGCCTGTTCAGGACATGGGGCTTGTACTACGAAAAGTAGAGTGTGTAACATTCGGCGACCCCTCATCTTCAATTGTAGGGAGCAATTCAATGCATTTTAAATAAATTATCTTTTCATTCCTATTCTATAAGAATGATTAAATATACGTGAATCACAATCTGATTTGCTCCTGATAATATAAAGTTCCAACCTGTCTATAGTTCGTTCTTATCTCCCATGATATCTTATCATCTATCTTTATGATAACCGTTTGCGTCTAATGCCTCTGCCATCATCATCATCCACCATTTCAATTCTCGGACTTCTTCTTGCTGCCTGTCTTCTTCCTTTCCCTTCTCTATCTCTCCATCTCCACTCATCTAGACTCGTCGGTCTCTGTCTCGCACCAACTGCTGTCCCTGCCAAAACAGCCCGGCACACATGGAACTGAGCAACCTCTCTGATATGAACTTGTCTATCGCCCTTCTGAACATCAAAAAATTTGTCATCTAAAACATCAAGTACCGATCTTCCCTCGCTATCTTTTGCATGAACATTTGCACCTCCATCGACCAATGCTCTCATCGCTAACTTCTTTCCACGACGACAAGCAATATGCAACGCAGTCTCCCCCTTACGATTTCTCGCATGAACGTTAGCCCCCCCTTCAATCAACAGACGAATCAACTCTCTCGGGCTACTGCGATCTGCCGAGCTCTCCAACGAGTTCGCAGCGAATACCATCAAGGGCGTGTTACCCCGAGCATCATGGGCATTTACATCAACACCCAAAGCTAGTAGGTTCTGCGCTGTTTCAATTCGTTGTCTCATCCGTTCTTTGCTTGTGTCTTCGTGTTCATATGGGCCTGCAGGGCTCCCGGCGCGGGATCCTAGAGCAGGTTTGATTGTTTTTTGAGGCCCGGAATACTTGCGTTTCCGTCCGGTAGTTTCGTCTTGTTTGGTGGTCTGAAGGCTGAAGATGGCGGCGCCCAGGCAGTGAAGGGCGTTGCGGCCGCGGATATCCTGGACACTGGGGTTGCTGAAGGCTTCATTGACAGTGGCAAGTAACCGGGCATGGATAGCGACATGATGATCTGGCCTGTGATTTGGCGGCAGAGTCCGCTCGATCGGGGTTCCGTAAGCCGAGTGGATATGTCCTAGGATACTCCCAAAAGTGTTGATATCATCGTCGAAGCTACCGCTTAACTCGGAGCTTGACTGGGCAGTCATGGGACGGGAGTCTTCTTTGGGATCTGTCCATTCATTATCAGTGTCCAGAATGGTCATGCTGGGGGCACCGATGGGGTGGGTTTCATCGAAAGAAGGGCAAGAGTTGAAAGCATCAAGGAACAGCTGAACATTGAATTTCTTCATGACTCTGCGGAGCGCTGCAGACATACCAACGTCTCCACCAATTCTCTCGGCAAGACTGTGAAGGAATGTACGGCCGTAGTGGTCTCTTCCATAAAATATACGGAGATTGTGATAGAGAGGCTGTAACAATGCTGTCAGACCAGCCTCATCGCACAGCCAACTGTCGCCAAGTAGATGAAGAAAAGTCTGACCCAGTGAGTTCATAGCGCTAGTCTGTTCCCTTAAGTCCCCAGCGGCTGCATTGAGTATGCGGCTATGGTCAACATCTCTTAATGCTAGGATATGTAAGGCAGTATTTCCAAAGCAATCGACAACATCCGTAAAAGCACTGACGGCCTCTCCTGAATCCATCAACTCATCCATACGTATCTCACTCGACGAAGGCGATATTTGCAACCAAGCCGAGGCTTGTAACGCCCCCATCAACGAACATCGGCAATGCACATGGTTGCCGTCGGTATCAGGTCTGGTACACGCCGGCACCGGAGCTCTTCTAGCCGCCGCATCGTTCCTCAGAAGATCCCAAGGGACCGACGTTGAATCTTGACACTCTGCCGGGGAATCGGGGTCTCGGGACAACGAATTGTTGAATGAGGGGGTCAAGTCGACTGGAGAGTCGGGTTTTGGGCGGTGGTGGACGTTGGATGAGAGGGTGTTTGGGATGTTGGTGATAAGAAGGTAGAGGTATTTCATGAATGTTCGTGACGAGGGATCGCAGCGGGGGGCGTCGGGAATGGCGGTGGCGATTCGGTTGATACCTTCAGTGATTTCCTCGTCTGTGGCGACGGAGGGGGACGGAGGCGGTGAGAAGAGGGAGGGGGTAGAGGCTCCGGAAATCGGGCTGATGAAGACAGGGTTGGTTGAAATACTAGTTGATGGGATCTTGAGGCGGAGAGGACGACCGGAAGACTCAGCTCTAACCATGAAGTGAGGTGAAAGGATATGAGACTTAAGTCTTGATATGCTGTCAATGACATCATTGGCACGAGCCCAACGAAGCTCCTTGCCGGCTGTTGAAGAAATCTTCTTGTGGGCGGATTCTTCTCTGTGGGTACGACAAATGAAGGTTAATATTACTCAGCAACAGGGCTACGATGTTGCAAAGGGATTTCAGCAACTGTGTATCCGATAGTAACCCCAACTGGAAAAATCCCCTACAGAACCGCCAACGGCTGCCTGACATGGCCAAAGCAAGCCCGAAGTGGAAATAGTGGCGGCAATCTGGAAAACAAATAGAAACAACAGATAACGCATCATGAAAGGAATGTGGAGCGGGTAAAAGACAGATGGGCGGATATTCCAGAGATTACTATGCTAAACTTAGGGCTAACTTACTTGGGAACGTCACTTGGATCTTGGGCAAAGGCCTCGACGATTTTAAGGACAGCTAGAAGCGTAAGGTGAGTGTTTATGTAGGTGGTGATCAAGGTCCACATTGAATGGACCGTCCACTTTGGCGGGCGGCCATTAGGCGTTGAGGGGGCTGGAGATGGCGAGGCAGAGAACGGGATTTCATGAAGAGAAAGGTGAGATTGGAGGGGTCTTGAAGAAGGCCCGCCGGAAGTTGGGTGGCGGGGATAGGACATTGTAAAGAAGGGCGACTGGGGAGGATGATGATAGGGGATGGAGGAAGGACGGAAGGTGCAGATAGGTGGGTGGGCTTTGTATTTATGTAGTTGGCGCTGGGTGGTGAAAGGAGCAAGAATATGGGGTTGATAACACCAGGTGAGCTGATGGGTAAACGCTAGGTTATGACAATTGGGCGGTGGTTAAGGACAGGAAGGTGGCCGTAAATAGAGTAATATATTGAATCGATATAAACGAAAGACTTAGCAGAAGAAGATTGACCCACTTGGAAAATGTTCACGGACATTGCTCTAGGTAAATATCTTGATATATATATATATATATAATTAAAACTATAGAAATAAAGCAACAGATTTTTTTATATTGTTGAAGAGATAGATATTCATGTATCACCATGACTATGTATAAAATAATACATACCTCAAACTACCATTGCCGGCCCCTCAGCCAGCACGACGGGCTCCCAGATATACTTGTACAAACCACCCACTTCTCCCCTCCCATTCCTCGATCCTCAATTTCCACATTAGGACGACCTCCCGGCGCCGCTTAATCCATCAGGATCTCCCCACTAAACACTCATCTCCCTCCACTTCACCCATCAGGTAACAACAGCCCGCCGCAACCACTCGTCATCAACCCGCCAAAGCAAAGAGACTAATTAATCCTCCCATCATTCATAAAATATCACAATTTTAACTTTTAAGCTTGGACACAGTCTGACATCACCTCCGTCCCCAAAAACCAGATAAAGATAATCACCCATCCACCCACCTGTGAGGAACGGGGGTAGTGCGTTTATGAGCCCGCAGCTCAGCTATAGGATGGGTATTTAATTTTCTGTGGTGTAATATCATCGTAGGTAGCTATATAGATAGCCAACTAGGGGGTGTGGTCTGCCAAAGAACGGATGGGGTGGGTATATCAGCGAGACAGGGTTCGGGGATTGTTCCGTGGGTGCTTGTTTGGGATTTACTGCTTTCTTGAAGGGAAGCTATGGCTTTTGGTAGTTACTTGGCTTGGCTTTTTTTCTTGGTTTTTATAGGTTCAAGTTTTGAGGTGATTGCCTTTTGGGTTGGAGTTTCCATAGTGTGGTTTCCTTTTGAAAATTTTATTAGTTGTCGAGGTCGATTTTTCGAGTTAGAAGTTGAAATAAGAAAGAATATTTATTAACAGTGCGGTGACAATGTTCTATACTATGGACAATATGTGTTTGTGATATATGCGGCACAGTGCCAATATTATTTACTTTACATCGACGACGCAATCACGACATAACTTGTTTCTAGTGCCGTCCATAGCCACAGTGAACCTCATAAATTACTTAATTGCCAAAGATATATTGCCTTTTCTCATCCAACAATGGTCAGCCTCTTTGGCCTCTTGGATATCACGAGTTGAATATCTAGTGGCGCAGCACCCATCTGACGTCCAACATATTTAGCCATGTAGTACATCGACTATCTCACAAGATATAGCCTCCTCAACCCCATGAAGAACCCCATGATAATCAACCTTGGCATACCCTCCATTAAGCAACCACCCTTCATGCCCAGAGTAGTCTCAACCTCGTTGAAGATCCGCTTAGTTCGGTCATATCCCCATTAGCATATATCTCTCAATATGTTAATAAAATAAACATTCTCTGACACCATGATCTCCAGCAACGATTAAAACCCACCAAGCACAGTAAATTTTCCCTATAAATCCAGCAAAGCCGTCCTAATTCTGCTATACATCACACGACCGCATACCCTAACCCCCAGCGCCTAGCCGCGGACAGACCAATATTTGTCCATATAACTTTCAAATTTCTATTTTCGACTTCGGTAACTCGAAACACAGAATGTCTATCATGTTCCGTTTCGCCAATAGATCCCGGGAGAAGTCGATAGACTCGACTTTTCGATCTCGATATAGCAAAATAGTAGACAATCTGCAGATTATGCCACGGCTGAAACTACTGTGGCTGTCCAACTTGTCAGGCCTTGACATTTTTTTAAAAAAGCAAAGCCTCGGTGATCTGGGCATTTCACAAGCCCGATTGCCATCTTGGTAGAAATATTATTGCTATTGTTTTCTCTTTGGGATAGCGGTCTGGGCCCAGAGGAAAAAGCTCATCTTAACATAATATTAATATATTCCTGTCTAATGGATGTTGTGGTGTATATTGATAATAGCATCAAGATTCTTCCAAATGTTAATTTCCGTCCATCTGATTAAGAGCGGGTTTGTCTTAGTTGCTTGCTTTGTACATGCTGACAATACAGCGTTTACCAATAAACCAACTTGACTAGTTCATGCCCAATAGTCCCACGATTGTGTATTTCAGGGAGTATCCTTTAATTATGTACAGAGAGTGTCATGTAAATGACTCTCGAGTCCCCTATAAATGACACGCCCTTTCGGCTCATCTTTACTTTTTCTCAATGAGAGTGTTTTAGTCAAGCTGGTATGCCTTATCCCCAGCTCGTCCCCATTGAAGTCCCAGGGCATCCTAGACCCTGTCCGTCGTCGGCAGAATAGGCGCGGAGATGCATCTTCACATCCCGCGAATAAAATCGAGTATTACGACACTGCGATCCCTCTTATCAATCCCGTGCCCATAAATGACACATGCGACCACCTCCATACATCGCCGAATGCTAAAATAAACGAAATAAAAGATCACCAATATTATAAAGAGCGCATGTTTCGCATTATAGATAAATCTCGTAGGCCCAAACCAACCCTAAACTTGCAAAGCAGGTTGCATAACGAGATTGTTGAAACATGTTCAGGTGGTTTTCCCGAGCAGGTTGTTATAAATAACCTTTTGTAGCTGGAAGGGTTCCAGTGACAGTTCGGGATAGGCCGGGACATATTTGAAGATGTTGATGTAATGCCGCAGTGAGAGGTTGTTACATGTTGATGAGGGTTTTTCAAGGCACTGAGAGGCTTTGTTGAGATAGTTTATGAAGTAATATGAAGATAGACTCTTTGTCTCCATCATGAGTAATGTAATGATGGCGTATGTTTTTATATATCACTGTCTACCACACTTGGTACTATATATCAAGAATTTAATATTACCATTTATGTTTCTCTATATGAATATTGATACTTCTTTAGCTCTAGACCAGGCCAATCATAATGACCGTAAAATAAAATAAAACAAAATAAAAACAAAGCAAATTCGCCTCTCCATTCCGCCCCCATCCCCTCCTCAACTTCTTTTTCTTTTCTTTCTCTTCTCGTCCTTTCCTCTCCATGCCCTCCTTCGTGTTCTTTGCAACTCCCCAAACCCGTGAGTTTTTACACTTTGAACCCCTGCTCACCCCATGTAACTCTCGGTCCTATAGAACCATCTCCCACCTACGCCAATCATGTCGCTTCCCCCCCATCACCACCTCAAGCTTGTAAGTCACCCCAGGCCTGAGCCCTCTCAATCGTAGCATCCATCAGTCCGCCCAGGCCTCCTCTGAGTAGTGTTGAATTTCGATAGTTCCCGCTCTAAAGACGTGCGCATGTGCTCGATCACGATGTCAATATCCAGATCTAATACGGAACACAAAGGCCAACAATATTGGGATATCAACAACGTGCAAATAACGTCAACGTGAAAGGTTCCACTAGCCTTTCTGAGTAACAGTCGTATCGTTGGGATCCAGAAAACATTCTCAATAGTCTCTTTTCCTAATTAATTTATCCAGTTACCATATATGACCTCCGTTATTTCATCCCATATATCACCAAGTATTGCGATATCCACGTCCGGCCGACCTCTCGCGCTCATGAGAATATCAGGCTGCAGTGAAAGATTCAAAACAAAAGATATTTCTTCCCACAAATTCCACCATTATCATTTCCCGTTTGGCCCCCTTTCCTGTATTCATCTTGTCAGCGGGAAATTACATCTGTTATCCGTCTGCCTATACCCGGAGGGTTTCGAGACTCTACCGGAAGCTTTACAATAACATAGGGTCTAGGGTTCCCCAGGCTCTTCCAGTTACTGTGTCACTTGTCAGCAATTCCGCCGAGACCCAGCAAAGAGATACTTATTCTACTACTCCATAATCTTAAATTCTAGAATAATAATCGCCAAGTACCACAAGCATGTAAAAATAACAAGGAAAAACTTTCCAAGCAAACCCATAAGCCCGGTTAACTAAACGCTGCATTCTCCATATCCACCCATCCTCCCAATCTCCCCCGAGACTTCTCCACTCAGCTCACCACCAGGCACCCCATCCAAACCCCATCCCTCTATCTGGCTTTCCTATATTCCGTAGTCCATCATCTCATATGCTAAACGGCCCAGTGACGGGCAGGTGCGCGGGTATTTAAGAGAGAGAGGGTAGAATTTTATGGTGGTGAGTGCAGATGTGGAAAGAAGCGTCAGCGGCGGGTATTCTGCGTTTGTCAAGCTGAGTCGTTGTATTACGTCAATGTTAAAAATGAAAAGGAAAGTCAAATCTGTATTTAGAAATAGAGTTTAATAAGATTTGAGGGAATCAATGGTAAGTAAATCCTTTGGATTATATTTGTTTTTAGAAAAGTATAATATTAGGGTTGTCATTATTGTCTAGGATCTTTCAAAATGCTTATTTGTGACACTCTGTGTTCTCAATCTTAATCATTCTTGTCTCCGATCCTCACTTTCCCTCCAAAATCTCATCCAACTCACCATCCCCACCTAACCCTGCAACCACACCCCCATCAGTCCACAAACTTCCATGCCCATTATATCGTACTTGGTCCGAGTCCCAGCTGCTGCTACTCTCTCTCATGATCTAATCAGTTGCCTGCCGGGCGTTAACCTCGCCTGATCCCACCACTGATAGGGCACTCCACTAACCGCCAGCGCGCCGCAATACCCAGGGCTCGCTGTGCCCTTTTTGTCCCTAGATATCAGCAAGATTGAGAGGCCCCAAGCAGGTAAACACTTGTCATGTTTTCGACTTCGAGCAGGCAACAGAACGACCCCGGGCATGCCGTATCGGCACCGAGTTGGATAGGAAGGTTCCCGGAGGGGTTTCCTACTTATCTTTCACAAGCGATGAGACTAGGCGCATTCAATGGGATTGATGGTTATTAGTGATAATTCTTAATAATATCATGGGCTTGATTTTGCTAAGCGTGGACTGACGATCTGAAACCTCACAGCCACACTTGGCGTTCCGTGCCAATGTTCAATGTTCTCAGAATAAGTATTTTAGAGTCGATATCTCACAGACAACCTTCAATCCACCCCCATTCTGACGACTCAGTCGGCCCTCCATATCGCCCCGTCCCGCTTATCGTCAACCGGCGCATCAGTAAACCCGATTACTCGTCACCACCACCCCGTGTGTGCACAATCCCATCATCGTATCCCTCCCCTATAGTTCGTCCTTCCCAGGGTATATCTCCCCTTCATCACCACCAGTACCGCTTCCTCCCCTCTCTTCCTCGGAAATAACCACGCCACTGAGGACACCCTGGATAAATGCCTCGATCGCTGACCACGTAATCTCAGTGTCCTCTGAGACGAAAGTGGCACCAATGTGTTGGTTAGTAAGGGTTACAAGACCCTGGAGGGTGGCGGAGGGGGATGAGGTGAGGGAGGAGAGAGGGTAAGTGTAGGTAGGAGGAAGGGTGAGAGTAGAGGGTGGAGTAATGGAGAATCGAGGAGGCAGTAATTCGGGGTGACGGGGTGTGTCGATGACGATAAAAGTAAGGTACTCAGAGTACTTGGCAGCGAGAGGGGCGAAGGTAGTGGTGAAGGTGTCACGGGCAAGAGATGACGGAGAGTGGAAAAGAGAAGAGAAGTGGGTGACTATAGAGGATGTTAGTGGTCTAATATATTTAAGCTATGTTACAAAGGAGATACTTGCGTTCATTATCTCGAGTTCCGTACCCCGGGTAAACTCTCGGATGACACCCCGAGCACACCGATCGATCAATGTCCTCACTCCGTGGTTGACCGGTCCGGAGTATACACGACCATCCAGATTATTTTTGCATGTGACTGAGATTGCATCATCCTCTACCCCATAGATAACACCAACAGTAGCTTCACCTCGCCACCTGTGTGCCACTTCATCTACAATTTGCCGATACAGTACTCCGTCTTCTGTATCCAGTCCAGGCAAGAGGAATAGTACGGCGTAATTTCCGGATGTTTCGAGGAAGTCAGAACCCTTCGTGGCTGAAACGGTGGTAACAATGGGTGTGTCGATGGCCTGCAGATACCGGATCAACGCCGGCGCCGTCTTCGAATTTCGATAACGTGTCAACACCCCATCTTCATATAACCTCACAACCGGCGTAGTCGGAACATCGAGCTTCTGGCATCCCTCAGGCATTTCATCACAGTCAATAGTCAACAAAGTAGTCGTCTGGCCACCATCGCCCCGGATTTTACGTCCCGCAATCACAAAATTCCATTCCCTAAGAAAAGAAGCAGACGATGGGTCGCCAGGCTAGAAAGTAAGTCAACAAACAAACACAGTAATTAGTAAACAGATGTCAAAAGCAGAGAGGAAGCGGTGCAACGAGAGACAGCGATGGGAGACTTCTTATATGGCGGGGATTCCACCGGTGTTTACCGGGTAGTTGGATGGAATGTGAGAGTTTGCCGGTGTGATAGGAAATGAGGAGGATGAGAGAAGAGTGACGAATTAAGAAAAGGGAATATCGTTTTAGTGGAATACGTACATTGACGACTAGATAATCATTAGTTGAAAGTAAAAAAATTGAAAAAGAAAACATGGAATTGTACATATTACTTACAGGCAACAAAGTTACGCCCTCAGATACCGTTCGTATAAGTCGCGATTCGGAAATGTAAGCAGTACCCGCCCCGGCTAGCTGGACCAGTGAGTACAAACCCCAAGGAATTAAAGCCCTCATTCTGGCCAAGAATAATGAGAGATGGGATTCTCCAATATGTAATTAATAAACTAAACGCCGGTTTACGTGTGGCGTATCACTCGGGTTGTGGGAAGCCACGCCTAGGACACGATGCCAAGAAATCACAGATGGATTTTGGGGTATAACCCGGTATTCGTATCAGTCTATTGTCTAGAGCAGGAGGATTCAATATAAAAGACTCTTTGAAGAGTAAGTTGATATACCAAATCATATAGATGATGACGGGTTTTTTGTCAAGTAGACTCTACGTGAATACATCACTTCAAACACTTGCTGAATAAGCATGGATCAAAGCGTTGAATGTCAACCCATAAAACACTTCATGATATCAGCCCATAACTTGGGAGGATGGGCTCTCTAAGAAACTTCATACTTCAAGTACACTATATACAATGAACAAGATACTCATAATTCTCTATCTCTCAGCCTTGGCGACCGCTACCCAGATTCCCATTGGAAACTCCCCGGCCCCAGCCTATGATCCCCACCTACCGCCATCATCACATACCTCCATCCCCTGCCATCACCCCCCCTACAAAACCCACCTCGTTTCTGCATCCCCGCTAGTAATCTACCTTGAGAATTTCATAACACCTTCTGAACGTCTTGCTCTTCTCTCCGCTGCGTGAGTTCCTTACTCTCGTCTCTTGCTCGTCATTTACTAACTAGCTTGCAGCCCCCCCTTTGTGAACTCCTCCGTGACAACCAGCAACGGGTCCACCTGGAATGCCCATCGAACCTCCTCGTCCACATCGCTCCCGCCATCTTCCATTGTTTCCTGCATCCACGCCCGCGCTCTCGAATTCCAATCATTCTCACTATCGCCTTCTCACCTCGAACCCCTTCAGCTCGTCCATTACTCACCTGGTCAACACTACAACTACCACACTGATTGGTTCACATCACCCCAACACACCACGATATCATCCGGTGGGAACCGCGCCAGCAGTTTCTTCGGCTATATCCAAGCATCTGCCGACCTCGTTGGCGGCGGCACAAGGTTTCCGGTGGTCAAGAGCCCGGAGGGTGAAGAGTGGTGTCGATTTCTAGACTGTGATGGGGACCGGAGTGATGGAGCAACGTTTAGGGCAGTGGAGGGGAATGTTGTTTATTGGGAGAATATGGTTGAGGGATCGGAGGGCAGGGTGGGGGATATGAGAACGGTGCATGCAGGGTTACCAGTTGTAAAGGGGGAAAAGGTGGGAATGAACATTTGGACGAGGGAGATGTCGATTGGACGGAGTGTGAAGGGGTATTAATGTAGAAAGATGTGTATCATTATTCATTTATCTAACAGTGTGGTTTTAACTAACTCTCGCTATACAAAAGACAAAATCCCAAATCCCAAGATAAAGGAAACCCAAACGCCATCTACCATCTCATTATCACCAAGTCCAGAACAACCCTATTTAAGTAGAAGGCCAATGGACTTTAGGGCAATCCCCCTTCTGATCAATAAACGCCTTAATCCTCTCCACCTGCCACCCACTCGTCCATCGCCCTCCATCCTCTTCACTTTTCGGCTCCCCCAATTTCCACCCCCACCCCATAGCACAAACCCCCTCATGATACCTCCACTGATAACACTCCTTATTCATCGAGCATGCCGCCCGGCAGTTTTCCTCACTGACCCACGCCTTTTTCTCCGCCGGCAACAACTTGTCATTACCCGGCATCTTCTTACGATCCCAATCCTGCAAATGACTAGGAGGGTCCGATCGATTATATAGAAACCGGTCATCAGAAAGGTTATCCCAATGTTCGCGTTTGTCGACTAGATTGGGGCCATGGAAATGGTTGTAGATGTCGCGCATGAGCATCGGCTTATGCTGAATGGCGTCGGCGGAGAGCCCGTAGTAGGAGGTTTCGAAATCGTAAAAATTCGACACTTCTTCGCTATTCATATGGTGCATGGTGACGATCGGGTGGCACCAGTGACTCTTGCCGAAGGGAGGGTGAAGGGCTTTTCGCCGTTGATTGTAGGCCACTATAACGAGTGGTGTTAGCGAATGTTGGTTGAAAGTGGGTCGGTGATTTAAATGAGGAACTCGAGTCTTGCAGCTAACATCATAGGTGACAAGAGCGACTTCAAAGTATCCATTTAGGTTCATTCAAGGGAAGTCATATTTTATGCAGTAGTTAACTTACCATTTGCTTTACTTCAATACCGGTTTTATCCTTCAAACTCTTGGCCAGCATGTAGTCACCACAGCAGACCTTCTTAGTCTCTAGATCATATTCCTTACCAATATCCTTGTGCTTCCCAGCATATTCTCGCATGGTGCCCTGGGACATGATGTACCCCGAACCACCATGGCCAAAAGGAAACCCATTCAACATTGTAACGGACCCAAGGTAGTGTTTATCCCTCGGGTTCATCTTACGCAACCACTGGACCAATGTCGGCCACAAAACGTACGTATCAGCGTCAACCGTCACGTACCAATCGTAGTTGGGTCTCATAGCATAAACCTTCTCGGCAATGTGGATGTTCTTGTACTTGTCCAGGTTCCACCCATCAGTGTTCCCAGTGTGATACTTGTTGTAATTCTTGTTGCAAGTCGTCTGGTCAACTTCGCACTTCTTCTGCCGACGGTACAAGTCGAAATCCGGGTTATTCTCCATGGCCTCAGGCGCAACAGTATCCAGAGAGTCTCTCACTTTGAAACCGGCAATCGTCTGCTCCATATCCGAATAGACAAAGTACTCGGACAGGCATCTCGAAACCGTCATGAACTGCGTAGGCAACCGGTCATACGCCTCGGTAGCCCCCGTTTTCATAATCAACAAAATGTTACTAGTATCCGGAAACGAATCACATACAGGATCTAACCTCCTGGGCGGCTGGTCCAAAGTCTGCGGCAAAATCGTCCCGACAATCGGCATTTCTTCCATAGTCGGACTAGCAACCGTCGACGTGGCATCCGGGAAACTCTCCTCATGCTGTGAAAACTGCCCATCCTTCCCCGGCTTATGGTGTTCATAGAGGTCTTTACTTGGGGGCTCGGGTCGTGAGGGTGGTGGTGGTGGCGGTGGTGGCGGATGTTGAAGTGCGAGGCCAGTTGTTAATGGTGGGGTGTTGGAGAGGGTGAAGGAGTTAGGAGAAAGGGTGAAGAGTATGAGGATGATGACGGTGATAGTGGTGATGAAGAAGGCGCGGCGAGATAGGAGGAGGAGGGTGCGGGGACCCGCGAAAGATTCCGGGGAGAGTCCCATAGTGGGTAGGTGGGTATGTGGGTTGTGACTATATTATGAGTGATAGTTATGAGGAATTGTAGAGGATTGACGTAGTGTTATTTGGTGATGATGTAATTTGGTCGCAGTTGGTGGAACTTGAATGATTAAAACAAAAGAAGTAGATAATAACAAAAAAAAAAAGAAAGGGCTAAATCCAACTATATCACCCAATAGCAATACGTATTAAAGAATTAATGAAAAGAATGAATATCCCCAAAACCCTAAAACTATAAAAAGCAAGATAATCAAAAATAATCAGAGAATCAAGAAGTCACCGATACTTGTGTCTACTTTCCATCTTATATTCCACTAAACAACTCCGCCGCCGTAGTTGCATTGCCACAAACTTGACGTTATGCAAACCCGAATCCCGGCTCCAAGGAAACCCGAAATCACATCCCAGGCGTAGTACTTTATTTTTATTATTTTATTATTCTTTTGTTTTACGAGGAGTTTATTTTGGGAGGGGCTTTCGGAACACGTTGAAGGGGCACACAGTATTAGGAAGTTGGATACAGCGCACTCATATTTAGGGACGGGGAGAATACTCGAGTAAGAATAAAGACAACATTAAATTATCACCGATAATGTCGAATCTCACCTTTGAATCAATGTTCCCCATCCACCATCATATCGAATATCTTCCTATGCTAAAAAGGCTATTAGTTTGTTTTCTTTTCCTTCTAACAAAGTCGGCTTCCATGATGATCCTCCTTCTTCAACCACCCTAAATTCCAAGTTCGTGCACAGGCATTTCCTGCCAAACCTCACCGGCAAACTCCTAAGCTCCCCCTCTTTAACAATGATAACGCCCAGGCCAACAAGATCTCAGTTGAAATAAGATGCAATCTATGCCTTTTCAAGATTTCGCCAAAGACAAAAAAAAAGCGTAGCTGTGCCATATATCCAAGACATTTCCCATATGGCTTTTTCTCTTGGCTCGTGCTATGCATGATTCAGCTGGGCGTATCTGGTCTGTTCGAGATATTCCTGTATCAAAACCAAACACCAAATTAAACAGACGAAATGTTGCCAACAAAGAACAGCAAGGAGAGAGGATCCAATAGGCAGGGCAGAGGGGCCCCGTCGTCCATCCTGTACTCCTCTTAGCTCGCTAAACAGAGCCCCATACACCCCCACCAATCCCATTGGATGCATAATCTCGTGTCCATTTTCTTGTATCCATCCTTTCCCATCTTGTCCTAGTGGATGTAGAAGATACATATCTTCAATATCCACCTCTCCAAAATAGAGAGAAAAAAAGAATAAACGGAACCGAACAGTAATTTATTTTTACCATTTTATTTTTACCATCTCCAACTTCCTACTCCAAAAAGAACCATCGAGTCCATTCTACATCACCCCGAGTAACATCTAACACCCTCTTACTCTCTCACCATGCACCTAACGTGATAGTGACCGCTAACCCCCCAATCATCATCACAGCTCTCTTCTCATCCGCCTGGGTCCCTCACTTACACCAAACGGAAAGCCACTCATCAGCCACTCATCGTTTTCCGCGTTCCGGGAAACCAAAAAGTAGAACTAATGTCAAGTCAAGGGGCCATTGGGCAGGATAGCAAAAGACCTGTGTGTCTAACTACACGGCCATCATTAATCGATAACTTCTAGTGTGCATCAAATACACGCCGTCAACAACAGAAGTTCAGTGCAAAGATAACAATACATGTAATATAACAAAATATCATCTGTGACGTTGCGATTTTTAGCTCCATTATGATATTTTCAGTGTAGTTGTTCCTTCCTCACTGTAGCACTTTCTCATTCTCCACTCCTTCTTTCTCCTTACATTTCCTCACATGTCGTTCCTGGCATTTAATTCCCTTTGTTGTATCTAATGACATGTCGTACTGTCGAATACACAACCCGTTTCATCCTGTATCGCTCATCACAATGACAAAGTAGTACCCTTTCCTTGCCCCGTTCATAAAGAGTGATCAATTAACCAATATGCAGGATGAATCAAGCAAGCACATTGTTTTCTCTTGAGCCAAGCTCCTGCAGTAATACGCTGGGCGAGAGAGACAGCCCGAGGGGAGTGGAGAGAATATAGTGATTTCTTTGCTTATCAGTTTCCCTAAGCGTAATTCTTTTTTTTTCGCCTTGAGTTAGGGTGAGATGCTTGCAGGTTTGGGTTCTCCTATTGTCCCCTTGTTGATGCTAGATTCTCGTATTTAAAAAGTTGGATTTCGATAATTGAACGGACATTATAAATCCTTTATCTATCTACTGGGGTTGTGTCTATTCCCCGATTTTATTCTCTTTATTCACAATATATCAGAGATAACCGTTCTTTGTTACAATCCTCGTTTCCCAATCCCACCTCACCCGTAGAATGCCCATGGAGTCTCCTAGAGCCATTGTCTACGTTAAGTCTAAAAAAATACAAGTATATTCCCATCCCATCCCTTACATTATCAGGTCCGTCCTCAATAAGGTCCCAGAAAACCCAAAGTTCATTCCATTCCCGATCAATGAGGAAAGATTGAGAAAAGATTTCGGTTCATCCACTTTTTATCACACCGAGAGGTGTAGAAGAATATCATGACTTTTAAGGTGAAGCGAGTAGCATTTGCCTAAGACGAGCTCGTATCGGCAGAAAATTTTCTCTAAATTGGAATTGACGTCAATTAGGAATCCTACGCTAAACATAAATTTCATTCCTTTTAATCGTAATTTTCAAAGGCTATCTTCGGCGATACCAATCAAGGAATTCTTAGAGATCATTTTGGTTGTTTTCTTTCCAAAGTAAATATACCCTTCATCCCACAACCTCTCCTTCCAGGCCATTAACCGCCCAAAACACCACCACGTGTTGTCACGTGTTATCTTTCTCTTCCAGCAACTCTCCCTGCATACCATTTCCGTTCCCTTTCGAACCAAAAACCCACACTTCATGATATCATCCTCACCCAAGGTCCAACCTTCGTATGCACAATCGCCAATCAGGCCTCCATCAAATGAATATCAAATCCCTCACCATGCAACCCCAGGCCTCTCTCAAGCTAAAAATCCAATCTTAAGCAAGTCTCCCCATTAACCTTACATCGACAACCCGCAAACCTATCATAACGATTGACGTGCTCCTCAAAGCTTCCTCTTTCCACATGAAACATGATCCCACTAATTCAATAAGTCGGTTTCGTCAACCCTAACTCATTATTTGGTCTTATGTGTTCCACAACACTCTCATATTGTCAACCAAGACAAATGTCTTCTATTATACATAAGACCACTCAGAGCCTCAGTATTTTTGGGTCCGATAGCCTGTTTCTCCACATTGTGTGCACTATAATCAATTATTAGCGGTAGAATGCTTCGATGAAAAGGGTAGAAGAGATATTTCGGCTTGTTGTGTCTCGGTACACAGTATCCAAACATTAAACTCCTTTCATGTTACAGCCACCATATATATACATCAGCTATAGCAATTAGTGTCCCACACTGCATAATGTACCTGACTTACAAATAAAAGTGTATAGTGTATTATATGTTGTATCTATCTATAATATCATCAACTCCCTCATTAATCTATCCGAGACATCCCTCCTCTCTATACCCTAACACCCTCTACAACCCCGACAGCTCCACCCCCTCCCTCACAACCCCCACTAACGCTCCTGTCTGAATCCCCTCATTCGCTCCTGCCGCAATCCGATATTCCACCTCTGCTAACCCCTCCAACCACCTCACTATTGCCTCCCCCCTCACTTCCATCTTCCCCAACTCCTCCGCCACCGCCGTCACAATATCCGCTAACGCTAACCCTTGCGTCACTTTGATCGCATTCACCGTCGTCAGACACGCCGTTACGTCCGAGTTCCCGACCAGCGTCTCGACAATTTCTCGGATGGCTCCGGGCGCCGGCGCCGCAATGCAGGTGTATATTGTCTCCGTGGTGATGATATCCCGTGGGATATCCTTCTCGGTAATTATCGGGAAATTCCGCTCGCGCAACGGTGTCGATGACGCATGACATGCTTGGAGGACATTGAGGGCCCTGCGCATATCACCCTTTGACAACTTCACCAATGCCTCCGTAGCCTCTGGGCGGATGGAAACTGTCTCCTCGATGATAACCTTATCAACCAAAACTTTGATATCCGCCTCCTTCAACGGCGAAAATCTAAACCGCGTACAACGCGAAAGTAATGCTGGGGACAACTTGTGCGCATAGTTCGCAATGATGCAAAACCGAGTATTCACCGTATACTTCTCCATAATCCGTCTCAACGCCATCTGCGCTGTATTCGTCATCGCATCCGCCTCGTCCAGAATAATCAACTTGTACCCTCCCGACCCCTTTGCGGACCCTCCGCCTATTCCAAAATCTGTTTAGTAGATGCAAAGGTCTTGATCTGTTCACGGACAACGTCGATGCCACGGTCATCGGACGCATTGAGCTCCAGGATCATCTGCCGGACATTCTCGGCACCGTATATGCGCCGGGCGAGCGCGAGGATCGTTGAGGTTTTTCCGGTACCGGGGGGGCCGTAAAAGAGGAGGTGAGGAAGACGGTTGGTATCGACGAATTTGTCAATGGTTGCGAGGATATCATGGTGGCCGGAGACATCGGAGAGGGAAGCGGGACGGTATTTTTCGACCCTGAGTAGCTGTTAGTAAGGGCCTTCGGAGACAGGACGGATAGGTAGTGATGTACCAGGGGAGGGAGTCTTCGATTTCGACGGGGAGGTTAGCGGCGGACCGTTTGCCTTTAGGAGCTTCAGCCGAGAAGGTGACACCCGGAGCGTCGATGTCCATTTTGTCGCTGGACATTTTGTAGATAAAGCTATTGCGCGTGTACTGGGGATTCAAAAAAGATTAAATTCTATAAAGAACTGAAGACAAGCAAAATTTTTTTGATATGATATCGCAATGTCAATCCAATGATAATAACTTCACCTATTCTAGAATGCCTGCTTTCCAGTGAAGCTTGCCGAACTCTGGATGAATGACGACCCTTCTCCCTACCGACACGTCTAAAGATTGGCGCCGACGCCAGATCACGTGTGCACTTTAACCTTTTCCGAACCCTGATGAGAATTTGATTACATAAGCAAAAAAATAGCTGGCACATGCAGTTTGTTACACAAAAATGTTATAAGGTTACTTTATATTCAATTTATCATTGACTTCATAACTATTGACACTCACCAGTTGCAGCCATTTCATCATTTTCAATCAATTCATCTATCCGTCATCTATCAGAACTTGACCATACTTCTCCTCACTACATCTCCTCGCCACAATGCCCCCCACCAATTCTGGCACCCTCCCAACCCCCACAACACCCTCTTCCCCTACCGCCCTCCTCATCGCTAATCGTGCATCTCTCAAGCTCTCCCTCCTCCGTTCTTCCTTCTCCCTAAAATCTACCACCCCGTCCACCCCCTCAAAATACTTCCCTCTCTACGCCACCGCCCAATCCAAAGACCTCACGCAGCTTCCCCCTCCGAACGCCGGCATTGATAGCAAAGAAAGTGCCGTGACTGCCGAGAAGAAGGAAAATGAGAAGTTGAGACGGAAGATAATGGGGAGAGAAGGGGGACGGAGAGAGATGGAGCGGAAGGTTATTGTAGCGGGGGAGGAGAGTGAGGATGAGGAGGTGGGGAGGAGTGGGGTGGGGAGGGTGAAGAGGGTTAAAAGGGTGGCGAAAAT
Source organism: Meredithiella fracta (assembly GCA_023677585.1). NCBI lineage: Eukaryota > Fungi > Ascomycota > Sordariomycetes > Microascales > Ceratocystidaceae > Meredithiella > Meredithiella fracta. Next base: position 1,531,389 of record JAGXCV010000007.1, read on the forward strand.
GGAAGAGAAGGAGGTTGAAGTAGAGAGATCAGCTCCTGCTGTTGAGGAGAAGGTAGTGGAGGCAGTTATGAATATAGAAAGGATGTCGGAAGATCAAAAGGCGAAAAAGAAGAATAAGAAGAAGAGAAAGGTCCCTTTCGAGTAATTATCCATTATCATGAACCTCGTTATATAATGCCAATATTACATCATTAATACATATAAATACATACACTCTCTAATCATCTTCCATCAACGCTGCCAACTCTGCCTCCTCCTCCGCCGTCAACCCCCCTTCCACTGGCTCCACCTCAATCACCCTACACCCCTCCTTATCTTTCCTCATCTCCTCCACCAACTCCACCAACTCCTCCTTCTCAACCCCCCAAACCCTTACCGTCCCATCCAACCCCGTACTGACAACCCTCTCCTTCGATGTAGCATCTCGGACAACCGCAAGGTCCACAATTTCATCAAAGTGCCCCCAGAGCTCAAAGGCGAGTCTTCCACTTCCACGTTCCCAGAGCTTGAGGTCCTCGTCGCGGCCAGCGGTGATGATGTATGATTCAGTAATGGCGACGGAACGCACATGATCTCCGTGCTTAATCGTCTCATCGACTGTCCAGTTGCGGCCTCTCGCCAACATCTTGGACTCTCCGTCCGCCGACGCCGTCCACAGATTACCTTCGTCATCGCCCGAAAAGACAAGTTTGTAAACTCCCGTCTCGTGCTCCTTGATTGTCAATCTCTCCTTCGCCTCTTCCGCTCTGTAGAACTTCTCCAATAACTTCTCGCCCCCGGAAACCGAGATCTTCCACCTCCGGATATGCGGGTCGGACCCGGCGGAGACAACGATCACCGAATCGCCCCCAGGCACCACCGACTGCGGATCAACCGCCAAATGCTGAACATGGCCCATACCAATCTGCGTATCAACCAATGAATACAATTGCCTCCCCGTCTCGACATCCCACACGATAATCTTCTTATCGGCGCCACCTGATACCAGTAATTGCTTATCGCTAACCTTTACATACAGAACTGCTTTGACAAAATCTGAGTGCCCCTTCAACGGCGTCTTGGCAATCCCAGTCTTGATATCCCACTGATGAATCGAGCGATCCCACGAGCCCGCGGCAACGGTCGTCGGGGTCGCCGTCAGACAGGTCGCCGGGGCCAATGGGCCGGAGTAGCTCTTGTTGATGGAAGCCGACTAGACGACACATGGTTAGCACGAGTGTCAATAATACAAAGGGACCAATTGTCATATCCCAAAGGAACCGTCATGAGTTGACATGTGAAAGCGGGGATCACAAGGAGGCCTGAGCTTGATGATCAGGACGGAGGCAATGTGCAGGGGATCAAACGGAGGTTTAAGCGCTCTGAGGGTACGAAGAATAGATAGATTGTGTCTTGTAGTAATTGGCTACTTTCTTCCGTATTTTCCGGTGATATCGTTAGGTACTTACATCAAGATTAATCCTCCGGACTTTTCCAGCACTCTCTGCCACAAAGACCGACGTCAACGGCGCCGACGGATCCACAATCAAAGCCAACACCTTACTCTTCAGCCGGATCGGACTCCCAAAGTCGTTGATAGCTTTGGAATCCCGTCTAGCATTCTTGGCGTGGGTAGCACTAGACTTCCTCGTTAGATCTCAAGGTTTCCAGAACATTCATGCTTTTTTCTTGGCTTCCAGGGTTATGTATGCTGTCCACACATGACTCTATGTTTCAGTCCCGGAATGCGGAATGATGGCACTGTAGAGGGAGAGTCTATTCGACGGTTGTTCAGGTAGGTTGTTGGTCACGAAGCAAGTACGGTACAACCCGGAATAAAGGGACAGGGAAAGGGATGCGATGACTTGAAATTCCACGTACTCAGTCTGGAAGAAATTGTCGGTATTATTAGTCATAGACATGGCGGGCAACAACCAGAGAAATTAAAAATATATATTAAAAAACAATAAATTCTATGTGATATTATTTGTTAGCCCAGACAGCACCTAACTAGCAATAATAATCGACCAACAATCACAACACCATTCACCACCCACTGTGGTTTAGTAAGCACTGCTCACTTAATCCAACGATATCCACCCATCACCACACCACCACCGCCTAAACTGTCTAAGAATGGTACCTTGGTACTTTCTTCTCACATGAAGGATAGAACCCATCTCATATACACGTGACGAAAAATTCTCTACATCTCAAACAAAAAGGCGGATAGGAGAGCTGGAAGCGGTGGCAGCAGTAAAAACTGATGGAGGAGTGTGATGATAGGTGTGGGGCTTGGTGTGATTATTGGACAAAGACGCAACGTGACTGATCAGCTAACCCGCATTTAGGTCCTAGTGTAGCAGGGATAGAAAGAGAGAAGGAGATGTAATCTGAGGACCGAGATCTCGATGGATAGAGCGAGGTCTTCTATGGACTGGTAGGTATCTCCCCAACTGTCTTGCTTTGCTGGCATCAAGAATAGGAAGGTCAAGAGGAAGCGGATCCCCTATTGTGACTCTAGGGTTCATTGTGTAGGGTTCCATGACTTCATCCCATTACCGTGATAATTAGCCAAGACATGATGTTCATAAGCCTCAAACTGCTATAAATCACACCGTTCACCCGAATCCACCCTGAGGCTCTCCCCTCCTTGTCCAATCTATCTCCCATCCCAAAAGCAAATCACTGTCTACCATTGTTCCATTTGTGGAACCCCCTCTCACCACCCACCCGATCCACCCACGTCAACTGTTTATCAATTTAGAAATCTGGCTCCATGGTGACATCAAGCTTCATTTAATTCCTGTTCAGTCCACTTGAATCGAAAAATAAGACGACAAGCTATCCATTCATTAGGTCTCAAGCATTATCACATGTCAAATTGACAAGTGCGCAGGGTCCTTAGATCCCGGACTGGACTTAACTCGGTTCATAGCCCGTCGACAGGCGCAATAAACAATTGATAAAGAAGCCCATTGGCCAATGTCTCTGGGCGTCAATGATCCTCATGGACCCAGTGGTCTATTAAACAACACAAAGGAAATAACCAAGGAATCAAAGTTTCCGGTTGACCTTTAATCACTCAAAGGAAGTCCCAGAATGAGCTTAAGATGCACAATGGCTGGCTGGGCTAATTGTTGGCATTAGACTTGATGGTTGTGTATGTACTTACTTGGAGGTTTATACCGTTCTTTAGTGATTTTCGAACTAGTAATTTACGTAGGCAACAACCAACGAGGCTGATTAGAGATTAATCAAGAATAGCTCCTTGGAAGTACTTGTGCGTTGAACACACAATTGGCGATAGTGTAGTTTAGCTAGTTGATGTAGCGACTTAGTATATGATTTTGGGACTGAGAAAATATCATAATGAATGGATTAAGAAGGGTAAAAGTTGGTTGTGTCTATTGAGAATTGGTCAGCACAAATGATCACAACTACTAATCGTCACTGCAACAACAATCCCTCGATTAGTAAGAAACAAGGGTTAATGTATATTCAAACCCTATAACTATATTAATCCGGCCAAATTAAACCCTATAAATCATTTGCACGTAAGCCGAGCACACTATTGTCAATATTTGACATTTGATCTACGGTCAAAGTACCTGATATCTACTCATCTCGACGATCCCCCGATATCCCGGCCAGGCATTCTTCTTTCCCATGTTTCCATAACACTTCTTCAGTTTGAACTTTATGCAGACCCTTCCGGCATGTGGGTGTAGGCTTCCACCCAACCAAACACATTATGACTCTGGTCACTGATGTCATGACTTTCTGTCCGCCAAGCACCTTTAAAAATAAGCTTGTACGAATTGTTCGCGTGTTTACCAATATAATCACTGTATCTCAATCACCGAGTATCTGCAGGCTCCAAGGTAACCACTGGAGATCAGCGACAGAATAGTGTCGGCGGGTATGTGGCACAGAGCGGGAAACAGGAGGATGGAAAAAATGGAAGATTTTCTGGTGATTTCTCTCCCGTAGATTGCAGGGAAATATAGGTCTTTTTGTTGTCGTTTGAATATGATATCGACTAAGTATAGCCCAATAGACTATCAACGATTACGGCAAATTACATGTAAAAACAACGAGACGATCGCAGGAACAAGTAAGCAGGATTTAGGCTTGGCGGGGGCTCAAACTAGCAAGGGATGGATTGTAAAAGAAGTATAAATTGAAATAAATTCAAGTAAGATACCTGATTAAGTATAAATATACAAGGGATCGGAACGGAGAGGTGAAATCCGCATGATAAGACAAAGAGAGTGATATCGGCAGTTGAGTAAGCTAGGGATTCTTGAATGTAAGAGAATTAAAGAGAGAGAGAATTGGCGTAAAGAGTCATGGGCTATTCATTGTGATAGTCTGTTTACACAGAGAATAATAGACTTTTTAATTTACAAAGACATGAGAACTAATTAACAATCAATACATCAAATGCCACATCGAGTATTACCAAGAGTCTTGAATATCATGACAGAAGCAGGTGATTTTCTTAGTACACAAACCACCAAGAGAGATAGAGAAATAAATTCAGACCTATTTACTGCTGTTTGTCCCTGAAAACTATAACTGATGCCATGAACTACTTTCTCTTCCACAAACGCATCTAGATTCATCAGTTCCAGATCTTCACTTCCCTTCTCTCCTCTCTCCCATCGGCGCGGAGTCTCCACCAAAATCACCGTGGTGGAGTGCCTATAACACCACCACCACTGCCCAAGCCTAAACACCCCCTGGACTTACACGAACCCACACGCCCCTCCTCTTCTCACCCTCACTCTCAAGCCATTCCGTCCCCGTGTACTGATGTGTCGTCTAGACATAAGATAAGGGCGACAAAACAAAGTGAAAGTGCCCTATATAACACAAAATATCCCCGAGTTCCCTCTCTTTTGTGTCTTTATTTTTGTCTTTAGGACGAATTTTGGTTACCTTGCGTACCAGTCACGACATAGAATCTTTACTGATTCTTGCTTGGTTTATACAATATACTACTTTGTTACCTTGGGTATAGATAACGACAGAAGACAATTAATAGTCACTATGACCACTGAGAATATCTGCTTCGGGATTCTCGGGTCCCAGACGGATATCCCTTCTGACATCGAGGCTGCCCTTCCAACAAAATTCGATTATGGGGACCCTCGGGAAACCCGCAACCCCGCAACTGGAATTTTCTCTGGCGCATCTTCCATACCATAATCCCTGGCCTCCTTGCTTTCCAGATGTACGTCACTATCACCACCACTCAACTTCTCCCCAACTTCTCCCCATACTAACAATTTCCCTTCAGCACCTTCTCCACCTCCATTATGACCCCCGCTATCGCCCACATCATGATCCAGTTCGAGGTTAGCCGCACCGTCGCCCTACTCACTCTCACTACCTACACTGCCGGCCTCGCTTTTGGCCCTCTCATTACCGCACCCCTTTCTGAAGTCTTCGGCCGCCGCTACGTCTACATCATCTCTTCCGCCTTCTTTCTACTTTTTACCGGCCTCTGCACCGCCGTAGACTCTTTCGCTGCTCTTCTTGTATTGAGATTCTTTGCGGGGTTCATGGGGTCAGCACCGTTGGCTATTGGTGCGGGGACTATTAGTGATGTTTGGGGGCTTAGTAAGGCTGGGGCTTACGCTGGGTTGCTCTTCATCTTGGGTCCATTCTTGGGCCCGTCGTTGGGCCCGTTGGCGGGTGGGTATATTATGGGGAGTCACACTAACTGGCACTGGACTCTGTACACCACGCTTATTCTCGGCGCTCCTATCTTTGTCATGACGGTGATTATGCAAGAGACTTCCAAGGACTGGATTCTACGTAATGAGCCTGGTTTTGAGAACAAGATCACCGCCGATAAACTAGGTGGTGTCTTGAAAAAGGCATTGGTTAAGCCCATCATGATGCTGTGCACCGATTCCGTTGTCTCGGTCCTCGCCATCTACACCGCCTATGCCTATGCCCTCATCTTCTCCTTCTTTGCTTCTCTGTCATACATCATGCAACTCTACTATGGCTTTAACCTCAAGGAAGTCGGCCTTTGCTTCATCAGTATTATCATCGGGTATCTTCTCGCGACCATAATGTTCGGTATCTTCACCAGATGGTCCGAAGCCAAGGCTGCCGCTGCTGGGACTCCGGTTCCTACTGAGATGAGATTGTTGGGTGCGTGTGTTGGGTCGTTCTTGTTGCCGGCAGGTCTATTTTGGTATGCTTGGGAAGCTCATGTTGGCGGGAAGTGGGCGGCGTTGATTGCGTCCGGTATCATTTTTGGCTGGGGTGCTTTCTCTATCTTTGTAAGTCTTCAGTGTTCTTTCAGTATGTTATTTGTATCCTTCCATACTAACAACCACCTAGCTCTCCATAATTATCTACCAAGTCGACTTCTTCGGGTCTGAATCCGGTGCCTCCGGTAAGTCTCAACCCCTTCTTTCCTTCTCAACCCCCCAATACTGACACCACCTAGCCATTGCTGCCAACGGCATCCTTCGCTACCTTATGGGTGCTACCTTCCCCCTCTTCACCATCCAAATGTACCAAAATCTCGGCGCCCACTGGGCCTCCTCAACCTTCGCCTTCCTCGCCGTCGCCATGATTCCCATCCCTTTTGTCCTCTTCAAGTGGGGTCCTACTCTGCGCGAGCGTTCTAAATTTGCCCCAAAGACTCGGTAGAGCACTTGATTTACTGTTGTGTTATTTTCTAATAATTTGTTATTCGCTTGAGTTGTGAGCTCTTGGGCTTTATACTGCTTTGTTTAATATTTGAGGGGCATGTTAGCTTATTGGCTATGTGTTTTCTTTCGACGACGGGTTTGGGGCATTTTCTCCTCCTTATTCTTTTAGCTTCTTACATTGTTTTAGAATTATCAATAAATGGGAAGCTTTCCATTGCCCCACACCAAACTCGGACCCGGACCCGGACTCGGAAATGTGGGGGTGTAAGTCGGCTCGGACGGAAGAAGAAGGGAGACTCTGGATTATTATTTGTGTTACAATACTAACGAATGTGTTTATTTTTTTGTGGAGGTCTTTTAAAGATCTCTATATCTTGTTAAATTACTATAGAATATATTTCATAAAATTAAATGTTTTCTCTAACCATGATTTCTGTTGAATTAATGACAATTAATATGAAAAAATGCCTATCATACTGAATCATTCTCATTCTCAATAGCGTATAATGCTGCAATCGCCGCTCCAATACTCGAGCCGTCCTTAGCTAACCCAATCGTTACCCTCTTCTGCCCATCTTCCCCACGCCATCAACATCCCCTAACGCACTTCAAATATCCTTTTCGAAAAACAGATAAAACTCAATCAAACTCCCATCAACTCCAATTTCCACCCTGGGCTCATCGATACTTTTAGTTCCAGGCTTTCCAGCGGCCTTCCCGATAAAACTACCTACCCATTTCCGGATGGCCGTCAACACTTTCAAACATCCCGGTTCCTTGTCATTTTCGTTAACAGTGGTATCATCTTCGCTGAAGTCTTTCTTGGTGTCTTCAAGCTACTGGCTGCGTTTTAAGACTCCAACGATTACCGCTCCGGATATCCTTCCGGCTCTCTGGGCAATTTCCCAGGTGATGATCTTCATGGCTTCCAAGTCATCTCCTTCAAGTCTTCGGCCGAATATCCGAGATAATATCTCGTGATCTTGACTGCCTAATTGTGGAAAGTCTTTAGTCAAAATTGACAAGACCTCACTATCAACTCCATAGCTCATTCTAAAGACATCACTCTCCTTGGTCTCCCACTCCAAAACCTCTTCATCGACCATCTCCATCACAACAATCCCGAATATCTCTCCCAAATACAAACCACTAACTCTCTTTTCTAATACTTGCTACCCTGGATTACTTGACTCCCCATCAACCTTGATATCTTACTCCGTCTTACTCAAGAGACCGCCACCCCTATCAAACGCTGCTCCCACTCCGTATTCATTAACATCAATCCATCTTTTTCTCCAACTTTTCCAACTTCTAATATTCTCTCAACATACGCAGCGTTCGTCTCCATCCCAAAGATAGCCCCCATGACTACCTTGGTATCCTTCCCACTGCCCCCTCCGTATGCCCTCGCTAACAAAGTCCCCGCATTATCATTCGTCAATGCGCAGATAGTTACCGGGACGGACTTGCGGTCGATAGCATCTGATAACAAATGGGATGGATCCCGTCCAATAGCTTCTATGATTTCCCAGCCTTTGTCCTATTGAACCAAGGTCCTGGTGGATAGTTCGTGTTTCTCAACGGCGAAGTTGAATATGAAGCCCAAAGGTAATTTGGTGCTTGATTCTGGAACGAGGTTTTCGGCTTTTAAGAAGTCTTTTATTGCTTCGGCGATGAAATCGAATAATGGGCCCGGGGACTCCATGACCATCATCTCTCTCAGTATGGCATGCTGGGTATACCGCAAGTCATATGTTCTATCACCATGTAATCGAATTGAAGAAATTCTCAAGTTCGTCCCGTCCAAGTTAACACCTAAAAATGTACCGGATTCTGATCCATGGGGAATTTTCGTGATAAATGACAGTAACTAGGTGGTGGCAGATGGGTCTCTGGAGGCGGTTTCTGGAAAGGGTTAGTGGGAGGCGATTTCCCGCGCCTTTACGAGGATGGGACTTGATATTGAAGTCATGGTGAATTTCAGATAATCTATCTGTTAGTTTATGCATGTCAACAAAACATCATCAATACCAACATTGTCTAGTCAGAAGAATCAAAAGAAGGATACCTGTTGGCTATATTATTCCATCTTTTCACCCTCTTGGTTTATCATTTCTTCATGGCCCGCAATACTGGGCTCAACACAGAACTCTATACGTTATCCGGGGCATGGAAAGCCCTAAATACCGGGATATTACATTGGTGTTACTCAGGACAAAAATAAGGGTTCGCATTTGCCAGGGTACGAAGTAAATAAACCTCGCTTTTTCTATTTGAGCAGAAGGTGCTGCTTTGGTAATTTTATAGCGTTTAGTTGCAGAATGTGGTGATAATTATGTCGTATCCCGAGACATTGTTTAGTTTACTAGAATAAATAACATTGATTAATTTACTTAGTAACTTGTTTTAGCATAGAGTTGATGTATCATTTTTGAGTCTCGATACAAATGACGTTATTTCGATTACATTCTTTTGGTTTTGTTTACTCTTTTGAACGACTCATTACCTGATATTTTGATTGGCGTTTTCCAGGTGCGGTAGGAGTCTGACTACTGGTTTTACGGAGTCTTGGGGTGTATATTCAATGTATGTGAATTAATCTTGGTCTGTAGGAGTGCTGCTTGTGTGATTATGTTGATTAAAGGTTGGAGGGTACATTGGCGGTTAAAGGCGTAGTGACTGGTGATGTAGTGCTAGTCAGACTTGGAGTAGGTGATGGTTGGCGGGGTGGTTATCTGGGAGACTAATTGTGGGACAAGAGTTTGTCTATATAAAGTGGTGATGTCCAGGTGGGACATTTTTGTGGATTTCATTTACTGACGGGGCTTTGGTAGATTGTCTCATGAGATGTGATAGCCAACAGTGACTTGAATCTTTTTTGAACTTTCACTACTTTTCAATTTACAGAATAAAGGTATCATTCTTCTCTTTTCTATTTACTTTCTACACTCTCCACTTACTAATATTATCTTCTAGAAATACCCAAGCCCACCATCGGGCTACAAACCATCAATATGGAGGTTTTACTCGAAAAATCCCCTCAAACCCCTCTGAAAATCCTCAAAAAAGTTGTCAACACGGCCATGGAAAAACTCGGCATCACCGAGTGGACCTGCGACAAATTCCCCCAGAAGCACTTCGGCCGCATCTCCTTCGCCAACATCAGAGAGGGCGAACTATTCCTCTCCATCTATCAATCCAAAAACGTCAATAACCCTAAGCTAAATGTCCTTGGCCATGATCTCCATGTGTCTCGCGGGCATCAGCAAATAACGCCGTTGGACGTGCTCCATGTCAAGACGATTAGTAAGGAACGGAAGAAGTACAATGCTATAATGAAGGAAAGAGAGAGTCAAGGGCAGGGTACGGCGCATGGGCCGATTACGCTGAAGTTTAAGGTGTTGGGCTGTGGGAAGTGCCACATTGGGAACGAGAAAACGGGATAGAATTCTGTATGGAAGGGTCGGCGCCGGGCGGTGGCCAGATCAAATTTGGGAGGACTTCGGTATTCATTACATTGGAGTCAGATGGGAGTCAAGCCGAAATATTGTACAATTCGATCTGGGAGGGGATTTGGGGAAATGAGGAGATGTTGCTTGTGCTTATGCATCCTCCGAGATTCTTCCGGCCGTTCAGTGAGACGGACATGAACGTGGTTCTCAACGGTATGGGTGCGATGTCTCTGAACAGAAACAAAAACAAGAAGCAAGTTCTGTTCAAGAGGGTCCGCACTTGTTATCTTCAGAGCATGAAAAACATGACAAAATTGTCAGCTTCTGCCTGGCTTACAAGCTTCAGTTCTTGGGGTCCCCAAATGAGATTAATGAAAATCTCAAAAACATCTTGAGCCGCGAGCTCTTTCCTATTTTTGCAGCTTACCCTTCAAAACCATTTCCCATCCAACAAATTCGACTCGGTCCAAAACAAAAACAAACTCGAGAAAAGCATAATTTCGAATGGGGACTTCCAAACCGACGTCGGGTACTTTACCTGCTTCCAGCTTCAACTTCTTGTCAACAACAACTACCTTCCACCCTACGTCGTCTGCGAACTCGCCGTCATGATCCGCAAGTACGCTGTTGAAACTAAGAAGAAGCCCCCGTTTTCTATCGAGGCCTTCCGCAGGTTTACCGCGAGAATTCCGTATCCCACCACCGGGACATCTGCCGAGCAACTGGCGGCCCCCGGCCTGTTCGCCGCGCTCGTCAGCTATGAAAGAGAAATTTCCAACTCAGAACTATCGACTCATGCCTATCAGAATGTCCTGGAGGAGAAGCAAGTCTATGTCTTCAAGGCCAATGTGTCGCCCACCCGAATTCTGCTTTCGGGGCCCGAACCTGAAAGCAAGAACCGGGTGTTGAGGAAATACACGAGGTACATTGACTGTTTCCTGCGCGTCCAGTTTTGTGACGACGACAGCGACGACATCCGGTTTGGCAGCCGTATTTCCAATGAGGAGATCATGACGCGATTCCGGGAAGTCTTTCGGTTGGGTATCCAGATTGCCGGGAGATGTTACATGTTCCTTGGGTTTTCGCATTCGTCATTGAGGTCTCACTCAGCGTGGTTTGTGGCACCGTTCTGGGACTGTGATGCTGGGAAACCGCAGAATATCAATTCAATTTTGAGTTCGTTGGGCGACTTCAAAGCGATTAAGACGCCGGCGAAATGTGCGGCAAGAATCGGGCAAACGTTTTCCGAAACGCCGATTTCGGTGTCGTTGAAGAAACATAAGATTTTCTATCAATTGATTCCCGATATCAAGTCGGCGGATGGAGAGCGTGTGTTTTCAGATGGCGTGGGTAGTATTTCGTGGGAAGCGGCCAAGGTTATCTGGGAGGAGGAGTTGGAGAATGAGGAGTTCCCAACTTGTTTTCAGGTGCGATGGGGAGGGGCTAAGGGGATGTTGGCGTTGGATGATACGTTGCCGGGGCGGCAGATTTGTATTAGAGAAGAGAGTATGGTGAAATTCAAGAGTGAGGATCTTGAGTTTTTGAGATTTGTGATATGGCGATTCGCCCGATGCGTTTGATGTTGAATCGGCAGATAATTAAGATTTTGGAGGATATGAATGTGAGTCGGGACTGGTTTCTGCGTCTTCAGGCCAAAGAACTCGAGACCTTGAGATCCGTCACGGCCGATTCGCACAATGTGGCTTCATTCCTTAGAGACCAGTCTATTGGCCGTCGCTTGAAACTCCCCAGGTTCATCACTCAGCTTGATAGGTTCGACATCGACTACCGCCATAGCACCTTCCTGCGTCGCGTCGTCGAGATGACCGTCCTGAAGGAAGTTCGCCTCTTCAAGAACAAAGCTCGGATTCCCGTTCGCAACGGAGCCACCCTCTTCGGCGTCGTTGACGTCACGGGGTATCTTCCCGAAGGCCATGTGTACATTGCTATTAACCAGAAGCACCTCAATATGTTCGAGTCGCCACCGCCGGTCTTTGGCAAAGTGCTTGTCACTAGGTCGCCAGCGCTGCATCCGGGAGATATTCAAGGCGCCATACAGAATACACCGCCGAAAGATCACCCTCTAAGCAAACTCAGAAATTGCATCGTGTTCTCGCGGCGCGGTAATCGTGATTTGCCGTCGAAGCTTTCAGGTGGTGATCTTGATGGTGACATCTACAACATTATCTGGGACTCCGAAGTCGTCCAAATGAGCCAGACACGCACCTTCATGCCGGCAGATTACCCGAGAGTTAAACCGATGATGTTGGACCGTGATGTGACATCGGAGGATATGGCGGGGTTCTTTATTGATTTTATGATTACAGATCAGCTGGGGTGATTGCAAATAGACACCAGATTTATGCGGATCAGTTAAAGTTGGGGACGTTGGCGAAGGAGTGTTTGAAGTTGGCGGAGATGCATTCAAATGCGGTGGACTTCTCAAAGACAGGAATTCCGGTAGATGTTAATGAGATGCCGAAGCGGCCGAGATATCGACCGGATTTGTAAGTGTATGGTGGGCAGGTCTTTCTGCAATAGTAAGGCAACATACTAACTAAGATCCCCTACAGTATGGCCCCAAGTCCGCCGATACACATTTATCAGTTGAAGGCCCCGGAGATCGACGACCCGCTGATCGACCCTGATGCCGATCCGTGGAATTCTGATTCAGAAGATATCGCTCCGACCCATCGGTACTATGAGTCAAAGAATATCCTTGGGGATTTGTACAGGAATGTTGATGAAAAGAATATTTGGGGAGCTACGAAGGGGGGTGATGTTATCCGGGACGATAATACGACGATTTGGGCAGAGTTGATGGTGATTGTTGATCGGTTGATTAAGCAGTATGTCGGGAAGAGAGGGATCGATTGGTATACTCAGCGATCGGACGCGGAGGAACTCAAGGCTGTGTGAGTACTTTCTTTATTTTGGGTCGCAGGATCACCAGATAACTAATAATCTCACCCTTTAGCTACGAAGACAGCGTCGCCACTATGATGCGCACCTTTTCCCCTTCCTTCATAAACCCCCTCTCGGAAATCGAAGTTTTCTGTGGCTTCATCTTCAACCGCACCGGCTACCAGTCGCGCCGCCAACGAGACATTTCCTTCAAAATCAGCACCGAAACCGATACTCTCTTCAAATTCATAACCTCCCGCATGCTCCGTCACGGCACTGTGCCCATTGTCAACGCCATTGACCCCGCGGCGTCGAAGGCCTCATTGCTCGCGATCCTCAATATGAAGAAGGAGACGCTGGCGTTGTGCATTGCGTGCTTTAATACGCAGCCAACACAGGGGGCGACTGGTATTATGAAGAATGGGAGGCCGGAGGAGCTGAATGGATTTCGGGTGGTGGCGGCGGGGTGTATGTTGAGGGCGGTTCAGGAGGTAATGAGGATCCAGGAGAGGATTTGGAAGTTGGAGAAGAATGAGGGTGTGAGAGGAGTTTCGCCAAAGTAAACGTAGTTTTAGGGAGTATAATCTAATGGTTCTGTCTATTTTCAATCACGTTCTGGTATAATATATGCTGTCTTTCCTTTTATATGTTGCGATGACATCATCATGGCTATGCACATGATATGAACTATTAGGGTATACAACCCCAATCACATCACCGTCCGACAACTTATCTACTACTACTACCCTCTCATCACTTCTCAGAACCCGCCACATAACCGACAGGCCATAATGGCTTGTGAAGTCACTCGCCAGCTGCGACGGTGTCAGCCGAGGCCAGGGCGGGATCCGTGGCGTGCTGAGGCGATGTGTTATTTATTGGCGAGAGGGATTGGCGGGAGGGAATTAGGGAAGGAGAAGGAGGGGACGTAGACGAGGAGGGAGGTAGGGTTTAGCGGAGTGAGGTTTTGTAGAGGAAGCACATTTGTTGTGCTTTTTGTTAACTGGTGGTGTGTATTGTTCACTTCAAATCTCCACAGCTTCCAGATGTTACTAGCTTCACTTCACCACTTTAACTACTAAAGCTCACCCTGAGCTTCAACCCCTCATAATCGTTCCTTTGCATATAGTTTTTCCCCCAATGCAGCTAGATTCGCTGAGTTTTGTAGGAAGACACTCGTAACCCTAGAGGGATCTCACCGACTTGTTCCCTGATGCAGTCCTGGTTTTCTTAGTATTGAGGGGGGGAGGTGGCTCCTTCCTGGGTGGGGGGCTTTTAATAGGTGAGTTCTGCCTCTCTTGGAGACGAGGTTTTCAGCGGTGGGTGGTGATGGAAGTATTCGTTCTCTTTTTTTACTTTGCTTGAATAGATTGTGAGATTTCTTGTCTAGTTGGTTTTGTATAATCATCTAAACTGAATTTCTATATTGTAAGTACACTTGACAGTATTCCTTTGTTTACTTCATCATTCACTCATCACACCACCTGCTCCTCCTATCTCTCTCCATTCTCCGCCGGCTCCGTCACTGTCATCGCCACCAACAAAAAACTTCCGCAGCCTCCCGGCGACCCCTTCGAGGATCACAGGCTGCAGCTCGCTGGTGAGCGCCCCTGCGTATTGATGGCCCTCGGTTCTTGTTGCGTAGCGTTGTGCGTCTGTTGTGCATGGCTGGCGAAGGTACCTACATATGGACTGGACGGACACATGACATGCAGGGCAGTGGAGTGGTGAGTTGTAGTGAGGGCACGGCGCTGGGAAGCGAGGTTTAGGGCGGGATTTTGGGGATGCTTCTGGGGTGCGTGGCTGATTGGTGCGTTGGTTGGTGGGAGATGCAGGAGGGCGATTGTATAGCTGTTCTTTTCCCTGTCGTTTGGGATGGAGTCATTATTATATTGAGTTGTTCTGTGCAGGTGGTCAAGTCATCTGGAACTTCTCGAGGCTAATGATATTTTCTTTTCTGTTTTATTTATAGATTAAGACCGCAGGATAAGAACCATAAATCCACACGACATCGATGACGATTTGATTTACGCTTCTCGGTTTCTCCATCCTCTTCATCTTTATATCTGAATTTTCGGTTATTCTTAGACTTTACGACTGGACCAGAACATTTAATACCCCGATACCCAGATCCGTTTCCGTTAATACTGCCACATCTCTGTCCCTAACCATGAATGGCCACTTCGCCGCCGTGGGCGCTCCGGCGTCTGAGCAAAACTTCGAGCACGGCATTCAAGTAATTGATGAGGACAAGCTCTTCAAGTAGGTCCAATGGTCCAGATAGTACCCCCACGGAGACCCCCCGAACTAACCCTTAGCAGTGCCGAAGTTTCCACATACCTCCGGGCCACCAACGTAGCACCCGCCGGCTTCAACTACCACATTATCTCCGTCTTTGGCTCGCAGTCCACGGGCAAGTCGACACTCCTCAACAACCTTTTCCGCACGCAGTTCTCCACCATGTCGGAGACCGAGAGACGGCAGACGACCAAGGGTATCTGGATGAGTAAGAACAAGGCGCAGAGTGCGGAGCCGCGGATGGCGGATAATATTTTGGTGATGGATGTCGAGGGGACAGATGGACGTGAGAGAGGTGAGGATCAGGATTTTGAACGCAAGAGTGCGTTGTTTGCGCTGGCGACAAGTGAGGTTTTATTGGTGAATATGTGGGAGTCACAGGTTGGTTTGTATCAGGGAGCCAACATGGGATTGTTGAAAACGGTCTTTGAAGTGAACCTGCAGTTATTCCTTAAGGACAAGAAGTAAGTCGCGCTAGTCTCGCAGATCCAGAAGAACTCTTACTAACTACGATGTTTCGGTTACAGGTCTTCCCCCCGTTCTCTTCTCTTCTTCGTCATTCGTGACTTCCTTGGAAACACCCCGCTTATCAACCTCCAAAACACCCTGATTCAGGACCTCAACAAGATCTGGTCTTCCATCTCTAAGCCAGCTGGCCTCGAGCATTCACACATTAATGATTACTTCGATTTTGGCTTTGCTGCTCTCCCCCACAAGATTCTCCAACCCGAAAAGTTTGTTAGCGAAGTCGACAAGCTGCGCGCCCGCTTTTCCACCGGCCACCGCCCTGAAGGTGTTGCCGGGACCGACGCCCTCGAGGGCGGCATTTTCCTTCCCGAGTACCACCGCCGGATCCCCGCCGACGGTATATCGGCGTACAGTTCGGGTATCTGGGACCAGATTGTTGACAACAAGGATCTGGATCTGCCGACACAGCAGGAGCTTCTTGCACAGTTCCGTTGCGACGAGATTTCCCGAGAAGTCCTTGTCGATTTTGATGGCACTATTTCCCCGCTCGAGGATCAGCAGGCTGAGGGTACTCGACTCGGGAACCTAGCTGTCCTTGAGAATCTCGGCAAGCGTGGATCTGCCGCGCGTGTCAAGTGCGTTGAGTCTTTCGAGGTCCAGGCCAGCCGTTACCACAAAGGCGTCTATGGCCGTAAACGTGTCGAGCTCGAGGGTAAGATTGATGGACGTCTCAAGGCTTTGTACCAGGGCCACCTTCACGCCGTTCACAAAGCCGGTGTTGTTGCTTTTAGTGAGGGCGTCAGCACCAAGGTCAAACAGGGCCAGCGCAGCGGTGCCGGAGCGTACGAATTTGCCGAGATTGTCACCGGTGAGAAGGAGAAGGCGATTGCTGCTTTCAGTGCGGAGGCTAAGTCTTTGGCTATCGAGGGCGTCGAATGGACCGACTTTACTGCGTTGTTCCAGGTCTTTGAGAAGGAGTTGGATCAGATGAGCGCCCGGTTGCGCCAGGATGAACTTCGGAGATTGGCGGTTCGTGTCGAGCGGTGGGTGAGATCGCGCCTGGGTGATGCCATTGGCCTGGAGTTTGGTAGGCTTGGCTCCGGGCGGGCGGGCAACGGGGCTCCGGAGGACGGGACATCGGCAGTGGGTTCCGAGGGTGACCTTTGGGACCGTGTGTGGAATGTCTTCACATCGATTGTCTCGGAGGCCGAGGGCCGTTTCCGTGAGCGGGCCACCAGCTTCGAGGCGAGTGAGGAGGAGGTCTCGACGGGTGTCTGGAAGCTCAGACGCAAGAGTTGGGTCGCTCTCAGAGAAAGAGTGCAGGAGGAAGTCATGGAAGGCAACATCCTGCTCAAGCTAAGAGAAAACTTCGAAGACAAGTTCAGGTATGACGAGGCCGGTGTCCCGCGTATCTGGAGACCGACAGACGATATTGAAGGCGTATACACCAAGGCTCGCGAGTCGACATTGATGCTGGTCCCTTTGTTGGCCCGTTTTAAGCTGACGAGCACCGGGAAGGAACCTGATTTGCCAACGTTTATTGGCGCGCCGCCGTCAGGCAGTGGGGCCGATGAGGAGGAGGAGGCCCAGCCGATTGGCGGTGTCGATGAGGCTGAGGGCAAGTCTCTTGAGGAAGAGATGACGATGTTGGGTGAAGCGAAGCGCCAGGATCTCGTTGTTCGATTCAAGAAGACGGCGGACGGTGTCTATGTTGAGGCGAAGCGCGGGGCCCTCGGCGGCATCACGCAGGTCCCTTGGTATTTCTACGGCCTTTTGCTCGCTCTTGGCTGGAACGAGATCTTCATGGTGATTAGGAATCCCATTCTCGTCATCCTGTGTCTGATCATCGGGGGTGGCACGTACATTGCATACATGTTGAATATGTTAGGCCCAATTATGCAGATGACAAATGCGGCAGCGACGCAGGGGATGGAGTTGGGGAAGGAGAGGCTTAGGGACTTTATTGCGAATTCAGATATGGCGAGAGGGGCGATTGGGGCAGGGGCGAAGAATAGAACGGAGGGGATTGTGTTGGATGATTTGGATAAGCAGGGGAAGAAGGCGGAGAAGTTGGAGGATATCTAGGAGGATGAAGATAAGTGGGGTCGGGTAATGTGGGGCCGGCGGCGGAGATGAGAGAGAGTTAATGAGGTGTTTGTATAGATTTTTGATTGAGTTGATTGATACATGAAGATTACGTTAAATGTCATTGTTTTTGCATCTATATATTGCATCCTATCCTATTATATAATGTGAAAAACAAACCTAAACGCCATTATGTTCCCAACCAAATCTATATCATCACACTTTTAAAATGCCATCTCCGACGGACTGCCGTACCACTCCGTCAAATCCCCTTCCTTCTTGACCTCTCCCTTCTTGAAAAAGTCCGTAACCCTCATATCGTCATCCTCGTCCTCCTCAACCTTTACCTCCGTCCATTCAACTTTGACACCCCCTTTCGCCTTCCCCTCAATCATCTCCTTGGCCGTCCCCCAGCTAAACCGGCACTCGGGGCCCCAGCCAAAGATTGGGTGCATGTTATTCCGAAGCCACGACGTACATTTGCCATCAGAGGGGTATCCCGACCCCCAGGTCATTGCTAATTCCCCGTCCTTAGTACGGCCTTCAGCACCGGTCGCGTGCCCTAAGATCCTATACATGACTTCGAGGGCAACGTCACGGGTCACCTTGGCACACACGGAGGCGGCGGAGACACAAGGGTATAAAGAATCAGCTTTCTTCGCAACCGTCACGGCGATCGTTGGAAATAGTTTGGCGAGCTTTGCTTGGTAGGTTACAGGGTTCCCAATCGTGTCGACATAGATGTGTTCCAAATTGACGCCCCGTCTGATGACACCGCGGATCAACTCGATCGTAGCGTCCATAGCCTGGGCGTTGAGGTTGTACTGATTGGTTGAGAGCATACCGGAACTGATGGCGCGGGCACTTAGGGCGGTGATTGCCCAACCACAATTTTCGTAGAGGTCGGTGGATTTGTCGCAGAGCTTCTTGACAAGGTTGGCTCGGACGGCGGGCGTGAGAACTTTCGAGTCATCGAAATGGTGGGTTTCGCGGAGAAGGGAGTCGGAGAGAGTCCTCGGGAGGTAGAAGACGCCGTAGACCATAGGGCCAAGCACAGGGCCGCGGCCGGCTTCGTCAACCCCGAGGATGCAGGGGGTACCGGTTTCGGGGTCGGGGGTTGTTGAAGGCTTAGAGGATTTGGAGGGTAGGAGGGTGGGGGGGACGGCGGAATAGTGGGAGTAGGTTTCGCCGGCGGTGATGGCGGCATAATTGATGGAGGGTGGGATGTGGGTTTCTTTGGGGATGGAGACGGAAGGAGGCATTGTGGCGGGTGGGAATGAAGGTGAATTATTTGGAGAATTATTGAATCAAAGTATCAAGTGATAAGATTCAACAATATACCGAAAATACCAAACCTTCAAACTCAATCCCTCCTCCACCTTCACCCATAACCCCCAAGTTCCGTCCAAATCCCGTCCGACGCGTCTCTGCTTAACGCGCTCCTACCACTTTCACACCCCTGTCAACATTAGAGTACAGACCCACTTATAGTTCTCTCCTAGCTAATCAGACGTTGCGATTTTGGTTGCAAGCTTAAAGGCGTGTTTTTTGTTTGGTGATTTTGCGCCCAAAGGGAAAGAGAGAGTCGACATCAAGCTGCAGGCACTTTGTGGGGATCATGAATAATTGGATGAATTCTTTTCTTTGAGGTTTTGTATTCTTGTTTTTGTTAGGTGTATTTCTTTAATATTGTACAGAATTATTCATACTCTGCTTGTTAGCCGAAACTTTGACTGGACCTACTGCTAAAAAGGGTCTTATTGTTGTTTATTTTCTGGATTCGATAGCTGCTGCTGGGTCTTTCCATTTGAGACGTTTGAATAAAATAGGAAATTCCGGAAATTCCGGAAATTCACGGGGATTGACGACGACGACATCATCACTACAAATGATTGCTATTGAAGCTACGAAATATACACTTTTAATAGTTCCAATTGTGCGGCATACTAAGCAAGCGACACTTCACATACACACACACAATGTCACAAGCCCGTGGCGCTCAGCGCCAAACACAACAACAATTCTTCAACCTTGGTGAAGCCGGCCGGTGAGTCGGAACTCTATGCACGTCACCAACTCCCCATACTAAATTTCTCTAGCAAAACTGGTCTGATTCTCAGAGATGATGGGCAAAGAGACGAAAATGGCCTGCAGCCGCTAGACGGCTTATTCTCATCCCCGACAAAACCCGATGGGTCCACTCCGAGGCCGGCAGATCGGTCGATGGGTGAAGAGGATATGGAAATCGATGATGGTGAATGAATATGCAGATCTGTTCAATCTAATAGTCCGAAACCCCCGCTAACTCATCTCTTCACAGCATCCAGCCCCGGCCCTTCAACAATCATACGCAACCGCCGCTCTGGCGCCAGCATTCTCCCTGTCTCTCGCTCGCCTATTCGTACCGGCCTCAACTCCCCCGCCCTCAAGAACCCCCAGCTAGCCGCCGCGGCCCGCCGGTCCCCCATGCACCCGTTTACCACATTTGACTCGCCCGTCACCGATGTCCCCCAGACGTCCCACGCCAAAGCCAAGACGGTGATACGCAATTTGTTCGCTGATAACGTCGCGCCTAGTTTTCCAAAGTCGAGAGGGGCGGCAAGGAGGAGGGGGGAGAACAGTGAAGAGGAGGAAGAGGAGGAAGAGGAGGATAGGGTGCAACCAAATATGGATATCTTTGATGAGAGTATGCAGATGATTGAGGAATTCATACCGCAATCTGATGCGCCGGTTCCTGAGATCGAAAACGATAACGAGCCAGAGGAAGAAGAGGAAGAAGAGGAAGAAGAGGAGAAAGAGGAAGAAAAGGAGGAAGAGGAAGAAAAGGAGGAAGAGGAAGAAAAGGAGGAAGAGGAGAGAGAACCTACACCACCCCCGCAACCCAAGAAACGCGGCCGTCCCTCGACAAAGAAGCAACCTGAACAACCCACAAAGTCCCCCCCGCAACCCGTCAAGAATAAACGAGCCCGCGTCATCGAACTCTCACCAGGCCCCTCCGACTCCACTGACCTCATCGAGCCCCCCACCCTTTCACCAAAACGCCCCCGCACAACAGCCTCTGCTCCGACAACATCCAAAACGAAAAAGACCTCTGCCACCAACCACATCGCCGACCGTCCCGCCCGCCCATCACCCTCACAAGCTGCAATCCGCAAAGCCCGTGCCCCCAATAAATTCAAAAAGACCGCCGTTTCCAGCCAAGAAAACGAAGAGGAAAACGCCAGCGACAAATCACTGCTCGCTGTCCAACGGGGTCCTCCGCCACCGAAGCGGCGTGGCCTCATGTCGGTGCGGACGGACCCTGGAATTACACAGACGCGGTCCGGACGAACATCGTATCGGCCGGTACAATATTGGAAAGGCGAACATGTGGAAATCGAAGAGGATGTCGTCAACGATGTCTCCGGCAAAGGCGCCTTCGTTGTCTCCAAATTCAAAGATGTCGTCCGCGTTGAAGACACTATTACCCCTACAAAGCCGCGGCGCCGCGGTCCTGTTGGCCGTCGCCCAGGCAGAGCCCGGAAAGCCCCGGAGTCCCAAGAACCCATGGAAGAATGGGAAGCAGCGTCAGGTGTCCGAGAAGGCGACGTTGTGTTATGGACCTACGAACACGAAAAGAGACCACCGGGCCCTGATGAGGAAGTCGGCATCATCACCGAGCAACTTGCACTCGCCGCCAACGCTGTGGAGACCCGCGAGATCAAAGGGGCAACCTTCCGCTACGCCAAGACCATGTCCCTCGGCTTCATGGGCTCTGGGATTGTTGACTTGCCGCCGGGCGCGGAGAAGAAGCCGAAGAATTCGCGTAGGATGCAGTTGGTTTTCTTCGTGGCGTACGGAAAGGTCAAGGTGACGATTCACGATAATGAATTTCGGATTGGGACGGGCGGACAGTTTTTGTCCCGAGAGGGAATTATTATAGTATTGTAAATGATTATGATGGGCCGGCGAGGATTTTCTTTGCACAGGCTTGTGAGGTGGAGATGGTAGAGGGAGCAGAGGGAGAGGAGGTGGAGTCGGGGTGAGGTTGAGGTGGTTGGATTTAAGCAATAAGGAACATGGAGTTTTAGGATGGTTGGGTTTGGATTGGAAATTTTGGGAATATTAATGTCTTTTTTTCTGGTTTAAATCAAATTATTTGTTATTCTTATTATTTATTTTTGCTCCTTATGTATCTGTACCACCTCAACCAACCATCACCAACTCCTTTCCTAATCTTTCGAACTCAAAATCTTCTTCATCGCCAGAATCTTCTCCTCGTACTCATTAATCTTTGTCTGACTCAAATCCAACTTTCCCAACAAATACTTCACTCCCTCCAACCTGCCACGGCTGCTTCGGCAACATTCCCAAACTAACCAACTCAGTTTCAAACTTCTCAATCTTCTTGCTCTCAACCTTGACCAACTCAAGCAACGCATCCATTTCGAGGCGGGCCCGGAGGATCTCGTCTTCCAGAAGGGCTTTGAATGCAGCTCTGTTCGCGGGAGACCCGGCGTAAATCCAGCGAGGGCGTCCAGCCTTCCAGCGGACGGAAATGAGTTCCTGGGCGGCCAGCGCCTCAATGGCAGCTGCCGAGCCAATGGTGTCACCCATGAACAATCCCGAAATCATCACCTCTTCGTACCGAAGATACTCCTTCTCACCCAACGCTGACACCAAAGTCCACGCCTGCGCCGGCGTCCACGCCTTACCCCCCCCGCTATCCCCCCCCGCCCTCGGTGTCAAATACATCCTCACAACATCCGCCGCCAACTGCGTAATCATCTCCGACAGCGCCCTCTGCGGCGTTTCCCCCGTGTTCAACCGGCGCGCCAGAGCCTCCAGGTCCGTAACCCGGCCGCCTAGAATTCTAATCGCGGCGTCGAGCGCGGGGTAGTCGATGTTGCGGAGCCGCTTGCGCGCGGCGGCGGCAGCGGTGACTTCGTCGGGGGGGTCCTGAGAGGGATCTTCGATGCCGGCGGAGATTTGGGCGAGGATGTAGTTGCGGGCGACGTCGGGAGTGAGGTCGCCGAGGGAAATTTGCTGAAGAGCGCGGTCGGGGAGGACACGGGAGAGGGGCTTGGCGTAGGAGGCGTCGGATGTCAAGAAAATGATGTGGGCGGCGTGGTTTTGAACGAGGACGGCAGCCCACTCGGTAAGCTTTTCGTAGAGAACCGTGTTCTCCTCAACGCCATACAGGAAGTTGTCAATGACAACGACCGAGCGGCGTTCGGGGTGGGCCTCAAGGAATGCATCTTCTGAAAGGTCACCATCCTTCATGTGTTTTCTATCGGCACCTGAAGCTTCTTTCAATGCAATGGCCGTCGTGTGCAGAATTCTCGCAACCTGCGCTTCAAAAGTCTCGCTAAACGATGACTTGACTCCCGTCGTCCCCTGAATAGCCAAATCCACCAAACTCGCCATACTATACGCCCATGCAAACATCGGCCGGTACCCCACACTGTTCGCCAGACTCTTCAACGCCGCAGGCTCCCCACGGGCTTCGGCAATTACCTTGCAGTCGATGACGAGGACGTTTCGGCGTTCCTCAAGCGCAGAGTTCAGGACAAGCTCGGACTTGCCGGAGCCCCGGGGCCCGTGAACAACGATGAAGGTCTCAGTGTTTTGCCGAGTCCAGGACTTGATGTCGTCAACGAGGCCCTGCTGTTGTTCCCAAACGGCCGAAAAGCCGGATTTGTTGCCGACGCCGGCAAACTGCAGGAGGTCCTCGGTGCGCGATTTGAACCAGGTGTACAGGGCATTTTTATTCAGGTCAAAGGAATGCTGAATGTGCATTTGGATGAAGAACTGGCGGATGGGGTCAAAGACGGAGACCGTGATAGTGGCGAGGATGGCCGCGAGGATGGGGATGATGATGCGGGGGTGCGAGGTGATCCAAGTCCAGATGTTGCGCATGCGGACGTTCGTTTCATACGAAGTTCTCAATCTCGTCCCGCTCTTGCCACCGCCGAGTTCTGCCGGGACAATGATTCCGTGGAGGCAGTTCCGCGCCATGATAGCGTCGTCTAACGCGGCAAAGTCCACGTACGCGTACCGCGGGAGAATCTTAGAGTCGAAGGGTTGCGAGGTGATTTCAGAGATTTTTCCGTAGCGGCGGAACAGGCTGAAGAGGTTCTCTTGGGAAAGCTCGGCGGCTACGCCGTCAGCGTCTTTGGGGTAAATTCGATCTTAATACGCTTTCCGGGGAAGCGACGAAGATCTTCGAGCCACGGAACACCTTTGACAAGACTAACGTCGATGCCGCGAAGCGGGCTATGCCATGACCGGATCGGACTCATCCGGAGACGAGCCTGGATGTTTTCTGTTCTCAAATGTTAGCTAAAAACTCCGTATATCCATTCTTAAATCCCTACTTACCCGTCAACTTTTTCAAATCCGTCCCCTCATGATACTTCACCTTGATAAACGCTCCCCCATCCTTAAACCTTGGAATCACCTCACTAACCTCCACCCCTTCGTGCTCTCCAATCGCCTGCCTCGCCATCCCATACAAATCCGACCCCCTCGACGGCATCGCCAATTGATCTGTACTATACTGCGCCGGCATCAACCACTCCAACGCAAACGCAAACCTCACTGGCAGGAAAAACGTATTATTAACAAAGAATAACGCCTCATTTTGCTTTGCGGCAATATGGCCACCTGAGCGGTCTTCGGCGACCTGGGCATCTTCCATGGGGGCGAGGTTTTCGGCAATTTCAGAGGGGGGTACAGTACTATTGAACCGCATAGCCGTCCGGGGGACCGTCCGGGCCGCTGGGCCATGTAGGAGTTGGCGGGCTGCTAGGGTTCGAAGATGGGTACGCCGAAAGAGTATCATATTTGTGATATGTGAAAATCCTCTTTTAGACTCGATGAATGTGTTGATGATAAGGGAATTGAATCAAAGATAATGAAGAAGACTCTTCACTATGGAGAGAGAATTCACGAGGCTGGCCACGAGAAAATTCGGCTGACATCGATATCTAAAGGCCTGATCTGATGCACCTGCAATTTTTGACTCCTTCCCGTTCCGTTTGGTAGTATGTAAATAGAGGGGAAGAGGGGCAATTTTGAAACGGAAACAGAACTGAGGTAGTAAGCAGTTGATTAAATTTAGGGTATATTAACTAGCTATTTCTATTCTTCATATATAACATCTACTCAGGTCATCTTGGTGATTGCGTGGACGCCCGAGTCGCAGTGTTCATTTCGGCATCATCCTGAGTTGTATCTCATAGACTTCCCAGCATATTGTAGACAATTCTGCAGATTCAAAGTTCATGTCATTGCTATTTATATGTGAAAGCCTCCACCCACACAATCATCACAGAAGGTACAGGTTCTAAAAAGATAAGATCAGCATTACACTGCATATATATAGGATCATGCACCATGCTTCACCAGTGCATGCCACCAACTTAGAAAAGAGCTTAAATGTTCTATATGGATAATAGTTTATACGATATTTGGATATATCGAATCATATCTATGATTATGAAATACCAATGAATATTTATTAGGGTTGATAGAATCCTGCTTGCTGACTCAGCAACACATTAAGAATTTCCCTGCGCCATGTGTGTTACATAGCCAACTAACTACTTGGCTCAGCATCATCTCCGATAAGTCCATCACTAACCCAAGAATAATTTCAATTAACTCATCTAAAATTCATTAATTCTATTTTAATTTTTTTAAAAATATTTTCATTAATTTACTCTCCAGAAACTCAAAACTCCTCTCTTCCAACACAACTATGGGTTGGTTCTGGAAATCGAAAACCCCCGAAGAGGCCTCTTCATCCCCACCGCCCCTCTAGCCCCTCAGCTACCACTCCCAACTCCCCCAAAACTCTTCCTCAATCCTCACCTTCAACCCCCGCATCCCCCGAAATAGACCCCGAACTCCAACAATTTATCGGCCTCTTCTCCGCAAGTTCTCAACCTACCACCCAATCTACTCCTCAATCACCCTCCCTTCCCCAACCCCCCACATCCAAACTTTACTGGCTCCCCTCCTTCATAACCCCTACCGCCGCCCCGAAATCCCCTCTGTCCACATTCCCCCCTCCCTCACCCCTCTCTCCGAACAACTGTACCCCCCCTCCATGTCTTGCTCAGCGGCCTTCGACGCCGCGTTCGCCTGCCAGTCACTCGGTGGGCAATGGACGGCCATTTACCGTACTGGGGAGATGCGCAATTGTAATGAACTGTGGTCAGATTTCTGGTTTTGCATGAGGCATAATGGGACGAGTGGGCCGGTAACAGAGAATTTGGTGAAGGGGCATTATAGACGGAAGGAGTTTGAGAAGTATTATGCGGAGGGGAAGAGGAGTTCGGAGGATATTTGGAGGGGGAGGGAGGAGGCGGTGGAGTTGGGGACAGCGTTTAAGACGCCGATTCCAAGGTTTGATGAATAGGGGGTGGCTTTTAGTGTGTAGGATATTGTATGAATAGGAACGGAGTATACTTGGAATTTAAGTTAGTCTTTGTGCTTATGATTGGAAGATCTTCATAGTAACTCTGTCTACTTAATATCTGGTCAGTCTTCTTTGGTAGTGATCTCAGATGCATACGGTCCGGCAGGTGTTGTCAAACCACTTTCCGACTTTCAACAGGTCCGCAGAAAAACCGGTCATGCCATCCGATGTCTATGCTCTCATTGTGGACTTTGTTGAGGTTGATAACAGAGAATTGGTCTTCGATATTGGTAGATGATGTCATATTGAACTGACTATAACTAGTCAAGATTATTAGCATCAGTATATTCTCCGTCAAGATAGATATGCATACTAGATATTTGGTGATGTTGTAATTTTGAGATATTGAATTCTATTTTCTGTGCCAAATGGTTGTGAACTTTTGTAAATTTGAATGTCTTACTGGCTTCACTGTCTTCCATCTCTCCATTTCTATATTTGCGGGACCTCCTTTTTATATACCCATCAATACATCAATAATGCTCTTATTATCAACCCCGACTTTGGCCACGCGATCAAAACTATTCAGCTTTTAACCCAAAACAGATATCCGCAATTACTTGTTATCAGCCCTACCGGTCGAAACCTCAATCACATTTCCGTCTGCAGCCCTACATCCGACTTCTCCAGCTTCATCACTCTCCATTCTTCATCACACTCGACTATCAATTCCAACGCAAAGTCCCGCGTTCCAAGAACTTGGGAGGCAGTTTATTACTTGAAATACAGATTTAGAATTCATTCTGGAATATCGTCCAAAACTATCAGTTGACACTTACATTTTGTGTCAAGATCATGATAAGGAGTAGGAGTAGATTGGTTCTTATTTCAGACCGATCTGGTATCTTGGGTTGAAAAGGTAAATACTAAGGCAAAAAGCACAAATAGGACGTGTTTTTTTAATTCATTAAAGATATTGTTTTTAATTTCTACAGAAAAGCGATGTAGAGAAAGAAATATATAAAGAATTTTTGTAATAGTGATGATGAAGTTGGTCTCATGTCAGGTTGACATACAAGTGTATGTTGCACTTGGTGCAAATTATATTAATTTAGTCTTTATCTCAAAGCATATTAACCACGCCACTTATTCACAATTATATACAGCACTTCATAGATCCTCAGCCCCCATATCCCCCATCTCTTTCCTCTAATCTCAACCAGAAATCCCCCCTTTTTCAAGCATCAACCACGATGTCTCCGCCTGCAACCACCTAGGCTTCTATTCATCTCATGGTTTTATCATCAAACCTCATGACCCCACAGCTACCCAATTACGAATTAGTCCATTCGGTCGCCGAAATACTCAGTCACCTCCCCCTTCGCAACCCCATTCCACCTTGAACCAAATACCTCCTCATCACCATGGAGGCTCAGCAACCAACTCCCAAATAAGGCAATCCAACTCTCGGCCGATATATTGTACAACAATAAAAATGCGGCTACCCCACATCACATAAAGAAACGTGGTTACATATTACATCAAATATGCATATTTTCCTAGCCAATTACTCCTCATCACATCCAATGGTATTTTTCTCCACATGTCGGCCTTCTACTTTGTTGAATTATTTCCCGATACCGAAAAGGTAAATATTCTACTGTGAAGCCACTGGCCCATCCCCGTCAATATCTATCCAGTCCTTCTCCATCGCTTCGCAAGGGATCTCGAAATCTGTAAAGATAATACGTTAGTTACAAGTCCCCAAGTCAACATAATACTATCCTACATACCGTTTCCCATCCTCGAAATCAAGGCATGTCCTCTCGATAATCTACTCATTTGTCTGGCTCTGTGCCAAACACTCCAATATTTATATCCAAACCCATCATCCATTAGTACCTAACTACCTGCCACCATCATCATCTGCAAATCTTGAAATCTCACCTCATGATATACTTATCTATGACTCCCATCCTCGCCACATCCCAAAATCCCTAAGAATCCCCCTGCCTCCCCGCCTCCATTCGCCTTACCTTGCTTGTCAGATCTCTAATCATCCTCCAATCATAAATCTCTCCCAACCCATCGTCACAAAACCCATGGATGTCGTTCGCGAGTACCCCCGTGCCATGATCAACATGAATGAATTCATTAAACGTTTATAAGTCAGATAAGACCAGGCTGTTAGACCAGAGGTTTGCAACATGGTTATATTGGGGTTAACTATAGGATACATCGGTTGATCAATCCGAATTGTACACTTCGGTCATCTACAACACATCGGTTTTCTTTTGGGCTCGCCAGCAATCCCCGAAAACGATGTCAGCAAAAGTGGGGACATTCAACTTGTGTAACCACAGTTGTTACCACAAAATCAAAAATATACAAGTTCACATTTGCTGAAAAATCCCATCGAATAGTTTAAACTAGACTCAATTTTCTCAACTTCTAAGGGGATAAACTAAAGTACACGACCAAGATCCATCCTGGATTTTCAAATTCAGTGAAAGAAAAATTAAAATATACAAAAACAAGACCTCAATACCATGACAAAGACATAATGGGGGGGAAATGAAAAGGGGGAAAAAAAAGCAACATCGAAGTCATCACACCCGCAAAAGACCACCGCCTAGACTACAGCCGTAGAACCGGAAAACAGCCAATCGTGGGACAAACAGCTTGCTCGAATAATAGGTGAAGCCATTTAGTCGACCTCCTCGACGGTGGGGCCATCATCATGTGTGGCACCGGGAGCACCACCAGCACCGGGGAAGCCACCAGCACCGGGAACACCGCCAGGGGGGCCACCAGAGCCGTAGAACTTCATCATGATGGGGTTTGCAACAGCCTCCAGCTCCTTCTGCTTATCCTCGTACTCCTCACGAGTGGCCTGCTGAGACTCATCAAGCCAAGAGACAACCTTGTCAACCTCAGTCTTAAGGGTCTCCTTGTCGGCGGCGTCGAGCTTCTCGTCAACCTTGGAGTCGGAGATGGTGTTACGCAGGGAGTAGGCGTACGACTCAAGGCCATTCTTGGCAGCGACACGGCGGGCCTCGGCTTCATCCTCCTCCTTGTACTTCTCGGCCTCGGAAAGCATGCGCTCAATATCCTCCTTGGACAGACGGCCCTTGTCGTTGGTGATGACAATCTTGTTGGACTTGCCGGTACCCTTCTCGAGTGCAGAAACATTCATGATACCGTTGGCATCCAGATCGAAGGTGACCTCAATCTGGGGAACACCACGGGGAGCGGGAGGAATCCCGGTAAGCTCAAATTTACCCAGCAAGTTGTTGTCCTTGGTGCGCTGGCGCTCACCCTCGTAAACCTGAATCAGGACACCGGGCTGATTGTCGGAGAAGGTAGAGAAGACCTCAGACTTCTTGGTGGGGATGGTGGTGTTGCGGGGAATGAGCTTGGTCATCATACCACCAGCAGTCTCGATACCGAGGGACAGGGGAGCAACATCGAGCAGAAGGATCTCGTTGGTGGTCTTGTTAGAGGTGTCACCAGACAGAATGGCGGCCTGAACAGCGGCACCGTAAGCAACAGCCTCATCGGGGTTGATGGATTTGTTGGGCTCCTTGCCGTTGAAGTAGTCGGAGATAAGTTTCTGGATGCGGGGAATACGGGTAGAACCACCGACAAGGACAATCTCGTGGACGAGAGACTTGTCAATCTTGGCATCCTGGAGGACACGGTCGACTGGCTGGAGGGTGGAACGGAAGAGGTCCTGGCAGAGCTCCTCAAAACGAGCACGAGTGATTGAAGTGTAGAAGTCAATACCCTCAAACAGGGAATCAATCTCGATCGAGGTCTGGGCGGAGGAAGAAAGGGTGCGCTTCGCACGCTCGCAAGCAGTGCGGAGACGACGAAGGGCACGAGCATTGGAGGACAGATCCTTCTTGTGTTTGCGCTTGAACTCGTTGACGAAGTGAGTGACTAGACGGTTGTCGAAACTGTTAAAAACCAATGTTAGTTATCAATCCAATTTATGAAATGTGATTGGTCAATCCTTGCTTGTAAGTCAGGCACTAGGAACAAGCTCTATCCAATCAAAAGAGCTCACACCCATGATCAAAATCTTTCAAGGATCAACGACAAAGGGAGAAAACTTACTCTTCACCACCCAGGTGGGTGTCACCGGCAGTGGACTTGACCTCAAAGATACCATCCTCAATGGTCAGGAGGGAGACATCGAAAGTACCACCACCCAGATCGAAGATCAGGACGTTGCGCTCACCCTCGACCTTCTTGTCAAGACCGTAGGCGATGGCGGCGGCAGTGGGCTCGTTGATGATACGGAGAACGTTGAGGCCAGCAATGAGACCGGCGTCCTTGGTAGCCTGACGCTGAGAGTCGTTGAAGTAGGCAGGAACGGTAATGACGGCATTGTTAATTGTAGTACCGAGGTAAGATTCAGCAGTCTCACGCATCTTGATGAGGACCATGGAGGAGATTTCCTCGGGGGTGAATTGCTTGGTTTCACCCTTGAACTCGACCTCAATGACGGGCTTGCCACCACGCTATGGTATTGGTCAGTATCATGTTATTCAGAATGTTGGAAGTAGGATCGAGAATTATAACTTACGTCAACGATGGTAAATGGGAAATGCTTCATATCAGCTTGAACTTCACCATCGACGAACTTGCGACCAATGAGACGCTTGGCATCGAAGACAGTATTCTTGGGGTTCATAGCGACCTGGTTCTTGGCAGCATCACCAATCAGACGCTCGGTATCGGTGAAACCAACTATACGAAACAGAAGTTAGTTATCGGGATCTACAAACATGGCAGACCGAGTGAGGGGATTGTCAAACTTACCGAAAGAGGGCGTGGTACGATTACCCTGTTCGTTGGCGATAACATCGCAACGGTCATCACGGTAAATAGCAACGCAAGAGTACGTAGTACCCAAATCAATACCAACAGCGGGAGCCATGGTGAATGTATGGATGCGTGTAGAATAGGTTATAAAGAAAAAGATAGGTATCAAAATCAAAAGAAGAAAGAATTTGTCGTAGCGAGTTGATAAAACCGGACAGAGCTCCCTTTTGTATCGGGGAAATGTTGTGTGTGGAATGTAAAGTGGTGTATTTGTTGTTGATGCAATGAGTCTGGTAAGAGAAGGACAAACTAAAATTAAGGAAGTGCAGGGTGGTTTTTGTACGTTTGCTGCTGTATAATAGAAGGCAAAGGAATGCCACAGAGGGTCGGCGACGCCCACCAAGCCAGTGCCGAATCAAGCAACTTAGAAGTTACAGGAAGGTTCCTGCACTTTGGGCTATCCCGCCGTGCCCCTCCCTCCTCCCCCTTCCGTTTCCAACTGATTCGCGGCGATTCGTAGACCTTCCAACGGGGTTTTGGGTAATAGTGTATGGCGGGGCTGGCAAGAGCTAAGCGCATGTGAAGCAAGGGCTTACCAGTTTGGCCATTAAAGCGGTCCAAATAAGCCTGATCCCCGCACAAAAGCAGTTCGATTAAATTCGATCTTGTTCTAAACTTCCCCACTACACCATCAAAACCGGCAACAGCTGTCCCTGTAAGTAACTGCGACATGACTACAACCCATGCGGCTTCTTGCTGCATTTGAGAGACTGGACCCAGCGGGCCGTCCAAATTCTCATACTGATGAAAAACATAAGGATATCAGGTTGCCTAGATACTGGTGGGTTCAGGTGGATTGGAGAGATCCTCGGGATATCGAGAACATGAATATAGCTTTGGGCTTGAATCTGCCAAAGGTGAAGCTAATAGCCGTTTGCATCACGTTTTTGGTCGTTGGATGTTGCGAGTAACTAGCCGTGGCCCTTCTAGCTTCTCCTCGTACCACCTAGTTGGCATCTTTCGCCACTGATCTAGTGAACTGCTGCTCATACTACAAAATTATAGTGTAAGGGCGAAATGGTTCGTTTAGTAAGGGCTTGGCCTCTTTGGGCCAAGCCCTGTGCGAAAGAACCTACTAGCATGTGCAGGGTCTAACTAGCCACTAAAGGGCCCAACCTGCTTCTATCTAGTGCTGTTGAATTCGATGTTGACTGTCTCAGCTCCCTTCATTGGCTCACGCCAAGCCAGGGTCTCAGCTACCTAGAACATTAACATAGCGAAGGCGTAAGATGAGGTACCCGGTACTTTCTTCCCGTTAGCTTTCCATGATATTGCATGCATTAAGTGTTCAATTACTGTAAAATTCGGTGATTCTTTTCATGAGCGAGGTGTGCTGACGAGATTATATCTGCCCTTGCATTTTTTCTCTAAAACATTGTTGAAAACGGCAAACTCCATGCGGCTCTTTGTCAACTATTAAATGATGATTTTATGAGATTCCACTATGTAGAAACAACAACACGCCTGCTATCAAACAACCAACATCATCGTCATATTCTATAATGTATCCCATCACGATAATCGCCATGATCATCTGCAGCGACATCACCAACAGACCCTCTTGACATGGTGCCGCTAGTTCAGGTACATACTCGCATGTTGCATCACGCCCTCACTCAACAACCTCATATCAGCCCAATCCAGCTCCATCAATAGTCAGTCATCCACCAATAGGACCCCCACCAACCTCTCCTTATGGCAACATTGTCCTTCTCCTCATTCAGGAACAATATTTCCTAGCAATCGTGAACTATGTTTTCTGGATTAGCCAGATCAAGCTCCCCCTCATCCAGCTGTCGTTGGCAAAGGATCAATACTAAACGTCACTTCACCGCGATGACAACATTCCGCTCACCCATTATCACGACTAGGGTAGCTGTCTTCTGGGTTCTGTGTGATTCTGTCTCGTCTTCTATTGTGTATTAAAGTGGGTCTCAGGGGCGAATGCATCTAGTTGCAACCGTCATTTTTCAAACAATTTAATCAAGGTGGGACAAGGCTTCATGGTTGATTGTGGGTAGCAAAGGTCTGGGCTTGCGACGAACCAGGTTGAAATTAGTTGTAACATCACATATTGCAAATAAATAGCCATAAACCGCTAGAATTCTCGAACAATAGCGTCTAGAGTCACGTATTTGTGGCCAAATTATTAGCGAGAGCCTCTGCAGACGGATCTAAACGGTTTATGGATTCAGTGAGCACTATAACCATTTTGGAAATTATAACCCTAGTTGTATTCATGATCGTGAATAACTTTTGATGAATCTGTCGCAAACTTTCATCTTAAGAAACAAAGTATATTCAATCATCACCACAGCCACCCCTTGTGTGGCACAGAAGAAAGCCTTTTCAATCGCCAATCCCACTCCCAGCAACTACGCTCTCCCGCATTCCATACCGCTCTCTGTAGAACCACCACTACGCGCCTCACCATGCCCACCAAACCCAAGCCCTCCAAACCCCTCAATATCGATACTGTCCTCCGCGAAGTCTTCAAGAAATCCACGTTCAGGTCTGCTTCACTTCCATCGCATCTCTCGTCCCAAGCCTTCAAACTAATTTCATCCGTAGACAACCCCAACGCGAAATCATCGAAGCGACCCTCGCCAAACAAGATGTCTACGTCCAAGCCGCCACTTCCTTTGGCAAAAGTCTTTGTTTTCAACTCCCAGCCGTCGTGGACCCCGGTGGTAAGCGGAGGGGCCCCGATAAGATGATGGCTACGTTTTGGATGACCAGATGACTAACTGGAGACCTCAATTATGTAGTCACGATTGTCGTGTCGCCGCTTCTCAGTTTGATTGTGAGTAGATGGAATCAGCGTTATTGAATGATCTACCCAACATCGTCATCATCACAATTGACAGTTCAATGCGCCCCACAACAATCCTCCAACCCTAAATCATATGTCATAGTGACATATGACCCCACGGAGACCAAGATTCCCCGCTAACTTTCATCTAGATGAATCAAATCGAAGCTCTCCAAGCCGCCGGGATCCCTGCTCACTCTCTCAACTCCAACACCCCGACCTCACTCCGCACCTACATAACCATCGACCTCTCCTCCGCCAACCCCACCACAAAACTCCTCTATGTCACCCCCGAACTTTGCAGCACCCCGCGTTTCCGCACAACCCTAAGGACTCTTCATACCCGGTCCCTCCTCTCCCGCATCGCCATCGATGAAGCCCACTGTATCTCCGAATGGGGCCACGACTTCCGCAAAGACTTCCTATCCCTATCATTCTTCCGCACGACGTTCCCGGAGGTCCCGATCATCTGTCTAACCGCCACGGCCAACCCCCGCACGTCCTTCTCCATCCTGCACACCCTCAAACTCACCGAGACACCCACCCGCCTCCACCGTTTCGCCCTCTCCGCCTACCGATCCAACCTTCACCTCGAAGTTCGCTTCACCCGCGACACCGCCGACCATGACCCCAAAAATTCCCGCCTCGCAAACTTCACAACATGGCTCCAGTCCGTCCACGCCCGCCGTCGTTGTCCCCCCCGCGCCGCCCAGCTAGCCTCTAGTCAAATCCGCCCCGAGAACGTCAACGGCATCATCTACACAATGTCGCGCAACGAATGCGAGTCGCTATCGGCTTCGTTGCGTGACCTTGGTTTCGGTGCGCGCCCATTCCATGCGAAGTTGCCTAATGAGGTCAAAGAAGACACACTTGCCCGCTGGGTCAACAACGAAGAAGGCTACGACATAATCGTCGCGACGACAGCATTTGGGATGGGCATTGACAAAGAGAACGTCCGATTCGTTGTGCATTGGCGACTGCCAAAATCCTTCGAAGGATACTATCAAGAAGTCGGACGTGCAGGACGCGATGGGAAAGCCAGTTACTGTTTCCTTTATTATTCCCGAGAAGACTTTGAACGAGTCCACAGGATGGTGAGGAAGGAGGCGGGTGATGGAGGGTCAAGTAAGGGAGATGCGCGACTGGTGAGTTTGCAAGCGTTGTCGTTGTATTGTGAAGAGACGGAGCAGTGTCGACATGCGCAGATCTGTAATTATTTTGGGGAAGAAGAGATACCTAATTGTGATTATGCTTGCGATTGGCATAAAGATGCTGTAGATCTGCGAAAGCGAATGAGACGAGGGTTGGCTAGTCAGGAGTGGGTGAGTACACAGGCAGAAAGCCTGTATTACAGCGACTACTATGACTAGGCATCACGACATGGTTAGAGTAATGGTTGTAATAAGGTGTTTGATGCCTGAGAAGGAGAGTAGAGAGGTAATTTCTATCTATGTTATGATTTGTGACCTAATGATATTAAACTGTACGACATCGACATGACTGCCTTCACTTCACTATGCGGACACTAAGCCGTCGGAATCGGGCTTACAATGCCCAAAGAGCATGGGGCTCTTTACCTTCACGAATCAAAGCGTTCCGTCTTGAGTAGATACTCCCCAGAATGAACGTGGTGGTAGCCCCCATAATGAGGAACACCATGTTGATCACGTGACCCTTGGGGTAGGTATCGTTATGCTTGATTCCTTGATATAGCCAAACACTAATAATCTGGGCCGGAGCTCCGACAGCGATATTGAATCCAAGCACGAAGCTCTGGGCGGCGGTTGTACGAAGGTTCGATGATAGCCAGCCGAGGAGCAGAGGGATGATGGGAAACGACCCGGTAGCGGCTAAAATCAGGCCGACGTACTGACTAGCGAACTGAGAAGCAGTTCCAGATATGCTGTATAGGATACCGAAACCAAAGATACCGACCATCATGAAGATATCCGAGCCGAGCCCGCACTTGTTGTTTTTGTTAGAGTAGAAAGCAGCGATTATCGTAGAGACAAAGGCGATAGTATATGTAGAACAGTTAGTAAGTTATCACTAGTCATGGGCTTGATCTAGAGGCATATAAGGAGGGACTGTCATCAACTGAGCTCTCCAGGATGTGAAACCGAGTTCCTCGATTATGGTCGGAGCAAACAAAGATAAACTTGAGAACGAAACAGCTTTCATAAAGTAGACAATACAGTGAATATACAGAGGCCAATCGCAGAGTGCATTGTGGATATCACGGAGCGTGACATTCTTCGCAGTAGACTTAGATCCGTGAACGGCGAGACGATAATAGGCCAGAGCCTGCTCTGCTGGATTCAAGAATGAACACTTGTAATCGACATTAGGGAAACCAGGGAAGCAAAGCTAGGTGAAGATGCCACAGACGCAAGTGAAGATCCCCTCAACCTATAGGACTAATGGGGAAATAGTTATTAGTGGACATTCAATTCTGAAGATACTTTTGTGAAGTGTACTTACGGCGTTGCCAAGGAGCAGTATCTTCACCAACACGATACCAATGGGTAATCCCCATCGCAATAAGACCACCAAATGCACCAGCCAGAGTAGCAGTGGCGAAGATCAAAACTAAACGAAGCGACCGCTCTTCTGAGCGATACCAAAACGAGATATAGTAGACAAGCCTAGACGCAAGACTAGCTTCAAACATGCCCAGAAAGAGACGGTTAGCCTATAGTCCCGAGCGGTTGGTAATGAACCTAGTAAGCATACAGACGATACCCCAAAGAACAAGCAATCCGGACAGCCAACCCGCAGGTCCAACATGCTTGAGGCAGTAGTTGGAAGGAATCTCGAAGATAGTATAAGCTATGTAAAAGAAAATAATGGCAATAGAGAAGTCTTGGTCGCTCAGGTGAAGGTCAGTCATCAGGTCCCGATCAATATCAGAATTCATCACCTTGGCGTTGGAGATGTTGGTTCAATCGAGGAAGGCGAGTAGGTACATGATGGAACAGAGAGGTAAGATACGAAGATCCTATTTGCGGAGGAGACGCTGGTTTTCGACACTGCCTTTGACATACTCAAATGGATCTTCATTTGAGCCGATATTTCGGGAATCTTGTTTGATGAGATTTCCATCTCGGTCATATGTAGCGTCAAACTTATAGCCTAGGTATTGTGTATCGTAGTATGAACCCATGATTGCAGAGCGCGGAGGAAGATGGCTAAGCGAAGGAGATGAACCTCGAACCTATGAAATGACTAAGATGTTAAAAATACACTTTATTAGTTCGGAAATTCGGCTAATTTCACTAGTTCTTCGTAAATGGTATATAAATGGTATGGTGGGCGATAGGCAAGATTTTCGAACTCAAACTTGAAATCGAGATGATCCTTAGGAGTTGAAGCCGGAGCTGACATGACGAAAATGAATAAATGTGTGATAAGAATAGAGTTGAATGTAGTTTGTGAGTTGACAACAAAGGTAGTATGAGTGTAGTTAAGTGAGTTAATTGGGTTGAAGTGATGTTGACTTAGAATACGCAGATGGAGAGTTCTAGTACTTAGATGAAGACAATAATGGGGACATATGTATTGATGAAGAGAAAACAATATGGATTTCTCACAGTTAAGAAAGCTACTGCAGATAACTATCTTCAACCGGTTACGCCAATATTCAGCGGTCGTGGTACTTGCATTTTTATCTACACCATCATGTACTTGAGGTAACTTCCTAATCGGTCATATAGCAGGTGTGGGTATTAGTGGAAGGTTGTACATAACCCTAAATTATTACAAACCAAGATTTTGATATGTTGAAAGATCTTTGATGATTGATTCATGGAATTGGTGGAGGGGAGTTTGTATAGTGATAGCTGCTGGATAATGTATGCACCATTGTCTTGTCTTGACCCTTGACCATTCTCAAAATCTGGACAATGACACCCAAAGGATTGCAGGCGCCAAAATTCCCAGTATATAATAAATCCAAAGGTGTCCCACATGAAACAAGCCATAGTATCGGAAGACATCCAGGATTATAACTAATACCAATATCTGATCAAAAGCATGTGTGACGCCAGAGCCAATACGGTCAGTAAAGCCGAGGAGAAAAGGAGACAAACTAATACGGCACTAACCAACAGCCACCAAGTTTCCGCAACGATCAAGAAATCATTGCCAATTCGACAAAATGATTACGGTGTGATGACAGGCCTTCGATTTTCTTTCGGCGGATGCTTCTCAAGCCCCTGTGTGTGTATAACCATGTCGCAAAACCCTTGTCAGCCCATGCGAGAATAGAGGGGCAAAAATTATGGCGTGGATGGACCATATAAGGACTTATAGGGTGTGTTCTCTCTGCAGCGAGAAGGCTATAGGCCTGAAACATATGGGAGAACATGGCGATTTCCTTATTGGGTGATGAGTACGACGCTAGACAGTGCTGTATTTACAGGCGATATCTCAACCCTTTTAGTGTATATGGTTTATGGTAATGGGTTAATTGTACAACATATCGTCAAATTATTTTTCTGGTTATGAATTTAAAATATCTCGATATAATGTGGACAGATGCAGTAAGTTATCATATCGCATAAATCCTCTATTGCTTGCCTCTCCCCATGCTTTTCGATTCAAATCTTCGATTCTCTTAACATTGACCAGCCATAGCTTTTGTCAAGCTCGATCAGACGCCATAGCATACTCTCATCCATCACCAAAAGCAGCCCATTGTCTATCAGTTGGAGGAACCGTCCATGGCTTGTTCGCTTGGTTTCGCTTTGGAATTGTAATATTTTCACTTGAGAAATTATTTTGTTTTATGCAACAACAACAAATAATGAGAGCCAAAGCGATTTGTAAAGGGAGACCAACAGGTTCTTGGTTTCTTCTTTCTTGAAAGATTCTCTTTTTATCTACAGCAGCATCACGACGTTGGCTGAGGATATTAATTTAGCGAGGCTTGTTTCGAAATTTCCAGAATATTTCTTTTTGCATTCATTATCGGTTTTGATTTATTGGTAATTTATCTCGATCGTTGAAGTATCGATATTTCGAACAATAATTACGACGAACATATCCCAATCCTTTTACTTACACACGGTGTTGGGATTTATTCTTTTATTTTTTTGTTCTTTTGCTTTTTTTATAGCGGTTACCATCACCTAGTATTGCCTAGATCTGTCGAACTAGTACCATATCGTCAATTTCTCTTAAATCTTGATTCGCCCTCTTTGTCTTCGAGTAACCACGGAATCATCTTTATTACATATTTTTATTTCTTCTACACAAAAATAAGCCTTGATATACGCCCAATTTATACCCTTTGAATTTACAACTATATGATCCACGATCCACGATCCACGATTAATCATTATCACGATCCTCACGATTTCACCCACGCGAACCACGATTTGAACGGCCCCTTACTCGATATGCGACTAGAGCCTTGTTACTTCAGAGTCGTGCTTCATCAAACAAAACATTCATACATTTGAATACACTTCATCATACCAAATTGTGCCATATCTGAGTCTAACATCTCCCTCGAACAACTACAACCAAGTGTCCCTGCAGCCTAACTTCAGCAATCTCGAAATCCAATCGACCCAATACCCCTTCAAATTTTGGCCCTAGTCGCCGCTCAATCCGAATCGACATCAAATTACCCGATAAATACTAAATTGATTACATTATAGTATCCGCCAAGTCCTATACAAGCCCTGAGTCTCATCTCGAATCCGAGGCGGCAGTCTCGGCCCCCCTCGAACTACCTATCGGCCTCCTAGGTCTCACAATTACTACCAAACCACCGTATACTCCACAGAAACCATGATGGAACGTCAGGGCTCTAGCCAAGGGAATAGCCAGTCGCTCCGCGGACTTCCTGAGAACCCCGCCCAAGCTCTCCGGCGAATGCCACCCACCACAATTCCCCAGGTTCCTCCAATTCCCGCTAACTTACGGGCTGGAGCCCCACAGCCACTACAACCTATGGGCTCTGGATACCAAAGGGATCCATCACAGCCAAGGTCAATCCCGTCGACACCGTCAAATGATGAGGTTTTGCAGTTGGGTAAGGTGGCGTTGGAGAATGCATTAGGAGATGCAACAAAAGCGGGAGGAGTAGCAGAGATCAAGACGGGAGTCACTATTGATCTTAGTCGGAATGGGATCCGAGAGTTACCAGAGGAAGTTGTTGACATCATCAACTACGATTTGGAAAGGTAATACTGCTGGTCTTCGAGATTTAGAAGCTGGACATCAGTTAACAAAGTTTTCCATTATAGATTGGCGATATCAAACAACTATCTCACTTCGTTCCCGGCTCGGTTCATCGAGTGTTCATCTCTGCGCTATCTCAATATCCGGAACAATCAGATTAAAGATTTCCCTCACGGTAAGGTTCTATATGCTGCTCCATATCCTCTGCAGATCCTGATCCTTAGATCATGTGCTAACTTTATGACTTCCGCTTACGAAAGATCTGCAATATCAAATCTCTTGAGATTCTCGATCTGGGTCGCAATAAGCTCCGTGCCATTCCCCAAGAAATCGTCAAGCTTTCATCGCTCAAAGTCCTCGCCGTTCAAAAGAACCGCATTCAAGAACTGCCACTATGCCTCGCCGACATGGCCTCTCTTCAGGTTCTCAAGCTTGAAGGCAATGACCTGACATTCCCACCACCCGCCCACATGCGGCAACTTTTAGCTCCCGCGCCTCCTGGTGAGGGTATCCGGGATACTGACCACGAGGTCGCCCTCACCACCAACATCAAAAAGTACCTTCGGCAACATGCCCTCAGCGGCCGTGTAGAAATCGAAATTGCAGGGGTTGGCGACGAGTCATCCGAGGGCAACGAGACTCCACGACATCATATTCGGAGAGCGGCTAGTGGCCGTTTCCCCATCAAGGTCAACGGAAGTGACGTCCCCGACATCCGCTCGCCTAACGGTCGGAGCAACGGGCTTGGGGCTGGATCTGGGCCCTTATTAAACTCCAGGGTTCAGCACCAACGCATGTTATCGCAGCAGAGCACCACAGTGCGTAGAAATCCAGGAATAATGCCCTTGACGATTGGCAATCCCAGCGAGAGAGTGCGATCAAACTCGGAGATGGCCCAGCAGCGGGGGATCCCAGAGAGACCCGAGAGTCGGAATAGGCGGATGGCTATCTTGCCGAAGAAAACGGAACTTACGCCGCTGGATGAAAACCAAGGCGGAGCGAACAATCGGTTCAGTCACTACCGTGGGCTTAGCCATGGCTCAGCGATGCAACCGCAAAACCCTGGTATCAAGGGCTCGCCGCCGAGCCCGGGTGACCCTCACATGAACCGTCCTATCTACGTTCGTCGCCTCTCCATTTTGCCAGAGCGGAGACGCGAGTCCAAGTACTTTGATCCCGTTGTCGAAGCAGCCAAGGGGATCCTTTACTCCATCTTCCAAGTCCACCCGACGATCCAAATGCTCATGGGCCTTACCAACGATGGTATTGCCAAACGCTCCAGCCTTGAAATCCTCCTGTACAACACCAATTCCCATGTTGAAGAACTCGAGCAAGAAATTCAGAAGCACGACCCCACCAACCACCACGAGGACCCCACTTACTCCGCTGGCGAAAACGAAAATGTGTACCGGGCCTGCCAGGCTCTTATCGGGGCCTATATCCACGTCTGTGCCCTTCTTATGGAGAATGTGGACAGTTTCGTGGACAATGGAGACCCTAGATACATTCGGACACTTCTTGTTATGCTGTACAATAGTATCATGGAATTGCGTGTTACACTCAACTCAGCGACGCCGCATGCTGACAGCAGCCGGAACTACGGAACAATGCGGTCGATAAACACGCTCGCTACGATGATTCCTAATTCGTCATTCAACACCGGGGCCTCCTTTAGCACAGTGGGCTCCATTAGTACAGTGGCGACTTCTGTGTCAAACTTCCAGCCATCAATCGACGAGACTATCCGACCAATCCAACCCGGGTCGCGCTCCTCGCCACGCGGCATGATCGGTAGCGACTTTAACATGATGACGCCGACCGCCGAGAGACCAGGCGCATGGCCACGGAGACCGCCAGGGCCGCAACACCAGATGACGGCGTTACGTGTGACTACGGATATGCCGTATGGGGGACACAACAATGGACGCAACAACTCGATCGCTATGTCAACAGCGACCCCGCGCTCTGGTGAATCCTTCGCGTCTAGTACGGCGTCCGGTGGCCGCACAGCTATTGACTACTCAGAGGAGGACCAGCAACTCGAGATGATCTTCTCAGCGTTGGTTAATTGTACTACACTTGTGTCGAACTTACTTCCGGGTCTTAGTCAGCAGTTTGGGTTTGGCCTCAGACAAGCGACGACGAACCGGGCCACGCCGGACATTATTAGGATTTGGAAGACAGTCATCGAGCGGACAAATACGGTTATGAGACAAACAGACATGCTTAAGCAGCGGATGTCATCGATCAAACTCAAGGATCCGGCCATTCGGTCTCAGACAGCGTTTTGGGGATTATGTAATAATTTCTTCGAGGCATGGAGTGATTTTGGGGCCTTCTTGCGCTCAGAGAGCTCGAAGTTGCCATTGATTATGGAACAGGTGCCGAGGTTAAAGCCGATTCATAGGTCGGTGAAGGAAGCTGTTGACAAGATTAACCGCTCGCCGTGGGGCTATATGCGGAACGGGTCCGTTGCGTTAATGTCTGGCGGCCCCAGTGGCATTATCAGTCCTCCAGGGATGTCCAGTTCCTTCCACATGGACAATCTCTCTACTAGCAGCACAATGTCTGGGATGTCAGGAATGTCCATGGGTTCTAAGACATCGCCGTTGCCGCTCCCCCCATACATTGGTAGTGGCGGCAATGGGACGGGCAGCGGAGGCCCGGGGACGCCGCAGA
Source organism: Meredithiella fracta (assembly GCA_023677585.1). Lineage (NCBI taxonomy): Eukaryota > Fungi > Ascomycota > Sordariomycetes > Microascales > Ceratocystidaceae > Meredithiella > Meredithiella fracta. The sequence continues at coordinate 1,574,229 of JAGXCV010000007.1, forward strand.
GTGCGTCATTTTCGGGGGCGTTCTCGGGAGGGTTCTTCGAAAGGGCGGATGCGTTGCTGATGCAGCAGAAGGGGAAGGGGGCGATGCCAATGCCGATGAGGCAAGGGAGTTTGTCGCATTTGGCAGCGAGTTCAGCGGGGGAGTAATGTGTCGGTGGGGTCAATGGGGAGATTAGTCCGCCGGGGCGGATGGGGGAGGGAAGGGGCATTTTAAGAGAATAGAGGTGACGATAATATTGATTAATAGATATCATTTGATAGAATAAACTGATGACGAATTGAATACGGGTCACGTTATTTTTGGGGTTAACTATTATCAAATGTGATATTTTATTGTTTGGGTTATTGATATTGATGATGCACTCCATATATCCCAAACATTAATATCTCCCCAAACCTACAAACCTCTATGGTCCTGCCACTCTCCTTCCACTACAAAGGGCTCTGTCAATAGGTTGAGTGCATTCTGGAAGCGAACCTAAAGCACCACGCCCACCTCATCTCGACCCTAGTCCTTTTATTTACCTAATACGATACGAAGAAACCAAAAAATGGCGGTGGCTTGCGTACAAAGTGCGAGAGGTCACTTACAATGATATGGAACAAAGCGAGGCAGGCTCCAGATACAAATGGTGGGAGGGGGGGAGAGGGGGAGGAGGTTGGGGGCAAGGGAGAGGACAAGGGAGAGTGGAGAGAGATGAGAGTGCATGATGTGAGGCAGAGAGAGTTGTGAGGATGGGATGGATGGATTGAGGGACAGGAAGGCTGGATGATTGGGATATTGGTTGGCGTCATTATGCAGGGAGGATTTTGCGAGTGATGGGTGGGAGGTGGTGATAACCAATGGAATTACTAGCTTTTTTTTTCAGGTGACGTCGCTGTATATGACAACCCTAAAAATTAGTATTTTAAGGGTTCCAACCCGACCACTAAGGTTACTGAGGAAGACGAAGGATCCTTTGTTCGATCACAAGCCTTTTGAGGCCATGATGGCCACCATTATCTTGTCATTGACGAGTGGAGGGATCAAGCTTATAAGATGAGTGGCTAGTGGCTATCGACAAGGGTTGACCGCTAGTATGACTAAGGATGGACAGCAGCCTTGTTTTGAAGAGGTATCATGAGATCTAGGAATTTTTACAATGTGATCGATGAGAAGGACAAAGGAAAAGTCTGAATATACTTGACGCCTTGTTTGGAGGTAGAGAGGTAATTGGGCTGAGGGGAGGAAGCTATTGGTTGATTGGAAAGGGGCCGGGGGTTCAGGTTTTGTGGTAGGCAGCAGATGATACTTTGAAACAACCCATGTGGTTAGCAGTTGATTTTTTGAGAGCTTTCAAAGTAAAATTACACTGATTTTACTGACATCCTGGTTTATAGATGGCGATTGGTAGACTGGGGGTTTGACGGATGGTCGGGATATTGGGTAACGGTGTGATTAGAAATAGAGATAGAAAGAGACATAGAAGTGAGACTAGGTTGGTTGCTTTTTATATATTTTTTCCGTTTTGCATTTTTGGGATTTGTTTTTCGTGGTTGGCTTATGGTGGTTGCTATTTTGTTATCATCATTGCGATCTCCATCGGCATCATTATCTTTATGATCTTATGATAAACGACGACTCTGTATCATTATTTTATATCCATTCATTTCTTCAAACAGAAGGATCTCTTGACTCTCTGAATGGGGCAGGCGCATCTTTGTGATATACCCACCAAAAATCCAAAGTATCACCAAACCCCACGATACCTCTATTATCATTATCCCCACCCAAAATGTCCCATCCATCAACCTCACCTCCTTCACCAACAACCTCCGCTCCTTCTACCGCTCCTACAACACTCCCACCGCCTACCCCCGCCGAAATCGCCTCTGCCCGCACCGCCATCATCGCCTCCGTATCTAACATTATCGACCCCGTGCTTACCGGCCGCGCGCAAACACTGCACGCCGCGCGCGCATCGATAGCCAACCAGACGGCGGCTGTCACAAAGGATACGGGACTGCTGTCGGATACGACAGCAGCGATTGCGAGGTTGGTGGGGGATACGGAGAGGAGGAGGAAGGAAATGGGGGCGATGAGGAATTGGGGAGAGTATTTGGAAAGGGAGATGTTGGTGTTGGAGGAGACTGTGAGGGTGGTGCATAGTGAGTTGAGGCAAAGTGACGATGAGTATGATTCGGAGGAGGACGAGGTGGATGAAGATGTTGGTGATGGTAAAGGTACGGCGAGTGAACCTATTGGTTACTTCGATGACGTTAGCATTTCCAACAACTCGGATTCTTTGTCTCTCCGCGTTACACCTCTCAGCATTCCAAATCACTCTCTGCCTACCAAAAACACTTACACTCATGACCACGACCACGACCACGACCATGATCATCCCTCTTTCTGCCCTGACTGCGACCCCACCCCTCTATCACCCCTCATCACCCCCTCTATCACCTACGTCCCTGATCCACTCATCGTCTCCTCCCTCCCTGTCTCTTCCCTTCCTCTCGCCCTCCGTACCGGCCCTCCTCTCCGCCCGCTCCGTCCCCGCCCTCTTAAAATCGCCTCTGCATTCTCATCGCCCACCACCTTAATTTCCGGTACCTCTCGCCCAAGACTACCGACATCACCGATCAGCATCACGTCGACGGGGTCCTTTTCAGGACCGACTTTGCGGCTGTTGGGCCGCAGGCCAACCATGGGAGGTCTGGGGTGCAAACTAGTGGTTTATATGGGGAGATGAGCTTGGCGAGTGTTGATATCGAGGGCATAGGTGTTGGTTATTTCTCGCCAGTTGCTGATGGGAATGGGGCGAAGGGTCTATTGGTAGCGATGAAAGGGAGAGCGTGAGTGCTGAGACATGTTGGCGAGGTTATAAAATCTAGTGGAAAACTACGCTTTTTGCTTTGGTAGCGATGGTTTGGCTTGGGTGTTTAGATATGTTTGGATATCAGTATCTCACGGCTTTTTGTCTGTTTGGATTTGGGGTTGTTTTCTGTCATGTTTCTGTGAGTTGATTTTGCTGGAGTTTCTGTGATGTTTTCTTATGTTACACAACGTTTTAACGAAGTCTCTTATGTCTTATGAGTTTTATACAATTATTATTGATTTTCTATTTTGATATACATTATCAAAATTTACTCCATTAATTGCACTACGTGCATTACTGATGTCACTCGTTTTGGTCTGCCATAATCAGAAAAGACCAGGCAGCATAGTGTACCGCTTATTCTTGTACTTGTCACCAAACTCCTTGCGGTACGACTTCTCCTTACCCCGCGCCCAAACCGACATTTGTGCAGCACCAATGATAATGAACAGAGCGACCGCCCAGTCACGGCTGACAATGATGACACCCAACCACGAAATCACCTCAAACATGTAGTTAGGGCACGTGACTAGGCTGAAGCCGAAACCGTGGGGAATTTTCCGCTCAGTCCCACCGGGCGACCGCAGGGACGACAGGTAGTTGTGAACCAAACCGTTGGACAGCTCGCCGAAGATGTACACCGCGAACCCAACATAGTCAATCGTCGGCTCGGCGGCCTTGGCGGCAAGTGAATGCGGGTAGTAGATCGAGAGGGCGGCGATGAGACCGGAGAAGGTCCAGTAGAAGAAGCAGTTCTTGAAAATGTTGCGGGCGGGCATCGTGTTGGCAGAGAACTTATGGACGAAGAGCGTTTCGTATTCACGCTTGACAAAGTGGAGAACAATCATCCAGAAGGTGAGAAGCTGGGTGGCTGACAGGGGGATCTTGACGGCGTCAGTGTAGATAAAGGGGCGGAGGTACACAATGGCAACGTGGAAAAGGATAGGGCCAAAGTATTCAGCCAAGAAAACGGTCGACCAGGCAATCTGGGGGCCTATGGGTGATATGATCTATTAGTAAAGGTTTAGCGATGCATCAGGTGTACTAGAATAGACATACCAAGGTCCTTGACGAGGATTTCGCCCTTGGTCACGACATCTTCCTCTTTGCTAATGATGGCCTTGCGGTCCTTGATGGTCGTCTTGATCGTGGGGTAGTAGAGACCAATGCGGTTCTGGTCACGGATGCCGACTTTCTGGGCCACGAGACCCTTGAGGTCCTCGATGGTCGTCGAGGCCGGGACCGTGATGTCGCAAGGGAGGTTCTTAAGTGGCTTCGCTCTGTTGGAGAGCTTGATCGTGAGGGACATGACGGCGGGTCCGAATATCCGGGGACAAGATTAGATATTTGGTGATATTAAAGAGGTGAAGCTCGACGACAAATGTGAAGCTTATGTTCGATCCTCAAGTACTGCCATGGCAGGATCTTTTAGTATTGTTGCGATGCTAACACTTAGTCAGATAGGCAAGGGAATAGATGTTGAAGTCCACAAGAGTTCATGGAAATCAAGTATGAAATTACTATGCAGAGCTCTATTTTACTTATGTGCATTCTCAACAAGGATTGGGATGGAAGAATAGTGGATCAGATAGTTGAGTGTTGAGGGGTCCAGTATAATGTTCGCAGATGCGCGTCAATCCCAATAAGTCAAATGTTTACAGGCTTGATTTTAGTAATTCCCGCTTTTCCGGGAATTCTGGGCCTTAATCCGGACTGAATTATTGACTCCACTTTGAGTGTCGAGATAAATGTAAAGCTTATAATCAGAAAAAGAGGTTAATATTTGAGTTATTTTACTATGATAAGACAATTTTTACCGGAGATATTTGAAATATGCTGCTATTCCTGCCAATATTACACAGACAATTTCGAAACATTGTTCCGATCCAGATCAAATTGATGACCATGCATCAAGCTGGCCAGTTATGTGGCGTCAATGCCAAAAAATGTGGCGCATGAGTATGGCTGCATCCCACGCACAAAAAGTTTAATTCACATTAATGTGGGGCGAATAGCCCTTCGCTAGATCTACGAAAATAATCTTGGAATTCCTTTTGTTCCAAATACCCAGAACTTTGGTGAATCACTGATTCGACTTTTGGTGACCAGTACAAACATCAGGTCAGTACAGACTCCTCCTACCTTTAACCATCGATGACGCCCACCACTACTATGACGATGACTTGCAAGCAAATATCGACAACCATCATGTCAATAACTTTCATTATCAAAATCGATCTCGACCTCGTTGAATCAGAAATTTTTGTCGGCCAAATTTGCATCACCAATTCAGTTGTCTGGTAGTTGGAAGCCTAATCATCGAGAAGTCAATCATTCCCGTCTTTCCTGAAGAAAAGTCGTGTATATCTGAAGAGACTCCGGGCTACACGTCCACTATTTGTTCCGCTCGCTATCAATGTCCCAAACTTGATTGCTGACGTTTCTCCTTACTCCACTCATAGCAACCGATAAAATGGGTATCTCTAGAGACTCTCGCCACAAGCGCGCCGCCACTGGTGCCAAGCGCGCCTACTACCGTACGTGATAACATAACATTCGAAGCCCGTATGCAGTCTCATTCATTTTTGAGAACCATGCGTTCTGACCTGTTCGATAGGGAAGAAGAGAGCTTTCGAGGCTGGCCGCCAGGGTGCCAACACCCGTATCGGCCCGAAGCGCGTCCACATCGTCCGCACTCGCGGCGGCAACCACAAATACCGTGCTCTCCGTCTGGACACCGGTAACTTCGCCTGGGGTTCTGAGGGCGCTACCCGCAAGACCCGTATCGTCGGTGTTGTCTACCACCCCTCCAACAACGAGCTGGTCCGCACCAACACTTTGACAAAGTCTGCCGTTGTCCAGATCGATTCCGCTCCCTTCCGTCAGTGGTATGAGGCCCACTACGGCCAGCCCCTTGGCCGTAGACGCCAGCGTGCCCAGTCCAGCAAGGTCGAGGAGACCGAGCCTAAGTCTAAGTCCGTCGAGAAGAAGCAGGCTGCCCGCTTCGCCGCCGGGGGCAAGGTCGACAATGCTCTCGAGAAGCAGTTCGAGGCCGGTCGTCTCTTCGCTGTCATCGCCTCGCGCCCTGGCCAATCTGGTCGCTGCGACGGTTACATCCTCGAGGGTGAGGAGCTCGCTTTCTACCAGCGCAAGCTCCATAAGTAAACGGTTTCGCCCCGTCGATAACAATAAAAATCGTTTGTTGCCTGAGCTTGGTGTCACATTTTATCCAGATTTCTCTTTGCTTATATCATTGACCATCAAGTGTATTGTTGCCGTAATCGCCATCATGCTTACTGTCGTCAAAGCTGTTATGTCGTTACTTTTTCGGGTCATTGGAACATGATAATTCCAAGGAATCATTGCAAAGAACGTAATGTGTTTTTTTACCAAATTCTTCAGTTTAGTCTAGGGAAATATGACAGGTGCTGTTATTGGCTTACGATTCCCTAGCAGGATCTTCGATACAACGGAAAAACGTCTCTTGTCCCCGGCGTCCTAGGCCATCTGATAGTAGGAGAGTGGCACTGGGCTCGGCAGCGAGCCTTTTTCACTTATTAAAAATGAATGAAAGAGACACCTAAAAGCAATTTTTTTGTTTTGAATACCTCCCAAACCAAAAAAAAATATGGATTATTCCAACTTTTTCTTTTGATTTGTTGCTGTGAATGTCTTAATGTTCATATCGTTCGTGTATGTGGTTCAATTTTTTCAGAGGCAACGAAGTTTGCGGAGCACAAAGGCAGTCAACCATCACATATACTAAGCACTTAAATACAACATACCTCGTCATCCACTAACACTGCTAATCCGCACCACCATTACTCCCCATTAATACTTGACAATATTTCAAGATTTTCTCAAATTATGAACTAAAACTATAGCTTTTATCCAATCGTTCTTTTTAGTTCAAAAAATACAATTCAAACAAAAAAACTCCCCAACATAATCATGAGTGTGCAGATCAATATATACAGAAACACCAAATAAGCTAATAAACCTCCATATAACCAATAATCAAACCCCAGCAAGGAAAAACTAACCAACAAGAAACGCAGAAAATTTAGTCCCAAAGAAAATCAAAAAGAAAAACACAATGCAAAAGTGAACAAACCTCCCTCATCCATATCAACACCCCTCAAGTAAATTGCTTCTTCAAATCCGTCCATCGGCGATTCAACGTCTCGTGCTGCGAGTTAATCTCAGCATAATTCAACTTTGTTTGCACCAATTCCTCTTCCAATGCAGCAAGGTCCGCCTCGAGCTGTTGGTTCTCTTCGTGAACCTTGAGGTTCCTCTTCATGAGGTCGTCGCGTTCCAGGCTCCAGGTCTTTTCGATTTCCTCAGGTTGAACTTCGATGACAATGCGCAATTCGCGGACTTGGCCGCGCAGAGATTCGTTTTCGTCGCGAAGTTCTTCATTTTCGACTTTGGTGTGGACGAGTTCGTTGGCCATAGCGGTTTGTTCGTTGTCGGAAACTTCCAAACGCTCTTCCATTTTCCGGAGCCGTTGAATCAGGGAGGCATTTGAAGTGCGCAAGTTTTCAATTTCCTCTTCGCGTTCCTTTTCTGCTTTAGATTTTTCTTCCCATTCGGAAGTGTATTGTTTGAGGAGCTCGGGGGTCATTTTGATGTCACAGGCGTCGCGGACAAGCTGATCGGCGCGGTAAACTTCTTTGTCGAGACTGGACGATGACGAGCCGAAGAAGCCGTTTTCAAGGATGCCACCGGCAGAGGGTCTTTGTCAATGTAGACGTCAAACAGGCGGTCGCGCAGGAACACGGTTAGTTGTTGCATGTCATGCATACTCATCAGGGCATCGCAGTTCTTCTGCATGAGGACAAGGCCGAAGCGGAGAATAGCAGAAAGGCCTTCAGAGAGGATAAGGTCGTAGATACGGAGAACGAGTTGGAGGGGGAAACGGTAAGCGAATAGAGTGAGGAACCATTGGGTGGCGTATAGGTGGGGGGAGATGCCACGGCGGTGAAGGTGGCAGTAGAGACGAGGCTCGAGATCTTCCAGAAGGCGCTCAAATTGGTAGAGATGCATGTGAAGACCGGGCATGTCCTGGATAAAGAGGTCACGAAGGTGGTAGTGGTTCATGAGACGGACAAGAAGACAGAAAGCCTCATCTTCGGGCATCTAAACGCAATATTGTTAGAAAATGATCATCGGCAGATAAAAAGAAATTCAAACTTACGTTAAAGAGCAGAGGCATAATGATGAAGTTCATACCCTGGGCGTAACTAACAGCCTCATCAAAAGAGCATACGCCTTGCAAACTCCGAAAAGCCCTCTTGTAAACCTTGCGCCGCAGCATACTTGGAATAGCTCGTCCGCGCACCCATATCGCGACGGATGACCTTCTCAAGCTTATTCAGGTTAATAGCATCCTCCTTTTGCTTCCGTGCCTTCTCCTCAGCAGCAGCAGCTAGCGCCTTCAATGACGCCTCATCCATTCCATTACTCGGCACTGGCGACGCCGTCCGATTCAAACCCGGCGTTCCGCTACAACTAGAGTGGATTGATGATCCTGAGTCGATGTTTTCAACGACGGTAGGAAGACTGCCGTTAGTGGATCCGGCAACTGTAGTGCTGAGACTGCTACTACCAGAGAACAGGATAGCCTCTCCAGAGCGGTCCTTGATCTCCTTGCCAGTGCCGCGGGCAACGAGCTCACGGTACTTCAGTTCAAGGTCCTCGTTCTTACTTTGAGCCAGAACTTGCCAGATCACGCCACGGATAGCATGGGGGATACCTTTGGCAATGGCATCGTTAAGCTCTTCGGCGCTAGATCGGGCAACAGCGGCAGGACCGTCGCAGACAACATTTTGCCACAGATCCCAGTCGACTTCGGAAGTCTCCATCGCCGAAGGGCCGGCAGAGATACCCGAGACAGTTCCCGGGGCCAGGTTAAGGTTCGGGTTTGTGACAAGGGCAGAAGGCATATTCTTGTCGTTAAGCTCCGGGTCATCAGTAGCCAGGGTACCGTGACCGTGGAAATCCTCAATATCAAGAGCACCGGACTCCTCCTTAAGACGGAGCGCCTTAAAGCGGTCCTTGAGACTGGCACGGTGCGGGTTATGCATTTCGTCATCGCTATCATCTTCCTCCTCCAGACGCTGGAGCATCATCTCGGAGTTGCTATTGAGGGTGGCCATCGAACCGCCCGTGTTGCGGCGGGACCGGGTATCCTTGGCGACGGCAGAAGCCATGGTGGAAGGGTCTCTTTCGCGTGAGCTACTACGGGACAACCAAGAAAAGGGCGAGGTCAAACGGCGGGCAGGTGGAGTGTTGACAACGGGGATCGAAGGCGTTGGCGTAGGTGAAGGCGCAAGGGTCGGTTTTGGTGAGGGGATGGGAGTCTTTGCTGAGGTATCAGAGGCCGCAGGGGACCATGGCAAGGATGGCAGGGCCGAAGTCAAACTGCTCAGGGAGAGTGTTCGGCCAACATGGGACTTGGCAGCAGTTATGGTGGTGGATGGAGGGGGTGTCGGCTCTGTAGGATACACCGAAAGACGAGACGGTATTAGTTAGTGTGATGGGTTCCTCTAAAAGTGAAAGTAGCCAGAAACAAGGACAGCGTAGAAAAGCACGCTTCTGTCACTCGAAGGCGAAAGTAAACAAGGAAAGAGTAATTAACTATGGGCCGATGCAAAAATAGGAAAATTGAAACAAAATAAAAATAAAAATAAAGAATAGCAGGAGATCGAAAGGGAACAGGCATCAAAGTGAAGTGAGGGGCAATAGATCCAGGCCACCACCAAGAAAAAATTAAATACAATAGCATCCAAGCTGCATAGTTTGAACACGATGAGACGTCGGCAACGGTATTAAATGAGACAACAAAAGCTGACGGCTTTTAGTTGCATTATAGCTCGATCTAGTGCTCCGTAGCTCATGCATTACAGAGGGGTTAGACGTGGAGACTGCTACACCGCACTTCTGCCAAATACCTATTATCTATATTATGTGTGGTATGATACATACAGAAACATAGAGAAAAGTCCCAGAAGGGAGAAATCTGAAATGCGGTGATAGATAGGGCTCTTGGGGGAGGCAAATTATTGCGGCCCCGGACGGCCATCAGTCAGAACCTCAAAAGCTCTAAGGACTCGCTGAGTAGGCATTGTCTTTGCCAGTCAAGACCTGCATGGAACAATTGAGCACAGCGTTGAGTCTATATAAGCCATCATCTCAAACACGTACATACATACGAGCGCCAACAACGCATCAACTAATGCATCAACTAATGATGAGTGTTAGGCAGTGGGGGCGAGCAGTCGACGGTGGCAGTTAAGTCTTGAGTTGGCTTGCTTGGGAATGGAGGGATAATGAGGGTTAAATATGGGGTCGGGTTGTCATTTAAAACAAACCAGAGCAGTCTGTAGACAGCTACCACTAGCAAAGCTAGGAGAGAACCGGACAGGTCTGGATCGCAAATATGCAAGCTGCAAGTGCAACCAGTAATTTTTTTCTTGCTATTTCTGAGGCTGCGATTTGGTGTGCTGGAGGGCGAGATTCCGTGCTGACAGGAATATCGGCACTTGAATATTGCTCCCACAATTTTTTTCATTTTTCCTGGTGTTGTAAGGGAGGAAGGGGACAAGAGAATAAGCCCAAATAGGCAATGACGGGAGAAATGACGACAGCCAATAATGATCGAAGGAAAAAATAAAAATATCATGAAAAGCCAAGGCGGAAAACAATAGAGTGAATTTTGGATGCCCAAAATATAGGCGATGAATATGAAAAAAATACAAAAAGAAATAGCTTACCCTTGGGTGGTGGCGCAGGAGAAGGCTCAGTAATCGTCACTTCCGCAATTATCGGAGCCAGTGAAGGCGCCGCGTCTTTGATGGGAACCGCCGGCGGCGCCGCATCATCGTCGAGACAGACATTATCCATCCCCATCACCTCGTTCAAACTGTGATCGAAAAGTGGAAGCATTGGCGTAATCGGTCTAATGCTGCCCACCGGAGACGTCACGCTAATAGCTGCTGTGGGCATCGGCATAGGAATGACTACGGCCAATTCGGGCTGTTGACCCATGGCCAGTCGGTGCTTCTCCTTGCTGTCAATGCTGCTGGCAGTGCTTGACCGCTTGCTAGCGTCTGGGCTACTGATTGGCGATGTGTGGGCGGATGTGAGTGTAGTTTTGTCGGTCTTGCCTTCATCAGCTGTGTCGTCATCCTCATCGTGAGACCGTTGGGACCGCGAGGAGTCTTCGTGGTAGTTATCATGGTCACCAAGTGCAGCCAAAGCGGCAGCCTCGGCCTTATGTTCAGCCTGAGTAAAAGCTTCGTCATCCGAGTCGGAATCGGACTGGTTCATGTCAGAATCAGACTCTACCTCGGTCTTAGAGAGGTAAGTTGTCCGGCGCGCATGGATAGAGGGGGCCGGTGAGTGAGAGAGCGAACAGAGACAGCGTCTTCATAGTAGTCCTGAGTGATGGAGACAGGGCGACCTTGGTTAGCGGACGACTTGACCGAGGTGAGAGCCCTGTGCAAAGGGCCTGGACTTGAAGTTTGGTAGTGGTCACTACTTACAGAGTCCATCTCAGAGGGCTCATAGCTACTACGAGCGTCAAACGGCTTGACAACGTTGGAAAACTCAGTCATTCTGGGCCAATGTATCAGGGTATAGAGTAGGATGTCGGGGAAGCAAGTAGGGCTCCGGCACGGAGCACGGCGGCAGACAAGGACCGGAGGATGTCGAATGAACTGCAAATTGACGGTGGGTCTTGCGAAATCGAGAGACCAACTCTAGCAATTGGCAAGGCTTGTCGAAGGGGGACAAGGATTGGGTCAAGTCGAACACAGATAAAGCGGTCAAGATCGAGATAGAGCGTCAATGTTTCCGGATGGCGTCCAGGTGACGGCTGATAGTGATTCTCTTGTGGATTCACAGAAAAATGTAGGGAGGATATATTGACTGGGGGGTCCGAGTTTGAGGGGGAAGCTTTCTGGGACGGTCGTCGGTTCAGTTGACCCAGGTAGTAGTAGAAGTTATGCCGACCTCAGGAGGGGAGGAATGAGCGAGTGGATGGGGTTGTTTTGTGTGGTAAATCGATTCGCTCGCTTGTAGGGTTGGAAGCGGGTGGTCACGCTATGATGATGCGGCTTCGCAGTCGGCTCTTCTGTTTTTCTCGATTTGGCTAATAGAAAGTATAGAGGTCGTGGCGTGTAAATGGCTGTTGAGAGCTACTGAAAAATGTATGGTGTAGAGGGATATCGGTAGATATGTAGGTTGGTAGTGGAATATAAATCGTAGGATATAGAGCCGTAGTAGTGAATTGAGCGCCCTTGGGAAATAAATGGGAGTGCTGGCAATGCTCAGTTCAGTGTGGGTTTAAAAGAAAAGGAGTGAGATAAAGCTCTGCTTCTAGGGAAATGCCTTGAATTTTGATTTTTTTTCGTTTCTTCCTGATTTTCCAACACCAAGACACGCAGAAAGTTGATGGACAAAGAAAGCAAAGACAATGCGATAAGGAGAGACGATAATATGGCTTTGAAAGAAACAAGATCTGAGAGAAAGAAAAAAAAAAGAAGAAACAATGGCTTATACTAGTAAGTGATCCTGTTGTTAATTGTTTCTTGTTCTGTCTGTGTCGTTACTTTTCGTGCTGCGAGAATCCTGGTTCGTCTGGGCTTCTGCGCAGCGGTCCAGCAAGCAGAAGCATGAAGCACGCAGCAGATTGTCCAGGATCGCTACTGGGATTTTGGAGTTGGGCGAGGAAGAGAGGGCATAAACTGGTGATGGATGGATTGAATGGCCAAATAGTGATAAACAAAAAAATATTGAATATCTACAGAGAGTGATGGAAGGTATTGTTGTGAGATGGTGGGGTCAAACAATCATACTAGGATTCAGTCTATTCAATCATCTTTCCAGACTACATAATGGTTGATCACAGAACTAAAGAAAAGGCTTCATGATTTCATAAATCAAGGAGGAAAAGTATGGTTATGGGAATTAGGAAGTGAGAAGTAGACCCTGAAGTCGTAATGCATATTCCTTGAGATCATACTACGAAAGTCCAAAATTTTAAGATGTGTATATTTCGAGGGTAATATAAAGTTGAGAGTCAAAGTATATTTGCTACAAATTTATCTGTTGAGCAATTCTTTACTCTATTCTAAGCTCCTGATAGCTTGTTCTTTGACTATAATTTTCATTGTCATGCTCAGCTCAAATAGATAATCTTCCATCTCTATCCAATCACATTGCCATAATCCCAACCTTCCTCACTAGATCTCAAGTATCATGGATTTTCCTAAGAAGGGTATTCCTCAATTAAAACCCCAAATTTAAAAGAATAAAAAAATAACTCTCACACAGAATCCTCCATCCAGAAACTTCTTGAAGGCTCCTATATCTACATAATGCCTTTCAACCTTCATCCATGGCTCCACGGAACTTAGCGCCAGGGCCCTGAACTCGCCACCTGTCAGAGCTCTTGTCTTCCTTTTTTTAGCGCCTAATTCAGCAATCGTTACAAATTAAGAGATCATCACTAAAGGAGCTTTTCTACTCCTGTTACCAACCATTTTCCATTCTAGATTAAGAGAACATCACAGCCTAAAGGCCTAAAGCACTCTTTCACGTCTATCGCTTATGTCAGCTGGTCATGCCCCGTTGCATAATTCCCAGAAACTCGTCTTTTTGTGTGTGTCGATGATACGCCTGTTTCAGGCCGTTGGTCGCAAATCACCTCCCACAAACCCTGGTAGCAGTGAGACTGAGACCCAAAGTTGAACGAGGCCAACATGAGCTCAATTCGAAACACGGCATTAATTAGCGTTGGGTGTAGCGTTGAGATACAACAGGTCAATTGAGAATTAAGCGCTGAAGCGGCTTTGTTCGTACCTATTGTCTTTGGTGTTATATTGTCACCATACCATACAGCTATACGCAGCCACTTTTCAATAATTTTATTCTCGACTCTGTACAAATTGTTTTATTTAGAGCATTATCTCCCAATGGCGTTGCTTGGACCTGCCACCAAAGCACAGCCCAGGGGCACAAGTCGGCTGTTGATAGAACCAAGAATTCTTATTTGAAAACGACCAACCATGGACCTTTATCCGGAATCATATGTGACATCTCTCACCACTAATCGAAAACCCATGACAATATCTCCTCGATTACCAGCCCTTTTTATATTTACGACACCTAGTATCCCCTATTCATCGCCTTTTTTTCATCTTGTCAGCTCCCACACTACACTACTACCATGCTTTAACATCATCCACATTCTTCAACAAAAGGAGCCCTGAGAGCGGCTTGTCCGCAACCCACTGCTTGCATATAGATCCCCCAGCCGTTCTTGACCCTCAGATGTTCTCTCTGCATCTGTTGTAACTACATCATACATTACACAACTCAAGCTGCAGCATGTCAATTCCACATTTGATACGCACTCTCCCACCATCCAATCTCACATGCACCTCTGTGAGCACGAAATACCCATCATAGACATCCCCACCCACTGCCAGTCTTCTATTGTTGTCAACTCTATGTCTCCCCATCACCTCCTCATCCAGCCTCTAGTTATCTCAAACCCTGAAAAATAGCTGCATCTTCATGGAGGTCACCAGCCATCACCAATAAATAGAGTGGGCTTTGAGCTAGGGTCGCTTGCTTGTGCATATATTGCTCAACTACACATACCCAAACATTATCATTTCAGTTACAATAAAATGTTTTTTCCTGTCATTGTTGTAAACATTTGGCAATCGCTTATTGGAAGACAATCTCTTCATAATGCAACCAATGCATTAGGCTCAAAAACATCATTAGGGTCAATGTCGAGCAGAATTAAAAGGTAGCGGGGCTCAATCGGGGATCGAACCCGAGACCTGGCACATTCACGGTGAACCGTTGAAGGACTGTAGAGCCCGAAGCACCAATCATACCACTAGACCATTGAGCCGTCCATCCGTTGCAAGATGTCCAATCTTAATACCTTATATATTAAGAGCACTATGTACATTACACATATATGTAACTTGCCATTTCGCACATCCTGGGACTATCCTCATTATGGATGACTTCATTTCACGACCCACATAAAATCCTGTTAAATTCAATCGACCAATATCTATAGTATTGAAGTAACTATAGAGTTGAAATTCTGGCACAATGATGTCATTCTTGGTTGTGGTTACCCTAACCCTACAACATATATGTATCTAGCTTCACAATGATGTACTTAATTTCTCATCAAATCATAGGGGTTAGTCAAATACTCAAAATAAATCAATAAAGAACCAACTCTATCTTAAATCGATATAAGATCAGCTTTCAACCCAAATATAAAAAAACTACCATAGTTTTATGGTGTAAGCGTTTCAGGAGGAGGAACGAGCTTTTTTTTTTTTTTTTTGAATATTAACGCAGATACACCATCACCAAGGAAGAAGCTGAGTGAGTTATATTGGGTCTTATCTCCCACAGATCCGACTTTTGTCAGCGGCAAAATTTCAAGATCTAACTGACCGCCTTTACATTTGCGACTCAGCATTCCCCACATTTGTGGTGAACACCGAAACCAAAAGAACAATTCTATCATCGATTGGGCATCAAGGGAGCAAAAATAGGCAAGAACTATGAAGCCAAATCCATGAGCAGAAACTGCTACATCTTGCGACCCTAATAAATTTCGCTTTCGTATCATCAGAAATCTAAAGCCTTGTTATATTTCCATCTACATCACTGACTTCATTGGTTCTAGTTATTGGTGGCGACAGCTGTCTTTGTTTTGATTGCTTCATCAATATCAACTTACGTCGAAACACAAAATTTGACACATTCAATTCCCTCCCAGATTTGTTGATTTGGTAATTATTTGACTCGAGTCTTGCAGTGAACAGACATATCGCATCTAACTATTACCTCTTGAACTCTAGATTCAAATGTGAGTGAATCTCATGATCCATCTAACCCATTCGATCAACCGTCCGACCTTGATGCGCACAGAAAAACAGTGCCTCATGGTTACATAAGAACTTATGGGGTTGAATCCTAGTTAAATTCCACAGGCATCAGCCTGCGCACTTTGATACATAAGCTTGACATACTGGTCCTAGACTCAGGGCTAACTATTTTTTGACCACAGGTATCATTGAATACAATTTCTCAATTCATATTGGTAATTTGGCATCAACTTGTCTTGGGGTTATTATCTTGTAAGTAATTATATCGGCAGCTGTCGCCTTGACTCTCCGGGTCCCGCTACATGTTCTCCTACAGATGATGCATAGAGCTGCGGACACCAAGGTTTACAACGGCATTGGCTTGCCACTGCAGCTAATCCATTATCGGCATGTGCAACCATGCTCCCTTGGTACCCATCTTTGCTGCGTGCATCCAGAACGCTCATACACATTCATTACTACCAATCACTGAAACGTATCTGAGCGAAAAGAGTTCCCTCACCTTGGTCTACTAGTGTGGTCAGCTCTCTGCCTAAACTGTACTTTCGAATCCACGAATTCCAACGACTTAACATTACCGATCCTCCATTCCCTCTTGAAAGGAAGCAAGCTCCATTAAAGCTTGTTAGTAATGAGTGTTCGTGCTAACCCTGGTTCTTTTTCTCAGCGCAGCCTTGTCCGTCTTACCCAACGACGAACCGCCATTGAACCCACCACCACCCCTCATCACGGCGTGATTTAGACAATTGCCGCCCCAATTTCTTACTGTTTCGTTAATTGGTGTTGTCACTTCTCTCCATTCAACCCCGCCCTTGCTTCCAATTTTCACAAACTATCATTCGAATAATTGTTGGTCTGTACCCAACGAACTCCCAACCATTTCACAATTTTAATCACCCTACGGTCTTGCTGGAGCCTCCGCACGTCATTGACCTGAACGAGTGCCGACTTCTATATACATATACGAGATTAGCAGGAATAGCCACACAACATCTTGAAATATACACACACGAACTACTGCTACGACCTGTGACGATATCGCAGCATCGACTGCCCAATTGAAACAATATGGGGAAAATCACTCGGACTATGCAGTCGAAGCATCGGCTTGCACTGGTAAGTTAATTTGGATAATCGCTGGTTTACCTGTCAGCACTGAACGATCACTCCGGAAGTGCTTTTGTCCCTTTGAAGTCCGCTGATTAACCATACCCGTGCATCGCAGACCCCATGGCTCACCGATTTTGTCAATGAAGCTGCCGAGATATCTCTTCCGCTTCTGCCCATGAAACTCGCGACATTCCCATCGGCTTGGCCATTCCCCGAGGCGATCTGTACCACTGGATTCCGCTGTTAAATCGCTTCGACAACATTCTTGCGGCTTTCACGCGCACATATAAACTCGATAAAGGACCCCAAACGGTATCTTTCGAGACGCAACTTCTTTCTAATAGAGCTACCAACTTAGAGTATCATGATGCCGTTTCTTGGGATGTTGATCGTCTTTTGAAGGAGGGATACTCAGTAGAAGGTGATAAGGAACTTATTGAATCTATCCTCCGATTCACCACGATGCTCTTGGAGCGCTGCGGCAATCGTAGTATCTACTCCAGCAGCGCGTACTTGACCCATCTTCTCAACACTGTTTCTCTAACTCTCCTCCACGAAACCTTGATGGTTGGATCTAAACTTGCGCATCGGTATCAGGCTTCTGTCAAGAGACTAGGCGCAACCAACACAACTCGCCAGATTAATGCACTTCTCGCAAACCATTACAATATTGATTTGGAGCGAGTGCAGTGTCTGACGCAAGCCTTCGTCAAGACCCCTCTGATCTCTGAGTCGGGAGCCAGCTCCCCAAGGGAAAAGAAAAGTCCAGCTTGCAAGCGATTTCTCGAGCAAACCTGAAGTATGCTAATAATCTTGTGTCCATCTTGTCTTCAGACGTGAAAGACTGGAATGGATGGGGTGATGTCCGGATTACCTACTACCCTCAGCAAGTTTCGGAACGCGAATCCGACAACGAAATCCATCCATTCGTTGATCGTGCGACTCCGACAAACCCCCCTCATAGCCCAACTCCATTGAGACGAAGCTCTACAGTTGGCTCTTCAACTACTCCTCGCCAAAGCCGCAGTGGTCCATCAGACGACACTTCTCCATTTACACAGAGAACTGTGTCTTTTGCTACAGAATCCGAGACTGCACCTCGGAGCTGGCAGAAGACATTCGAGATTAGACAGGTCGACGTCGAAGCTAAGCCTATTTTATCGATAATTGAAGCCTTACCAGCTGACATGCCAGAAACCTCTCGGTATGAGGCTCTCCAAAGATTGCGTGTGGCCAAGGCTCTGCTCGGGACTCCCGAGTCCCGGGCTCAGATCTTATCTATCCGACTCCTTGGTATCCTCAACTTGGCTTTCGTTTACCAGGAGTCCGTATTTGTTGAGAAGTGTCTCCGTTACGATGTTGATGAAACTCGAAAGTTTCAGCTGATCTACCAGCTCGCTGAGCTCATCCACCAAACCAACAATTCTTCTGTCGAAGTTGAAGTTCCCCTCTGGATACAGACCATCGCCTTCTCTCTTCTTGAAAACATCAGCAACTTCGAAACTAGAGCCAATGATGTTTTCTCGGCTCTCAACGCCAATGTCAATCACGGCATCCTGCTATACGTTGTTCGTAAGGCTGCTGCGGGTGTCAAGGACGATACCTCGCTTTGGCCTCAACCTTTGGAGCACATGGATAGTGACATTGACAGCTGGCGTCGAGCCCTCCTCAGCTTGGCTTTGAATATGACTATGAGTAGTAGGATTTCTCAGGAGATGGCTGCTGCTGGGCTGGTCGAGGCTTTGGTGGAGATTCTCACTTATAAAACTGTGGTCGCCCGGAGACTACATGGAACCATCGTTCAGTATCTTGACAGCTTAGTCTTGAATTACACTCCAGCCTTCAACATGTTCTTCAACATCAACGGTCTGGACGTTGTGTCTAATGTCGTCGTCAGCGCTGTGGTTGATGCTCTTGATGAGATTCCTATTCGTGGTACTCCTGCCAACCTCAGATCAGAAACTATTGATTACAAGATCCCATTCTGGCACCAATTTACTATCAAGTGGTGTCTCAAATTCCTACACCACATCATGTGCAATTGGTACCAAGGTAATGGCAATGCAGACCGTCTGTTACGCAATCTTGCCGATAAAAGCGACCTGCTTCGAAGCCTGCGGACTATTCTGGAGAATGTCGACAACTTTGGATCTGGTATCTGGGCTCATTCGGTCTCCATCCTCACCGACTTCATCAATAATGACCCTACCAGCTTTGCAGCTATCTATGAATCTGGAATGATCAAGAGCTTCCTGCAATGCGTTAGCGGTAATATGATTGAAGACTCTCCTGCTAAGGATGAGAATGGGGAAGAGGGCTCTGGTGATGTGGCTATGAGTATTAAGGAGGATGACCTGGTTCTTGCCGAATCCACACAACCCGAACTGGTTACTAGCGAGAACGACGAGACCCGAATCTTAGCAGAGGGGATTATTCCGTCAGCCGATGCTATCAGGGCCATTCCGGCTGCTATCAGCAGTATCTCGCTGAACAATCAAGGTCTCAAAATGGTCAAACAGTCGAAGATCTTTGAGACTCTACTCCAGGTTTTCGAAAGCAAGCCACATTTGGAGTGTATGTCTCAAGACCGGAGTCTTTCGCTGGACCTTGGGCGCTCCTTTGACGAACTCGCCCGCCATCATCCTAATCTGAAGGAGACCATCGCCCGGTCTGTCATCAACATGGTGGGCCGTGTTGCTAAGATGGGCCAAGGAGAACTCATCACTGAAGAGTGGGGCATTCACATGTATGTTGCTGACTCCAATGGCAACATCGTTCATTGCAACGAGACTCTTCCCGAAAAGCTCCGCCAGGCCGATGAGAACCGTACAGAGAAGCCCTGGGGAGAACACATTGCCTACCTGGACCCCGAACGGAAGAGGAAGACGTTTGATTTCAATTCGTGCCTTCAAGAGCTTAGCTCATTTTGGAGCTGTATGAACACAATGTCCCTCTGAAGCGCGAGTTCATCAAGAATGGCGGCTTTAACATATTGCTCGATCTTCTGGACTGCAGCAGTATTCACACGCCCGCCCTTAATCCCGATAGTCCATTGAACGGCCTGTTCGCCTCTCTTGCCCGTCTGACCGAAGAGAACTCCAATATCTTTATTCCTGCTCTTCTCCAGCGGGTGATCAAGGCACTTGATGAATTGCAAAACCTTGTTCGCATAAGGTCCGATTCCAAAGCTTTCTTTGCGCCTATCCTTGAGCAGAACAGGAAGTTCTCTCTGACTGAGTTTGAAACTTTGTCGGAGGAGGACAGATACGTTCTGACTCATGCTGAGCCAATTGCTAGATCATTGCTTAGAGCCCAAATGCTAGTGTTGACGGTATGCTGTTGTTTCCCTATGATGCAGCACTCGCAGTCGAGCAGCACTTTGCCTGCCGGGACAGCCTATGATCACCACCTACGTCTCATTCATGAGTGTGGCAAGCTTGTCAACTTCTGCCTCGGCGAATCTCTGCGCTTGAACCAGAGCGTTCCTCAGCATTGGCAACTACTCTGGACGGTCCTCTCCGACGTTTCTCCCGTCTTGTCTGTTGAGTCAGCTGGAGACGCCAGTATCTCTGGTAGCATCATGCAAGATATTCCTGAGTCTCATGTTATCGATGCCTGGGGGAATGTTGAGATCGAGGTTGAGATTCCGACTGAGGAGATGAAGAAGGGGATGAAGACGAATGCTTACCACAATAACTTCTCTCTTCTCAAGTTTTTGGTGGATACTGCCCCCGCTGCCTTCCCTCTCTTTATGCAGTCTATGGTAAGGCCTTATTTGCGCGCCGTTCCATGTCCCGTAGTAGCTACGTCAAGTCTCAGCACTTGTCACTAGCTCTTGCTTTGGGGTCTTGCGTGACCGATTATCTCAAGGCGATTCTTGAGAATCTTTCAGACGCTCCTACTCAACAGGAATATTGTTTGCTTGCAAAGTTCCTCTTGCTTATCGAGGATTCTATGCAGGATGGTGAGTATTCTTGCAAATAGCCATCCAGCTTTGGCCCCTTTTCCTTTTGAACTAACTCTCATCTAGGTTTCCCGGATCAAGGGAATGCTAAGGTCATCCGTCGACCTTTTGGCCATGCAGTATCAAGGCATCTTCCGCTATCTGAACGATATGGCCGGCCGTTTTGCTCGTGAAGTTGAACAACTAAACCCTCTCAGCCAAAAGTCAAAGCTTTGCCGCTACGGACTCCGCAAGATTCTGACTCTTTACCATGATCTATTAGGTGCCAAGTCTTTGGAACAATTTTCGCATTGCTCCATTCTAAGCTTGACCAATTCACCTGATCATCAAGGTACGGCGACTACCGTCATGCTTAATGCAGAAGTTCGGGTTGCCATAGCGCCGTTTATCTTAAAACTCTGAAGTCTCCCGCTATTGAAAAGCTTTCCCGCACAATGATAGACAAGCTTGTTCAAATCGTGAGGATGTCTACAACTCGCGAAGCCGACACTACGGAGGTGTTCCATATCGAGACCACTGTTGCCGACCACATCTTTACCAGGCCTCGTGATCAGTTTCGTTTTGATGAACACATTGTACGTGAGGTGGTGACTGCCATCCGTGCTCAATACTCCGAGACTAGCTGGACCCTGAGAATATGCACTCTTTGGCTGTTGAAGCCACCTTCCGCTGTCATAACCACAAAGGCCCGGCTATCGAGTACTGCAAAGCTTTCCTCGATGGTATAATTACTAAGAGGGCACCCTCCTTCGGATATTCCAGCTCCTACTATGAGCTCCACTGAGAACGTGCCTACTTCCCTCAAGAGTCAGCCACGTCGCCTGGTTCTCACGCAGACACTTCAGACCAACTTTCAGATAGTACTGAAGACCAGGAGGAAGCTCACGCTGCTAACGATACCGCCATGCAAGGTGTTTCCGAGGGTTCCACTGAGACTTCTGAACAGACCAAGTGTGGCATTATGGACACTCGCAGGATCATTGAGGCGCTCCGCTCCGAAATCCAGGAGAATCTCGTCGACAGATGCCTCGAAGTCCTTGGTTTCCATCCAGATGTCGCTGTTTCAATTTCTGAGTTCATTCTCCTGTTCATCAACATGGATCGCGGGGAAGTCAAAGAGGCCCAGTATAAGGAAGCTGGCAGCACCCTGATCTATGCGCTTTCGTCTTTGGCGGAAAAGACGCAAACCAAGGGCAAGATAATATCCGCCTATGCTCATCTGCTTTCTCTCCTTTTGTATGACAAGGGGTTTCTCACTGCCAACTACTCCGCGATCCAGGAAACTCTTGATCCCTTGATCACATTCCTTGACCATGTCCCGGCTAGTGGTACTCAAACTTTGGATGATTGGGTCCCGTACATGTTCATGATTCACGAGATTCTTCTATCTCACGATGAACAACCCCAAGATGCCAAGTGGGCGCCTCCCGGCCAAGAGAAAATAATACCTGGTAACGTGGTCCTCATGACTGCCAATCCCATGTACACTGCTGAGCAACGTCAAGCTCTCTTGTGTCACAGTCTTCAATTACTTCGTTACATTGGTAAGAATGACCGACATGCCTTGGCTTGTTTTCGTGTCCTCATGCTGCTCACTCGTCACCGTGAGCTTGCTGTCATCGTTGGTGAGAAGTCGAATCTCCAGCTTCTCTTCATGATATGCAAGCAAATCTCAAGCCTAGGGGCTGATGCTCTTCGAAGCAGTAAGATTGACCGGATGATCATGCTCATCTTGCGCCACATTATCGAGGACGATAATACTGTGAGACAGAACATACGCTATGAGATTTTGAGTCACTTTGACAATCAGTTCCGTGTTCCGCGTACTATGGATGTCCATTCGTTTATCAAGGCTATGCCTGCGACTGCTCTGCGTGCTCCACATATCTTTGTTGAAGTCAGTAATGAGTTGCTCAAATTTGTCAAGTGGAATGCGGCTTCTTTGGAATCTGGCAAAGGCAACATCCTCGGACTTCGTGAACCTGTTCAGTCGCTCAAGTCCATTAAAACGGCTAACAAGGCCGCCGAGAAATCCGGTGAAGAAGCCACTCAGACCGCGAAGAGTGAAGAAGAGTCTCAAGATGTCAAGCTCTCCACTGAGTCTTCGGGTGATGTG
Organism: Meredithiella fracta; assembly: GCA_023677585.1. Taxonomy (NCBI): domain Eukaryota; kingdom Fungi; phylum Ascomycota; class Sordariomycetes; order Microascales; family Ceratocystidaceae; genus Meredithiella; species Meredithiella fracta. The sequence goes on from JAGXCV010000007.1 coordinate 1,597,217, forward strand.
GAGATGACTGATGTCCCTAAGGCCCTCGACACGAAGAAGGTCCCTATTCTTGAGCATCCTGATGGCGTCATCCACTTCCTCCTCTCTGAGCTTGTCAAGTATCGTGAAGTGAGCGATCAAGAGGTTTCTGCCTCCAAGGAAGATACTAGTTCTACCCAATCTTCCCCGTCTCCGGCTAGTGTCCCGGACACCTCTTCGGTTCAGTCTGGAGCTAGCAACCCTGTCGAAGATGACAATAAAGCCGCGCCCAAGCCTGCCTTCAAGCCCCAGGAGCATCCCATTTTCATCTACCGCTGTTTCCTGGTGCACAGTCTCACTGAGCTCGTCCAGAGTTACAACCGTACTAAAATGGAGTTCATCAACTTCCGTCGCTCAACTCCCATGCAGCACAACACTCCTATTCGTCCTCGGAGTAGCGTTCTGAACTATCTTATAAACGATATCCTCTGTCAAGGCAGTCTCAATGTTAATTCGGAGACCATAGTTGCTAAGAAGCGTGCTGCAACTGCAACTCATGTCCAGCGTCTCCTAGTTGCATTAGTACAGCGTACTCCCGAAAAGTACCAGTCGCTCGTCAACTGCCGCTACGAATACGATGAGGATGCGGATTTGTTGTTTGTCCGTACCTTTGTTCTCGACACTGTTATCAAAGCCTACGAGCGTGCCACTCTTCCAGAGGAGCCCATTGAATCTCGCTATGCGCGCATGCAAAGCCTCTCTGAACTTATGAGCCACATGGTTGGAGAGAAGGATTCCGAGATCCCTCCTCCACGTGGAGAGTCCCCTCAGAACCTCACCCATCTCCAGATTCGTCGCATGATGTTCGAGAAGGGCTATATCGACAAGCTGACTGCCTCCATCGCTGACCTCGATCTCAACTACCCTGGCGTCAAACGCTTGATCAAGTACATCCTTCGTGTTTTACGTGTTCTTACCGAAACCGCCAAGGATCTCAGTATTCTCAGTCTCGTTTCCGTTGGCGTTGGGGAACTCCCTGACTATGATGATGATATTGACTCCGCTGCATCTCTCTCGGATGCTGAAACTAGTCGCGAGGAAACTCCAGATCTTTATCGGAATTCAACCCTTGGTGATGCTGAGATTCGGGATGAAAATGATTATTCCGAAGAAGGTGAAGAGGGTGGTGAAGAAGACGTCATGTACAATGATGAGTATGGTGACGAAATGGAGTATGAAGAAGAAGAAGACTCTGGGGGTTCAGATGCTACTAGTGACGAAGACGAAGTTCTTGGGGATATGGACGAGATGGCCATGATGGATGGTTTACAGCAACTTCATCAGTCAGGTCCTCACCCTATGCTTGTTCTGGACGATCACCACATGTTGGATCATGACGAAATGGAAGAGGATGATGATGATGGGCATGACCACGATGATGATGAGGTTGATGAAGATGAAGACGATGAGGATGATGAGGATGATGAGGATGAAGACGACGATGATGATGAAGATGATGACAACGAGGGCGAAGACACCGAGATTGGTGATGATACTACTTCCGAAGTTCCTCATGTATGGGTCAGCGGAAATCCAATTGACGAAACCGATGCTGTTATGGATCAGATTGAACATGAATTCCATACCCACGTTGAGGAAGTTATGGATGGTACTCGCCGCCATCGTCGTAGCCATGACAGCCTCCCTCCCGATGACATTCTGGACAACCTTGCGCGTGTTGTCATGGGTGACGATAACGAGCCGTTTGGATTGATGGAGGAGTTTGACGGACAGTGTAAGTTTGAAGTAAATGTTACGTGTATCGACACTTACTAATCTTACATGCAGTGGATGAAGACGAAGAGTTCGACAATGAGGATGACTACGAATTTGATGAAGATATCGGTTTCTGTAAGTTGCATAAGCACCAATCCGAAATCTCAAGCACATATAACTAATCTTAGTCAATTTAGTGGAAGCCACTGCCCCCGCTACCGATGATGATCATGCTTGGGACCATGGCAGTCTGCAAGATCCTGCTGACGTTGGTATCTCTCCCCCTCTCAGAACTCGGCCTGGGCGCCCTATCCCAGCGCACTGGACCACCGCTCTTGGCCAACAAGTATTCCCGACCAGCCATCGATCCCACGGACACCACCATCGTCCCCATGCTGCCTCTGATGCAGAGGGTGCCAACCCTCTTCTCCGCCCCGAAATTCTCGCTCCTCGTGCTGTTATCAACAGAAGCGCACCTGGTGGCCCACCATTCTTTCAGTTTAGTATCCCCACGCAGTTGTTCTCTGACCGCTTCGGTCACCCGATGAACGCGGGTCACCCATCCATGTCGGTGCTGCGCAATTTGATTGCCTCGATGCCCGAAATACACCGTGGCCAACCCATTCATCTACAGATCCACCCCAACGCCATAAACGAATGGGGCAACCAACGCGAACATCGGGCTGGTCCGCCTCAAAATTGGCGCCGTGACCATAACCTTCACGTGGAGCCTCATAATGCGGTTGGCTTTGTTGCCCAAAGCACTCACCACCGGTACTACGAAGAAGCCGCGGTTGTTTTCAACAGCGTTGTTTCCGATAGAGCTCTCCGCTTGAGTCACGTTATCACTGCTATCCTGACCCCCGAGGCTTTAGCGGCTGAAGAGGAACTTCAGGCTACGCGTGAGCGTGAACGCAAAGAAAAGGAAGCCCGTCGGGCTGCCGAGCTCCGCGCTGCGGAAGAAGCTCGTCTAGTTGCGGAAAGGGAGCGTCAGGAACGTGAGGCTACTGAGGCTGCCGAGGCCGAGGCTCGCGTGGCGGAGGAGAGGGCTAATCGGCCTGTTGAGAATATGGAAGGCGTTGAAACTCATAGTGTGGCCGGCAGCAACTCTGAGTCCAGACCACGAATCTTTACCATCATCGACCAGAATGAGATCGAGATCACCGACTTGGGTATCGACCCTGATTATCTTGATGCTCTGCCTGAAGAGTTCCGCGCTGAGGTTGTGGCTCAAGCCGTCTCCACTAGACGTTCTGAGGCCAGACAATCTTCATCCGGGCTAGGTCAGACGGAAGAGTTCCAGGAGTTCTTGGATGCTTTACCTAATGATCTCCGTGATGAGATTATTCACCAGGAACGCCAAGAAATGCGTCGCAGACAACGGGACGACTCTCGCCGCCAACCCCAAACCACTATCCCTCCATCACAGATGAACCTTCCTACTAGTCTTGCTGGTGAGGTTCTTCCTGGTGCATCTACCGTTCCTTTGACTTCTTCCCTTGATCCAGGCAGTAGCAGGCTGTTCTCCCCATTCGGTAATCTTCATCAGTCGAGAAGAATTTCTGGTTCCCGTGGTTTTGGCCGGGAGGCAGAGACCCTCTTGCAGTTGGGATTAGGTACGGGGACGACGTCTTTTCCTGTCCCCAATGACCGGAACTTGCCGGGTGGAAGCGATCTCGAGCCTTCTACGACTAACCCTGTCGGTGATACCAATCTCCTCTGGTGGACTACAGCCCCTCCTCCCCGCCGTCCTGCTGTTATCCGGATGTTGGATAAGGCTGGTGTGGCAACGTTATTGCGTCTCATGTTCATGTCGCAACAGGGGTCCATTCGCTCGTCCTTGTTTAATGTTCTTGATGACGTTTGCCAGAACCGTCAGAACCGCGTTGAGATTATCAATACTGTGCTGCAGATTTTGCAGGATGGCAGTACTGATATGGATGCTGTGGAGCGGAGTTTTGGTCAGCTTTCTCTCAAGGCTAGACAATCTCGCGATTCAAATAAGCCTACGGATCCCCTCAAGACGCCTTCTAAACGCAGCAACATCCACCCATATATGCATACCTCATCTACCTCTTCGGTCGGAGCCTTTGTATCTTCGCATTCTGAAATCTCGCCGCTACTCATTGTTCAACAATGTCTTGATCTATTGAGTTCTCTCGCCAAGAGCCCGCACATCACCCATCTTTTCCTGAGTGAGCATGACCTCAACGGAGCCTCGGGTCGGAGACCCGGCGGGACTAGCACTCCTGGCTCGGCTCGTAGTCGTAGCAAGACTCGTGTCTCCCGGGAGGCCAAAGCTCAGCGTTTCGCGATCAACTCTCTTCTGAGTCTTTTAGATCGTGAGCTTATCATGGAAAGTTCCGGTGTCGTAAACTTATTAGCAGAACTCATCTATCATCTGACAGTCCCTCTCCAGGCCATGGAGAGACGCCGCCGCGAGCAGGAAGAGCAACAAACTCAGGAAGGTAAACAGGCCAAGGCTCCCGAAACTTCCGGTGAGGCGCCAGCTACTGAGCTCTCCACTACCACCACTATCGGTGAGGGGGCGTCAGAGAGTGCTTCCATCGTCAGGAAGTCTGATGAAGTTTCTACTGCTTCTCGCACACGTCCTATCCAGATGCCTTTCATACCCAGCTACAACCTCACTCGAGTTGTCAAGATTTTCGAGGCTCGTGAGTGCAGTTCCAAGACGTTCCAGAACACAATCTCAGCTATCAAGAACCTTTCTCTCATACCGGGAGCCAAGGCTGTCTTTGGTCAGGAGCTAGTCCGTCAGGCTCATAATCTGGCGCACAACATTGGTTCTGATTTGGCTGATCTGATGCCGTGTATCGAACGCGCCACTTCAGGTACTGAGATTCAAGGTATTGCTCTGGCCAAATTCTCTCCGGGAACTTCTGACCAGAACAAATTCCTGCGTGTCCTTACTGCTCTCGATCATCTCTTCGAAACTCGCAAGAAGAGTGAAGGCAATGACACTGTTTCTAAGGAAAGAGGTTCTAAGGATACTACGGACAAGAGTGATCTTGTTCTGTCGTTGTATCAGGATCCTGGGTTCTCGAATATGTGGGAAAGGCTTAGCAGGTGTCTCCGGCTCATTCGCGAGCGTGACAACATGATCAATGTGGCGACCATTCTGCTACCCTTGATCGAGTCGCTTATGGTGGTTTGTAAGAGCACGACTGCTGTTGATGATATCGCTGTTCCTCCTAGTTCTGGTAAGGAATTGTCGGAGAGCACCACGGACATTGTTGTGTCCAGCCCGCTGCCTTTTGCAGCTTCCCTCCTGACTTCTGATGCCAACCAGCCTCCCACTGTTGCCAACCTCACTCGTCAAAAGGTCTCCTCGTTGTTCTTCCAGTTCACTGGTGAACATCGCCGCATCTTGAACGAGCTTGTTCGCAACAACCCCAAACTCATGTCAGCTAACTTTTCTCTGCTTGTCAAGAACCCGAATGTCCTTGAGTTTGACAACAAACGCAACTACTTCACGCGGTCTGTCCACGCCAGAAATGGAGCGTCTATTGGACGGTTGCCTTTCCCGTCGCTGCAGATCTCAGTGCGCCGTGATATGGTGTTCTACGACTCGTACCGGTCTTTGTACTTCAAGACTGGTGACGAAATGAAGTACGGAAAACTCAACATTCGGTTCCAAGGCGAAGATGGTGTCGATGCTGGTGGTGTGACAAGAGAATGGTTCCAGGTGCTTTCTCGGCAGATGTTCGACGCCAACTATTGCCTCTTCACACCTGTGTCATCAGATCGTACAACCTTCCATCCCAACAAGCTCTCTGGTGTAAATGAGCAGCATCTCAACTTCTTCAAGTTTGTTGGCCGTGTGATTGGCAAGGCGTTGTATGAGGGACGTGTCTTGGACTGCCACTTCAGTCGCGCCGTGTACAAACGTATCTTGGGCAAGTCAGTGTCAGTCAAGGACATGGAGTCCTTTGATCCTGATTACTACAAGTCTCTTATTTGGATGCTTGACAATGACATCACGGACATCCTAACAGACACCTTTTCGGTTGAAGATGAAGAGTTTGGTGTTACCAAGGTGGTCGATCTCGTTGAGAATGGACGCAACATTGAGGTGACGGAGGAGAACAAGCGTGACTATGTCCGTCTTGTGGTTGAGTACAAGCTTCTGTCTTCGGTCAGGGAACAGATGGAGCACTTCCTAACGGGTTTCCACGATATCATCCCAGCGGAGCTGATTTCTATTTTCAACGAGCAGGAGCTTGAGCTGTTGATTTCGGGTCTTCCGGATGTCGACATCGATGATTGGAAGGCGCACACCGAGTATCACAACTATACAGCAGCTTCTCCTCAGATTCAGTGGTTTTGGCGTGCGGTCAGATCGTTCGATAAGGAGGAAAAGGCGAAGCTGCTTCAGTTTGTCACGGGTACCTCCAAGGTGCCTTTGAATGGGTTCAAAGAGTTGGAGGGGATGAACGGTGTCAGTCGGTTCAACATTCATCGGGACTATGGCAATAAGGACCGCCTTCCTAGTTCTCATACCTGCTTCAACCGTAAGGCACATCCTGTCACGTGATATATTGAAATGTAGAGAGACCAGTTGCTAACATGAGAATCATAGAACTTGATATTCCTGAGTATGAGAGTTACGATGTGCTGAAAAGTCAAGTTCTTAAGGCCATTACTGCTGGAAATGACTATTTTGGCTTTGCCTAAAGCAGTGATTGATTGTAGTGATAGATCTTTGAAATTTTGTTTCTGGTTTATTTTTAGGCGAGCGATGATGTCATATTTCTGTATATTCTATTTTGTTGTTTCTTGGGGTGGATATTCTTTTATTATTGCTTAGGTTGTGTTTGGATTTTTTTCATTTGGCTTCTCTTTTCCCTTTTCTGCTAGCATATCCCAAGTGGCTCGGAGTGCAGACCAAGTCACGGTCATGCTACTAACTTCAGTTGTTCTAGATTCTTATTTTGGTAGATTTTAATGGCGTTTTTGTTTTGATATCTAGATGGATTGTGAAGTCGTAATGTAATGTGATTCATTAGGAGTTTGTTTCAGATTTCTACAGGCGAGAAGAGGAGACTTTTCTCCAGTATCCGCTTGCTAGCTACTATCATGATATTTGGCAAAAAAACAAAAACGCGACAACTGTAGGATTCGAATCTACGTGGCCGAAGCCATATGATAGCTGAGATGGTAAACCATTCGAGTCATATCCTTTAACCACTCAGGCAAGTTGCCTAAATATATTGGTGGCACTGGCGGCGGAGTTAATGGCTATAGAATTTGAATATAGGATTCATTTCACGATAGTTAATTAGGGTTAGTAAATGACGCTCGAGTAGTGATGGGATTTTCCCTTTCATTTTGTTTCTGGAGGGTATAGAGATGGGGGTGCATGAGAGTGGGATGAGAGAGGATGCTTATGTGTGCAGTATGAAGGAATATACGTAGTGGTAGGATTTTGGGCTGATATTAGAAACTATCACACGGTTGGCGTGTTTTGGGAAATTGGTGAAATTCGCCATTGTTAACTCAGGGATTTTTATTGGAGGTGTTGAAGGTCTGTCTGCGTGGTGTGGATTTATTGAGTGGTGGTAGTGTAAAATGTGGTGTTGTTGTGGCGGGAATTATGTGAAGAACCGGGGCGTTATATTACGGCTGATATCACAAACCTGTGGCTTCCGATTTTTGATGATCAAGGTCGGACGGCACTCCTGTGCCTTCTGTTAAGAGACGGAAATTTTGCATTGTGAAATGAATGCTAGGGGGTTCTTTCCGGCAAACATGACTTCCGTAGTGATGTGGTAATTTGATCAAAATGTTGGAGGTTCTTTCCGATTTCCCATGAACGCATAAAAATATTTGTGAAAATGGAAAAGTAAAAGTGAAAATCCCTGAATTTGTTTAGATGATTGATTCCTTAGCCCCCTATAGATATTAACAGATGTTCATCCCTTACGTCGCCATCATGATCAGGAGATCGTCGAAGAACCCCGCCTGCTGGTACCCAGGGAAGCGTTCCATGATTTATACTTTGATCAACGTGGAATGGCATTATACACTGTGTCGAATGAGGCTGATGTCCCCGCTTTCCCCACTGTGAAGCGTGGATGGTCGTTGGCGTTGGCGATAGACGATGCTGAAGGATATACAAATGGATCCGTCCCTGCACAAAGAGATCCGATATCCGGTATCTTTTTGTGTCAGGTTAAGATAGTGGGACTAACAGAGGTAAGTTGTCTTGATGAGAGGGTTGTGAGCGTTTGCAGAGAAAAAGGGGGGGTTTGAAGATTTGGGGTGAGGGACCCGAGGGGAAGGATGGGCAAACAGGTGGTGATGGGTTAATGGGAGTGTCCGTGCTGGCTGGTGAAGCAAAGCTCAAGAGGGAGCTTATAGACTTCAAAGCTGATGTCTTGAATATCCCTTCGATCAAGTGATGATCCCTTGGAGTTAGAAGTTGCTCGGTGGCTGTGAATTGTTATTCAGTTGGCTACTATCACGGAAGGTCAAGTAACTGACTGGTTAAGGCCGTATTTTACTAGAAGCTCCGCCCCGGTCAAGTCACAGTTACATTGCCGCTAGATTCCGTTACATATTCCTTTAGTTTTCCGTGTGATCTGAGTTGGAGCTAATTGAAGGACGAGGTTAACCAAGATTCCATTGTCAAGACGAATGTGTAAAATAAAAGATACAATCGATTGATTCATACAATCAACATCGACCCAGCGTCACGATAGCAGAGCCAACTCAGAGTTATCTCCCTCTATTCTCGCACATTCGCTTTCGCCGATTACTGCTTCACCCTCTTAATATCACCCCCAACTTCTCTTCCCATCTAATACCATTCCCTGGCGTCCTCTCTAACTTGCTCCCATAATCTACTGTTGCATTGCAACGCTCCATTCACTAATTCTTGACCTGCGCTCGACTTCCCTGGTCCCTTTGGCTTAGAGGCCCTGTCGCCTTCCCGGCGTGTCCTGCATATTGAAGCAACACTCTCAAACCCAACAAGACCAGGCTGGCTTATGGACTGGGTGCAGGTGCAGGCGATCCTTGCGCCAGCGTCATTGGGAAGTGTTGTTGTTGGCCTGATGATGGGAATAGCCCCTTTTGCCCTGGAGTACTGAGACGAATATAGGCTGCGAGGGTGCTGGGTTAGCGTGAAGTGGAGCGGGGAGATCACGAAGTGAGGAGGGCATTGATTGGAATGGTCCTGGCTTGTGGTGTAGAGATGGAGACAAGTAGAGATTGTCTGACGAGAGAGGGAAAGGACTGACGCGTATGTGATGGTGGTTTGAAGGTAGGAGTTGAAGAAGCTTTGGTAAGTGTTTTTGTATTGATGATTGTTCTCGGCAAACATGAGTGGCTTAGAAAAAGATAGAGACTCGACAACTATCGCCACTGTAACCCTCGATAACGATACTCTCATTTTCATTCTCTCGTACTTTCTCAAACCAACGGTCCAAGAACCACTGGAAGATCTCAATATTACCTTCAAAAACCTTCTATGCCGGCAGACGGTCTGTCACTACTCTAGACGCGGAAACTAACATTAATTAATTCAGGGAATTTTGTTGCTAAGAGCTTCTCTCACCAGGGGATCCCCGGTAAGACCAGGTGCACTGATCCTTTGATTGGAGACCAAGACGGAGCAAGTCTTATTTGATTCTGCGAGGTTTGGGAAGATTGCCAGAGAGACGAGCGTTGAAGCTGCTATTTTCGAGCTTTTCATTTGTTGGTTGGTTTGGCATGTCCATCCGCTCTGTCTGTAAGAAGTCTGCTTCCGGTACTATTTGTCGGATCGACGCACAGAGGTCGCTTCTGATTGAGAGAGTATTTACGGCTAATTAATTAGTTGAAATCACGGTTATTCCTTTCAGTATCTTGTTCATCTTGAAGGCTACTTGTGTATCGATAGGTAGTTTTGATTTGCCATTATTATACCCAAAACCAATCACTTTCGCATAAACAACAGAGGGCTTCACGACCAAATATCTCTTGCCAGGCTTGTAAGATCTCAGAGGTTTCTAGTCTCCTTCATACTGCTACTGTAGTTTCTTCTGCTGCTGCTCAGCTCGACTCGAGTCTATTTGAAACCCTGAACTAAACCGATTGGACTGCATATCACTTAAACACACACCCCCTCTCGCTCATCACTCCATCTCCCAGAGATATACAAGGATCCTCCTCCGCTGCAAGAGCTGCCTGCGCCCGCGCATTCTCATTCTCGACGTGAGATATGTCTCGTTGATGACCACGCGGGTTTTATCTTCAGGACTGGCTGGGTCTGATTCTTAACGAAAGATTTCTTGGGAAAGGCAGCATCCAAGCCCAGGTGCAAGTCAAGCCAACAACCAATGCGAAGTTCTCCATCTTCTCAGACAAGAAGCTTTTCTGTTCTGTTGAAGCTGATTTCACTTTACTGCTTTGGGTTTGAGAATCCGTCTCTTCTCCTTGCCGCATACCATTTTTCAACAGCGACGACGACGACAACGACGACTAAGAACACTCCAGAGAAAGGTAATCGACTTGACTCGACTCGACTTTACCACATCATCACAAGATATCTCTGTCTGCCTGTCGTGTCTCGGCTCAGAGCATATTGTATTATTTTGTTTTTAATTACCTGCTTCTACTTGTTTTTGTTTAATATTTTTCCTTCCTTTGATTAGGCCGGAAACCACATTAAAATTGTCACTAGCTAACAGCTAGCAGCAGTAACAACCTGCTTAGCTTAGCTTCCACCATAATCCCTTTATACACCCCCACTGCCACATCTATCATATAGAGTTATATACTACACCAGAACAAACTAAGAACCTGCGTACTCAATCGCGCCCTATGTCGCTTCCTATCATCGATACTACGAACGCATGGGAGACGGAGGACGAGTATGGGCCCACCATTCCGGCAACCCTTCCGACGCCTGCCCACTCCGATGTTCCGTCTCCCAAGAACTCCCGCACCTCCCGCCGGGGGGCGCGCAGATCAATAACACCGCCGGGGCGCAAGTCTTCCACACTGTCCATGGCTGATAAATCAAAACGGTCATCTCGGGACATTACCACCGATGAGACCATTAGTATTCTCGACCCGCGAAGGTTCACGCCCACGCTACATGCCAACTTAGTATCCGAGATTCTCACCTTACGCCGGGATCAAGAAGAGAAGATCAAGTTGATTGAACAGCTTGAGACTGATCTTCATGTCTCGCGTCAGGAGCAAGAGGAGCTGGAGGTCGCCGTTACCAACACCGCTAAGGACAACCGGTCCCTAAAGTTTCAACTGGCTCTCTTGGAAGGCGGGACGTCATCGGCTATGGGCGATTTGACCAAGGAACGCGATGAGGCCGTCGAGTCTATTGGAGACGCTAGGAAGCGTCTTGATGCGGCGCAACGCAAACTTCGGGTGCAAGAGGAAGACTCGCAACGGGTTCACGACCAATGGGCCCGCGAAAAGGACGAATGGAGCGAGGAGCGTCGTAAATTTGAGCGCAGGGTGCATATTAGTGAGACCAGACTCAAGACTTTGCTCGAGGAGTTTGCGGCATACCAGGAGCAGTTCCCGCCTAACAATAGCGGCGGCATGACTATTGATTCGGATATGGAAGACGGGAACGGTAGCGACGTGGCAAGCGTTCGGTCACGGCGCACCATGAGTGTCGGTAATAGCATCCGGTTTTCTGTGATTTCCAACAGCCGCGGGCTTAACTCGCTTGCCGACGAGCTCAACTTTGACGACGACGAGGAATTCGACAACTATGATGATCGCCGCGAGAGCACAATGTCTATGAATGGTTACGGATATCGCCATTCCCGCGACTTTAGCCGGGACTCCACACTTTCTATCGCAGCCCAAAGACACATGCGCACCCAGAGCATCCAGAGCATTGAGAGTATTAGAAGTAATATGCGTCCGAGCAGTGGAGCCCGTGGTTCCCTGCTTCAGGCTGAACCGGTCTTTGAGGCTTCCGAGGACGACATTAGCATTGTCGGGACTATAATTGGCGCCGACGAAGACCCCAATGACTTGACGGCTGCTGAGATTACGGTCTTGGAGCGTCCGGTGACCCCGCCGCCGCAAACTCCCACGGTTACTTATATTGATAGTGGCGTTCAGTTCTCGCCGCTCCCGTCACCAGAGCCAGGGCCGGAACTGAAGCTGGTGGTTGTTATGGGCAATGTGATTTCGGTACCAGGGGTTACCGTCAAAGTCAAGATGTCACGGGTGAGCATGAAGTTATTACCGCGGGCGGATATTGAAGCGAACCAGCGGAACAAGAGGGTTCAGCAGGTCGAGGTTGAAGAGAAGCCAGTAGTTGTTGAGGTTCCGCCTGTTATGACGGTTTCGGCAGGTGCGCAGACTATGGAGTTGCCGACGCCTCCGTTGACGCCGTCAACGCCGGTTTGCTTGGTGGATTGCTCGCCAGTGGCATTTAAGTTGCCGCCGAGGAGGGTTGTTACGATTTATGAGACGCCCAATATTATCGAGGTGGTGAGACCGGCGACGCCGCCGTTACCGATGATTGCTGTGGCTTCCCAGGTTGTCATGTCGACTTCTGGGTGCCAGACAGATCCGGTTCCCGAGCTTGAACCTAAGGTGATCGTCAAAACTGAGACGGTCATTCAGATTAAGGAGAAGGAAGTCATTGTGTACCGTGAAAAGGAGCCCGCGGTTCCTCTTCCCATTCCTAGTATCAGTATTGTGCCTCCTAGCAGCAGGCCTAGCTCCCCTCAGGAACCTAGGTTACCTCAGTACTTCAAGGACATTGGCTGCCAGGTCAACATGCCGTCGGCTCCGATGGTCTCCAGCTCGATCCAGACGGAGCCTATTCGTATCGACAAGCGGCTGGCTCAATTGCCGCCCCACCTTCAGCCCTCGGCCATCCGGTCACGCCCGAACTCGCCGAAGCTCCCGTCAATGGACGACCCGCACCAGTTCAGTCCTGTTCCCGGATATGTTCCTCCCCGGAATCCCCGGAGACTCACCTCCAGACAAAGCATCCCCGATATCTCGTCTTCGCCGCCAGCCATCTTGCTGCTGTCGGAGATGTCCGTGGATGCCTACCCTGGTAACAATGACGATGGTCCATTGTCGAGCGAGAAGGCGCCGATGCGCCGGCCGCACCGGATTAGTAGCTTATTTGCTGGGTTTGATGGGATAAGCTCGGATGATGGTGAGGAGTACATTGATGGAGATAGCGATCACGAGTACCGCACTGTGTTGTCAGCTGCGCCGAAACACAAGGGGACCATTGTTCGGCCGGGTAAGCGTGGGTCGATGACTGCTATTAGTACATCGCCTGAGGAACTGCATAGAAAATCTAGCCGCAACTCAGACTATATTGACATCTACCCGGCCTACACGCTCACTGAGCACGTGCAAGTCCCTGGACCTGTTCGTCGCTCTTCTGTTCGTGGGAAGATTTACGAAAAAGGCGGTAAGGCCGCCGGTATGCGTAAGAGTGCTATGATCCAGAGTGGCATTTCCACGCACGCGCGTCCCCATAGCCCCAGTCTCACCGAGGTCTGTGATCCGCCGTTCCCGATTCCGACACGTGCTAGTTCCCGCAGACCACCGGCTACGGCCAGTGCGCCCAGTGACGGGCAGCGGAGCCCCAGTCATCGCGGTCTTGGACGCAGCCATTACCGGGCTAACAGTATCCGAAAGGTTCGTTCGGCGGTTGCATTGCCGCGGGTGGGGAGGATACGGAGGGATAGTCGGTCATCACCACCGGGATTGTCATTGTCGCCAATGGATCCGCCGACAAGTCCGTCGTTGCCACCGTTGCCGACGGACTCGTTGGTGTCGCCCCGGAATGGCTCGGGTGTGTTTAGGAGTAGCAGTCAGTACAAGAGGCACCGATCGCAATTGTCGTCCGCGACGGCGAACACAGCAGTTACGGTCAGGACGGCGAATACCGGGTACACGGATGCGGGGACGGTGGCATCGCAGCAGACGACGGGGGTTGTCGATGCAATTACACAGACGATGGTGGGCGAGTGGATGTTCAAGTATGTGCGGCGGCGCAAGTCGTTTGGCATGGTGGAAGGAAGCAACCGGGAGGAGCCCAGTAACGATCGTCACAAGCGCTGGGTCTGGCTAGCTCCCTATGAACGAGCTATTCTGTGGAGCAGCAAGCAGCCGAACTCGAATAGCATTCTGATGGGCGGTAAGGCTGGGCGCAAGTTGGCAATCCAGTCGGTGCTCGATGTCAAGGATGACAACCCAGCACCGAAGGGCGTTACAGGGTTGTTCAACCGGTCGATTCTGATCTTGACGCCGCAGCGTGCTCTCAAGTTTACTGCTATTTCTGCCGATCGCCATTACCTGTGGTTGACTGCGCTATCGTTCTTGGCCCATTCCTCCCAGGCGGTGCCGGAAAATCTAGCCCCGCCTAAGTTGAGTCCTATTTCGTTTGAGGTACCCGCACCCGTGAAGCCTCGGCGCGCTGGTATCCGTGATTCTATTAGGCTGACCAAGAGTCGCCATAACCTCAACCAGTACAAGGCTATCACGGCCCCCAATGCCAATGTCATTCCCAAGATCCCCGATCTTCCGGACCTGCCGAGCTCAAGTAACTTGAGCAACCAGTCAACTTCCCAACTGGGTGATATCACTTCGTACCGAGTGCGCGAACGTGACTCACTCTCTCCACCACCTAGCAACGCTAGCCAACATACCCGCGAACAATCTCATGATGCCGCTGAGCCTCCGTTCATCCCTCGATTCTCTGACCGCGTTGCCAATCAAGTCCCCATGGGCCCTCTGCACGGGCGCAAGCGCAGTAACACTGGTGGTCACGTGCCGCCGCCGCTATCATTCCGTGGGTTCTCGGGCCCAGTTGGGTCCTCTTCGTACCATGAGCTGAGCGGCAGTGTTGCGGGTGCCAGCATTGGGACAACAGGGTCGTCGGATATCTATACACAGTCGATTACAGACGGGAATGTTGGCGGGGGTCCTGGGAGTATCTGGTCGGCGTCGTCACGGGCTGCTGCGGGGATCCCTAACAACTTTTTTGATGCAATTGGGACGGTGAGGATGGAGGCATTTATATCTCCTTTGGGGTTCTCGACGTTTGACGATGATCCGGACAAGGCTGATGAGTTCTGCATTGCGGCAAGGAGACGGAGCAAAGATTTGAGGAGATGGCAGAGTAGGAGTAGATATCGCGATAGTTACAACTCGGCAAGATGGTCAGGGAGTCGCACGGGGGGTGACGATGCCTTTTTTTGCGAGGGAGGACTCGTTTAGGGAGTTTTAGAAAGGAGATGAGGATGAAGGTATGCTGGGTGTTGTATTATCTTTTCATTGCTTAGATATGTTGGGTTTTATTTATCTTGTTTCTGTTTTCTTTTGGAGTCGGAGGTTGATTTTGGATGGATTATTTATTACTTGCTGTCATGATATGTGGACAGTGTCGTCACTCATTTGTTTTTATCTGTTTTTATTTGTCTTTTTCTTTTACATACTCTCACTTACCAGTTTCATTTTTGTTGTTTATTTTGGTTCTTGTCAACATACATCCTGCCATGAGGCTGCGCTCGTTTTCTTTGTCAGTGGGAACGGTTATTAGGAAGTGGAAGACGAGAGGAGGAATACGTAGTTTTATGTTTGTTATTTGAGTTGATTTTGTGGAGAAATACATTGATTAGTTTTAAAATTGAAGTTTGCTATGTTCGTGATAAGTTATGATCTCATATTGGGGACTTAGACTAATTGTAAATATACCCCAAGTTTTACCGACTGCTCATGTCACACGAACCTCCCCACTAATTCCATACTAACCTTGAATCTCACATCTTACTTCACTCCTCACATACAACCATCTCACCAAACTTCTCATATTCTGATACTACATCACCACAATGTCCAATCCATCCCCAGAGGCCCTCGCTGACCTCGAAACCCGCCATACTGCCGAAACGAAATCCCTCGCATCAAAAATCTCCAACAAAAAACGCAACGCAACAAAGAAAACTCGCAAAGGTGTCAACTCTGAATGTGACCAATTAGAGAGAGATCTAGCCGAGAAACATGCACAAGAACTGCGAGAGCTAAAATGTGAGGTTGAAGAGGTCCCGGAGGTAGAGTCAGAAGATGAGCTGAAGGCCGAGAAGGTCGAGGAGAAGGTTGCCGGTAGGAAAGTGGTGAAACAAGAGGCGGTAGGATTACAACAACAACAACAACAACAACAACCCAAAAAACGCAACAGAACAAAAGAACGCCTTGCCCGTCGCGCCGTCGAAAACGAAGCAATCTCCGCCGCTGCCGCCATCGAAGCTGCCTCCTCCCCGAACCCCCGCGCCATCGAAGCCACAGTTATCGACGCAGCTGTAAAAGCGTTAAACCTCACTATCCACGAGATCCCTCCCAACGGTCACTGTCTCTTCGCGGCAATCGCCGACCAATTAGTCACTCGCGGAATCACTCCGGCGGTCCTCGCCGGGGCGCCGCCGGATGCGTGGGGGCTGAGGAAATTGGCGGCGGCGTGGATTCGGGAGCATAGGGAGGATTTCGAGGGGTTTGTGATAGGCGGGGTCGATGAGTGGAGTGAAAAGATTGAAGGGGGAGGAGTGGGGGAGAAGTGGAGATTAGGGCGATGGGAGGGGCGTTGGGGGTGGCGGTGGGAGTTGTTAGGGAGGGGGACTGTGGTTATTGGGGAGGGGAGAGGGTTTGGGTTAGTTATCATGTGTTTGGGTTTGGGTTGGGGAGCATTATAATTCGTTGAGAGATATGAAGTAGAGAGGATGTCAAGACTGATAAGATTATATTGGATTTAGTGGGGTTGTAATATCATATATAGGCAACATGTTACCTTCCACATTCATCTTGTCTCCTTCCCCCAATAGACACCATATCCAACACCTCTCTGTCACCCCCCCTTCCCCATTTCATGCGTACTTTTCGGCTTAAAGTACTCCTCCCTCTTCAATTCCCTTTCCTTAACAATCGCATTCTCCTCTATGACACCCGCGGCCTCCCCGTCAACATCAAACTCAACAACTTCCCCCAACCTCCCCAATATGGCCAAATACACAGACTCCCGTAAACCATGCGGCGGGCCACCGAGCGAGAGAGAGAGAGCGTGGGCTTGAGGAAGGCGGTGATCATGCGGGACCACGAGGGCCGGAGCGTCGGTGGGAGGGCGCAGAGGAACTAGGGGTTGTTAGTAAATGAGGTCATAATAATACTACTAACTCGCCACTCAACATACCGTATAATCAAAAACCAAATCAAACAACTCAAGTTTCCTTAATGTCATCTCCAAAAAAATCACTCACAACATACTCAACCACCCCCACCTCAACCCCTCCTCCCTACTATAAACTTCCCTCCAAAACTCCTCCTCATACACCCTCCTCGCCTCCCCCACTGCCGTCTCCGACAAATCAAACCCCACAACATCAAATCCCCACGTTACCAACAGCATAACGTCCCAACCCCGCCCACACCCTGGAACCAGAGCCCACATCTTCATACCACCGGGCACAGGGATCAATGAGAGGTTCCGTTTGAGGGCTTCAGTGAGTGATGCGGAGGACCCAGCGTGGTCCCAAGGGGTCGTTGATTGGTGGTAGAGGATGTCCCATTAGAAATCGTAAGTGAGGCTTTTGAAAACGTTAGCGAGGGTAGATGGAGGCATTGTATCTAGATATATGTCTAAATAACTATCAAAGGTAAATTAAATTATTTTCTTAAAGTGATGTTATCCAAATTGACGCACAATCTACATATCTACAAGGTGGAGATCCTTCCATTTATATACATTTATCCTCCATAGATCTCCAAGCCCATTTTTCAACAGGCCGATAGATTAACTCTGAGAGACCAAGAATATCCCCGATGAGTGTAGTCTATCTATTTTGTGAAACTCTGATGGGAAGTAATACGACATTGAGATCTTGATTTTGAAGACAATAATACCATAACCGCTGAAGGACGTTGACGATACAGGTCAATCCTACTGTCGAAGTACACAAAAGGTTATTATTTAAAGCTCATTTCAATATACAAATACATCACATAATCACCATATCACAATTTCTCGATAATCATTCATATCATGTAACCATCTCATTTTCCATTCATCATTAACCCCCATATCTATCAACAGTCCACACACCATAACCCCACTCCCCCAATGTATAATAACCCACAACACCACCGACAACACATCACATATGTCAAACAAAAACAAGACTCAAAACAGACAACACAATAAAGGCCAAAACAAAAATAGGTAAAAAGAAAAAAACAAAGAATCAAAAGCACATCAGCCAACTAATCAATCAACGACAAAGCCCAAATAACAGAAACCAACAAAATGCTATGTATGCTTGCCAACCATCGTCTACCTCGTCTCTTCCTTCCAATCTTCTTTATCCAAGCAAAATATATCTCATCCAACATTGACGTCCGTCCCCTCAAGCAAACCAAAAAACCCATCCTTCCCTCTTAGCAACCTCCCGCCTAACCACAGCAAATCGACTTCATTAGTTTCTGGAACCCAGAAGGCTGAGTCTCGCCTGCCCGCTGCTCCCCTGCATTCAAGTCCTCCTGCGCCATCGGCGCCGGCTGCAATCCTGAACTCGAGTTCATCCGTGGCTGCTGCCCCGGCTGCCCCGCTGACGTCAAGTTCTGCGCGCTACTCTGGAATTGCGCCTGCGTTGAAGCTGCTGGCGTCGCAACCTCAGTCCGTATCCCGGTTGTCCGCCCCGGGTTAATCGCGGCGGGAACGTTTTGCCGGTCGTTGGGCTTCCTCCCAGTCGGCTGGTTCGGCGGCGGGGGTTGCGCGGCGTTTAAACGAGCTACCGTCAGGTTGTTGGCTGCCACCTGCGATTGGCGCTGGTTGCCGCTGTGGCCTTGCTGGTCTGGGCCAGGCCGGCTGTGATACCCATGCTGCTTCGTCGTCGGGTCCCACACCTTTCCCGTGTTTCCCTGCACCATCCAGTCGTAAACGTCATCCTCGATCTCATTGCGGTCCTTGAGAACCTTGGTGAAGAGCCCGCGCAGGTGGTCATAATCCGGGTTCTCCTCGAACCCAAGGTTGCGCACATACGTCAAGTACTCGTTAAACTCGGGAGGGAAACCTTCGCATAGGTCTTCGATGCGCGTAGTCTGCTTCTTCTCGCCAATCTTTTCGTACTTTTGCTTGTTGGTCGCAGCCTTCAGGCCCTGCCAAGGAAGACCGCCACGAAGAAAGTACATGAAAACGTGGCCAAGGGCCTCAAGATCGTCGCGACGAGATTGCTCACGACCTAGATGAGTGTTGATGGACATGTAACGCGCGGTGCCAGAGAGGGACTTGCGTTCGCGGTAGGGAATGTGTTGCTTGGTCTTAGGGTCACGGTACTGCTTGGCCATTCCGAAGTCGACAACATGAATAGTGTTGGCAGCCTTGGTACCAGGACGACCGATGAGGAAGTTGTCGGGCTTGATATCACGGTAGATCAGATTCTTCTCATGGATGGTCTGAACCCGGGAAAGCATCTGCTTGGCGACCATAACAGTCGTCTTGATGCTAAATCTGCGTCCGCAGTGGTCGAAGAGATCCTCCAAAGAGGGACCGAGGAGATCGATTACGAGAATATTATGCAGACCCTCCTGGCCGAAATAGTAGACGTTGGGGACGCCCTCTATAAAAAAAACAGTTAGTGCACGGTCGATCAGTTGTCACAAGTTTTGTATAACATACTACAGCCAGAAAGAATCTTGTAAGTACGATACTCATCACGAAGCTGAGGAGCGTCACTCTTGCGAGGTTCCTAAAATCAACAAATGTTAGTCGTCTAATCCTCCTTCCTCACCCTCTAAACACCCCATCACATCCCATGTCAATCCGCAATTCCGCCAAAAGACTCAACATACAAATTTGATCGCAACTTGTTGGTTGTTCAACAGGTTGGTACCCTCGAAAATAACACCAAAAGAACCCTCACCAATCTTCTTGCCGACGCGGTAGTGTACGCCGACAACGTTGGATGATGACGACGACATGACGAATATAAAGACCGATGTGTCGAAGAGATATTAAATAGAGTTATATATATATAAAAAAAGAGAAAAAAAGGAAGCAAAATTACAAACTGCGGTCAAGCAGTTTCAACGAAGCAAATCACGCGGTGAGCAAGATGTGCGCCGGGCGATAAATAGTTAGTTCCAAAAAAGAGTATTAATAGCGATGCCAACGGCAAAAGTATTTAACAGAAATCCGGGAAATACAAAAGTCGTGAAGTCGTTTCAATTTTAGGGATAGATAAGTCGTGATGGACGTCGGGAATCGGGAGGTCAATATCGATATAGTCGACAATAGAATATATGATAGTATGACGAGTTATCGAAAGGAGAGAACCGTAATGATCCGAAATAATAAAATTGGGACCGGGCGATAAAAACAAGAGACAGCGGCTAAGAGATGCAATCGAGCAAATGAAAGCTTATATCTTCTGTGATTGGCAATGCGAGATTTTTGTTAGTGATCTTCCGGATTGATTATTTGTGCTGGGTGCTTGTAATTTGTGTTGCTTTCTTTTCTTGTGTAGAGTGGATGTAAAAATCAAAAGAGTGTATAAAAGAGCCAGTTTCATTCCGCGTTGTTAATGTCAATTGGAAATGGGGACACAAGAAACTAAATCATTGGCATTAGGCATGTGGAAAGGTAGAGACGCCGTGGGATGAGGATAGCAGATATCCAAAGTAAAGAGAGCGACAGCACGACAACGACAACGACGGAGCCGAGAAAAGCGACGGTGAGCGTAAAGAGGAGAAAAAGAGAGGGGGAAAGAGGAAGAAAAGGGAAAGGAAAAAGAAGTCTAAGAGTGCACGATCGTCTTCGTGTCCATGTCTGTCTGGGGTCGAGGCTGAAGAATAACTTTGGCCGCTTTTCTTTTTTTTTTTTCCTTGTTGCTTGACCAGTCATTGCTGATTGCTAGTAGTCGTTTCCAACCGGGCTAGGGCGTGTTCATTTTTGGCTTCTTTTCTCGTTTAGGTGGAGAAACCTGTGTTACAGCGGCTTATACAGCTGAAGTTAAACCCTGAATATCTGGAGTTTTTAGGGCCTCAGGACGCTGTAGTCAGGACATAAATCTCTATGTGCTACAGAAGAGAACAAAGGTACAACTCTCTATCCTATCAGTGCACCCGACAGCAACAAGTGACCAAGCGCTGCGACTCTGCTCTCCCTTACTAGCGCAAGGAAATTTGCTCCAGAGACTATCATCGATAAAATGTGGCTATTTTGCCGACAGGCCACTAAGCATGAATTGGAATGAAATAAGATGGGCTTCCCTCTCCCCAAGTGTGGCGGGCTGACGGTTCAAATCGCTTGATTCGACGCCAGGTTTGTAGCCAGGGTTGACGCAGGGTCGTGCGCCTGGTCCAGGAGCTGGCTAGTGGGCATTTGTGATTGGCTGTGGAGTGGGAGGATGGTAAGGGGTGTTTCGGGGGCTTGCCATGGCTATCCACTGAAATCTGAGCTCTAGTGGGTAACTACAGTGGGGATAGACGAGAGCGACCAGATGATAGGGATGGGGGCGAGTGTAGAGAGACATGAATAAAGTAAAATTGAAACTCACTCACCAATTAAACAGGTAAAATGTCTATTATGCCACGGGCAGGTATTATATCGATGATAGATCCAAATTCGAGTGTGTTAATGAGCTCTAGATCCAGATAGTTGGCGAGTCTATATGATAGCCTATGCGGAAGTCGTAATATACTGTAAATTCAAATATTTCGTTTCGTAATTGGGATGGTCGTAACGGCAGTCAGATGCAGAAATGAAGCCAAAAAAAAAGAAAGAAGAAAAGAAAGAAACGTAATATGAATCAAAAGAGAGTAAAAGCACTTGAAAGCTGATTGTGGATATCGGGGAAGATATGATAGAAAGGCGGGAGACGTAGATAATAGTAGTAGTTTTAGAACTAACGTGCGGAGCGGGCGTGAGTGTTTTGATAGTAGAGAATGGATGGGTTGTGAGATATATTAGATTAGAAAGAGAGTGTGTAAAGCTCAGCAACCTCTAGACGAGTTCTCACCGCAGCAGATGACGGTAATGGCGAGAGACACTATGAACGTGATGAGAGAAAGGAAGAAAAGAAGAAGAAAGATTCCAAAAAAGAATAAATCGAACAAAACCAGAGGGGCAAATGCACGTTATGCTACGTCGTGATAAAGTGTCGGTGACGACCGGAGACGATAGGCGAAAGAGGGACTACTAGTGAGGGCAACAATTTGTGTCACAGAACGATACAGCACTAATTGGTGTGTATCCTTCAGGGACCTATGTCCTACAAATCAAGCTACGAATTACCTAATGCAGCACTTGTCAGGTACCCTCAACCCTCAGAATAAAAAGACAAGAGGTTGGCAAATAATTGAACAATAAAAAAAAACTAAATCTAGAAAAATGGAAAATCTTAAAAGGAATATAGGCACTACGCTGACTAGTAGCATGAAGGACTACAGCGCCTATCCAAGCAGGAGCTAACACAAAATGGCTGGCCTCGCCGACTAAAACGGGCAAGAGAGAGCGTGGATTGCTTCCTATTGCTCCCCCGGTCACCAGGCGGGCCGGGTATTGGTATCATGATGCGGAACGGTTGACTCAACAATGCACGAATGCGCTCTTTCTCCTAGTGGTAGCCCCTATGGTGGTGGGCTCTATAGAGTGCTTCGGTACAGGAGATGTGCAATTGGGGCTGCTCGGGTTCTCCTCTTTGAATGGCGATGGACTGTATGTAATAAACACAACCACACGGGTCAGGGCCTACGTGAAGCGAGCAAGGAACCTGCAGACTACTGGGAAATTGCATTATTCTGCGCACTGTAGCTTTAATGTGTTTAATGTGTCTATGAACAGTGTTTAATGTAAAGGATTGCACTAGCGTTGCTCCTGCCAGGGTGAAGTTGCTTGCTGTAGCTACAAAGGAGGCTGGGCCTTTTTTTTTTTTTTTCTTGTCGAATATAGAGAAGAAAGAGATATTGCCTAATGGAATCCAACCGTACTGACAATGCACAAAATCACAGCAAATGTAAGACTTGATTGAATGTAAAAATGGAAAACCATAATAACTGATGACTGCATTGAATCTTGACGTTGGAGTCTGCCTCATTTATATAGCTATGAAATCTAAAGTAAATATTAAGCTCCATTCTAGTCAAGATTCCATATATACTAATTAGTCATTGAGCCTCTCTGGGACAGCTTTTCTTGAGAATAAATCCTTGAATTGTCACCAAATCAGGCCACTTCTTGTTGCCTTTTGTCTTTTGTCTTTGCCTTTGCCTTTGCCTTTGCCTTTGCCTTTGCCTTTGCCTTCCCTTAACATCACAATGTTTTGAAGTCTCCAACTTGAAGTCTGATTTAAATATCTAATATCAAGAACCGAATGCTTATCTAATACTACACACAATACATCAACCAATCACAAATTTCAATATATATATATATATATATATATTCCAACTTAAATCCAATATATCAACCCCAAAATCACCACCCGAAATCAATAATACGTCCCCGGTATCACCTAAATAGCAGGTCCAAGAGCTAGCCCAAAACCAACGCCAGCCCTCTGTACTACGATCCATGGTTCCGATATCAACACCTCGGCCATCACTACTTGATTGTGTCTTCGTCGTCTCCCTTACAAAAACCGGCATAATAGTCAATCCCCACTCATCTCCACCATCGTCAATCTCTGAATCTTCATTACGACTTTCCAAGTTCCTTTCCCGCGAAAATTACTCAAGTCTTTATCATCTCCCAAAAGACAAATAGCTTATAAGAACATAGGCTCGCAATCATTTATTTTTGTTACTGCGTAATTAATGAACTAATTGTTCTAGCGACTATCTATCTCCACCGCCAATCCGGACATCGCCTGCCCTGGTCGTTTTTGCCGATCTCGAATCGTTTTCTGTGCCAATCCTGGATGGGCAGATGGCTCCTCGCTTTTGGCGATTGTGTTAGTAATGCCTCATGAAGTGAAGTGAGAAAGACCCGTACATAGATACATCGCCGATACAAACATGGCAGACACAATATCATATCAAAGCTTAAAGATAATCTTCTGCGATATTTAAATTATTATCACAGCTTAGTTGAACATGTTATAATGACGATCCAACTATTAGCTAATCCTAAACTCCTCTTCCATCTTATCACAACCCCCGATCATCACGCTGCCGAACAGCGGGTTCCTGACCTCGCCTCTCTTTTCTTTAAGCCATGTCCACCCATCACTAATTTCCATTTATCCATCACCACTGCGACTCACCCATACCCTAATTACTTATCACTATATTACTCTACTACATAGCTTCTTGCAATTGCTTGACCGCCATCTCCCTTTCTCATGATCCTTTTCTTTTTCCCTTTGCTCCCTCCCTCACCCTCGCCCTTACCCTCGCCCTTACCCTCGCCCTAGTCATCGTCATCGTTATCGTCATGATCCTAAGACAATGTACCACGCAACAAATCAAGGCATAAACCCAATTCAATGACGTGCTGGGGTCACGGTCGTGAGAGGAACCAAAGGTTTTGACGGGTGGTTGGGAATTGACGCTGCTAGAGATAATGCTCAACGAGTTCGGGATGGGGTGGGGGAGGAGGAAATATTGATGAGGAGATGAATGATAGGGTGGGGTAGGGTTATGGAGAGAACAGTAGTACGTACATTATTGGGTAGCCAACCTCCCTGGTTCGTTAAGTCACGATTAAGATATGACGAAGACAAATCGTGCAAAAATTAATGATCTGAAGTTGTTTGAGATATCTAATTCCCCAACAAACAAATACCGACCACTAATTCCTTTCCTCACCTCCATAAAATCTCCAAACTATCCCGTCCGTGTCCCTCCCATCCACTGCGACCCCATCTCCTTGCCCATAAACCCAATTCCAACCGTCAACGTCAATCGTCTTCCTGTTTAACGTTACTAAAAACAAATCCCATTGACTTCCCCTCCTGGATGTGGAAATCCCTCCGGCTGTACATCGACCTCCGTTCCACAATTTCCATACTCCATATATAGAGACGCCAGACTGAGAATCTACCAAAGCCTTCCCGCCAACTCCAGAGCCAGTGCGGCAACAACTGTCAAAGATTAATTGGAGATGGAGGAGATGGGGCTGAGGAGGAGTTGGTAGATAGAGGGGGGTTTCGAGGTGACCTAGTTAACGTTAGCAGTCAAGGATATCGTACGATAGGCAACACCAAGACATAAATATCAAACAAAAATATGTTGCCGACGTATTCTTACAAGTCATCCTCCTACACTGTCCCACCGGCGCCTCCTCCCCAACCTATCTGTCATTGTCTGTAGATCCTTCCGATAATCTATCGCCATATCTGTACGTGACCAATTCATTATCAATGCTGCTGGGTGTAAACTTAATGACGAATTCCCATTTGGTGCTGAATGCAGAGAGCTCGAGGGCATGGGCAGAGTCCGAGGGGGAATAGAAAGGGGTTGTGGAGAGGATTTGGGGTAGATGGACTATTAGAATTAGTAGATGTTATGAAAAACAGGTAAATGGTCACTTATATCAGCTGTGCCCCGGAGGATGATGGGGTTGTTAGATTGGGGAAGATTGTCCTGGTCTATTGCAGTCCAGATGGATACCAGGGGATCCGCATCGAGGTGGCGGAGTGGAAGAAAAGAAATTAAAGTATTAGTATTAAAGCGAACATTGCAAAGCTACAAGTAATGTACAATATATCTGGATACTAAAGAATGGACAAACTGGTGAGGGTTTGGATGTCGGTGTGGGCGCCGATGCCGACATCGATGGGGGTTGTTGTGGAAGTTGTGGGGTTGGGAGGGTAGTAGTTGAAAACTTGATCACTAGAGGATGTTAATTGAGTTTAATAATAAGAAGAAGCAGATTAGAGGTTGTCAGATACTCACCCTTCCGGGTACATCACCAAATGGTCAAAATACCCCTCTCATCCACTCCCATCCCAATCGCCACCACCCTCATCAGCCCCCTCGCCAACCCCAAAACTCCCTCCAATACTCGATAACACTTTCCTTAAACCCCGAAATAATCTCTTCTACCTCCTAAACAAACTTCTCATTCAACAATCCACTCTTCACATTCTCCGGGACCGGCTGCTCCCGTCTCTTGCCATCTAACTATGGATCACACCTAAACATGAACCCCTCTTTCCTATCCCTCGTCTCACTCAGTGAAATCTGCCCCAACGATACCTGTGACCATCCATTATAATGCATTAAGTGACTCCGGGAAACCCGCCACTTCAACTCCACTTCCAATCTAAAGAACTTCATTGCCAACTCCTCCGCCCTGTTAATAATCCCCTCCGGAATCCCATGGTCCGCAATGTAAAAGAACCCCGACGTCGTCGCGACTTTGTGGATCTCCTCGACAAGCTGTGAACGAAAAGTGGCATTAGGGTTCCGGAGATTCTTTAGTGATATCACGGGGATCTCGAAGGGGAGGCAAGGGCGCGGAGGTCTCGCGAGGACAGTGCAGTATTGGGGGCCCTCGCCGGTTGCCAGTTCAAGCTGGTATATTTTGGGGGTTCAGTGGTCATTATGAAGGTCATTGATTCAACGGTGTGTACTTGTGTATCTTAGCGGTAATAGACAAAAAAGGGAACTAAGGATGAAGAAAGATAAAACGTCCGATTATCGCGAAACTCAACAATATATCGCTGTTAAAAGCGGGGTGCCGTTGGTCACACAAGTTTACGATTTCAATTATTTAAGGAAAGTACTTGCGTCTAAATATAACTTCCTTCACGAAAAGCCAAAAATAATCCCTGATAATAGTACGAAATCCTATAATGCCCGGTGATATCGATATTGTTGGTATTATTGGGTTAACCACTTGGTGATTGAGGGCTTATCTTGGGATATTGAGATGGGGGCATATTCAGTAAGTGGAGATATTAATGGCGTTATAGAGGGATATAAGATATGGACAGGGAAAAGAAAATGGAGATAAATTGGGCAATTATTGATACATATAGCAAGATTCACGATATCGGAAATCAGAATGATTATTAGCTCACAGCATAAAACCCATCAGTCATAAACAAAGTAACACTGAAAACTGAACACCCAGGAACAGTTATACGAAAAAGCAAATATAGTCTAATAATCTTTCAGAAAATTAATTCATCCCCCACAGTAATAGGTACCCTCCCCAAACTAAACAATTTATGATATGATCAATAGTAGTGACAAACTCAATGTGGAAACACCTTGCCCCGATTTATCCATCAACCCACCAACTAACTACCTAACCCTATAATAAGGAAATAGAAAACAATAGATAAAAAAAGAACACAATAATGAATGGAAATATGACTGCGAGAAATAAATAGACAATCAAGGACAAGATAAGGAAAAGAAAAGAGACATAGCTCAAATGTCACATCACCAACACTAGATCACCTCATCTTTTACCCAATTAATTCCTATTCAATCTTCTCGACGACCTTGTCGCTCTCGCTGGCGTATCCGGCACTGCTAATCTCTCCTCTTCGGCAAAGATTGTTTGTTGCGACGACGGCGCCGTATCTGGAATTTCAACGCCCTCTTGGCCCATGTGAAGTCCTGAGATGGTGAACGACAAGGGCTCCAGGGCATCAGCATCAATGCTGAGCATTGTTTGCTTGTCGAGGGAATGGTCTGTGCCCAGTGTTCGAGGCGGTACTTTTCCATGTAGTTGGCGAGTGTCAGGTCTTCAAATGCGGCGGCAGCGAGAATCTTGTCTTGAGATGAGCGCTCCATCGAGGTGAAGCGGCGATCGGGGATCTCGGTAAAGACACCAAGGACTTCCGAGGGCTTTTGGGTGCGGAAGGCAGGGGCTTCGTGTTCTATGGATTGGTTAGTTTCGAGTTTAAAACTAATTGCTTTCAAGACAAACTTACTGTTGATGAGACATTGTCTGGCTGTAATAAAGAATTGAGTCTGGGCCAGGGTCTCTAGCACCTGCTGATCATCACGAGAATGCGTCGCATTGATAATTGACCAGTCATCCGCAATCAGACATCTCCGCCAAATCAAGCGGACAGTCTGCTTCAGCTCTTCACCTGCCAAGGAAGCATCCGCAACCTGTAGAGCCAGGTAGAACGGGTAGAACTTCCGCTCGTTAAAACGACCCAAAGTCAGCAAGTCAATCAACGACAGCGCGTCCAACGCTTCATGTTGCATAAGCTGGCGGAGCGCTGATTCAAACACCTGAAGAGTGAGCTTGTGAGAGCGCGGGATGTTGGTCGCAAGCATTTCCATGCCAAGCTCAACCTCGGCAGTGACATCAATGGCCTCCCGGACCCGCTCGCTCACGAGGGAGTACAGAAGATCCTGGATTTTAATCACGGACAGCTGCTTGTCGACGTTGGCAATGAGCACCTCGGGTGTGTTGTCGAAATCAGGATACCCGAGCAGCGGTTGGGGGTTCTTAGGCTTGGGTGCTGAGGCCTTAGCAAGGAGCGCAAGCTTCCCCAAGGAAAGCTCAATCTTCTTACTCCAGACTTGTTGTTCGCGGGCAGTACCCAGGTCCAGAAGAGTAGCAGCAGCGTGGCTAAGGTCATGTTCTTGCTGAACATCGTTGATCCAAGAGATACGCGAAAGTTCACCTTTGCCACGGAGGTACTCGGTCTTGAAACCTTGATGATCTCCGTTGTAGTCAAGAACACCAGAAACCCCTCAAAGCGCAGGAGAATATCGTACGCAGCGTAGGCAAAGTCTTTTCCAAAGTCAGCAAAGTAGCCTGCCAGACGGTCCTCCTGGTCGACAATGCTACTTTCAAGAAGATCCAACTCGACAGGGAGATACAATGTCTGGTGAGATCCCTCTTGGTACGTAGAGCATCAATGTGAGTCACGATAATCTGCGCAACAGCGGACCAGCTGTGGTGCTTGCGCGCAAGAGCCTCAGACTGATCCCAAAGTTCCAAGTGAGCAAGAGGGACAACTCTGAGATCTTTGTCCTCATCGTACTGCTTCTTACAGGCGGCACCAAACGCAGCAGTCCGGGAATCAAGGCTTTCGACGGAAAAGCGGGCCTGTTCCAAGGTGGACAACAAGTAATTGTCGGTCAAGGAGGGGAGACCTGAGACTAGAGTGACAATCTCCTGGGGAACATGAACTGACTTCAGGCTGTCCGAGGCCTGAGGAGGAAAGTTGTGAGTCTTGATCCACCGGTAGCAGTGGTCCAGAAGCTTTTTCAGCTGAGCGCAAACTAGCTTTTGGCCAGTCCAGGGCTCAGGAAGACCAGTGTAGCCAGTCAGGACACCGTGATCAAGAGTTTCATCAGCCAAACCGTAATCCTCCAGGTTGGCCTGGCGGAAGTTATACGCAGCCTTCAAAGACATGACATACAGATCAGAAGCGTCAATCAGACACTCAGTGAAGTGGTCCTCATCGACAAGCTTGTGCTTGTTAAGAATCTTGACAGACTCGCAGATCCAGGCTAGGAAGAGATCCAGACGCCAGACGTCATGAATGAACCAGTGGCGAACTGCATCGAGCTCACCAGCGGCAGGATTAAGGTCCTTCTTCTGCTTTTCGTGGATAAACGAGATAAGGCGGCTGATGAATGTTTCCTCCTTGTTAGATGAAGTGCTAGAAGCCATATAAGCCTCATGACGAGCCCACAGAAGCGAAGCAACAAGCATCTTCTCGGCATCCCATAGTAGTCCCCACCGCGCACTTCGGGTGAGCTTCACGTTGTTGGCGACCAGATGTTTGATAAGACGTTCAAGTGCTTGTCTGCGAGAAGTCAGATTCTCTGACATGGTGATAGGCAGAGTAGCGATATGGGGATTGGTAGAGCTCAAAATCTCGTTGGATAATTGGACAGCAGCGTCGCTAAGCTGTTCGTCGCTGAACTGAGCCTCACGACGACCATCAAATACCAAGGGGGTCCCAGCCTTAGCACCGAAGAAAACAGTCTGCTCTAGCTTGCCCTTGGCCGTCACGGCAGGAGCATGCTCACTAGCAAACTTGTCGATATCGTTAGTGGCAATGCGGAGCAAACCCATTCCACGAACAAATATGACCGCTGAAGGATTCTTGGGCTTTAGAGATTTGTACGACCATGCCTCCTCATAAGTAGGCATTTGAGAAGCGGAGATTTCTTCGTACCCAGACCCGATGATTTCTTGGATGGAATCTTCACGAAGATCGATGGTATCCTCGAACATATCGGTAATAGCACTAGTGACTTCCTCGTGAAGCTGAGAATCGGGAGACTCGGGGCAGTTGGCAATTGAAACAACAACAACCGAGTGTTTGAATACGGCGAATGCAACCAGAGCAGGTCTAGGAAGGTAAATACGAGGCCGAGAAGACCGGATAGTAGACCGGGTGCCGACAGGAGTGTAGTAGGAGGAGAGCGGCCTCAGCATGCCAATGTTGCACGAGGCAGAGGAGAGAATAACTTCCACCAAGCAGTAACGAGTGACAGGATGTTGAGTAAGACCTACCAAGACCATGAGGTGCTGCTCAGTAGAGCCATCGGTAGCGAGGGCATCGCTGAGACGGCTCATATTTTGGTGCTTAGGATCCAGACCCTTGGGAATATAGGTGAAATCGAAGACCTCAAAGGACTCTAAGGGAAGTCCTTAGCAGCCGGGATGGCCTTGTGAACAGCGGCTATCAGAGAGTCGTGGAGGTCGACATCGGCGTTGATTTCATTCTGACCACCACGGTGGAATCTCCAGGACATGAATTTGCCCTTGGAGGTGACAGCGGTGATGTTGCGCTCACCAACCCGGGTGGTGCGCTCTGAGTGGATGGCGGCAATGTCCCCCTGGTTGCTGTATTGGCCCAAAGCACTCCGAATGCTACCAAAGAGACCAGAATGCGCAGGGGCAAGATGTGAAGACATGAACTGGAAAGAGATGGCGGGGCGACCGTGAGCATCACGGACGGTCATGTAACCAAGACGGCCACTGCTAAACGCAATAACAAAGCCGGAGGGGTCGGCGCTAGTGATTTGAATGGCGAGCTCGTCCCGCGAGAGACCCGAAATGATGAACTCGACCCCGTGTCGTTGTTGGCGCATGAGGTCCATAGTAGCAGCGCTCGAAATAGTCTCCCAGAAGGTGATGCGACCGGTGGTAGGCATGACAACTACCAACCCCGGCTCGGGCGTAGAGGCTGACGGTGCAACCAGAGATCCGAGTGGCAACGGGTCGGAAGGATTTTTAGATGGTTGCGAGAGAGCAAAAGTAAAGGTCTCGGGTGATGAAGCGGGCGAAGTGTAGGGCCAGACAAGGGCATGTGAGTGGGTGAGAGAGAGAGCGTAACCAGTCGAGGAAAAAATTTCGCCACACTGGGCATCTACGTTGTAACAAAATCATGTTAGCAACTGACTTGATAACCCAAATTGTCTTGGTTGTAATTTGAGACTCACCCATTGCAACAGCGTCAGCACGCATGCGGTCAGGAAGACCTGGAAGTTTGCTGACAGTGAAGGCATTGTTTGTGACCTAAATGAACGTGATGTTAAACGAGTCCAATGGTTGATTGGTGTAAAATATAAGCCTAAACTTACAAGAACAACACTGCCATCTCCCTTGCTCACGCGCTCGCCAGTTTTGGGCTTTTTGGACCGTATGGAGATCTCGCGGCGCGGAGCATCTAGACTCAAGCCCATCTTTTCAGAGGCAGATGACGGTGGTGAATCAAGCATGCCAATCTTCTGGCGCTTAGTCTCGGTCATTTCAGCGGTGGCAATCTGGTTCTTGATAGAACGCGGCGCGATAACATTGGAGTAAGTGGTTTGTTCGGACAGAGGAAGGCGCTGGCGTTTCGCCTTAGGTAACGGCTCGTTGTCCTCGGTACTCTTAGGTCTTTGACGACGACGGCGACTGCGGGTTTGCATGCCCTGGTCCTTGGTGGTGGCTGAAGGGGAAAACATGATGGCGGGTTCGGACGATGATGATTGCGTGTGGAGTATTGGGATGTGAGGGTACGGAGGTCCGGATAAAGATGAAAATATGGTGTTGTTTTGTTGACTAGGCGATTGCACCTCCGCTAGACTAGCTGGCAGGTGACGGCTTGTCTCAGCTCGATGAATAATACAAATAGATTAGTGAGGCCGTCAGGAAGCTGTTTTCGCACTAGGACGTGGCAAGGCGTAGTTGGGCCAATTGATCTTGAGATCTAGTAGTGCATCGGCAGCTCGATCAATGCAGGATTCTGGACGCGATATCGATTCAACAAAAATAATTGGAAAACAGACTCGCACTGAATTAAAAGAGAGACTAAAAGAATGACGATAGGCGCGGACAACGAACTGGCGCTGATAGAGATGGATTAAAAGAGGATGGCTGTCGGCATAGAAATTGACTCTGGAAGAAAAAAGGCGAAGCTGCATGAAAGTTTTAGCCAAGGCAAGCGTGATGGAATTCAGGCCCTGGCGCTGGTTTTTTTTGGGCTACAGCAACGCAAAACAGAAGGCAACAAAGGAAGGCACAGGGCAACACAGCGCTGTGTCAACAAAGTAACGACGCTGACTAACTGCCCGCGAGTTCAGACCCACTTAAAAACAGCTTGAGCTCGATGTTTGGAGAACGACCTTTTCCAGTTTAATCACATGATCACAAGCAACGGCTGATACATAGAGCCGCAGTTGATGTCGGTATTGCGATGTGGCGTGAATTGGGAACCCTGAAAATTATCAGAATCCAAACACATGAACTTGTGATAATGAGCATACACACTCTTAAAAATTCAATACTCAATTTTGCCTTGTCCGTCTTCACTTCTCAGAACGCAAGCGCTGAAGCACACTAACACCTTCCTCGTTAATGTCGACGGAGACGCCCAAACAGAATGCCATCGCAAAAAGATCTGATAAGAAGTTGCACTATCCACAGCTTTACGACTTATCTAGGGTCGGATGACCCTTAAATTTTACACTGTCCTTACGACATCAAGAACAATCTGATTAGATTTTCTCGACGCAACTTTCTAGTCTCCTCTCGAACTTAGTTTTCAACATTTCATTTATTCACCAAGCTCCTCTTGTTTTTAAGTCAGTCTGCTTTATATTTTCTCTCTTTATCTTGTCTTGTATTTAATTATTGTCTCTCATCTTGCCTTCTCATTTATCTTCGCTCATTCTGGAATATGCGCCGGTTTGCTGCATCCTCTACGTTTACAGTAGTAGTTTCTGCTCGTCCGCTATTGCCTGTGCGTGGTCTCCGTCTCTGCCGACTTTACTTGAGTTCCGTCCCCATTATCACTGATCCGCTCGTTAAATACCAATCACTTATATCCACCGGCGCGCTTCTGCCTGATCCGGCCCAACACCGTCTGGCGCTGCATCTCCGTGGCGTCTACTCCCGGCTTAAGGACTATGTCCCCATTCCCGAATATCGCACTCGGTTAAAAGCGGTAGCTGAATTAACGGCCCGGGTGCAGCCGACAATTCCTGAGGATGGGCCCGGTACACTGGCGGTGCGGGGCCATCCGATTTGGCGCAATCCGCTCTTCAAGAAATTGATGAGCTCACCGCATAAAGACGACAAGGCGCTAATCAAGTTACTGAGTAGCCATGAACAGGCGATGGAGATCGGCTCGCCACGGGGCCTATTTGTCTCTGGTGAAGTAGGCACAGGCAAATCAGTATTGCTGAATTTATTAGCCGAGGGCCTTCCTACAAGTAGAAAGCGTCGGTGGCATTTTAATACGTTTATGCTTTACATATTTTCCCAACTTGAAGCGTTTCGCAAGAGCCGCCCGCACCTGGGCGGAGCCGGATCTGACCCGGAAGAGGCGCCATACTCCCTGTTATGGATGGCGCAAAAGTTAGTGGAAGAATCGCCGATTTTATTTCTGGATGAATTCCAAATGCCTGATCGTGCCGCCAGCAAGATTCTGAACTATCTTATGATCGCATTCTTCCAACTTGGTGGTGTCTTGATTGCATCGTCCAATCGCATGCCGGAAGAGCTTCAGCGGGCTGCTGGTGTCGACTATGTGCCAGTGCCATTTAGGGATATGATGACTAAGTTTCTGTCTTTTGGAATGAAGCAGCAAAAGACAATTTATTCGGCAGCACTAGCGATTTCGCTGCTTTTGTTGAAGTGCTAAAGGCGCGCTGTGACTTTTGGAACATGGATGGGGTCAATGACTATCGGAGGCGGGACATGGTCGAGACGGCGCGAGAAGTTCCAGTGGGTTCTAGACCAGTGGACAAGCGGAAATTCTCGGCGCTTGAGGAAACAAATGTCGAGATCATTTTAGAAGAAATTGAACCCGAAGATGTCGTTGTTTTCCGCTCTCTTCCTCGCCACTATTTGCTGGACTCAGAGGGCCAATCGGACCTGGCTGCCTCTGTTTTCTTCGCTTACCATGGATCCATACACTGGAAACCCGGTACTCTATATGTCTACGGAAGAGCGGTGAACATCCCCAAAGTCGCCAATGGAATTGCATTCTTTAACTTTGATAACCTAGCGAGCTCATTTGGCCCCGCTGACTACATCACTTTGGCCTCAAAATACCACACCTTCATCATTGATCAGGTTCCGGTTATGACTTTGTCGCAGAAGAGCGAGGCTCGTCGCTTCATCACCTTTTTGGATGCGCTGTATGAAGCTGGCTGCAAGCTTCACATCCGTGCTGCGGCTGGCCCTGATGACCTCTTCTTTCCCGACACCTGCAAAAAGAAAGCCTCGGCGAATGGCGCTTCTGCAGGTGCAGATGATGAAGACGCTACATACTCCGAAACCATTGCTGAAGTCTATCAGGATCAAGCCGCTCCATTTAGACCAAATGTATCTTACTACGATACTCCATCGGCTACCTCTCAATACGATCCGGACCAGGACGCTGGTCGCCATGCGGGGCCAGAATCCGACGTTGATTACACAAAGACCCACTATTTTACCGGTGAGGACGAACGTTTCGCATACAAGCGCGCCGCCAGTCGCTTGTGGGAGCTTTGCGGGAAAACTTGGCACGGCCGAGTCGGGCAGTGGTGGCACCCGTTACCGGAAGAAGCGCGTCACTGGGAGAAGTCGGTGCCGTCTGTTCGGCTTCAGGTGCATGATATGGCTCGTGCGGGGTCGCGAATTACTGAGATTCGGCGCGGAGAACGGATTCCAATGGATCAGCATGCGGGCATGTCACGGTTTGCAATTGAGAGGACGAAAATGTTGGAGTCATTAGCTTAAAAATAGTAAAGTTCCATGTAATGAATATAATATAACGCCCAATATGCACGTGACTTTTATAAGTTCTTTTATAAGTTCTTTTCTTGATCGTTGTGTTGAGACGTGCCGAATTTCGACGTCTGGCCGCAGCTCTTGTATTTGTTACTAGTGGTCGCAAAGCTCAAATGCGGCTTTGTTTTTTTTTTTTGTCACTGAATCTCAACCCCGCTTGAGTGGCTTTAGCTCCAGAAGACGGACTGGACACTTGTATTTTACCGTTATAATCGCTTTAATTGCACTGATGCTTGCTAATATAGGCGCCAGCCTTTGCCTCCCAACGCCACTTTGGGAAAGCTGCATTTGAACAATATAGTGGGGCAAATACAATGACTAAGCTAATGTAGTCCAATGATAAACCTTATATCGCGTCCGTGCTCTTTTCTTTTCCAAACTTTACTGCCGTCAAGCTTGCTATTTGGCTTTTGATGCAAAATCGTCTTCAAAGGTTTCCCTCATTTTTTCAGGTTTTTTTAAGTTTGTTCTTCAACCTAACCCACGCCACCCAATTCATTAAACAATTAACGTTTGCGCCATCACAAAATAGATAATTGACTTCGAACTCACACACTGAGCCATATTTTCTATCCAACCGACGGCTTCTGGACTCCAGTTCCCTGAAGACCTTGACAATTGATTAATCTCCACTCTGCCAATCGGTAGTCTAGATCTACACAACCAAAATCGCCACTCCCCGCAAATACAATTATCTACTCACATCGTCCTCGACAGTCGACTTCGACTCCTGAAACTTCGGCGCCTATACAGCATATTATTCGGCTTTCAGAGCATGAGTTTCTCTGTTTTTGAGAGGCTCTGTGATCTCGTGTATATATAGTCAATCGCTTCGTATCTCCATTCCAGGCGAACGAGCTGGCGCTAAGCACAGCGATGACTTCGTCACACATGACCCTCTCGGGGCCTGCGCCAATGGCACTCCCGATGCCTCATATTTCTTCCTCCCATTCACACACTATACAACATCATCTCCCGTCTTCATCTAATGACGATGTTCCCATGGACATTGAACATGGCTCTTCCGATTCAGAGTCTTCACCATCTTTCGCGAAGTCTGCAGCCCCCGTCACTGCAGAGCCTGGTGCCTCAACTTCCGCTCCAGCACCCAAACTCAATCTGAGTCTTCCGCTCAAGTCTCAAGTTTTCACAAACGATGTCTCAAACGATTCGACGAACTCAATGTCAACAGATGAGAAGTCATCGAAAACACAGGATAATGCATCAATTCATTCTGAACCTGCGGGCTCTAGAGATGTTGCGCCCAGGGATGGCGAAATTTCTGCTACTCCAAATTCTATCAAACTTTCTATCGAGATTGAAGATCAAACGCTTTCCGCACTAGACGTCCCTGCTCTGGATATATCAGCCAATACTAAAGAAGAATCGATTGAGGAGAGCATTGAGCCCAAGACAGGCTTGTTGACCGAGGCCATACATAATACAACATTGGTTCCCGTGAATCTGAGTATGTACTTTCCACACTGTACCATACAATCAATCATGGCCTCTAACCGTGATACCAAATGATATAGATTCCTTCCACAAATCGACGAGCAATGCTTCATTGGATCATTTAATCAATGCTTCTGTTCCCATCACCGATCATGATTTGGTTACGAGTGAACTCAGCTCAACCACTACTCCCAGACATTCGACAACCGACTTGCTACCAATCTCGATACCTTGCACCCCTTCATCATTTGTTCAACAGCATGCCGCTTCTTTAGTTCTTCCACCATTTGGGCTCCTGTCAAACCACACAGCATTTCATGGACACAGCCAGCCAGCCACCGTTACCCCGGCCCAAATATCGAATCGCCTATTGCCGGACATCGAACCCGAGACCTCCATGATACCCTCAGAAGACGCTTCGAATCTCAAAAGGAAGAATTCTGAAATCTCGCGCCTACAATCTTTTGCCCGGCTCGAGTTCGATGACAGTGTTTTGAGATGACCACTTACTCAGTAGTCATTGGCCGTGATCATAAGGCTATGGTGCAGGCCCGTCGCAATGAGGATAACTTCTTAATGCAACGGGAAATTGGCGGCGGGTTTGGCGATAGTCTTACCAACAACAAGAAATTTAGCAAGTCATACGTCAGTGAGGAGGGTGGCATGCTTGGGCCTGGCTCCGATATAGACTCGGCTGAGATTCCGATCAAACGGAGACGCATAAATGGAAACACGCAGGAAGGCGAATCTTCACGGCCTTCCCCTGCTCCCCAAACAAATGATGGGAACCGTCTCACTGATCGTCAGTATGTTTCGCATACTCCCGGTGCCGTTGCTGTGGATCTCGAAGCTTTGCGGCCTGATCCTGACTACGTTCCGTTTGTCGGTATCCATTCGCCAGGGCCTAATATCGCACAGAAGACCAAGGCTATTTCGCGTCGGCATATGAAGATTACATTCAATCCAAAGAAGCATGTATTCGAAGCTATTCCTCTTGGTAAAAACGGTTTCTTTTGCGACGAGGTCCTCCACCATAAACCTGTTGTTCTGCGTCACCAGTGTCAGCTCCAAATCAAGGATGTTATTTTCTCTTTCTTGATCCCTGGTGCTGCGCCTGGTGCTACTGGTGCTGAGCACTTAGAGGAGGACAGACCTTTGAATAAGAGGTATTCCGAAGGTGGCAAGATGATGAGTCTTGACTTTGAATTCCGGATGGCAGCTGACAACGAATCCTCTGACGACGCGCTATCGGAGTCTTCGGATCTTGGTCACATTCCCCTGCCTTCTATAGATGACGAACCCATCGCTTCGGTTCCTGTTACTGCGCCTCGCCCTAAGGTGTCTGGAAAGGGACCTCGCAAAAGCAGCAAGGCTAAGACCACGACTCCGTCCCCGGCTACCGTTTCTGATATCCCTATTTCTTCGGGGGCGGATTCAACGGTTCCAATCCCTTCTCCGTCTATGGACCTTTTAGATCCCATGGCACCCCCGAAGAGTAGGGGTCCTGGTAGGCCACCCAAGGACGGAATCATGTCTAGGCGTGAACACCGGGAGCGCAAGAGATTGATTGAGGAACGTGAAAGACAACGCCAACAAGAGCTTGGTCTTCCGAATGGTTCTGGGGCCTCAGATGAAATTACTGCCAGTGTTTCTCCCTCTGTCCCGGTGGCGTTAATGGGAACCTCGGTGTCCCCTCTCACAACAAAAGCCTCTCCTGCTATGCCTGCGACTGGGCAACCTGTGCCAATCAAGGGCTCTTCCGGCGCTGTTCCGACCACTATTGCTGCTCCTACCTCAGAGCCCGCTCCTGAGCTTGACGACACCTTGATGTTGCAAGTTCTTGCTAAAGTTGATCCAGTTCCAGCTGTGGCTCAGAAGACTACCCAAGCGCCCAGTACGACTATTCCGCTGCCGCTTCCTACGCCCACCCCAAAACCGCAAGCCGCTGCTCAGCCCCAAGTGTTCACCATTCCTTTGCCTTCTGTTCCTCAGTCCCAGGCCCAGTCGCAAACTCCTGTGTTGGCCGATCATGAACCTCTTGCTGCGCTAGCTGCTGCTACTAATGGCTTAACGTTACCGGCGCAGACCTCGCAGCCTGTTGTCTCTCACTCTGTGACGCATGCTCCTGTTCCGGCTGCAACTGAACCCCTGGATCCGGTGCACTCACTTCTGGACTCTTCTGCTGCTGACAACCTGTATCTTTTGCAACAACAACAACAACAGCAGCAGCAGCACTTCCAGCAACAACAACAGTTGCAGCAGTTGCAGGACCTCCATGCCCAGCCTCAACAGATTCAGCAGACCCAGCTTTTGCTTTCGCAGCTTCAGGCTGCAGGCGCGAGCACTGATCTTGCTACTCTTCAGAAGATCCAGCACTTGCAACAACAGGTTGGACAAGCTGGCTCAGTGGCGCCTCTTCTCCAACAGCAGTACCCTGGCATTGATATCTCGCAGGTTTCTCCTGCTCACCTTCAGTTGCAGCAACATCAACTTAATGCGCAATTGCAGAAGCACGCCGTAATGGCTGAGCCTGCAGAGAAGCGTAAGGTAGGTCGCCCGCGTAAGCATCCCCTTCCCGAGAATGCCGATTTGTCTGAAAAGCGTAAATACAAGAAACGCAAGTCTCTGCATGAAACCGGATTCTACGATGGATCGGATGCTGAACGCCGTGGTCAGAAGAAAGAGAAGCGAATTCGGCCCAAGTCGCCACCTCTGGAGCTCAAGCTGGATGATTACACGCCGGAACAGCTACAAAAGCCTAACAAGAACTATAGCGTTCTGATTGACGAAGCTCTTACTGCTGCCGGTGCTGAGGGCTTGACGCTGAAGCAAATTTACAAGAGAATCTCTATGAACTACCCTTGGTTCTACTTCCACGCGGAAACCAAGGGCTGGGAAAGCAGTGTTCGCCACAATCTGATCGGGAACGAGGCCTTCCAAAAGATGGAACAATTCAACACGTGGGTTCGTGTTCCCGGTATTGAGCTCGATGCTGGTAAGAAGCGCAAGGCCAATCAAAGCTCCGATCCTTCCAGCTTCCCGGCCTTCCAGCAACAATCTTACCAGGCGCAATACACGCCAGGTGCCCAGTCTATGTTTTCGCAGACGTTCACGGCCAATCCGGCCGCCCGTTCAGGACAACAACTTTACAATCAGGCCACTCCGGCTTTGGTTGCTGCCCAGGGCCATGCTGCTTCTGGCATCACTCCTCAGGCCCAGGTTCAAGCTCTTCCCATGAACCGTGTTGGCCAAACTCCTGCTGGTCTTTCCTATGGTACGACACGTCCCGGTGGCGTGACTACGACCTCTGTTGATGGTGGTTTTGGTGTTCAGCCCCTGGCTCCTGCTCCTCCACGCACGAATACGATTCCCGGTGCTCTTGGTTCCCAGTCCGCTCAAGCGGCTTCGCCGAGTAACGCTATTCCTGGTGCTCCGGCGTCTATTTCGGGTGGTTCGCGCAATCAGTTCATCATTCACCCACGTCTACAGGATGTCATTGCTAGTCTCAAGAACGGTCTTACGCAAAACCTCATGGATCCCTCTGTACCCAATGCCGGTGATATTGTCACGGCTGCGGTCACTCGGTTCCTTGGCATCACGCCAACCGATACTCCTGTTCTCAATGGGCCTATGGAGATGATCTGCATGCGTGGGTTCAGTAATGTTGTGGAGGGGGCCATCAACACCTTGGATGCCGGCATTGTGGCTACGTTCACGCCTACTCAGCATGGGTCGTTGAACAACTACAATGTGCCTAGCACATACGGTCTCACGAACAAGACTATCGTGGAGCCTCGGGCTTTCCTCGCCATGGAGCACTTCCGCCAAAACTTGGCTCAGAACCAGCATATTACCAAGATCCTGAAGGCTGACAGAATTCAGGCCTTAAGTGTCTCGATCATGGTGCGCATCCTTGGCTTTAGTAAGACGTCGCTTCTCCACCCCGAACTGGTCTCAATGCCGCCGCTACCTCTCAACAGGCGCAAGTCACCGAGACCCTAGAAACCGGCTTGGTCGCTGCCTTCAAGAGAGTCTTAGCCGAGATGAACTTGGTTGCTCCCTCTGCTACTATCACTGAGAACACTCCAATTTCTACTCCGACTACTTCGGGCATGCCAGTGCAGGCCCTCGCGGCCCCTCACCCGGTGCCAACGCCGCAACCAGTAATTCATCAGAGTACGGCTCCCAGACCTCAGCCTGTTACCTATGCGCCACCGCCGCCAGCTGTTCCGGCTCCCTCTCCGATTGTGATCCCGGCTGTTCAGGAGGTTCAACATGTTCCTCAGCCAGTTCAGCAGCAGGTCCAGCAACCTATAGTGCAGCAGGCTTCGGTCCCACAAGTTCAGCAGATTCACCACGCTCCGGCTCCTGTGGCTCAGTTCCAGCAGGTTCACCAACAAGTTCACCAACAGGCTACTCAGCAAAAACCCATCCAACAGCAGGTTATCCAGCAACAGCAGCAGCAACCTCAGGCTCAGCATATTCCCAGTCCTCAGCCAACTCCTCAGGCTATGACCTCGACACCGGTTCCGGCTCAAGCTCAGATGCCTTCGTTAGGGTCTGTGGTCAAGCCTCAAGCCCCAGTTGATACTGGGGTCCCGGTTTCTGTGCCGGTGGCTACGGCCCAAGCTGCTCAGGTTCAGGCTCCTGTTGGTACTACTGCTCCGATGTCGCTGCCTGCGCCTCAGGTTATCGCTGAATCTAATGTTGGTTCTGTGACTTCTGTGTCTCGACCACCCAGCACTACTCAGGTTTCTGTTCAAGCTCCTACCCAGGCTCCAGCTCAAGTTGCTGTCTCTATGGCTCCTGTTGCAAATCTGGATTCTTTGGCCCCGGTTGTCTCGGCTTCTGTCGCTGTGGTTCCGGTTGTTTCGATGTCTGTGCCTCAAGTTTCTAGTCCCCTAGTCCAGGCTAATGGACCTCCGGTTGCTCCCAACTCTACCCCTGTTGCTGCTTCTGTTCCCACTCTTCCTGCTTCTGCTACTCCCGTTCCTGTCACTTCCACTCCACCCACCTCGAACCCAGGCTCCACTACGAACATCGAGCTTCCTAGCAAGCCGCTCACCCCCCAGTCTTCCGAGGCTCCTCCTATTGTCCCTTCTCCGACTCCAGCTCCTGTCACAGAGATTCTCTCTGTTCCGGCTGCTCAGGTCGCTTCAGTCAATAGCTCTGCTCTGACGGTACCGCCACCAGCTGGTTAAAGACAACATTTCTTTCCTTGTTATAATAATTATTTGCATGATTGCTTTCTGGTCTGTTTATAGCAGGCGTTTTTGGTGGAAATTTTTATTTTCTGTTTTTTTCTTTTCGTTTTTACAAAAGCATCACGATGATGATACCCCTTTGATTTGGGGCAGCTTGTTGTTATTCATGGAATCTTGGCAATGATAGACATATTGTGACGATCTTGGTCTGGACTGGGCTTAAGTTCCAATCCTTGATACCAGGCTATTGAATGTTCCTATCCGGCGTTACACGGTTCTTTGTTTTTCTTTTCTGTTTCTTGTTTCTTCTAGTTCCTTTTTCAAAAGTTGGACGAGCATTGCTTTGCAGGTGTATTTGTATTTGGGTTGGTTAGCCACATGAAAATAGCGTCTGGTTTTTATGGGTTTTGATGTTTCTTTGTTTGGGATTTCTGTATTTGTCACTATATCTTATTGGTGGGATGTGATATGCATGTTTATTTGCCTTAGTTGGATATTTCTTTGCTTTGGGACTTCAAATTACTTAATTATAATTCATGATTGTTTAAGATTCAATTATTGCCTTTTGTGCTGCTTACTGATTGTTGGTTCTCTTGAATGCTATTGGTAAATTGATGATGTATGTTTATAAGGCTAACACATAATATTTTTGTTTTTAATAGGGTTATTATCGTGAATCTTCACTATGACGACAGTACTGACCCATCATCCAATTATGCACAGAACGCTGCATGTTCCTTCTATCTTGCCAAACTACTATTCATTTACCTAAACTCCCATGCACATGCATCCATTTATACTTAACAAACCTATCCAACCCCCATCCATTGACGTCAGAACCCCGACCGTTCTCAACCTCTACCCACTCCACTTAGCGTCTGTGTGTGCATACAGGACTTGTTCTTACATGTGTCGATATGTGAGCTATATGTGGATGGAGCCCTGTGATGGATTAAGTGATGTAACGGGTTAGCGGGGGAGGATTGGAGGGAAGTGGTGGCATAAGGGAGGAGGGAGTTGGGTTGGTGGTGGTGGTGGAATGGTGAGATAGACGGATGGGCAAATGGACGGGAGGGTAGGTGGGGTGGGACGGGACGGGACGGGTTTCATAGTGAGGGATGGGTGTAGTAATGTGATCGGTTTGACTAAGGGTTATCACTAAGTGGATTAAATCGTATACATTAGGATCGTCCAGATTTGCATGTGCTGATACATATCTATTAATCACGTTAATATCTACCATAGTTAATTACAGTGCATAATATACTGTCAACGCTTCCTTCCGTTATTAAGGCAGCGATGCTTGACGCTAGTTAGTACAGGACTGGATGGGAAGGTACTGTCGGGGAGTTGGGTGAACCTAGAATTTTGGAAGGAGATGATTTTATATGAAAATGACAGGAAGTAGTCGATCACATGAATTTTCATTTTTCAAAATTTGGAAGTCAGTGAAAACTTCACCTCTTTCATCTTAAATTTCAATCACTGACAATCTTCAGCTTCATTGCGCGCTGTGATTAGAGATATTTTAACACGATTTTCTTCGCTAATATCCAGGCTGGATCCATTGTGTTCGGCGACGATATTCTAAATCGAGAGCTTTTTAGCTTGGTGACATCTTGCATGCACTTGTTATTGTGAGTGTCTTTATTATACTCGGGACCATCACCTTAACTTCTTCAATAACTCGATGTTTATGTCTCTCTATAAGTAATGCCACGTCGAGCCATTGCTTCTCGCTGCTGACATTGAAAACATCAACGGCCGTATATCCTTTTTATCATTTAATCTTACCGGATAGCCCCTCGCCTCGTCGTCGGCTTGCCCTGGTGATAGATAGCTACGGTTGATCGATAGAGCCTGGGCCTACCCTGTAGCTCATACAAACCCTGTTGGGCGTCAGGGACCAAAGTACTGAACTGGTGTTTGGCTTTGAGATGTTGGATTTCTGCTGTACCGCGGAAGACATTAATTAAGCGGCTTGAGGTTGGCAGGCGATGGCTTAGAGGGGACAGGACGATTCAGGAGGGCGAGTTGTCGGTTGGGCGATATGGGGGACAGAGGGACTAACAGGATTTATATAGGCAGTTTTAACATTACTCGTCCAAAGAGTGTGTACACGAATGATGGTCCCAATCTTGCTATTGGTTTCCGTAAGTGGATACTGGCGAGGATATAGCAGACTGAGGCCCGCTGAATGGTTCTCAGATGTGGCTAGTAGCCATACAAACATTGGGTCTTGGTCAGTCATATTACCTGCCTTGGTTGATAGTGTGCGTATAGACGGATGCAGATTACATGTAGTAGTTTTACATTGGTGGATTACGTTTCTCGTTTTGTGAATTCAAACCACAAGTGAGAAGACTCCTTTGAGCTGCTGAGTTGCAGCTGGCTGTTGTTTCAGGCGCCTTTGCTGCTTGAGAAACACACAATTAGATACTACCACAAGAGTGCAAGAAAAGCAAAGAGGGAAAGGAAGAAATCAAACAGAAAGAAAGAGGGAAGAGGAAGAAGACGATTTGTTACAGATACTGCCTTTTCTACCATTATCTCCACTTGTAAGCTGACATCTTCGGTTCCAGTTTCAGGTGTCTATTTCTTTTTCTTTTCCGCGTTTTCCTTTTGGCTATCAATCTTGACACTTGCTTTTTCTGTTTGCCCTTCAAATCTTGATCCAATCTTTCATCTCACACTTGAAAGCCTAATTCTGCCGTGTCGTCATTCTAAATTCAAGCCACAACGCTGATCGGTTCTCGGCCTGGCCATTGCTTGTTTCTCTTTCGCCTTTTAACTCTATCGCCGACCTTTGTGTTGCTCATCTTTTACCTACATAACTCACGACAATAGAAACCAACGGCAACATAGACCAACCGACTTCATCGCTGTCAATTCACTAAGAAGCAAGCTTCTCTGCCGGTTGACCAAGCATCCCTTCCCCTCTTCTCTTCATCCTTTAGCCCTCACCTCACCAAATTCGACATTCTTCAGTCTCGTCTAACTGGGCTGTTATTCGCTGATCCCAGCACGCCACAGCAACGGAGCACGTCGTGGTACTAACTAGCCTGCAGAACGCAGAACACAACCCCGAGCAGAGAGCGACGAGGAACGCCTAAGCTCCTTCGATCCAAAGCCTGTTTTTTTTTTTTTGTATTTGTCTCGCTCTGTCTTTTTTACCTTCTCCAGTTCTACTAGTTCTAGTTCTCTTGATCTCTCCT
Source organism: Meredithiella fracta (assembly GCA_023677585.1). Taxonomy (NCBI): domain Eukaryota; kingdom Fungi; phylum Ascomycota; class Sordariomycetes; order Microascales; family Ceratocystidaceae; genus Meredithiella; species Meredithiella fracta. The sequence goes on from JAGXCV010000007.1 coordinate 1,642,033, forward strand.
ACCACACGCACACACGCCACCAGAAACCGACCGATTCTTAGAATCTCCAATCGCGCCCACTCACGTCGGCCTTTCGACACAAGAGTCTTCTGCTTTAGCAGTGTCTGATCGTGATGATGTCGACTCCGCGAACCGGCCCTCGTCCCGATGTTGGTGATGTGCTATGGGTTGTCCGTACGTTTCCTATTCTCTCGACTTGAATCTTTACAATTACGTCTATCTTGCCTTTGGAGCCTAGTCGTCTCGTCTCTTCTCCCCCTCCCTGCCCTCTCACTTTGCTGTGAGATAGTGTCTGTTCGTGCCGCCGCTACCGCACTTTGATCTGTGGTGCAACATCTAGGGCCATGAGGGGAAAAATAACCATCGACAGGTTGATAGTAGCGGGCAGATACTTGATGCGCCAACGTTTCCTGTCGGCCAGAGTGATTCTCAACTGTCATTTCCAATTGTCAATCTACTGCAGCGTCACCATTGGCTGCCTCAGCTCGACACCTCCGACAATCATCTGCTACTTGCCATAGTGCACCTATCGCCGACGGCCAATGTTGCCGTGGCTACCACCCCACTCATGATATCCGAGCTAGCGAAACATCCTGTACATGAACACATCCACACCATCGCTGAATACTATTACGCTTATGCTTGCGCCACTAATGAGCGGCTTAGTGGCGGGTCTCATGATGGCTACAGGCGTGTATAAGGGCACCGACGAGCGATTTACCCCAAGGGCTTGACAATTTGCCCCATTGTAAAATACTGACATGTGATATTTCTTGTGTAGATGATTTCCAGGCTCGCACATCGGACGAGCTCACTCTGATCAAAGGTGATCTTGTCGAGCTCATCGAGCGTGACGATGAGTTTGGCGACAGATGGTATCTTGGTCGCCATCTCGGCAATGGAAATACAGGTCTTTTTCCCGAGGGTGCGTATATTTCTCATTTACTCTCCCATCACACTAATGATATCGGCTCGACTTGTTTCCCCTTTTGAATGTTTATTCCCGCTCGACTCTGGTCTTTATTCAACAGGCACCTCCGGGGAATGTTATATGCCGAGTTCTGTCAGTGGGTATCTGAAACTTATATGTCGTTTCAGTATCACTCTGTGTCTGCTGGCGTTGTCTTGTGGCGGGATACTTGCATTTTCGGGTTTAACCGCCTGGAAACGCCCCTCCATTGTGCCATGGCATCAATAGCGACTCAGCCTCAATCAAATGAACAGACTTTATGAGACAGACGGACTCTACTAGATTCCACATTCTACTTCCCCAATAAGAAAAATGCTGTCAATTTGGCCTATTATTTTTTTGCCGTTTCAATAAAAGTACAAATTGGCAAACCGATAGATGATTGCATAATGCACCTGCAGAAATCAAATTATATCCGTCAACTACCCGCAACTTCGACAACCCTCGTATTGTCTTGCCGCCACGATAGGACCCTTCGCTGCCACACCGAATAGCCACCCAGAGGAGGAATATTTGCTTTAATGGCAGAAATAATGAATGTAGTGACTAACTTATTGATTACCTTGACCGCGTACAGCATACACCAATCCTGCGCCCAAGGACATTCTCCGCAGCCATGGCATCAAGCCAATGACTCCATTGTTGGAGGTCTCCACGAACATTCCCAGCGGCGATACCCCGACAATCTCACCACTTTCAGAGTCTGATAGTACGAATCCTTACAGCGCGACAAACAATGCGACACCAATGAGTGCTAATCTCAGCAACCTTCCAATTCCCGAATTCTCGAACTTAAATAACTTAGGCGGGGCCAGCACTATTGGCATTCCTTCAGTGTCGTCTCCAGTAGTCCAGCAGCATGACAACAGCCAAGTACTCAACGACACCCTCAATGTTATTGCCGAGCACATTACGCATTTACGGTCACCACCTAGTACAGGTGCGCTGCATGCATCCAACGACTCTGGAAGCGAGTACAGCACCCAATTTGACCACCGGATGTCGTATATCCACGGCGAGGAGACGGACGAGGAAGAAGGCGATGATTCTGCGCATTCCCGCCAGGAAGTGCAGTCGTGGGGTCCTGATGATGTAGCGGAATACCTTTTTACGGTGGGGGTCGAAAAACACCACTGCGAGGTTTTCCGCGACCAGGAAATCACAGGCGAGGTGCTGCTGGAAATGGACCAAAGTTCTCTCTTCATCAAAGCGTTTGACCTGGGATCTGTAGGCCGGCGGCTGAAAACCTGGTCCAAGATTAAGGCGCTTCAAGATGAAGTGGCGTCAGCTCAAGCGCCACGGAGAGCAATGGGGGCTCATTTCGGTAGTGAGGCTGGATCTGAGCGGACGCACAGTCGCACAAACACTGTAATTAGTGCTGGTGGACGTCCTGACGGAGGAATTGCTGGTGAAGGAGCCCGTCCTTCTTCTATTCACTCGAAACACGCTTCGACAAACATGACACCCACTCGATTGGGCTCCATGGCCCTGCGATCGCCCCCAGGATCTGCTGCTGGTATGCCTGAAAGTCCAACCCATAATAGACGATCATCAGCCGCATCGGTTCGTGATCTGCACGGCTCGCGCAATTCCTTTTCCGACTACCGTTCGCCCCCCGGATTTGCCAAAAACGGCCCATCAACAACGTCAGCCAGCGTGGAGCACAAGAAACAACCATCGTTTGATAGAAACTGGACGATGGGTATTGCTTCGATGCCTTCATCTGCGCTGCATGGCCGCCCATTGTCATCGACGGACCCGATGGACACCATTGGAAGTTCGCAGTACGGAGTCGGTGGTAGCCTCCAGCAGCAAGCATCTGGCGCTGCTGCTGGTGGCTACCGAGGAGCTGCTAACAACAATGGCGAGTCGGCTGGTGATGTGGATCGCGGATATTTTTCTGGTACGGAAGCTGATGGCAAACACGGCTTGAAGAAACTCTTCGCTTCGAGGCGCGAAAGTAGAGGTAGCAATACTGTTGCGACTCAGGGTAATAGTTACACTGAGGAGCAGCGGGTGCGCTCGGTCACTGCTATGAGCCGGCATTCCCGCTTTGGAAGTATCGATGCGGGGGCAGATGGTGCACAGAATAACCAGCATCACAGAACAATTTCGTCTAACACTAGCGATTCCATAAAACCAGTCCCTCCGGCAAAAGATTATCCTCCTACAGTCACGAAACTCGACCACCCCACAACCTCGACGAACAATGGCCCGATCTCGCCGACCTCGACTATCGATAGCAAATCGCATAACTGGTTGTCGGCTATTAAACCGGGTCACAAGGCATCGGGCTCTGGTGGCGGCAGCTCATCGGGCGCTCTGCGGGCGATTTCCGATTCAATGTCATCACCGTTTTCAAAATTGACGTCACCCGCAGAATCATCGCCGCTTGCGTCCCCGCTTACGCGCACTGGCTCAAGCACGCCGTCTGCGGGCCCGAGCTTTGAGCTGGATTCTCCGGATGCTACCAAGAGCACGGCCGCGTCAACGAACTCGGGTAACAGTCGTGGGAACCCTCGGCGCAAGAACAAGCAGGATACCAGCGCGTACCAACGCGGCCTGCTGAAGATTAGTCCGAGGGAGGCGATGAAGGATGCGGATTACAGTGGGTGGATGAAAAAGAAGAGCTCGAACCTCATGACGACTTGGAAGCCAAGATTGTTTATTCTCAAGGGCCGCCGGTTATCGTATTACTACAGTGAGGATGATGAGCAAGAGAAGGGTCTCATTGATATCTCGTTCCATCGGGTATTGTCGGCAGATAATGAGCGGTTAACGGGCCTTCACGCGACCCTCACAGGTGCCGGGACGCCGAGCAGTGGTGCAGAGCCGACAGAGAAGGGTGACGATACCATGTTTATTTTCAAGCTAATGCCGCCACGTGCCGGCCTCTCCAAGGCGGTTAACTTCACCAAGCCGACAGTGCACTATTTTGCTGTGCCGAATTTGACACAGGGGAGACTGTGGATGGCGGCGTTGATGAAATCGACGATTGAGAGAGACGACAAGAAGGCGGTAACGACGACGTACCAGGCGGCAACTATTTCGTTGGCGAAAGCCAGGCAGCAGAGACATCGCCCGCCAGAGTTGAGGGATGAAAATGGGGATGCGGTTGCAGGGTCAAAGATGGGAATACCGGTAGGGAATCCGGGAGATGGAGAGGACGGAGTGGAGACAGGGCCGTTAAGTGTCTGAGGGAGAAAGGATGGATTAACGGGGAGGGAGGAATATTTGTGATTACATGATTTTGTTTTGCATTTGGCTCGATTACATGCATACCCACGCCGTCATTCGTTTTTTTACTGGATTTTTATTTTACTTTTTGGATTTTCTCATTCTTTATATTCTTCATTTATTTTTATTTGGGTGTTATGTGATTGGGTTTTGGGGGCCTGTATGATGAGGGAGAAAAGGAATAATAATTCTTTTAATTCATGATGGTTTTTGGGCGCTCATCGCATTGCTATGCTTTGTTTCAAGTTTCTACGCATGATGCAACCTCCACAGCAGTAACCTACTGAAATGTCGACATCATGACACAAGGCTAGCACCCAGCCTTACAGCGATCTTCATTGTTCCTTCCAGTGTTAGCTCCAGGTCACGTCATTGTGATTATGGTGATTAATTTATAGTTTCCAAATTAGGCAGTTGAAGTGACAGACCCGCTGCGAGAAAGGTGGGGCGTATTTGTAATCGAAATGCGGATATAAATGTGGTGAGCTAAGGAAACGATGAAGTATTTACGCCTCTTACTCAAACAACCCGACTATTTTTCTTCATACAATTTTCTTCTTATAACATTCTATTTAAAATGGGCATTTCATCTGTCGTTATTGTTGGTGGCTCCGGTAAGGTTGCCCGCCGTCTTACGCAACAGCTCGTCACTCGGAACCCTCCCATCACCGTCCACTCCATCATCCGATCCCCTGAGCACGTCCCCAGCCTGACAACCCTCGGCTCCCAGCCTGTCATCCAGTCCATTGAAGACGCCTCGGTCTCCGAGTTAACAGCGACCTTTGACAAACTCAATGCAGATGCTATCATCTGGTTAGCGGGCGCGGGCAGTGGAAGCCCCGAGAGGACGGATAAGGTTGATAGGGAGATGGCTATTAAAGTGATGGATGCAGTGGCGGCGGGGAGGGGGAGTAAGCGGTTTGTAATGGTTTCTTGTTTGGATTTGAGGGATCGTGAGGCCAAGGGGGTGCCGAGTTGGTATTCAGAGGAAGATGTCAAGTTGAGTGATCAGATGTGGGGGGTTATTGGGCCGTATATGCGGGCTAAGTTGGCGGCGGATATTGAGTTGAGGGAGGGGAATGAGAAGAGGGGGCTGCAGTATACGATTGTACGGCCCGGAGGGTTGAGTGACGAGAAGGGGGAAGGGGTTGTTAGGTTGGGGAAGGTGGGGGTTTTGGGGAGGGTGGCGAGAGATGATGTTGCGAGGGTTATTGGAGGGGTTTTAGAAAATGAAGGGACAATCGGATTGGCGATTGATGTGTTGGGGAGAGGAGAAGGAGAGGAGACGATTGCGGAAGGATTGAAGAGGATTGGGAAGGAGAGGATTGATTGCTTTGAGGGGAACTATTAGATAGGAATCGAGATTGGTGAGAATCAATTATGAAGCTATCTTTAAACAGACAAACTAAATACAAATACAGTCCATGAACGATAAACAATAGAAACCACACAACGCCTAAACTCCAATATCAAATTAACTCTTTGCCACTAAACCCTTCACTCTCAAACCTCTGCTTTATTTGTCACCTGCCTCCCCAGCATCACCGAGTAGATGCTGATTGGCCTCTTCGAATTAATCGCCTCATAGTCCGCCCCCGCTGTCGACTCCCTCTTCTCCTTCACCGGCTTCTGCTTCATCGCATACTGGTCCTCCATCTCTTTATAGTAAAAGTGATTGAAATCCGGCTGATACTCCACCCTGAACGGCACCGTCAACTGCTTGCGGTCAGGCCCACCGCCGCATGCGCCATCCATAAGGCGGGAGGGTGGGGAATTCAAGGCGAGCCCAAACATGTTTTGCAACTCGGTGAAGTCGGTGATCATACCGGATTGGTAGGCGATGTAGAAGAAAGAGACGAAGTTGATTAGCGCGGTGAAGATGAGCACAAGATAAAAGATGTTGTGCCAGTTTTCGGTGTAGCCGCTGGTGTATTCTTGCTTGCGGATGGTCGCGTTGAACTCTTGGTCGACGCCAGAGATCACAGTGGTGTAGTAGGGCCAATAGTGCTCGTAAGGTGTATCTAATGTCCCCGTGACCATCAGGGAACTGCCGAGGACAGTGAGGGCTTCAGCCATGGTCGGCAGGACGGATGGCATCGTGACTTCGCCGTTCCAGTTGGTAGAAATAGCGAATTGCGACCAAATGCGCGCGTTGGACGCATTGGCTTGCGAGATACCCCCAGAGAGATCAAGGGATTTGGTCCATTGGGTTGCAAGGTCACGCCAGTCGGTGTTCCGGTCCATGAAGGGGCGGTTATCTTCAGCGAGGGTGTGGTAGTACATGTCTTTGTCGTTGGGATCATCGCAGTGGACGGCCAAGTGGGCTCCCGAGGTCCCCGAGATGTTGAATTGGGAGGAGCAATTAAAGTAAGACTGCGAGCTCATTTGGCAGAGCGTGTAGTATTTGAGGGACGTTTCAGTGTCGGATTGGTTGTAGGATTTAGTCAGGATGTAGATGGAGTCTATGCCACTGTTGGTATCAACAATTGCATTGAAGTCTTCAGGGACCGTCTCGAACCAAGGGTGCCGGCGCACTTGGCCGTCGGCACGTATCGTGTTGTTGACCCCCCAGCCAAAGAGGGAATCCAGAGCTGTCTCTGTCATCCGGACGGGATCAGAGTATCCAGAGGTCCCGTACAGACTAGTGAACTCTTCTTCATATTGCAAGGCGATGGCACCGGCCGTGACGTTCGTGCGGGTTTCATTGGACAGGGACCAGACCATAGGCGTCAACTCGGTAGCATTAAGCTGCGCACACATAGTGTTGATGGTCGGGACAGCGGTCGCAGCCCGAATCATATATTCCCCGACACCGGAAAGGTCGTCAGGTTGGAGGATGTTGTTGCGGGTGTCGCGGGCGGCGGTGTAAACGCCGGGGTGCGGCATGGCCAACGTGACATTTTGAACGATGCGTCCAAAATGTTCGTAGGCCCAGGTAATGTTACTATAATTGCTAACGCTTGATAAAAGCCATTGGCCGGTCAACGTGATGTTATCGTACAACATCGCCTGAGGGACAGGCCGATACGTCATGTTCGTATAAACGCGATCTTCGTCGGCGGTATCATACCCGAGACCTTGCTTGTAAATTTCCGCCCATTCTTGGAGCCAGGCGCCGAAGTTGCGGTAGCTGGCGCCAGAATATTTGACCTCGAGGCAACTACGGCCCGCAGTGTTTTGCCCGTCGTCGGTTCCGATTTTGCTGGAGACACCGGGGTCCAGACTGCTAAGTGGAGTCTCGCAAGTATTACGGGCATACTCAGCGTTTCCGTAACTCGCCTTTATAGTGCCGACCATATGCTGCTTTTCCCAGTTCCCATACTTGAGCTTGGGCGAGATCATGACTTCGCTGGCCGTTGTGTAGAAGGTGGCACACAATGTGGCGACGATAGTAAGAACACCAATTAAGGTCGGGGCCGCATGTGGAAAGATTTCCCAGTGCGTGAGCATGGATCCGGGTTGCTGAAAAAGACAGGGGCGATTAGTGTAAGTGCTCTTGTGCCACGTGAAGTAAACTAAAATGATCTCCAATATTTAAGGAACTACCCCATCAGGAAGCATCACCCGAGTCTTCATATACTCGAGAACCTGTTTATTATCAAAAATGGAAAGAACTTACGATAACCCAGTTGCGCACAGCCATATCTGCCAACGTAATCGACCCACCCCTCCGAATTGCCATCCCGGTCAAATACTGTCCTATAACCGCCACATATACCGTAACAAAACTCAACTCAATGATCTTCGCCAACAAAGCACAAACAAATGTTGCTGTCTCCGGACTCATTTGGCCCCGCCCCGACGACATAATGATGCTCCCCCAGCGCGGCTGCACAAAAGCAACGATAAGCCAAAGGATAGACATTGTGGTGGAGATTATGGAGAGGGCGAGGGTGACGGAGAAGACCCAGCTGCGGCGACGCTTTTTGAGCTTGTGCTTGGTGTGGCAGACGGGGATTTCTGAGTAGCGGCGGAGGAAGGTTTCGCGAGGTTCAGCGTATTCGTGGTCGGCATCGGAGTTAGTGGATTCATTTCGGCTGTGGCTGCGGCTGTGGTCGAGGTTGCGAGATGAGAATACTATTTCTGTGTCAGTTGCTAGATTATTTGTAAATGTTTCCTGCTAAACTTACAGCCAGTTCTGTCACTAACACCATGCGTTGTTTCACCATTTCCTTCATCGAGCCTATCCCGGTCATTCAACCCAAATGAACTATTATACTCCACCGGCAGACTAGACAACATCGGACTGCCCACCAACGTCCCCACTGCTGAGTTCAGCGTCTCCTGCCCTGGTGAATACGGCATCTCTATCCCTGATCTAATCGACCTCACTTCCGGCACCAAATCGTTCACCTCCGGAACATCCTGAATAGTCACCGGCTGCGGTGGATTCGAACTTAGTGGTTGTGACGCCGCTCTGCGTGCCTGGATCGTCGTGTCCGTGAGGGCCCTAGGCGGCGGCGATATAGGCGTCGCATTCTGGGCAGAGGAACTCCGACTGAAGGCGCGCAGGCTGAAGGGACGGGACCAACGGCGGGTAGAGGTTGTGGGGGGGGAGACAGGGGGGACATCGTTAGAGAAAGAGACTGTAGGATCAGTGGGGGTAATGGGCGAAGGTGAAACCATGGCGACAGTTGGGGAGGCAATGGTGGTCTGCGTGGGGACAAACCCGAGGTCACCGGGGAGTATGGCGGAGATGGAGGAGGGCGGATCGACAGAGGAGATGGAGGCGGTTGTGGAGGCGAAAGGTTGGGTGGGGAAGTGGTTTGAATCGGTTGGAAAAGTGATTGAGGAGGTTTCAGGGTCGCGGGAACTCGGAGTGGAGTCGAAGGAAATAAAGGGTTCGGACATATCCATGGTGGTAGCGAGGAGGGGGACGTCGGTTTGGTCAGAGTCAGGGGGGAGTTGGAAGGGGGACGTCATAGTGGGTGGGTGGGTAGGAGAGAAAGTCTATGGTTAAGGATATGTGAGATAGGAAGAGAGAGAAGATAGTTGTCAAAAAAGAATCAAGATTGGGGACTTGTTGGTCCCTTGAGGCCTGGGTGGGTTTTCTTGGTAATATTATTAGAGAGGGAATGAAAAGTACCAATTCTTGATTTTCACTCAGCAAGCCAGATAAATCACAAAGAATAATCTCTTGGCTAAGAAAGGAACCAAGTAACTAAAGATAATCCCACCCAGTAATTTCACGTACGTATCACCACCTTATATAGGATCTCCATTATCACCCATCCTCATTCTCATATCCGCAATTCAGTCCCCCTCAGTCCCACATGCATGTGTTCTTACACCCACCTCTTCGCCGACGCCATCAGCCCACTCCACCTGATTCTCCATTTTTCCCTGAATAAGATAAAAGCCCGACTAGCTTCTTCTTCTCATCGTCTACCTGTTGGTAGTGTATTTGCGGGTATTTTTACCCAGATGCAGGCGAGGGAACGTCGCTTATGCGATGTGGGTAGTGAGTGGGGAGGTCTGGGCCGGGTTGGCTTAGCTTCGGAGACTTATGGGGTCACGGTGATGAGGAATGAAGGGAGTTTTCTTGGAATTATTGGTTAAATCACTGGAGAATCGAAGAAAATATGGAAAAAATGTTAGAATTCGCGGAAATTATAGAGTGGTTTGTCGATTGTTCGATGAGATATCGTTAGGTTACTTAAGAGTGAAAACCGACCTGGAACTTGTTCATATCTCTCCAAGAGCGGATTTTCTGTTACTTTCTCTGTGATAAGCAGACTATTCAATACTCTAGATTCCATTTCAAACACTGAAAAGATTGCCCCATCCAAATCACACCCTCATCACATCCTTAATATCGTCGATGATCCAACATCTACACAGAACTACCACCCTGAATAAGATAACCCCTGCACTAGGGTTGGGCTTACACCCATCATGTCCACCGTCCTCGGAGATGAGGACAATCTCAAGGAATGAGCTGACGGATTATGTTGCCCTGTTTCTGATGATCAGAGTAAAAGGCACATTTAGGTTGCTCCTCTTGCCAACATGATATCTTCTCTATCGAGTGTCTAGATACTGTGCAAGTATTTTCTGTGACATGTTCTTATCTTGTTTCTCGGTCGCAAGAAATGGCCTCCCATCCACATAAAAGCTTAATTAAAAGTCACTGATAAAAAGGAAAGCAGCCGACAACATAAACAAAGTAGAGAAGAAATAACTGGCTTCATGTGGTGGCTTTGCGGGGCCTTGCAGTTGCGCACATCAATCTTTCGACGATACTTTGTTTCTTCGGGTTTTGTGAGCTTCATAAACGGGGCGATGCTTTCTGTCATTGGCAAGGTTTTTCTTCTTGATTTCTCTTTTCGATTAATGTATGTCTCCGTCGAAAGATGTCATGAAGGATATTCGGGGCAGATCACATATCGTCGATGAAGAGCATAGTGGACTAGGAGAGTCCGGATGGGTTACACTGAAGGTCTATGGGCTGCAAACATGCGGAGAGAAAAAATATGTCACAGGTTGAAAAATGGAAGAATGAATGTGGGTTTGGAAGGCAAGATGGGCGAGACGGCTGTGAGGGATTGACATACATGACGCTAGCGGGCTTCAGAGGCGAGAGGAGCTATTCTTTGATGATGGATGGGTGGTTTTGTTATTTATAGAACGCAATGTGATGTGATTTGGTTCAACCACAAATATCGAGGATTCCTTCTTTGTAAAAGAAGCGATTATCTTCAATTAAGTTGAGGGTAGATATAGTAACACGGAGTGGACTCGGGATATATAGGGTTACGATGGACCGTCAAGGGAACCCCATAAAAGAAATTCTAAGTCATAAGATATCAACAGTAAGATATTGACATTTGGTAAGAGGGAATCCGGGCTAACTATTACGTAGGTTCTCTACTAATGATCTGACATTTCTCATTGCCGATTATCCCTCCTCCAAACGGCCTCACCCTCACAGGTCTCGATGACACCGTTCTCTGCGCGGGTTAATGCCTCGTTTCATTTGCATGAGATTCAAAGTGTTCCCTCTTTTAAGTGATTGTTTCCGAAACTCTCTTCATTTGAATATAAGGACATCTGCAGGAACCGATTGCCGCAGACAGGGTTGGGCTGGTGCGAAGATGTCAGCAGAGGCTGTTGCCGCGGGTTGAGAGACCTGAGGCTGTAGTGATGCATTGCGAGGTTCCAGTACATATCGCTTATTAAAGATGGATATGGTGGAAGTCGGTGTGGGGTCTGAGAGGTCGAGGAAGGGTGGTGATGGGGAGAAAGAGAATTTGGATGTGGGCATAGAGGGTATCATGATATGATACCAAGTCTCTCTTCTCCGTAGTTAAGATTATCTTGATCTAGCCCTCAACCTTTTACATGATCTTTCTTTTCCAGCCCGACTCCCGACTCCCCACCCACAGCGTCCTCCCACATATTTTACCCCAATCCGTATCCCCCATCTCCGGGGCCTCCCAACGGCCTGTGATCCCCACCAAACTCTAGCCCCCATCCCCAGAGACAACTACCACGCTGTTTCAGCTTCCCCCAGTTCACAACGTCCGGACCGATAGTCACCTCCAACCATTTTCGTCACAGTAACTGCAGAAGCGTCACCTGAAAATCCACCCGGGATCATAAACCAAGTTGTGTCCTTTGCGCGCTAACGACAGAGTGGGCTTGGATGGGTTTCTCCTGGCTGTTAAAACATGTGAATGGTGATATGAGGAGATAATAACGACTATGAGGTCTGGATGAGCCAAGTGTCAGGTTTGAGAGGGTAGTATGGGATCAGAGGGCTGGTGGATGGGCTGATTGGGGAGCAGCAGTTGATAGCGGGTGTCAAGATGGGCTGGAAGAAGGTTTGGTTGGTGTGGATGAGGAGGGGACATGTGCTGGCAGTGGCGATGGGGAGAAAGGTCTGGATATGTGTGGATGATTAGCGGGTTTGTGGGCTAGATCCTAGGGAGAGGGTTGAGATTTTGCTGTATCAGTGTTAGCGGGGTGGTCTTCGGTCTATTAGTAAGGCGGCTATCGCCTCTAGTGGTAACTAGAAGATCCAAGATTCGAAAATCTGGTGATGATAGTAGCAAGAGATCTTGAGGTTCATGGCAATGTCCTTCAAGTTGGTGTCCAAAGGTTCGCGAGTCCAAGTATATTCCTTCGAAGGCAAAAGGAAGTGTAAATGGATCGAAATCTTTGGCGCACAAATCCTACCCCTTTCTTTTTTCCTTGTTTCTTTGCACGTTGATGATTATTTGGACCTCTAGTAATGTCGACAGTTCATCGTTTTAGCAATAATCAACAAAAGAAAGTACACCCACCGCGGAAAATTAGACCCCCAATCACCACGGCAGCAACGCGGGACTACGGCGGGGTCGCAAACCACGGGGTTGGTCTCTATTCTTTACAACTAACACCATCAGCACATCAAACTCTCTCCGCCGATCTTATCCAACCTCTTGCCAAAATCCCCAACAAACGAACAAACCGTCATCCTCGGTGTGGATCGCCAAATGCGAGCTCAGGAATGCCGAACCCTCGATATTCGAAATTACCGATATGCACGATGAATCCTCCCGATTCAAAACCCTCGCTATATCCGCTGCGAAAAAACAACATAAACAACATTTTCTTATGCAGAGTCTTGTGCAGAGATCCTAGCGGGGGGTCCACAGCAACCAAGGAACAGATCCATGAGGACGCTGGGACGCTATTTGGTGGAAAGACTAAGAGAGTGGAGATGATGAGGATTGGAGGCGTGGGGGTTAATGAATAGATACATGGGATTTGTACTTGTTGCTATTTATGCAGGTGTTCATGCAGATGTGCAGCATTTGGAGTTGTTATATTGGAAAGACCAGGCGATAGTAGCTGATGGTGAGAGTTTCCATGGATATTCCCAAGAGAGACTCTAGATAAAGAGACGCACTACTGGAGACAATATCGTAATATATCTCAAGCTAATGTCACTTTGCAAATCTCCCTGGACTCTGTTAATCCCATTACCTACCCAAAATCCAAACAACTGGAATTTCTAACTCAAATCATCATCATCTCCTTCATCTTTAACCAGACTCGTCCCTCTCAAACTATTAGCGCACCCTACCTATTCCGCTTACCCAAATCAAAATCCAACTACTACTTCGTCTGCTGTCACTTCATGAAACTGAAAATCTTAAATCAAAATCAGCTGGGCGGGACATGCGGTAGCGAATATGTAAAAGTCTCCTGGATCACATTTGATAACCCTATGAGAAAGTGAGTCTTTATGTAGTAACCCTTGGATTAGATGTAAGTCAAATCACTCATTCACATTTTATAAATCAAATTTTATTTCAAATACATGATAGTGAGAATCATCTGATGACGGCGATATATCGTTTCGTCAAGAGAGCTCAATAAAATATCGTCTCCCCTTTTCACTTCTAGTTGAATATGATCATCTGATTCTTCAATATTACGACATCAGTCCAGTTCGTGTTTGTTCGATAATTGCTTCTTTTGTTCTTCTAAATATCCTATCCCCTCCTTATAACGAACCGCGTGTTTATCGTAGCAATAATGAAATTCGGAACCAAATTTTCTATCAGCTGTCTCCCTCCTTCTATTCTCCACCACCATATCATCTATTTAATCTCCTAATAACCCTTCCCAATAAAACCCACCTTCCCAAAGATTACCCGTCACCCAACGTCCCTATCTAACCCCTGCCCCGTCATATCCATATTCTCCAGAAATACCCATTCCACCTTATTCTACAGCCCTGGAGATAGAAGCCCGAGACTGTGGGCTTCCCGGTCAAAGAAGATACTACTTTGAGTAAATATTGCAGTGGGTTATAGGGAAAGGCAGAATTTGAATTTCGTGGTGGGTATATGAAACATCTTGGCTGTGTTATATTTTCTTGTAGTGATCTGGACGTCTAGGGGTCAGTTTGAAGAGAGTGATGAGTGAGATTGGCGACAAGAGGGACGGTGATGGTGGATAGTTAAACGGATGAGGGGAGTTAATATGAATTTGATGATATTAAAACGCATATTTGAGGGCTTGATACGTATTTATCTCTTCGTATCACAAATTTTGATCCTCTGTATAAAGTATCTCCATGGTGATGTTTTGCAGGCCTCCGTAGCTCTGATCCGGTACCTGCAGTTTAATCATTCAGTCCTTATCAAAATTCGGGATACCAACAGATCAAATCACGTGAAAGGGCATATTTAAGGCGGAAATCTTAAGAACGGAGAACACTCTAATGAATAATTAACTCCGAGACTGAAATTATTGCGTGCAGCGGGTGGCGGATGAGGCGGGACCCTATTTGACGGCAGCCTCAACTTAGGTGGGTAGGATAATTGTTTAGTCCTGTCATACGAGAAACTTGATACATCCATAAGTAGTTACAGTTTTTATGTATCCCAGGGAGATTATCATTTACGGAGATCACCAACTGACAGCCCATTTTGGTCAAAATTGTTGTCCATAATTTATCCTGGCTCCGTTCCTCGTCTAACGACATGCCGTGATTAAAGTACGCAACTGATCACAATGACTTCCAGCAGAGGAGATTACTCATTAGTAAATGTGCTCACTAGCATGAATTTGCCGATAAACGAACGCGCAAAAGTACTTTACAAACTCAGCAGATATGTCATCACTGCTCACCTAGCTGACTAGTGTTCAGGAAGCTATGATATTTTCTTCCTAATATTCACAATTGTGCATAAATACCACCGTCTGCGCCAATTATGACCCGAAATGAACACGAGTTAGCCGTCGGTGCACAAACACAAAATGATACAGCAGATCGCAGAAATTTCCTGTGCATGCCCATAGAATCACTGGTGGTTTGCTATAATTTGTGGGATTGGCTGTAGCTACGCCTGGACAAACAATGTTGTAAATATTTCTCTGACCGTTTCCAATAATGCGGGCGGAGGCTGAGAAGAACAATAGAAACGTTTGGGATATTGGGAGACTAGGCTTGTATGAAAGGTCCATGGCCATTGTATACTTGGTTTGGGTAAACTGGGATTCTGGTGACGAAGACTGGTTGAGGATTCCGAAGAGACCTTGGACGACCAACAATGACATCTAGAATATGGTAAAGCTGTTGACATTGTGGATAATTACATAATAATGTTTCAAAAATATATATATATTGACGTAACCAACAGCTCGAAATACCCAACACCAACTGGTTTCCTGTCCCTTGGCAGACACCAAATGTTTCTCCATTCCAAATCACAACTTCGCTTCCCGCATCACATCACCGCTCTCCTCGGTATCATTAATGTCCCGAGAGACCCACACCGGACACATTCCTTAAGAGATATCAAGAGGTTTCAGAAGCAGTCGGTTAGATAGCCCACGTCAAAAGTACAAGTCTCACCTGTTCGCCGTCCCCGTGCTACATAGCCCCCTAATCATCAAAATCCCGTTAACTATAGCAAGCCTGACAGACGTTAGTGGCGTTTCTTTCCCACTTTGGCATTACTCATGAACACCTGCATGTCTTACAGTGTTTCTCAAAAGGGTAATCGGCTACAATGAGAAATGGCACAATGCAAATTGTAAGCTCCTAGTCAGACCTGTGCACGAAAAGGAAGTTACCCTTTCTTTTCTCACAATAGCACACTTATGCATGGCGTACTGTCTTGTGATATGCAGCCGCTTTGACATTAACCTCCAGTACTTCTGTCATATGAAGCGAAGTCTTTTGAATGCTTATTGCAGCATAACTCATTGACTAATTTATTTACTGCTCGTTTACCTGAGCCGATGCATTTGGCAGGGTCCACATTATCCTCATATGGAAACAAGTTGCTGCGCATGGGAGATTTCAGTGGCCGGATGCTCAAGGGAGGACTTCTTATTGTTGTCGCGAGTGTTCTAGCATCGATTATGGAAAAATGATTATTGGGTAATATCACGAATGAAAGGAAAGAGAGGGATCTTACGTAAGGGTTTTAACCTTGTGGATATTCCGAAATAGATAATCAATCGTTAGGAGAATATGTATATACTATTGTAGAATATTTCGCAAATTATTGATAGATAATCATGACATGTCGTTCGTCAAGGTTGCGCTAAAGAGAAGTCACAATAAAAGGAAGGTACCACTAGATTCATAACCTCCCAGAAAACACGAGGAGAACCTGCTGTATTCTGGCAAAGTAAAGTACAGCTTGTCGACAACATTCCTCAAACGGATAATAACATCTTCAGACCATTATACGGGTTTAACGAGTTACGAATGGTGGTTATCTGTTGCTACGAGGGAATAATTTGAAAATATGTACTTTGTCAGTGAAAGACAAAAAGCCTACAGGGAGGATCTCCGATCGACAGTCTCATCGCTATGCCTCTTTTGTCAAAGTTTGCACATACAAGTTACCCACCACGATGAGAACTTAACTGAAAAAAATGAAAAAAAGACCCGAGAACCCCATCCGCATCGCTGTTGATAAAATTGTAGATTGAAGTTCCTGTGATGATGTGTAGGAATCTGTGACATGGAATGAGCTCTCGCCCGCTTGAAGAGTTAGGCGTGATTTCCCTTGATTCTATGCAGGAGTAGCACAAGATGTGCATAGAAGGATGCATACATGATGGATGGAGTGACATGAGAGGCCATGATTATCAGTGTGTGAAGACTTTGACCGAGATCTAGCCGGGTGAAGTTCTATTATTATAGATGGAGGCCTGATTGGTTTATTTCCAGGTGGTGTAGTCCAGCTAGGCTGCTAATTACTTACTTATTGCTGACTTCAAGAGAGTACCTCTTATACACTAAATTCCAAAATGGTTTAGTCGAGAAACAAGTCTGCTCCCTTTGAACAATGCACAAGAAATTACTACTTCAGGAACTCATATCAAAACTCTAATGTGGTATTTTCTAGTTGTAGACGGATTCTGGGTTTTTGGTATTACATCTGTCCTTCGACACTACTGTGTGCACTGGAGCTCCTCTAATCTTCAGGTCCTACTGAGGAATCTTTCAGTGGATGAATTTGAGCTTGTAAGCCATCCTTGACGTAGACATGGTCTATGTCAACTCTCTAACCCTATAGATTGACAATTACTGAGACCTGTAACTTAAGGTCGGACTATTCTAGTGGATGACTATTTATCCTACAATGAAGCTTTGAGCAGGGTCACTGCTGATCACTCTACTAAGTACAGCTATTATCTTGCCGAGTTACCTAAAAGTCCCGGATATACAGTAGACCCCAGCCATTCATGAATCTCTGTAGAAAGCCACTACTCCTCATCAACATCAATATGACCTTCAACTCCCTCTTGCTTTCTTTCCATACCCCAGGAAGCCCCAAGCGAACGCTAGTGATGATATTTTGCTGCGTATGGGACCCCTTTGGGGTTGACGGGAAGTTGGCAGGCTGGTTTGAGGGCAGACAAATGGTGATAGTAGTTAGAAGGGATTTTTTTACTGGGGAGACAAACTTATTGATGGGGAAGGAGGCCCGGGGCGGTTTGTGATGGGATGGTGGTGGCCGGTCTATTGGTGGATGAGGTGAGGTGGTGGTGGTTTGTTATTATGTAGATGATGTGTATGGGTGAGGGCGGGCGTTTGAAAACAAAGGGAAACAATGATGGTGCGAAACATCAATTGTTTAAGATGGTGTGTTTGATGCAGGATTAGTAGCATATAATTTATCAGGATTTTTGTTCAGTGTAAAGGTCCCTCGTGGACTGTTAATGAGATTAAAGTCCTTTATCAGCTACTTTAAATACTCACATTGATTCTTTTCAAGAGAGAGGAGATTGTCAATGGGTCATTCCTATTGGCTGATGGACCTGGGCAAGGTGACTGTGGCATATCGTCCAGCTTTCCCTGGATAATACAAACGGCCATTAACCCTCTATCATTCACATGCAACTCGGTCTGTTCAAAGGAGTAAGAAGGAAGTAGGACTACGGTCTTATTTGCTCCAATTTGTAGAAACCCACACGAACTGCCCTGATAGAGTCCTGCCATTTTGCCAGAAGTCCGACGCTTACTCCTACTATCATGTACTAGGAGATACTATCTGTAGGATTATGATGAGCTTGGAAATCCAACGAATTCCAATACTCGTTTGTCTTGTCAACTGGGCCGGTTGGTTGTAGGAAATATCCAGAGTGGGTTGAACTTGTCACGGCTCTAATGAATGTTCTTCATATTGGCGAGTGGAACCCGCATGAAGTAATTGCATATGATTCCCTGTTCCTTCTTGGAATCTCACGATATCTGAGTGTTTCTTCCGTGACTTGAGATCTCCCAACTTGGTAGTGCAAGAGTTCCTGGTGTATGTTGTCTGAAATTCTTTGTCAATTATCTCTCAGGTTCTTGTTGTTTCGGAAAATTGTTGTGCGCGGAGCGAGTGCCTTCTCTGCTTTGAAAATATCGATAGGCTTTTAGACGCATCTGGTCCTTGTTCACAAAGTTACTGATTATTGTCACCATTCTAATCACGGCATCTTTAACTCAGACATCTATATCTTTTTTATATACTATTTTTATGAAAAAACCCATATCACTGCTAGGAAACAGTTTCTGCCTCATTCGGACCTGTCCCGACCTTTACACCATTTTGACTGCCCGAGCTCCCGTATCCCATTCTCATTGATTGGCTACAGACCCTTTGATCTTTCGTTGTACCATCTACTACACAATTTGGTCCATATCTCTACGCCTACTGGCCAATAATTGGTCTACCCTCCCACGTCCGCTATCAAGCAACGGCCCACGACCCACGAAGCTACCCCATGCTTACCACCATCTTGTCTATCAGCTGCCAAACCTGTTGTACGGTGTCACAGCTTCTTCTTCCGGTGAACCACCGGTACGCAATAGTGCCGTTTTGCCTCTTCGTGTGTGGTTCTTTGTGTAGTCACCATATATTAATCCGGAAATATTGGCGGTTGATAGTATCTCAAGTGACCGTCTTACCTGGATGCGGCCCTCGTCTCCTTCCCGGTGGTTCCTCAGCCAAGCCTACGTCGACTCTGCATTGTGCATTGCAGCACACAGCATAAGCGACTCTGGAACCTACAGTTGCCACTCACCATCTTGTGTAGTTGTCATAACATTTGTTCCTCGAATTGGAGTGGGAATCAATAGCTTGCCATTGGGCATCCCACTGTCTCCGCCATCGATCTCGGGTTAAGTAGATTTTGCCGAGTTACAACGTTGCGGCTGTTCTTCCCAAAGCAGTAGCTGGATCCCACATTCTAGCGTTGTAATCCTGAAGGCGAGTATACAAGTTGTGGCGTATCCATTGGTCTGCAACGCAGACTGTATTCCTGACGATATTATTTTCTTGTTGTTGTTTTGTCATTTTGAATTTAAGCTTTTCTTATTCCTTACAGAAGATTTTGTTGTTCCATTTCCCTACCCCTTACGCCTAGCCTACGCTGCAGACCTTGTTCTTGCGGCCGTTTACAGGGACATTTGCAGTCCTCCCGCCATACCTCCTCCGCCGGTACGCCAAATAGTACCGTCTGCGGTCTCCCGTTCGCCTTACAACTCTTCCTTTAAACCTTATACGAATATTCTAAATATTTGGCATCTCCTGACGAGTGAAGCAGAGCACACCTGCTCACAATCGAGATTTGCATCAATTATTAGTTCATCTGGGATATACGAACGTTTAGTAGGATAATCCACATTCTGTAGCTACTGCAGATTGTTGTCCGGCTGAATCTGGACTAGCTATTTGCCGCACAGAACTCTGTACACGCTCTTGTTAGACCGAGCGTTGCTTGGCTATCTATGGCTCTGACCTATGTTCTCAGTGACGGGTTACATGATTCAAGACGAAAGGGCAGAAAGGAATGAGCGAATCGATCGGCTTGCTTTACTGCCGCTTTCGTTAATAGTTTGGCTAGAATGTGCTTGGTGAAGGTGAGTGGTGATTTGTGATATATGAGGTATTGCGTTCGCTCCATGGTTTGATATTGGAATTCCTTGCTGGACTCTTCGTTTGCTTGAGGGTTTCTTCGTCTTTTTATTCTTATTCTTTGAACTTGGAATATTGTCAAATTTGAAAGACGCATGGCGGCCCGGGGTTTTCTATAATACGTGAGTGGATTTTGCTGATAGCCGAATTCTTTAAAACGGGGCAATTTATTATTCTATAATTTCTCTTGGTATTTTATATTGTTCTTTTATTTTTCTTGTTTTTATGACCACAAAACCGACTAGGGCCTGGATCTTTCTCAACCTCATGACTAATCTTGATACCGTTGCTCTCTTCCTCTTTTCTACTCCCTACCACAACAACTACCTGACATATATCACGACGACGAATACCTCTTAAATCTGCCTTTTATTAACGGGTCCTTGTTTGCCGTTCTTAATACCCCCCCCGTCTCTCTCGCTGTTTTGCAACCATAGTCTGACTTCTGTGGTCTATATCACGCCAAGCATTGCCCAAGTCTTCAAGTCAGGTTATAATAATTTTGTGGCCTGCCCTGGCTCTGCTTGCCCGGTCGTGCCTTAGCTTATCTTCCGACCACGACATTACGTTTATGGATGCTGAATTCTTCCTCATCTTTCGCAGGATATGGTGCTGTGCCATCCTCACAGTCTGATCTTTTGTCTGCTGATATTATACGTCGACTCAAGTTGTGACGCCCTACTGGTCACATAGCAACTTCAGGAACCCAGCCAGATACAGTTAATGTGCCTGTTCCATTGGGCCTTAGACCGTCCTGTCAGAAGTGGCCTGTTCGTTCTGCAACTTCGCTGCTCACGGCCTCTGTGCTGAACTCTGGTTCCATCGTGAGTCCGCGCTCATCCTTATCTCAGACCTCATTGTCACTCCTTGATGTTCCGGTAGCATCCCGCTATAACTTTTTTGTGGTTTTTATTTCTCTCGTTTCTCCCCCCTCGTCGTTCTACCGTCTCGTTCCCTGGCCACCATCATGGGTCGCACTTCAAAGTTTTCCTTTCCTTTGCCCAGTCGCAATAGGAACCGGAACTCTCAAATATCATTGATCGCGCCATCTGCTGATGCTTCCGAGAACACTACTCCTACCTTTTCCAGCAAGCTCGAGCAGATCCTCGGCAGTAGTCAGAAGTCGTCTTCACATAAACGCCGTAGCAGCCAAGCATCGTCGCTTTATTGGGAAACCTCTAGCAACTCCAACATCAGCGTTGCTCTTTCTGAGACTACAGTTGCCAGTTCCACCACTTACAACGGCCACGCGACCATCACTTCGGTCCACGGCTTCAGTGTCGTTAACGAAGACTCTGAGAACAACAACTGGGACACTGAATCCGCCGTCGTTCCTAATTACCAGAGCTATCTGTCTAGCCGTCGTTTGTCATTTGTGCCTTCAGTAGCTTCTATTGCTTCATCAGACGCTGCTAGCATTCTCCGTCGCTCGAAGTCCAACTCTACCATTACTTTCTACGACAAGTCCCAAGTTCCTCTCTCTATTTCTCAGCAAACCTCTTCTTCCGCCATGGCTAAGGGACCGCCTAACAAGGCCTTGGCCATCCTCGATGTTGACGGGCACGCCTCTTCCAAGCGCAAGCCTTCCAAGCTTAACTTCTCCAACTTTGTGCGTGGAAAGCGCAGCACCGCCAACCTCCGCAGTGAGGTTTACATGGACGGTGGCATCTCACCTGCCTCTTCCACATCCACTAGCACATTTTCTCCTGCTCCCATGATGGGTAGCACCGAACCGTCACCAGTCCCCTCAAAACACCGTTTCGGCCATAAGTTCCTCGATGTCGGACACCGCCGGGTAAGACCTAGTCCTAGCAATCAAAGCTTGAGATCACAGCAGACTACGACTACGGAGCTGAAGAGCTTATACGATCACTATGAACGGATGACTTTCCAGGCCGTGCCCGATAGAGAATATGAGGAGTTGGAGATCGAGACTATCATGGAAGCTCCTGTTCAAATGGCCGATAATGCGCCCAATGAGAAAGAGTTGCGCCTTGAAGACCTTGAGGCTCTTATTGCAGAAGACCTCTTTGAGGAGGATACCCGGTTTATCCCGCAGAGAGCGGCTCCCCAGCCTCCTTCGCAAGTTCAGAGCCCTCTCAACAGCAGACAATCATTACCAAACTCGCCTCGTGAAGAGGCTCAGCCCGTTATTCAGGTACTTGCCGAGCTTCGGAGAGAATACTTCAACCCTCACATGCCCATCACTCCCCATGCTAAGTCATCGCCTTCTGATGACTGCAATGCTAGCTTTACCAGCCGTGCTACCAGAGCTTCCAAAGTATCTCGTGCTTCCACTAAGAAGTCGAGCCTAATTGAGGCTGACCTTCAGGAGAAGAGCATGCTTTCTCTTTCTTCTGATTCCGAGGATGATTCCGTCTTTTCCGGATCCAAGTCTGCGCCTCAGCGTTCTTCTATCTGCACTTCTCTCACCAGCGACATGAGCGTCCATACCAATGAGGACCGCCTCGCCCTCAGCCCTTCCCGCAAGTCTACTGGCAAGCGTCCTAGCTTCGCCCCTGTGAACGCCTACCTTACCATCCCGCACGACCAGCCCCTTTCCCGGAACACCCGGCCTACGCCTACTAGCGGCACTCCTCGCACTTCTTCATCTTGCTCTTCTCCGCAATCGCCTACCGCCAAGGACACTTACCCTCCCGTTGCGCCTATTTCAACTGAAGCTGCCCAGGCTTCGAGCAACCGGTGCGCTAGCACTATCCTCATGATACCGTCGCCGCGCATACTTGAGTCTGCGGCGCCACCGAACCGGGCTCTTCCTGCGATACCGCAGCGGACGCCCTCTGGCCACATCAAACACGATGTGACACCGCCTATGAGCCCTGAATCTGTTGAGTTCTTTGTGCGCCCTCTTTCTCACGCTTCGACCTCCGATTTCCGCGTCATGCAAGTGTCTCGCCAAGAAGAGCTTCTCCTGGCCGCCCTCCGCCAAAAGCGCGCCTGCATGCGTGAGAATATCATTTCTGAACTTGAAGAAGGCGTCCACCAATCCACGATTCCTCGCCCTCTCTTCGCCGACTCCAACGGCCGCCGCCTATCTAACGACTCGCGCGCGTCTGCTTCGACCGTTGGCCACTCTTCCCGGTGCACCTCGTTCAACCGTGGCGCCTCGGGCTTCATGGGACTTTCTTCCGCCATGTCCTCCATGTCCGAGCACGACTCCCACCCCACCTTCTTCCCCCATGACCGGAAATCTTCTCTGACTCCCTCCGTCAAGAAAGAACGCATCATGCTCTTCCTGAACCCTCCCGAGGAAGCCGCCGAGCTTTCCGACGCTGAACTAGCCGACGAGAGCGAAGACGACGGCATCTCGTGTGACGACTTCTTCCGCATGCCGGAGCCGCCGCGCCACCAATATGCCCGGAGACCCTCGGCAACGCCCACGCTTGTCCACACGCCATTAATGCCTAATAAACCATCGATGCAGGACTTGTGGGTGAATATGCGGGTTGCGCCTTCAAGCAAAGTTGAACACGCTGTCGTGGAGATCCCGAGGCCAGATTCACCGATTTCACCGCCGGATGCGACAGTGGTTGATGCGGGGTTGTTGGCGAGGAAGAAGGCGGTGAGGTTGAGTGCGGTGGGGTCGTTTGCTTCGGCTCCCGCAGAGCCTTACTGGGGAGATGATGATTAAAAGATGGTGGATGAGGATGTCCATCATGTGACAAATAATCTTAATGAGTGAAGGTTGATCTTCTGGAAAAGGGAGATCTTATGATACCAACCGACATTTTCTGCGTTTTTACTTATTTTCTTTTGTCAAGAGCCTTTACTCGTTTTGTCTGGTTTATTCAGGTTTTTTTCTTTTCTTTTTATCGTTATTTATTTATCAACTTACTATGTTGGCATTTGTTTCTTTTGATAATTTTGACGACGATATCCAGTTTCAAGTTTGGACATGATGAGAAATATTGTTTCTTCATTATGGGGGTTTATCTGTATTTTCTTAGTGTATTTGGGTTTTATTTTGATTTGATCTATCGGCGTGGTTTGTGTTTTGGATGAAACGGTTTTTGTATATCCTAAAGTATTTGGTTTAGTTTCTTGGTATCTGGCTGGTTTTGCAAGATTTTGGCACTATTCTTTTTGTATTAATTTATTGCTGGGGAGTCCAGTTGATTGAACGCTATCTTGATTCTTCTATCGTGACTTGCTGTCAATATATCCCCCTCCTTCATAATTACTCCGTTTGACCTCATATGGAAGAAACCAGAACCATATTCTCATTACTAGCACTTCCACACTATCACTTCCCTCTTTCTAATCATAAGTCGACCCCTCCGGCGGCTGCGCAATCTTCTTATTCGCCGGTTGTGCCATGTACCTCCGCAACTCAATCAAAATTGTCTCCATTGTATGACTCCTTCTCCACTCCTTCAAACACGGGAGCTGCTCCGGGTCGACAAGACCGTTTGTCGCGTTAACAGCGGGCAAGTTCATTTTGCTGATGAACTGGATGGTCGGGGGTACATCAGGGTATTGAGGGCCGCAGTGCATCTTGAGGGAGTAGATGCGGTTTTCGTGGACGGACTAGATGTGAGGGGGATTGCGTTAGAATGGTGTGGCAGCGGGTGGGTTTTGGGGAGATAAAGGAGGGTAAAAGTACGTACGTGGGGAGGCCCGATGATGGTGCCGGTCCAGTTGGACATAAGGAGATCTTCGGGGTCTTCAAGGCCGTAGGAACAAGCCTCTAAGGGCTTGTTAGTAATGGGGTAACACGTGGGATTGTTGAGTATCGACGGGACATACCGGCGCCGAGACCCTTTTCGCCCTTCTCGAGCTCCTCCAGGAGGCGGAAATTGCGGGGGACAGTGGCAGTCATTGTTATTGGTGGCATTCAAGAGAATGAAGACCAATGGTGTGTTGTGATGCGATGGGGAGAGTTGGTAGGTTGAGGATGAATGTGGTTGATGGGATGAGGGTTGCTTGGATTGTGAGCGGGGCCTGCGGCTGGGGTGGAAGTGGGGTGGTTGGCTTTGGCGGGGCAAGGCTGACAGCGGATGAGTGAGATGTGAATATGGTGTCCGCGAACTCGGAATTGGGAATTGAAACCGGTCGTTGAAGACTAGTTGAGTTCAAGGAATTTTGTGCGATTTTAAGGGGCTGCTGGGTCTTTTATGGTAATGTGGTGGACAAGAAGGGAGGGGTCGATGTGGATGACTAATTACGGATAACCTGGCGTAGCAGCTAGGTTATAGCGGACATCATTAAAGCTTGTTTGATCTGATTTGGGCGTGGCTTATTTGCTTGGATATATCATTTTAAAACACGATGTGCATGAATTTTGAGCGGGAAAATTTACAAATATTTGGCTGATGCCACCAGACAGTTTTAGAGTGACAGATATGACGTCAATTGATAAACTAAGATTGCCAATGGGACTGTTTGGCATCATGAATGGTGTGGGAGTTGATGGGCAAGGATTGTGATGTAGGCTTGGTTTTGGAGTTGAAGCTATATAGAGCTTAAGTTTAGTTGTGTGTGAAGGGTTTTCGTGAGACTTAGCACTAAGGCACTAAATTACTAGCTTGAGTTGCTCCATCTCAATGCCTTCTCATAACCATCGTGAACATGCAACTTTACGTGCAGCTTATTTCCAATTCCACATCTTTTCATAATTGCCTTTTCTGTCTTGATAGACAAATGCCCCATAATTCATCCGGGGTTTACCCGGACGACCCACTTACAGCAAGATGACCTGGATCTTAGGAATCAAGGTGCAGCGGGTACCTGTGACCACAACACCACCTGCCATTGAACCATTGACTGACACTTTTCCATTTATCCGCTCAGTGACCCCTTACACAGTCTATTTTTGCACTAATCAGACCCCTAGTGACAAAGTTTCTGCAATTAGTCGGTTAGTTCATCTGTTTGTCCAATCATCACCGACGACGAAAAATTCCACTTCGGGGAAATACTCGAATTTCTTATTTGCCTTCAATTGTTTTGATCCAAAGGATAGCACTCCCACTTCTCGGTAACTTCGACATTTGACTCCACATCTAGCAGAGAACTCCCTCACCACCTAGCTCCTAGCTTACGCCATCGCTAGCCAGCCTAGCCCAATCAACCCGCCCACCACCGAACCCATCCCAACACCAACCCCACCATGTCCCTCCCCGCCACCCGAAGAGCCGCTCAGACCATCGCCACTGCGACCCCCCGGACTCTGGCACCCCGCGTGCCCGTCCGCTCCATCACCTCGACAACTCGCGCCCTCGTGAATCCCATGGGGTCCTTTAGTGGCGGCATGGGCCTCGGTAGCTCCGAGCAATTGACGCCGACATACTTTCAGCGGTCTTCGTTGCCGGCGAACACGGTGGTGCGGTTTGTGCCGCAGCAGACAGCATGGATTGTTGAGCGAATGGGGAAGTTTAATCGGATTCTGGAGCCGGGGTTGGCAATTTTGATTCCGTTTATTGATAGGATTTCGTATGTGAAGTCATTGAAAGAAGTTGCATTGGAGATTCCGAGTCAGAGCGCGATTACGGCGGATAATGTGACTTTGGAGTTGGACGGTGTTTTGTATACCCGTGTTTTCGACGCCTACAAGGCCAGGTGAGCGACTCTGGCCTCAATGACATCATTGAAATCTCTAAACATGTGTCTAACAAATACTTTTCACAATTAGCTACGGTGTTGAAGATGCTGAGTACGCTATCTCTCAGCTCGCTCAAACTACCATGCGCTCTGAAATTGGCCAGCTCACTCTTGACCATGTCCTCAAAGAGCGGGCCTCCCTCAACATCAACATCACCAACTCTATCAATGAAGCTGCCCAAGCCTGGGGCGTCACCTGTCTCCGTTACGAAATTCGCGACATCCATGCCCCCGAAGGCGTCGTCGCCGCCATGCACCGCCAAGTCACTGCCGAGCGCTCCAAGCGCGCCGAGATCCTCGAATCTGAAGGTCAACGGCAAAGCGCCATCAACATCGCTGAGGGTAAGAAGCAGAGTGTGATCCTGGCATCCGAGGCCACTAAGGCTCAGCAGGTGAATTTGGCAGCCGGCGAGGCGGAGGCGATCAGGATGAAGGCGGAAGCAACGGCGAGGGGGCTGGAGGCGATTGCGAAGACGTTGGAGGAGGGCCAGGCGGCAGCGAGGGGGGCGGCTAACTTGTCGGTGGCGGAGAAATATGTGGAGGCGTTTGGAAAGTTGGCAAAGGAGAGTACGGCGGTTGTGGTACCAGGGAATGTGGGGGATATTGGGAGTATGATTGCGGCGGGGTTGGGGGTTTATGGGAAGATTAGCCAGGCGCAGGAGAAGAATTCTGGGGTACCGGAGGTTGCAGAGGCTGTGGGGATGTCAAGGGGGCGAAGAAGCTTAAGGCATAAAGACGGGATTTAGGAAATGTTGTGATGGTAGAGATACCGTCAGTGTATTAACTGGTTGATTTAGTTGGATGTATCCGATGAAACCGAGAATCATAAGAAAGTGTCAAGTGTCAGGGCGTTACGGTTGCTGGTTATTATTTGTTCAGTTTTATCTTTGCATTTCTTGGTTGTTTGTTGTAGTATCTGTACTAGTAGCTATTGTAAGAAAGAATCATAAGTACTGCTTGGAATGTCGTGGCGTGTGTGAGGTGATGTTTTAGTGTTGTAGGATTGATTGTTGTGGTCTGTCCTACAATTCCGGGAGCTTGGAAACTTGGCTGGGGATTTAACCTGTTTTGGTAGGCGGTGGGGATTCTGCTGGGGTTGTTAGAGCGGAGGATTGGGACAGCGTAATGTGTTGACGAAGCATAGGGCGAAGTGCAGAGGTGATGAGATTGGATTTGGGAAGATTGATGCTTGGTTTATTGTTCTATTAATTCTTGAATTGTCTAATTGGCTATTTTATCTCTTGTGGGAGTTGCTTGAAATCAATTGATACGATAAGCTGGAGAGAGAGTTGTCCGATTAGGTGATACAAATTATAGCGGGGCCCTTATTACGATTGCGTTGCGCTGTGGCGCATTGTCTCGATACTAGCTTATCTCAACCACCAACTTTATGCGCCTCGCGACCTTCTACTACCTCCATCTACGCATCCAACACCATTGATCATTCCGAACATATTCTGCATCACAAATAATTTGCCAGAATTTTCAGACACCATGACGACCCAATTACTCGCGACTGAGCTCGCAAACCTTATACAAGAAAGCAAGCGCAAACACAACGACCTGCGACAAGCCGCTGAGAAATCCCTTGATGAGCTCAAGACCCTCCGGGGTACTGAAGCGCAAAATACTGCCGGTAGGTACCGAAGGTCATACTACTATATATATATAGTTTATTCCCGAAGCTAATAATTTTCCTCTCATATTTTAGAACTCGCCAACACCCCGTCGTTCGTCAACCCTTTCATCATCGCATGCGGAACCAAAAATCCGAAATTCACATCCATCGCAATTGTCTGTCTGCAACGTCTCGTCGTCGCCAAAGCGCTTCCGCGAGCGAAGCTTGGGCCGATTCTCGAGGCTCTTAGCCAGGCGGCATCTGCGGGCCTTGATGTTCAGTTGAAAATTCTACAGGCGTTGCCGCCGTTGTTGACGAATTATGCGGATGATGTTGAGAATGAATTGTTGGTGACAGCGCTGAATATTTGCTTTGTGTTGCAGATGAGTAAGAATGCCATTGTGAATAATACGTCGGCGGCAACGTTGTTGCAGTTGGTTGTTGCAGTATTTGATAAGGTGGTTACCGAGGATAAGGAGGGAACAGCACAGTATGTCGGAGAGGCTCCAGGTGGTGACGGCCCGGTCAAGTTGAAGCCTGCGGCAATGGATGCGTATAGGGTGTTTAGCGACTTGTGTTTGATGACAGAGAACCAGAGGCCGGAGTATCTGCGGTTTACGGGGTTGTCGCAGACATTTGGCTTGGAGTTGATCGAGTCTGTGTTGACAAACCATGCGCCGGTGTTCGTGTCACATGATGAGCAAGGGGAGATCTTGAGGCAGCAGGTTATGCCGTTTTTGATTAGTGCGTTGAAGGGACAGCCGAACTTTGCGACGTCAGTACGGTTAACGAGGATCTTGTATACGTTGATGCGGAGGCATTTGGGGATTCTGCCCGTAGGGTGTGGAGAGGCTTTGGAAATATTGACGCATTTGCTGGATCAGGATACGGTTATGTGGCGGAGGGCATTGTGTATGGAGGTGTTCCGGGGAGTCTTTTCGGAGGCTGTGTTGGTGAGGAAGATTTTCTTGCTGTATGATTCGCGGAAGAACCAGAAGGATATTTTGAAGACATTGACGGCGATGTTTGTGCGGTTGAGTGCGGAGAAGCCGGCGGTTATTGGGCTGGGCCCATATTCGACGATTCCGGTGTTAAACCCATATGCTTCGGGGTCCGCTAGTGGCGACCAGGTTGTTTTGGAATCCTCCGGGGTTGCCGGGATCATGGGGAGTACTAGTGAGGGATCGACAACTGGTATTAGTGTCCAATGGAGTACCGTTCGCATCCCGTTCATCGACCAATTAGACAAGGCCGAAGCCCCGCTGATCCCTGAATCATACATCTACTCTTTGGTTCTCACATGCATCTCATCGCTCTCCGAAGGTCTCGCCAAATTCATCCTCCCCCTCACCGTCCCCTCGCGCCCCAAAAAGCCATCCGACACCGACGAAACCGACCGCTCCTTCAAAAAGAACCCTGTCCCCGTCAACCCTCTTGACATTCAAGACCACCCCCTCCGCTCCGAAATCCAAGTCTGCGCCGACATCATTGACGAATGCTGGCCCGCTGTCCTCGCTACCTGCTCGACGTTTCTGAACGCTGCGCTTGACTCCGAGTATTACCATGGGCTAGTAAGGTCCTTTCAGCGGTTTGCCCATGTTGCGGGGTTGCTGGAGTTGTATACGCCGCGAGATGCGTTTTTGACGACATTGGGGAAGGCGGCGGTTCCGCCAAATGTGTTTACGGCGTGTTTGAATTCTGGGGTGCCAAGGCGGCGGCGCCGGAGACGTCAGTGGGGAGCACGGCGAGCAGTTTGTTGAGTAATGCGCGTGGCTTGTTAACCCGGGACTCCGCCGGTCCTACTTCCCCGACGACCGAGAGGCAAAGAATGCCGACAATGGACTCCATGACGATCTCACTCAATACGCGGAACCTGTTGTGTTTGCGTGCTTTGTTAAACTTGGGCATTGCGTTGGGCCCGACGATGGGAGATTCTTGGAGGATTATCTTGGAAACGTTGCAACAAGCGGATTTTGTGCTGTTTTCGTCAGGGAAGACTCCTGCGCGAACACCTATCGTAGCTAAGATCCAAGATGCGACGGCTGAAGCTGAGGCGAATACGTTGCTGGCGAACTTTGGCTCGGAGATTCGCGCAGTAGAGATGGCAGCGTCGAGATTGATTGAGAGTACGGTGGATTTCCCGAATACACAGTTTTTGCAGGTTGTTAGGGGAATCTGTGCTCTTTTGGAATTCGAAGAGGATCCAAATATTGACACATTCAACAAGACCAAAGTTCTCGATGTCCCGTCGGGCCCTTCCCACGCCAAGCGCGGCTCCGTCTCCTCAGCCTCCGGCAAGCACCGGCGCGTCCTCTCCGTCTCTAGCGTTGCATCCTCCGCCCCTAACCAAGAAGACATGTTTGCCCTCACTAAGCTCGGCGACCTCGCCTCCATAAACATCGAGCGGCTCCTTGCCTTTGACCCCGAAACGTCCGGGTGGGAACTGTTAACATGCAAGTTGATTGAGGTGCTGGGGGGCCAGCAGACGAGTGCGTCGGTGAGGACAAGGGCGGCAGATATCTTGGTGCGGTTGGTGCTGGAGGCAGCGAAGACGGTGGCACAGTTGGAGGGGGGAACGAGGGGGGATATCCAATTAAATTTGTTTGAGGCGTTGAGGGATTCGTTGACATCGATGAAGAGAGCAGGTGAGAAGAAAGCGGGACGTCCTGAAGCGTCAGTTGCTAGTCACATAACAGATGTCGATATCCAGCGGATCGTCCTTGATGGGTTGAAGAATGTGCTGGAGATGTGTGGCGAGACATTGGAAAGTGGGTGGGAGTTGACATTTGAGATTATTGATAGTATTTTTGTCCCCGGAGATAAGAATTCAACGGCGGTGGCAAATGGGCTGACAACGAGGAGTGCCAAGTTAGTGAGGCCGTCCTTTAATTCGTTGCAGTTGATTTGTTCGGATTTTTTGGCTTCGTTGCCGAATACTTGTTTTTGTTATTGGTTGATACGTTGTATAAGTTTTCAAGTCAGGATGATGATTTGAATATTTCGCTCACGGTAAGTCTTTCTAATTAGCTCGTTATTAGTTCTTTCTAGTTGTGCTAACTGTGTTTAGACCGTTACCTTTTTCTGGGCCCTTTCCGACTTCCTGTCTAGCAAAAACCAATCCCTCGGGATCACTGCTGAAACAATGGGGGAGAAGACTGCCCCGAGCTCGCTACCATGGCTGCTAATCCAGAGCACTCCTCCTCCAACCCCGCTCTCTGGATGCTCCTTCTCCTCCGCCTCGCCGCCGTCACCGCCGATGACCGCCTGGAACTCCGGAATAGCGCAATCCAAACACTCCTTCGCATCTTTGATGCCTACGGTGACAAGCTGAGTGCGGAGGCCTGGTCAGTTTGTGTCAAGTCGGTGATTTTTGACCTCCTCGGGTCAATTGAGAGAGAGTTGGGGTTGGCGAATGATGAGGAGACGGGGGAGGCGGAGAGGGTGGATTGGAACACGACGGCGGGGGTTGTCTTGATGGGGATTTCGGGGTTGTTGGCGAATTACTTGGAGGTGTTGAAGACGGATGGGGAGTTTCCGGTTATTTGGAAACAGCTGTTGGGACATTTTGCGAAGTTCTTGGACTTTGAGGCGTTGAGTATCAATACGACGGTGTACAGGGCGCTCAGTCAAATTATCAAGCCAGCAGATGTCGGGGCGTTAGATGTCAGGATCATTGATGAGGCGTGGACTCTGTGGTCACGGGGTGTCCCCAAGAGTAAAGAGGAACTCCTCAAGACCTCGAGCTCTGGCCCCTTCGATAACCAGGAGTGCCTTATTGCGTACGTTTCGTTCGCTAGCGACCTATACCGTTTCATTCATCCCAACCTTAGCCTTGAGAGGGTTAAGAAAATGCTTGAGTTGCTGCGTGAGGCCGTGAGGCAAGCGTCGGTGGGAACATTTATGATGGATATTGAATTTTGCACAAAGTTGCAGGATCGTGTCTTGGGTGTTGTCCGAATCATTAGGACGGATATCCCACAGGTTCCCTCAGAGCTCATCAGCCAAGCGGCCAAGTTTACCCACATGGCGTTTGAAAGGTATCCTCTGAAGAGCGGGGAAGCGTTTAGCGAGGATGAGAAGAAGGGGAGACGGACGTTTATGGCGTTGTCGAAGGCGAGCATGGAAATTATGCGAGATCTTATTCTCAAGCACTTTGCAGATTCTTCGGTGTACACCACGGGTGCCTTTACTGAGGCCTTAGCCGCTTTCTGCCGGCCGATTACCTTAAAGTACAGCATGTCCCTGACTACTCGAAGCCCCGCCTGGAAACTCGCAACCACGGCTGCCCTCACAGTTCTCCAGAAAGCCCTCCCACAAACCGGTGTTATGTCCCTGGGTTCTGAAACCACCTTTGGTATCTGGGAAGAAGTTGTTAACATTGCTGAGGGCATCATCGCGACAAATACTTTTGTAATTCCTGAGGTGAACATGGCAGGGATGGCTGATGATCAGGATTTTGATACGGCGGCATTCTATCGGTTGAGAGATTTGATTGTAGCGTCATTGGGTAGTGAGAGCGTTAACGAAAAGTCGCGGAAGCGGTTTGCGGATATTTTATTCAAGGGATCCGTGGTCCATGAGATGTCGCCAGATGAACTCGAGATGATGGACGAGACCCCTGGGGATCTTAATAGCTTGAAGAGATTGTTTGAGGTGCGGCCGGGTCGGACGCAGGATCCTAAGTTGAGATCGAGGGTCAAAATGGCTTATGTTTGTCTTGATGAGATGTTTTCGTTGATAACGGGGGAGTCAGAGGCTATGCCGTCTATCATGATTGTGCCGCCGACACCGCAGTTTAACGACTTTGGTTCTGAGGCTGATAGGGACAAGCCGCCAGTTATCATTAATCAAGCATCAAACAGGAGTGCGGAGGAGTTGAGGGCAGCGATTGCTAGGGCGATTGCCCCAGTATTGTTCTTTAGGGCGGCGATGGTTTTGAGATCGTATATCTCGGACCGTCCGTTGAGAGGGCATATGCCGAGGCGGTTATCACAGAGGAGAGAGCTTTTGCATATCCTTAACCGGCTGGTTGAGCTTCATGCGATGGAAGGGGCACTCCCCGAGATCAAAAAAGTCGACGCGGGCTCAAGGAAGCACTTGGTTGTTTTGTTTCCGTTGTTGAGTGAAGTGGCAAGGGTTACCGGGCAGGTTGGGGATGAAGAAGAGTTGAGATTGGTGACGGAGGGATTAGCGGTTGTGGCAAAGGAGTTTGAGGGATTACCGAGGAACGTGGGAAAGGTGTTAACTTTGGCAGATATTCATAAGAAGAGGGTGGGGTGAGGTCTGTAATCAATAGGAGGCGTTAGCTTTATTTGTATTATTAGTAATTACTTTGAGCCTACCTTCGGCTGTTTCTTTTACAGTAACTTAACGTCACATGATACCATTGATCCTACGACGTCTTCACAGCACGCCATCATTTCCAAAGTTTTCCCAACATCGCTATCTTCCACCTCAAACTTCAACACGATCCCATCTGTATCTGCCTTCCTCATCCTATCAATACCCACAACTCCTCTCCAAAAAAAAAACACCAGATCCCCCGTTCCCCTTAAACCAACCCATACCACAATCCTCAATGTCTTCTCCGGCCACTTCGGCACCTCTGTATCCTCCATCCTGACAACAACCTTCATTACCGGGTCACCTTTCGCCATCCCCGGCTCTGACGAATCCCGGATTGCCCAGCGGCCCAGTTGCCGGCTAGATATAGTTAAGCAAGGATATTTAATCATTGTCTGGCGCATGTTTTCGCCGAACGGTGACTGATGTTTGAGTAGACGCTCGATATGCGAGGAATCCAACGTGGCAAACTTCCGACAAGTCGTGATGCCCGCCGCTGTTAACGCTTCCAGTTTCTTTGGTCCAATCTTCGGAATTTGCAAAATTTCCGTTGGCGTCTTATCAAATATCTCCGACAATAAACTCCTCAACAGAAATAAACAAGTACTCAACCCCACATAGTCCCCGTACCCCAAAGATATCCTCCGCACACCTTATTACCTTAACCACCGCCTTCAAAATCTGCCTCTTCTCTGTATACAAACTTCTCCTCCCCCCCGGCATCAACCCTTCCGGTGTCTCTTCCCCATTCCCCATCGCCATTTGACAAATCAAAAAACATTTCTGCTACTCTAAGAACTTTGCTTTGTTCTTGCCTTGATAATCTTCCACGGGATTCCTAGCACGTTATTACACGCGGTGAGAAACGTTTTTATTGGGAAGTCGACGCGGGTGAGCGAGGGGATATCGGGGGATTTGCAGGCAAGTTTGAGGATAGCGTCAGGGGAAGGGGCGCGTGGGAGGTGTAAGAGGATGTGGATGATCGGGGGGATAAAGAGTAGCGGGTGGGGAGCTGGGGGTACTGGGTATTGAGGACGGTGTCATTGTCGCGATCGATATCGGGGTCGGGTATTTTTGCGAATCGAATAACTTGACATGTTGAAAAAGAGAAGTTCTACGAGGTATTTCTTTGGTCGCTGGATTGCTACGTCTATGGGGATGCGTAGGTTCCTTCCTTGAGTTCAGATTTACAGTTGAAGAAAATTCGGTGATTCCTTCCTTTTCTATATAATCCAGCCTAATGACAAGACGCATGTAACTTCCCAAAAATAATACCAATATTCTAATTATATGATAAGTCTACAAGGCTCTCAGAACATCATGATGCTCACTCTTACCTTTTCCAATCCCAGCCCAACTCACCGTGTCCCCCACCACCTCCGGATGTCCCGCAAGCCCCAACCTTCGGTGCCCCTACCAAACTTTCCATCCCACCCAAATGCTCTCCCAGCATCCATCTCACATAGTTCGTCCTCCTCTCCCTCTTTCCTCGCTGATCTAAATCTCGTCTACATATACGATCTCCTTGGCTGTGCGGCGCCCAACCACCTGGGCCACACAATACATAACTTATGGCGATAAAATTGAAGAGAGAAAAGAATTGTAATTAGAACATAAGTGGAGTATGACTCTGGAAACGCTTTGTGCTGACCGGGTAGAGACGGGGTAGTAGGGTGATGGGGAAGGAGAGATCGGACGTATATGCGATCGGGAATAACGGCGCCGATGGGCTCACCGAGAGTCGTGAGACAGGGTTCAAAGAGGTGCGCTGAGATAGCTGTCGATGATGGTGGTCTCATCATTATGTATCATTTGTCTTTAGGTCTATTACTTTTGGCGATTGATGAAGCAGAATATTCAAATGGAAATAACTTCAGTGAGTTTTGTTATCTCTGCATAATTACCATTTTGAGTATCTTATAGGAAGGCAGTAGTCCTACGACCAGTTTTAGAGTCTACACATGGCCATACTTTAATCCTGTCTACCACAATAAATCTCTGGATCAATTCTCCCTTCAATATTATCGACACACACTTTACTTTGTATCCTCGGAATACAGACTCCCGCCCTTTTAGCACCTGCCTCTGAATCCCCTCAAACCTTCTTAGCCCGCACCCCGACCCCCTTCACAATCCTATCCAGCGGTTCCATCTCCCATCTCCTACACCCCCACACACACAAGCCCATCCACCGTGTATAAACTTCATACCAGCGAATCATTGTAGGCTACTATAATTAAGTATTCCCTACCTGTTTCTGACCAATATATATCTGCCGGCGCTCTGTGCAATGGTTTGTGTCATGGCAAAAGTGAATGGCCAGGCGAAGACAGATTTATGGTTTAGAGAAAGGGCGCAGGTGCGTATGCAGGCGGACTTTGTACGATCAGAATATATATATATATATATATTTAGGAGGGATAGGTGGTGATCGACAAAGTGGACAATAGGGAAGGATAATTAGTGTTTTAGAATATCTTGAGATTTGCGCTAGGTATATTGACGATATCCCTAAATTTGACGCCGACTCCGTGGCTGACATCATCCCCAACAACTGTATGTCTATCCCCAAAGTCCAATAATAAGCTACCGACTGCACATAATACCACAAATATGCCCTCAATTCTCCCATAATACTTTAGTTCTGACAGACAAATATAACGAGAGTCCTATAACGGGCTGTAGATACGGTGTGGCAGAAGTCCTGAGGTGAGTCGCTGTTATGCTTTGAGATCGACATACTAGTGAGTGGATCTGGTTTGATAGAGAATGATGACGCGTGGTTGGTAGTTAATTGACTTATCAATGGTCTTGAGCTTTGACGGGCTGGGGAGAGTGGTGAGGGTTTGGGGCTGCAGACATGAGACTGACGAGAAACAATCACGGCGTTCTCGTTGAAGGTCCGAGTAAGAATGAGAAGAGAGGAACCCAATTGTTTCTTTAGCGGATTCAATTTCCTGAAATTCTTCAGACTGCCACTCACACTTTTCTCAGATATTCTCATTCATGTGCTGGCAAAGTTTCCGGAGGGTCGTCTGGGTACTCGAACCTGATATTCCCTTCTAACTGGCTACCATAACTTAGTTGGGCCCTCAAGAGGTCATTGACCCCTTAGACACAGCGCCGTTAGGGGTTCCTGAAGACCGAGATTTAGTGTCATGGTGTCTTGACTATTTCTCT
Organism: Meredithiella fracta; assembly: GCA_023677585.1. Classification (NCBI taxonomy): domain Eukaryota; kingdom Fungi; phylum Ascomycota; class Sordariomycetes; order Microascales; family Ceratocystidaceae; genus Meredithiella; species Meredithiella fracta. Next base: position 1,678,925 of record JAGXCV010000007.1, read on the forward strand.
CAAAAGTCTTCCGAGTTTCCCCAACGGCGTCCAGCGATTCTAAAACTTTTCCGCCAGTCACGATGCCCAGGAATTCCGCCGTGGAGTCTCCCAGCGGTATCCACCTTCGTAATTATGAGATACGCGGGAAGCGAAGCTACCTTCCAAACCTAACAACATTACGAGTACTCTTCATCCCAGTTTATTTTGTCGGCCCTGGTGACGTGTCACAAACTGCATATATATGCACTTGGTGGCTTACGGTAGACATCTGCGATTTGACTCGCTTTTCAGAAAAGAGGGAATATTAACTTGACGGGAGAAATTTAGAAATGAATTGGATTGATGGGAATGGAACTGGATACGTTGATGAATATGGTTGTCTGACGGGTCTTTTATGGTGAGTAAAACGTAAAAGTGAGATTTACTAGATGAGAAAGTAATCCGTCATCACACATTGATACATGCCTTTGTATATGAAAGGACATGGTTGATTGGAGGGGACGATATACATTGGAGTCTCCTTGCATGAAAATGACCCGATAGAGTTCTTTCATTCAGCTTACTTTTAGAACAATACCAATAACAGGAGAAGAGCTTAGCTGGCAACATACCGTCAGTCCTGGGTATGGCTTCAATAATTCTCCGGGCTACCCAATCCAACTACTTGACTAGACTGTCTAGTTTCCGCCACACCAGGAACTAGCGGGTAGTTGAGTCCCCGACCGAGGTAAAGGTGTCGGGCTGGTTCAAGGGGGCTAATGACAGTAAATAAATGTAAAACACAAGGGTTGAGTGAGAGGGAGAAAGCGTTGGGGTTTGTGAGAAAGGACGGAGGAAATGGAGATGATAGTGGGTGGTAGGTTGTAGGAGAGGGTACCTGGATGACAGCGAGGGGTGGGAATACGGGCTGGTGGAGGGAGAGATGACGGAGAGAAAGAGTATGATGATGGGTTGCAATTATGAAGATGCTGTGGTTTTGATTTCTATAAAGAGTGGATGGTCCCTGTGATGTTTTGGTTGATCTTTGGATCTTCTCATCAGCTAGTTTTCTCTCAGCTCGATCTCGCACTCACTCACTCACTCATATTTGCTTCAACCTACCGTTGTTCTTTCCCAAAACCACAATACCCTTTGAATAACATTCTCTTAATTAAACCAACCAACCAATCAACCACTAAAATCCACTTCTCTTCTTTCATCACTGCTTCCACCCTGGCCATCGCTGCCGTTGCCGGCCCCTCCACCAAATGCAAATGCACCAAATGTAAATGCCTCACCAAGAACGACACCACCGAACTCGTCTGGACCTACGCCCACCTTATCGGCTACTTCTCCGGTGCCGTCCGCTACCTCATCGATGACCTCCACTCGTACTTCCACTCGTACCCCGAGTCCATCAGCACCTTCCTAAACTCCTCGGACCCCTCGGACGATTACATGTTCAACCGCACAACATTCAGGTACGTGCAGTTGAGCCAGACGGTAATCCTGTTGGAGATTCAGGGAGATTCGACTGCAGATTGCAACTGGGTTTCGTTTGTTTGGATGAGAACTCTTGGCTATGGGCGGAAGGCGAAGGGGTTGAACTCAATTGATGGCGGTTCAGGATACAAAGTTGTGGAAGATCAAGAAGTTTGATGTCGAGTTCAACACGATGAATTAAACTTACAACGTATAAACTTACAACGTAGGTCAGTATTTCTGTTTGTTCGAAACGCCCGCTGGTAACTCGAGTGTTTGCGGTGCTCCTTAATAGAAGCTTATTTAAGCAGTTTGCCTTGAGTAAGTAGGAAGATACACTTGGAAGTCAAAACTCAAAGCTGAGACATCCTACAGCGGTGTCAATATCGAAAGTCTCTAGTCTAGCATATCTGTTAGATGGTGACCTTCTGAATGGGACTAAGATATCATCTTTCTTAGTGATTTCTTTTTGGGTCCTTCCTACACTTGCTTCTGTTTGCATGTTATGCATATATATTTGTTACATACTTTGAGTGTCCATAGAAAGATAGAGCCAGTGGGTTATAAGTTAATCATGCATAATAATAATGGCACTTATATTCCGATCTTTGAATTCTTTATTTTGACAAATCAACGACTATCGAAAGTGTTAGTGGACGTCTTAAATTGTAGAAAAGGAATATAGAGTTTGATAACAATGTCGCTTTCAACAAGTTTCACAAAGCATAATCGGTATAGTGGTAACATTAATTATTGCCATTCAGTAATGATTCAATTAGCCTTGGGTTAGATTCCTAAATTATCCAAAGCAATTTATTTCTAGCTTTTTTTTTGTAGATTATGAGCCAAGTGAACAAGCAAAATGTGACTTGAAAACAGGGTTGACTATTTAATAATTGGATAAAAGGCAATGAAAACATAAAAACGAAATAGGTAGGGATATCGCAATATATGTCGCTCGATCAACACGTGTAATTATACCTAGTCTCCCGCTAAAGTAAGCCGGACCAACTGCCCAATTTACTTTTGCGAAGGAACCCGAGCTCTTTTGAAAAGATCGTTATGTTCGCATGGCAAAACAAGTGTCTCTATTTCCAGTACTTACTGTCGTCTACTGTCATCTCCTCACTCCCTATCAACCACCCAACGCTACTAAAGACACACACACAATCCCTCTCGCCATCCAATATCGTCCCAAACCCCTCATTTTCTGTGTTGTCTTCTCCCTCTCTCACACATAATTAAACCGAATCGTCCCAGTTCTCTCCATAGCACCGAGAGCCGCCGAGATGACAACGGTTTCCAAGTTTACCTGAGGATGGAACTCGGGGCTATTTAGAGAGCTAAGTAGTAGAATGGATACTAATAAGAGACCTCAAGTAGAGTTGGAAGGTCGTGAGATTCTGAGAGTGTTTTCTAGAAGACAGTAGAGGGTACGGATGTTTGTGTAACGAGTGGGTGTCGAGGGTCGTGGCGGATGAATTAGGACTTGGACGGACGATTTCGGTCGTAGGGATTATGTCACTTCTTAACTCCTATGTTCCTACTAATAAACTAACAAAAGCGACATATACGACAATATTCTACTCAACGCAATGCACAGATACTATGCTTCTTCAGGTTAGTCCCCGGTCTTCTCACTACAAAATCTCTGGCAGACCCTCCTGACTATATGATACATATCTACCGTCGACTACTGGACCGATAAGCCACCTTATTACTTGGTCTCCTTTTTCTAGAGGGAGAACTGACAGGGAAGTCCCGAGGTTTTAGATAAATTGGGGATTCTCCGTGCGCAGATTGCGGGCCAAGTAGTGGAAATTCGCATAGAGTTGCCAAGTTTTCGCCAGAGAGAGGGAATATGGGAGGGCGTGGTGATAGTGGAAGGGTGGTTGGATTTGGATATGATATCAAGTGTATTAAGTTACAGGTTGTAGAGACTGTCTGAGTATAGAGAGGGTCGATGACTAGTTAGTATGAAGAACACATTCGATGATTTTATGACAAAGATGCCAGCTAAGAAATTTGGAAAACTAGAGTTCCAACAAATAAATCTCGGCCATCAACTGCCACCACATCATGTCACGTCGACGATAAGAACCCCACGCTCCCAGCGATCCGCATTCCTCAGGATCCAAATTACTATTTTGGGGACAGAACCTCCATGAATTAGGCACTGAAATATAAAAAGAGTTATGAAGAGGAAACTATTGAGTCGAGGTGGGTTGATAACAGTGGGGTCAGAGTGATATTGGAGAAGTGGATGTGTTGAGTCTAAAGAATGGAATCTTTTATTTTGGGCAGAGGGGACACGAGGTATTTCGCCGGTGAGCAGACAGGCTTAAGAGTAATACACACATGAAAATGTAGTCGAGACTCGCCAACAAGCAACTACAACAGTAGAAATCAGACGACCAATGTCTAGATCATGCCACTCTACCCCAGACTTCCCCAGATCATCCCAAATTATTTCTACAACGTCACCATCACCAACTACAACATCCCTCTCTCACTCTCAAATCTTATATCATCCCCATCTAACCACACGCCCCCAAAGTCCCTGCATATCTCACGCCCATTCATACACTCTTCAGCCAACCAGAAGCCCCCATCGCCAGTTAAGCTTCCCATCAAATCGGCCCGACTGCTCGCTGTGCGAGACAAGATGTGACGGGGGAGGACTGAGAACTGGAAGCTGAGGATAAGGATGGTGGGGAAACTAGCCAGAAGAATAAAACATTGGGAATCGTGGGATTATAGAGTGGGCATGTAATGGGTTGCTTTTTGTTTCTTTGTTTTTGTATAGTGTGGAGGGTTTTTCATAAAAAGATAACATAAATATTGTTTTTATATTTGTTTTTGAGTTGAAAATAGTAATGATGCATGGAATGAGCCGTACTGGGGATGCAGTGAGGTGAGTGATGAGTGGTGGCGATAGATGATTTATTAGTGATTTGGAGAAGAGACTGCCAGACAAAAAAAGTAAGTAGAAAATGGAGATATCAGAACTGCTGGTAACATGCCATTGAACACCAAGGAAAAAATCAGATTAAAAATGAATCTCCAAATTCCAATAAATGCAGAATTCTCCAGAGTCACCAGCAAATATCGTCGATCAACGGCCGGTTTTACGAAATATTGAGCAAATATTACACAGGCAGACACTTCGCGTTGAAGCATCACTTAAAATGAATGAAAACTCAATTTTCATTCACCGCAGAACATTTTCTTCTGCCCCCTACATCCCTACATAACACTGGTCCAACCTCTCTCTCTACTCACTTCCCCAGATTTCCTCTCTACCATCATTTTCCTTTCGTATACTTCCCCAGATTTCGCCGGGCCTTCCCCGGCGAAACCCTTCACAATCCGGGGTAACCATGACCCACACTCGCCTTCGCTTACCCCTACCCTCCCCACTATCTGCCACCTACACATCGTAGTAACGCCTAGCGCATGACGGCCCGCGACTTGTGGAGGGCAGCTTTTTATAAATGGTAATTAACAAGTCAGGCGGAAATGAGAGAAAGGCCGGCGTAGAGCCTACGACGGTTATGTGAGCGGGGAGGGTTTGTCTCAGGGTGGTGGTCTAGTCGCTAAGTATTGATAGTTTTGTGTTGACGATCTGGAGATGACGTATTGTAGGGAAATAAGACGTAGTAATTAGGAGATTTTGCTGTCGTCTTTATTTTTGTTTGGCTCAAGCGCGTTTTTCCGGTTGCATGTCGGCCAAGGGCTTCCTTTGGGAATTTGATTGCCGATGAAACTGATGATGGCGTCTGTCTGGGAGGTTTGTCTATACTCTGCAGCGAAATTGGGCGGAATAAAGGCCATGGGGTTCACTCCATCAGTACGACGTTGCTGACAAGGGATTTTGTCAACTTGATTAGAGTTCTCGCGATACTCTCTTGCATAGATTGAATCATGCTTCAGTGAAATAATTTCACTACCACATTAATTCCCAACGTTCTAGCCCTTCATCTATTGTCACAAACAGCTGACAAGTGTTAAGGTCTGTGGATCTGCAGAAATTGTGTCTATTAGCTAGTGCGAGTCCAATCTCAATTTTTGTCTTACAGATTTTGCCAACTAACCACGACCATATATCCTTCTCCTCTCCTTAATTCTTACCACCACATGTAACCATCCAAAAACTCTTGTCAGATCGTCTTGCCTACATCTACCATCAACCTCTCACTACTCGCTCGCTTATTTGCAACTGTACTTTCTCCCCATCATGACATCAGCCCCCCAGCTGAAAATGTCATGTGCTCAGCGGTACGTATTCGGCCAGATATTCGGGGGTCGTTATGGATGTTTTCTCTTAGGGAAAAGGGAATTTCCAACACAGGGAGAGATGGTCGTATTGGTTTTGGAGTTAAGTGAGTGAGTCTGGGAAAGCTCTTCAAGAGTGTAGTAGTGAGTTTATTTTAAAAATGGAATAAATACTTTTTTTCTGGTTGGATCTGTTGAATTGTGTAGGGCTCCCAGGTAACTTAAGAGAGAATCCACACTTATTGGATTGACCCAAGAGATTGACAGCTTAGACGAAAACGTGATTTCCCAATACAGGAATACTCACGAGAAATTAAATATATATATATATATATATATATATATTTACTTCCATATTTTCTCCCTTGCCTTTGGCGCTTGTGAATCATTCAAAACCACATTCATCATAGCATCACTCACTATGGAAACCCTTTACATCACGAGACCTCACCCTCTAGTTTCCTTCATCTTTTCTCACCTGTCATCTCCCTTGAGACATATATAATAAAAATTCCACCCAAAACAGCTTAGACTCTTCTCTGATCCTTTCAATCAACCACGCTATCCCCACAATCCGTCATCCACAACTTCCCTGTAGTTACCAACGCTTATCTTGGCAATCTAAAGGGTCCCCCATGGGTTTATTCTCTTCCCCAGATTCTCACCGCTCCCTGGTCGTGCTTAATTCCCTTTACTCCAGACGACGGACGAGGCTAATCCGCTTCTTGGTGAATGCAATAAAGGGGAGGACAGCTAGCGCCTGAATCACTGACTTACAGGGTAGGCAACACGCGATCTGTCTAGATTAAGCTTTAGTGTGTTCAGTGGTTCTATTCCTCTCTTAGAGAGCGTAATCTATTGATGCAGAGAGGTTCCCACGAGAAGGGCGAGCTAGGGCTAGAATTGAGGGTAAAGAGGGAAGATGTGGAGGAACTTTTACAGATGAATGCGTCTAGACGGGAAGATGATGATGGTTGGCTGATGGGTTGGTGGGGGGGTTGGCGGTGAGCTGGAGGACTTTTGTGAATATAAGATTTGTGATTGGTAGAATGATAAGCCACAAAGGGATATTTTTCTGGAGAAGTTACGGGTGCTGGAAATTCATAACATGAAATCAGCCACTGTAAAATATGTTGGGAGTCAGAAACAAATTCTATACGAAAAGTAAAATTAATATAATATATCACTGCAACATCAAATAGCTGTGGCTACTCATCAATCACTTAGCAATCGAGTCCCCATAAAGCCCAGAGAAGGAGGAGACAACTACCACTCCACCGCCGGTCAATCACCAATCCACACCACATCCATCCCGTAATAGTCACTCACTGATTCTCTCCACAGCCCTTGACTATATACCCCTCCCATACTCGGCCCTCTCTACCCGATTCCAAGTCTACCAAGCACTCATAAACCCTCTGCAATCTCCCTCGGGTCTTCTGTCCCTGCCAATCCTAGTACCAAAAGCCACTCAACCGACCACTACACCGCACATCATCCCGGACCTGGTATAATCACTGTCCAACCAACTTCACGTCCCCATCCCAAACCTATAAAAGATACCCTCGTCCCCCTTCTCCCTAATCACCATCCCCTTCCATCTCCATTACAATCACAACTCCAACCCGATCTCGAGATCTCTGCCAGACACAGACATATATTCTCCAACTTTATTGTTTCCTAATCTGATCTACACATCGATCACCATTTGTTCTCTTAACTTCCTCCCCTCACACTAACCCCCTAACCATAATCACAATGGGTGGCAGCGGAGTCGTCCCTATAGGCACCACCGATGTTTCCCGCATCGAGGCCCCAGTCACTTTCACGGCCTACCTCACCTGTGCCTTTGCGGCCTTCGGCGGCATCTTTTTTGGTTATGACACTGGATGGATGTCTGGTGTGCTTGCCATGCCGTACTTTATCCGTCTTTATACCGGATTCGACTACGACGAGTCATCATCAGACCGGACGCCCATTGGCGTTACCGAGCAGGAATTTTCCTTGCCGTCGTGGAAGAAGTCGTTATTCACTTCTATCTTATCTTGCGGAACGTTCTTTGGCTCGTTGATCGGTGGTGACATTGCAGATTTCATTGGTCGTCGTCTGACTATTATTAGTGGTTGTGTTATTTTCTCTATCGGTTGCATCCTCCAAGTTTCCTCAACTAACCAGACCACCCTCTTCGTTTTTGGCCGTCTTATTGCCGGTTTCGGTGTCGGTTTCGTCTCTGCTGTTATAATTCTCTACATGTCCGAGATTGCCCCGGAAGATCCGTGGTGCTCTTGTCTCAGGTTACCAGTTCTGCATCACTATTGGTATCCTGGTTGCTAATTGTGTCGTCTACGCCACCGAGAAGCGCAACGACTCTGGCTCGTACCGTATCCCTATCGCCATCCAGTTTGCCTGGGCCATCATCCTTGCTGTTGGTCTCTTTCTCCTCCGTAAGTACCCGCCCACCCACATCGTTTCATGTGTCACAAAATCACCAAAGTCTCCGAGACACTGCCTTCACTAGATCCATATCGCTGACACAAACCCCCCCAATAGCTGAGTCCCCTCGTTACTTCGTCAAGAAGGGCCAGGTTGATGCTGCTGCCAATGCCCTTTCCCGCATTCGTGGTCAGCCAGTCGATTCCGACTACGTCAAGGATGAGCTTGCCGAGATCATTGCCAATCATGAGTATGAACAACAGGCTATTCCTGATGTTGGGTACATTGCCTCCTGGATGGCTTGCTTTAAGGGTTCCATCATCAAACCCAGCTCTAATCTCCGCCGTACCATCCTCGGCGCCTGTAAGTGTTCATACCCTCTACCCATCGATTCTTTGAGATCTCTGACTAACAACTTACCAGTCATGCAAATGTGCCAGCAGCTCACTGGTATCAATTTCATCTTCTACTTCGGTACCACCTTCTTCAAGCAACTCGGGACAATCTCCAACCCCTTCATGATCTCCCTCATCACCACCCTTGTCAACGTTCTCTCCACCCCCATCTCCTTCTGGTCCATCGAGAAGTTCGGCCGCCGCTTTCTCCTCATCTATGGCGCTATGGGCATGATCATCGCCCAATTCATCGTCGCTATCGTTGGCGTCACCCAAGGCACCGAGTCTGCCCACAACGACGCTGCTGTCAAGGCCATGATCGCCTTCATCTGCATCAACATCTTCTTCTTCGCAACTACCTGGGGTCCTTGCGCCTGGGTCATCGTCGGTGAGACCTTCCCTCTCCCCATCCGTTCCCGCGGTGTTGGCATCTCCACTGCTTCCAATTGGTTCTGGAACACCATGATCGCTGTTATCACCCCCTACATGGTCGGCAGCGACACCCACTCCGCCAACCTGGGCGCCAAGGTCTTCTTTGTCTGGGGCTCCCTTTGCACCCTTTCATTGATGTTTGCCTACTTTTTCGTCTATGAGATGAAGGGTCTGTCCCTGGAGCAGATTGACCGTATGATGGAGGAGACTTCCCCATTAACTCAGCCAGTTGGATTCCCAAGACTACCTTTGCTGCCGAGATGGGCCATGCTACCCAGACTAAAGCTGAGGAGTACTTGGAGACCAAGCACGCTGAAAACTAAATTAACTCTTCAGCTATCTTGATCTCGTGATGCTGTGTAATTTGGTGGCATTGTGACTTGGGAACTCGTTTACCCAAGTTACTCTGGTCACCACTCCGGTGAATTAATTTAGCAACTCTGAGAGAGTTCTAATAGTCTTTTGGAAAAGAAGCTCGGAAGACAAACAAAAAAACTCTTATTTAATACCCCACAGGCTGCCTAGTGTGGCGAGTTGTATATCTTGTACGCTTTTAATGGGCTTGATCCCACTGTTGATAGGAGTAATTTCAATTACTTTGAATTCTATGATTTATGATTGAAAAATATAACCCTACACAAAAGTGACTTTGCGAATAAATGATACAGAATACGATACTGTAACAAAAAGAAAACATACAACACCGGGTATTCCCACGTGGTCACCCACCGTAGTACTAATCCGGCGCTCTGTGGCTTGACTATGGGGAGCAGACGGGACCCCGTATTTTCCACAGGCTATGGTCGTATGTGATTGCTATGTCAACTATCTCAAAATATAAAGGAAATGTTAGCATCTTCGTCTAAGCGTGGAAAATTGCACTTAAAAACGAGATAACAAGCGACAACGACAGGATTTGAACCTATGCGGCCGAAGCCATGAGATTTCTAGTCTCACCCATTAACCACTCTGGCACGTTGCCTAACGGTTGCTAAGTAAATGTGAGGAATTATGAATTAAATTAGCAATAGCGTTGAACGTCACATAATCTCTTTTTGCCATCGCTCTAGAAGCTGTTTAACCCGTTAACAGGAACCAACTGTCTTGTACTACCTCATTGTCTACCACATCGTAAATAACATGAATTGAAACAATCTCCATTATTTTATCAAGGAGCCCATTACTATCAGCTAGCTTTCGAATATAAATCTCAAGAACGCTCATCACTTCTGGATATCAAAAACATCCCCTTACAAACAAAGTAACTCTCCCCACCATACTTACGCCGAAGCATGGTTCTTCTCCAGCTCCGCCAACTTGACCTTCTCCTCATCATTTAACAACTTGTACCACTCCGAGAAGCCAGCCAGATTATTCTGCGCCGCCCCAATAAAGAACTGCACCAAGTAACCCTGAGTCTCGTCATCCCTCTCTCGTACAGTGTTCCGCAGATACTTGAGTAAATCCGACTTACTGTTACCCAACGCCATATCCAACCCATCATCCTCATCCTCCCACCCATCCTCACCATCATCATCTTCGAACTCCATTGATGCGTTGACCGCCCCGGCAGCCCCCAGGGACGCCGCGGCCTTCTGGTTCGCCTCCGTCAACAGCTCGTCGACGAGCACCTTGACAATCTTGAGCGTCACGGGGATCGTCGTGTACTGGTCAGGGTCTGCGTTGTCGTCGTCAGTGGCGCTCATCGCCCGGAGGTACCGGTAATTCATACTCTTCTTGGCACGTGAGCGGGTGAGGATGCGTCCATCGCTTTGCGTGATCAGGTCGCCCTTGACCATAGTCTGGGCCAGACGGGGGTCGTTCAAGATGTACAGCTTGGAAAGCGCAATGACACTACAGAACACGTTAGTTATTTGCTAAGACAGGGAGCCACATGCAACGCTTCATCTACTTACTTCTGGCGGATCTCATCGTAACCGGCAAAGTTGCCAGAGTTGTCAAGCCACTTGCCCATGACAACCTCCAGACCACTGCGGCCTTCGATAGAAATCTGGCTCAAAAACTCAACAACATCACTTGCACCATTCAACGAAAGACGAGCAAACACAAGAATCAAAGACTGGATAAACGTAGCAGCCTCAGCAGTCGCCAACCGGTTGGCAACAGCAGTAAGCAGCTGCAGTAAATAAGGGCCTAGCCTCTCAGAGCCAGCCTTCTCAACAAGCTCAGCAGCGAGACCACCGACCTCGGACGCAGCATGGTCATCCATATCGGGACCAAGAAGACGGTCGATGATCCGAAGGCAGACATTCAGACCAGTCTGGCCACCCTCAGACCAGTTGAGGACCTGCTGGTGGTCGTGGGCAAGCATGAAGGAAACACACTCACAAGCGGGGCGCAGAACATCACCCTCCTCGGCCTCAAGCAGGACACGGGCCAGCTTGGGAAGAGTAGCACCGACAAAGCCAGCGGGAAGGGGCTCGGAACCGTACTTGATCAGAATGACAAGCAAATCGGTAGCTGCGGTGATAAGCGGGTCATCATCAGTAAGAGTGGCAACGTCAAAGGCGGCAGTCAGAGTAGGGAGAATCTTAGCGCTGAGAGCACTGAAGGCATCGCCCTCGCTAAGGCTGCTGACGATATCTTCAAAGGCCTCAGTAACGACAAAGATGACCTGAAAGCTGGAGGCACCGATACGAACGAGGTTGAAAAGCATCTCGCAAGGGTTGACCTGGTCGGAGAGGGCAACCGCGGAGTTGACAATGATGAGGTTGCGCAGAGCTTCAGCAAGAGCAACGATAAGCTCCTCTGAATCCTCGAGTTCTTCACTATCCTTGGACTCAAGGTACTGGCCAATGGCTGCAATGACAGCAATCTGCTGATCGGGGGAGATACGGTCGGCACGACAAATATCTTCAACAGCCTTGATGCACGAGACACGCACAACCTCGGACTCATCACCGTTGATGCGTTCAAAGGTGCGAGTGACCAGGTCGTCGGGGGTGTTGTAGACGGCGGTCAGCGAAGCACCGACAAGATAACCGCGTGCGCGAAGAAGGTCAGATTCGGTTTGGGAGATGGCATAGTTGACAAGCTCAAGGTACGCCTGGCAAGTAGGCTCGGGGATCTTAGTGTCAGTCTCCTGGAAGTCAATGCTGACAGAATTAAACAGAGACAGAGCAGCCTCTTGGGCCCTCCAATCGTTCTGACCGACGAAGAGGGCTTTGGTATGAACAAGAAGACCCTGAAGGATGCTCTCCTTGAACATCTCACCGAGCTTGATCATCATATCACCACACGCAGTTCTAGCAGTGTAGTTGGCGGTGACAAGGGCCTCTTCAGAAAGGAAGAGAGAAGCATCAATGTCCCAAACACCAATCTGCTCCTGAGTGACACAAGAATAGGCGATGAGAATCTGGATGACGTCAGCCATCCATGGGGTAGCCTCGGGGTTGGCGGCGTGGGCAGCAAGCTGCTGCTGAAGGTGGACTTCGACGGGGGGAGCACGAAGATACTGGTGAACGAGGTCGAGTTGCTCCAGAACAAGCAGGTCCAGAGTGTAAGGAAGCTGGTCGACATCCTCCATGCGGGCCTGGGACTCCTGGTCCATGTACAACAGTTTGTAAGCCTCACGAAGGTTCTGAAGCTCAGCCCAAGCCAGGGAGAAGTAGGTGGTGCTCTGGGGGACGATAAGCGAGGGAAGGACATTCTTGATCTTGATTAGAATCTTGAGAACTTGGAGCTTCAGAGCGACAACGCCGTTCCAGCTCTGGGGCTGACCGTTCTCGGTAATGGGCTCCTGGGGGTAGGGAGCCTTAAGAACCTCGAGGAAGAAAGGTTCCCAACTGGCAATAATTTCATCGCCAAAGGCCTTGACCTCCTTGGGGTGCTCCTCCTTGACCATCTCCAACAAATCGAAGCAGCCGCGGAAGACGTGGACGGCCAGAGCCCGGTGCATGGTAGCGCGGTTGGTGTTCAGGGCGACGGCACCCAGACCCTTGATTATATCACGAGCCAGGGTGAAGAATTGGTCCTCAGAAAGCGACTCATCAACTATGTCGCCGAGAATCTTGAGGGCACCGTAGACCTGAACATCTTGGGCGTTGGGAATGACTTCGAGAAGGGTGGGCAGCAGCTCAGGCCACTTGTCAGGGACGTCGAAGGCGGCGATGCGGCCAACAGCTTGACTGCGCAGGAGTTAGTGAACTAGATTTGATGTTTGTAGTGCCCATAGCTTATTTTGCTGTTGTAAGGTACGGTCATAAGCGAAGCCCGGATATCCACTTTTACAACATGTGATTGCGACACTGCACAGAAACATCCGCAGCAGAAAAAATCAATCAAGCTCGTAGGGCAAGGGTAGAAGTGCCATACCTAGCACCGCTCTTCACCTTGCGGTTGTCTTCAGCGCTCAGCGCAAGCTCCAGCAGCGCCTGCTTGATGTGAGCCTTGTTCTCTTCGGGGATCTCAACGGTGTCCTCCTCGTCAATCTCGTCGTTGATCTCGTCATCGTCGACAACACTATCGGGGCTCCAATTCTTTTCAATGAAGCGGCGAAGGGCGGAAAGGGCGGACTGGCGAATTGAGGTGTCGACCTGAGTGTGGGCGGCGACGCTGACAAGCGTCAGAGGAAAGGCCGGGTTCGTGCGGGCGATCTTCAGGGCGTGCTCGGCCTGCTGGCGGGTAGCCGAGTCAGATGACTGGGTGTTGGTGAGAACGGCGATGAGTTCGTCAGCCATGGTAGATGGTCGTAGGGGGGGAGTTGAAGGAGTGGCGCTGTAATAATGCAGGATGAGGAAATTTGAGGATTTGAGCAGAGCCAGCGATAGTTTTGTCGGTAGCAACGCTACTAGGAGTCCCAGAGGAGTACTACAGCGTGGTCCAGGGTTAGGGCAAGCGAGAAGAACTCTCTCGGTGAATCAAACTGACGTCACAACTCCAGTCTACTGGTTAGATCGGCAGAGCAAGAGCCTATGACCAGAAAGGATTGGAGGCGGAAGCACAATTAGTCGAGTGTGTTTCAGTTTGTAGGTTTCAGTGCATAAAGCGAATAGTATTGGGGCCGTAGTTGAGGCTGATGAGGAGCACGATAGCGCTAGACAGATCCGTTATTCAGGGTTGTTGTCCAGGGTATTTGATAGTAGATATTCAAAAATGGCAGAAATTGAATGAGAAGTGCGAGATCCAGCTCACGGAATCTTATTTATGAAGGATGCGAGATATGTTAAATACTGCTTCTCTGCAGCAATCGTACAAAAAGACTTGGTACAAGAGGTCATTGTGAACCGGCCTAAATAATACAGGGGCCGTCGGTTTTGTGTCAGTAGCGCTTCCGCAAAGAAACGGGCCCACTTTTATTATTTCCTTCCATTTTAAATGGCGGGGTACCACGAATTGGACAATAACTACATTGAGATGAACCACTACAAGTATGAGCCTGGGAAGCTACTCGATGCAGTGATATGTAGTGCGGAGGAAGAAGGTATAGTCGTGTCAATAGTAGGCTCTTTCCTTGAAACCAAACTGTCAATTTTTGCGATACACAACATGACGACAAAGTTTGATCTTCACGGAAGGGGGTTGAGAACGATAAACCTCGCTTTGACTATGCTACTTGCAACAATTTATTTTCATATACACGCAGTTAATTCCCATTACTTGTGAATTCAAAAGGGATCCAGCAAATGGCTACGATTGGTTTAAAAATGTGATATATACTCAAGAACGTACGATAATAGGTACTACTTCGTACTACTTTGAAGATAACAGCGCGCAGCTCCTTTATATCATTATCTGAAAAACTAGATCATTTACCTTCCAATTCTCATATAATGCCACCGTTCTCTGTGTTCCTGGAATCGGCACAATATCCCCCCCCTTCCCCATCTGCCATCAACCACACAAAAACCAACTGTCCCGGCGTCACTTCCTTTTTCTTTGCCAACTCCAAAAACGTGTCCACAATAGCCAAGTTAGTTGGGAAGTTCTCCAGGATGAATCTCTTGATGTGGCAACGGTAGTCATCCTCAGAGAGGTCGTTGTAGGACTTGAGGGTGCCGGTCAGGAAACTGCAGCCGATGGGAGAATAAGCGAAGACGGTAACGTTAAGTTCGCGGGAGATAGAGAGGATGTTGCTTCTAATGGGGTTTTCGATGTCGAGGCACCAAGGGTTGTATTTGAGTTAGACAGCGAAGATAGCGCAGACGGTGTGGGCGCGACGAAAAGTGTTGGCATGGCATTCAGAGATGCCGACGTACTTAATTTTTCCTTCCCTAGTGGTATATTAGTACAATGTCTAGTTTTAGGATGCGTTACGGGTCTACTTACTTGACGAGTTCAGCCATTATCTGCATGATAATCTCGATGAGATGGGCCGTCTCAACCTGGTGAATGCAGTACAGATCAATTTGGTCCGTCTGAAGCCTCTCGAGATTCTACTTCAGAATCTCATGGAAGTACCAGGGTTATTGTTGATTACAAACTTGCTGTCGACAATACTGGCAGCGAACTTGGTGGTGAGAAAATAACCTTCCAGCGCTCAGGGTAAAGGGCAAACCACTTGCCGATGAGGACCTCAGAGTCACCATAAAGATTGGTGGTATCCCAATTATAGTTTCCTTGTTCCCAGGCATAATCGAGGAGTTTAAGGTGGTCTTCATCGAAACTAAGGGAGAGCTCGGTTAGTATCGAGATGTGGTCTTGGATGTATTCAGAGTTATACTTACCCTGTGTCCATAAACTCCACTAATTTTCATGAGCCCGAAGCCCTGTTGCTGAATCTTAGTGTTAGTAGTATTGAGAGTGACAAAATTAGCACCCATGATGTTCAAAGATATTGATAGTGTGAAAAAATGTAAGTGAGAATAGAAACTGTTATGGTTCCCCAGACTCTTCTGTCTCAGGCTTGAGATCGTCATTTGGTATTTATATGAATGTCTCTAGTTCAGTCTACTGGCCTGAACCTACCCGTCCACCGCCTTATCTCCATGACATGCCTCAATCTCCTTTTGCTGTTTTCAAAATAATATGTGATCGTCCTTTATCAATCGTGTTCTAGTGTCTTCTCACCGTGCTGCAACGAACGTCAATCCTTTTCTCAGCGTTTATTCCTTGCGCTAGTTTAACGCCCCCACCCCTTAGGCAAATGTCTCGTATATAACGACGAGATATCTCCACGCTGATTATGATATTCAACGATCCTCAGATAGTTTATATGGTTTGTCATTATATTCACTGTTGGGTTTAATATGGTTACGAGACCCCAAGATGCTCTCTTTTTGGCGATGAAGACATTGGAGAGTTGAATTACATAATCGACGACCTGTTTAAGTACTTCCAAGTAGCCAGAAGTTTCTAGACAATGGTTAGTAAGGCACCTGCCATAGGACTGGAGGCATTTGAGTTCATATAACTAGTCTGGGTGTCATTTCTTGATGACTATATTGTTGGCATAAGGTCTAAATGAATAACAAGCAAAACTTATTGATCTCCAACAGTATCGAATTCTCATTTCAGCTAACCTGTGACCATATTTTTCGGACTTAATGACGAATGATAGGGTTACAAAACTCTAAGTCAAGAGTGGACCTGTCACGTTCAGGGTCTTAGACATTGTCTTTGTTGTAGTTTAGCAAACTAAGTGTAACGGTGATTGCCGAGTTTCCAACGCCCAAATATCTAGGACATTGATTAAGCTCTACCGTCTAGATACCGAGTCGAGCGGGCTCAACGACCAGAGCTATCAAAAGCAACGAAGAGCTGTGACTAATCTACAATCTTCTATCTTTGCTGTGATCTTCTCAATATGCACGCCGCATCATTACAAAACTATGACAGATCATACAGCATGAATCACTAGCTATTGCATAATTGGTTTACCTCTCAAACCTAGTAAGGAGAAAGATGATCGGAAAACACCATCGCCTAGACACCTCGGGAGGAACCCATCCCCGCTTGCTTGAATATCCCGCTAACCACAACAAATGTCACTCGTCTTCTCCCTCCTCAACCCAAGCATTTCCATGTTTCTTCAGGCCTCAATCCCTCCTGTTCATTACCCAGCTATATCCCGGGTCGCGACGGGTTCATCCCCCGGTCAGGTACAGCGCAGCCCGCCTGCATATCGTGCTGCTAAAAACAAGGCGTTCTGCGCTCTTCATTTGGACGTTCAAGTTAACGAGGTGCATGTGCCTTGGACATTCCTGGCGGTAAAAGGTAGGCTCTGGGCGTGGTGGCGTTGGGTTGCTATGTTGTGAGGGTGACTTTGGGTGGTGAGTTGGCAGTGATGGGTATTTTGCCTCGATTGGGGAGAAACGGATCCAGGCCCCTGCGAAAGAGGATTAAGCGATTTTTAGTTGAATTTTCTTTTATTCTCAAAGAGAATTGGGCATAAATGGATGTGGAAGCGACCAATGAGAATAAGCATAGATTTAAACAGAGTATTTTCGAGTCTTGTTTTTCTTTGTTGTCGTGGGACCGCCTTAGAATTCTGCCGCGCCTTACATTGATTTGTTTTGTTCGATGGGGATTCAATGACACATGAAAGCTGCTACTGGTAGACTTTTTTTTCTGGCTTTGGAGCATCATTTGACGATTATCACGAGTTCACGTTATCAAAGGTTTTCATGTTACATCACTTTTTTGTTTTGATTTTATCTTGCTGTACCTTGGTGTTTTTAGCGACTTACTTTCGCATCCTTCGCGTGACCGACACTGTAGACAAAGATTAAGAGATAGCTTTGTTCACTAGCGTTTCTTTCTTGTTGACATCGAATCCATCTCAATAACTGCTTCTCGACGACGACTGTATACCCAATATTTCGACATAATTCCAATCAATTTGCGTTTGTCTTACATTCGCATATCTGCGACACTTTTCAACCATAGTCGCACCTATACATACACAGCGCATCATTGTAATTTCGACTTTGCAGCGACTTTTGATTCTACGACGAACTACTGTCCTTTATTACTACCTACCAACTATCTCTTGATTCAGAAAATCGCATTCTTTGCCCGCCTTTTCTTTGATAGCACTTGACGTGCGACACAGCCGTAATAGTCGTGAAAGAAGAATCACTTTAGGTTAGGAGCTCATAAGTAAGTAACCCAAAGTATTGCCAACTGCTATTACCACTATTCCACGCCATTATCTTTGGCCCTCTTTGATCATTCCCGGCCGTACTCCAAGTCTGAGGCTCCGGAGGATACACAGGGATCGCCATAGTCTGGTGTTCTTTGTTATATTTTGAGTCTGAGAAGCGTTTGTGTTATTCCCAGTACCACCTACTCCCACCGAGGCCTTTTGTAGATGAGACATTCAAAGAAGGTCATTCACTGTTCGGACGTGATGTGACTCTAGCCAATTGACCAACCAAAGACCGTCTTCGATCTGCTTCTTTGACAACTAGACTGCCGTTTTGGGGAGTCAAGGTGGGCTTTGGTTTCTTTGATGGCTTAGAAGTCGTGATTCTATATGCTAGACAATGATACGCGGGGTCGCTCTAGAAATTATGGTATGGTATGGTATGGTGTGGTGTGGCGTAGTGTATGGATAATGGTGAATAGTGATGAACAAAGATATTGTCTGGACGGGTGACGAGTGTTTGCTCGGAAGTTTAAAGGGTACGAATAGGCGTTGGATGCCTCTTGAGTTCGTTTCTTGATTTTCTCTTTCTTTTGTTCATTATGTCACATCTTCATCTTCATCATCCGTGCTGCTTGGTTGAGTCTTGACTTGTTTGGTCAGTCGATTTGTTTCCACTCAACTAACATCTACTTAGAGTAACTGAACACAAACACCCGTGCTGCAGATATTGTCACCTACCTTTTTACTCGCTTCTATTCTTCCTATTTTCTATCTTTTCATTATTTGGTTTACTTTTAATACCTCTTACATTTAAACATTAAAATGTCACGAAGAACCGGAGGCATGGTGAACAGCAGAGATGCTGTCAAGGACGATCTCCCGCCTCTTGCTGCTCGCTACTCTAGTACTTACGGTGCTAACGTCAACTACGCCATTTACAATCCTCTCAGAGGCAAAAAGAAGGATCTCAAGTCCGCTATTGAAGCCGCTCTTCGTTACCAAGACGAGGACCCGGACACTATCGATAAGCAGCTTCTCGAGCAACTCGAGGATGATAGCGCCACTACTAAGCGCAATCAACTCAAGGCTAATACTACTGCCACGGAGAAAAATACCGAGGAGGACCCTTTAAGAACCTTCAACGGAGAGAACGTCTGATGCCGACGAACCACGCTAGTCAGGAGGTCGAAAAGATGCGCAAGGTTGTTGAACGCAAAAGAGCTTTGCGTAAGAAGCAGGGTATAGACGACGAGGCCTTGATGACTACGCCCGAGAGACAAGCAAATGAGCTGGAACGTCAGCGTCAGGAGGAGTTAACAAAGGCTGTTGAGGATGAGGAGAGACGGAAGAAGGCCGAAGAGGATGAGGCTGCGTGGCAGCGGACGGAGGTGGCCATGAAAGATTCTCAAGGTTTTGAAGATGAAAATTACATGCACTTGACACCCGAACAGCAGGAGATTATTGGACGGGAACTTGTTCGCCAAGGGAGGGAGATCTACCAGGTGCAACAAATTATGATGCACGAGCCACATCAGTTTGAGTGGGAGGGCAAGTTATATGGAAGAGCTTCTTTCCTTGGATATGTCAACAAGCTCATCAGTAAGTTTGGTCACTATTTATTCTATTTAGTCTTTCTCATTCACTAACGTATGTCATAGGCTGGATCACACGATCTGTCTTCAATACTAGTCTCTTTGCCCTTGTTGTGCTCTTCTGGGCTTTCCTCATCATCTGGGTGCCGCAACACTACACTATCAACCCAGCTCTGACACATGGTGATGTTTCCTGGGATAGTTCAGAAGGCTTCCTCACCAACATTGCTCAGTATAAGCCCGTGGTTCAGATCGCTCCTATCGATTGGCCCGTCATTGGTAATGCTACTGAGTCTGCCTCGACCCTGAACTTCCTTAAGGAGCTTGCCCGCCAGAAGACCATTCTTACCCGTTTGGAGACTAGCAACTCGCTGAACACTGAGACTCGCGAGAAGCTGGCCAAGATGCTTCCTGACCTCGTTGTTATTGAGCGCGACGGCAAGACTCTGCGCCTTCCTCCTTACTTGTACCATGCCATTCGTGATGACCTACGCAAGGAGGGTATCTTCTTCAACATGGGCAAATCTCGTGGTGGCAAGTTTGAGATTTCGTCGGATCAACAATGGGATGCTATCATCAGGCGCCTTGCAAAGGAAGGCTTCGCCAAGAGGTTGGACATTTCTGCCCCCGGTGTCACCAACAAGCAGTGGGAGGAGTTTCTCCGCGAGAACAAGCGCGCACTTGATAAAGCCAGAAAGGATAGCTCCGGCCTTGTCATCCCACCCAACGTTGTCACTCGCGATGAGCTTATTCAAGAGATGTCCAACGAGTTCAAGCGCTCCAACAAGAACATGAAGCAGGAGCTCATTGCCATCGAGAAGCGTCTTAACAAGCAGCTCGAGGTTGCTGTGGCTGCTGCCGCTTCTAGCGTCTCGGGTGCCACCCTTGGTAAGGCGGCTATCCGTGATCTCGTTCGTACCATGGTCAAGCAAGCCATCACTGAAGCCCAACTGAATACGCTTGCCTCGAGTGAGATCCGCACTGATTATCTTTCAGTTCTCCGAAAGCAAGTTAACTTCTTCTCCCGGGGTTCTGGCGCCGTCATCGTCCCCCGGAAGATGTCACCCACTTTCGATTACAACAATGTTCGCAAGAGCGCCGCTAAGCGCGCGGCGGCGTCGCATCGTGTCCCAAGTACTTGGAGTGTTGAGCCAGTTAGCGTTCTTGAGGGTTGGCTTGACGATGGCCACTGCTGGTGTGGGTCTATCGGTGTCGATCGCCAGGGCCTCCGCCAGGGCACCTCGGTGGTTATCCAACTTGGTCGTAGCATCATCCCTCAACAAATTGTAGTCGAGCACATCCTGAAGGGCGCTACTCTCGAAGACGATGCACGCCCCCGTGACATTGAGGTCTGGGCGTACATTGAGGAGGTCGGCATGCGCAAAAAGGTCCAGGAATTCTCGGAGGCCCAATTCCCGAATGAGGCGGTTGATGGCGAAGGAAGACCAGTGGGCGAGCCGAATTTCAACGATGGGTTCGTTAAGGTGGGGGCATTTACATTCCCAGATACGGCAAACGAGGCGTATGTGCATCAGTTGTCGCCGGAGTTGGTGGCAATGGGAGTGGAGACGGATCAGGTGCGGGTTGTGGCAACAACAAATTATGGGCATCCAGATAAGACTTGCTTCTATAGGTTGCGGTTATATGGGGAAATGACTGATTAAATAGGCACTAAGAGATGGGAGCTTCTGAGCTGAGAAGCGGATGTGTTTAGATTGATGGAATCATTGGATTATTCTATTATTTTTGCATTTATTTGGATTTTGGCGTTGGGGATAGTTGGTTCAATTGATTTTCTTTTTTCAAAGTATTAACATGTGATATTGTTATACTCCAAGGCGGTGAGAGGTGGATGGCAGAAATATGACGGTTAGTGAACCGAGTCATTGGGTTAAGGGTTTGTGCTAGGTTGTATGACAAATTAGGTTTGGTGATAAGATGATAGCTTTGATGTTGGTAGACAAACGGATTATATTGAGTTTAGTTTCTACATACATGTAGAAAGCCCGCACATGAAGCCTGCAATCTCCAGCCAGCCCAGGGACCCTGGGGCCGATCAATCACTATTGAATTACTGAGAACGATCTTCAGGCTGAACTGCAATCACCGCACATTTGTGTTCAACTGCATAATATCAATGTTTATAAATAATTTGCTGGTGTATAGTTTGTATCGTGAATATTTAAGGTTAAGGTGATATCTACAAACGCACAGAGCAGGATTGGGGCAAATTGGGAAGGTAAGCGGGGTCGGGGGCGTCTGTGGTTTTCTTTTGATTCTGTGATTTAATTTGCTATTTTGTTGATTTATTGGTTATCTTGACTGACCGTTTGTCACCTGATAATTGATAGATTATAGTCTCACTTTGCAGATTTTCCCTTTGCTTTGTGCGACAGGTTTTGATGAGAATTTTCTCGATATTTCATGACACTATTGACGCCAAGCGAGATCCCGGATCTTGCTAGTAACGGAAGCACAACTTGGCCTCATAGGCATTTGGGACAATTGACTTTGTGCCGGATTGTTTTATTTTTATATATAATTACAACACATTCGATATTCCGAGTACAACCTCGACAGCCTCTCGCTCTTTCTTTTGACGAATCTGCTCCACGCCGAATCCCTTGCTTTCGGGTCCATAGAGAGCTGACACATTTCAAGATGGCCACCCTCGAAGATGTTTGTCGTGAGATGCACAATAAAGTACAATCAATGTTAGATCGTGACCCTGAACAAGCAAATTGTCCTTCTCTTGCAACCGTCCAACAACAAACCCTCACATCCCTTTCCATAATTGCCGAAGCGCTCCAAAAATACTCGTATGTCACCCTGCCACGTTCTATTGTACCGCCTATTTTATACTAACCAATACCTCCCTCCAGATTCAACAATCTTTCCCTCTCCTACAACGGCGGTAAAGACTGCCTAGTACTCCTCGTCCTCCTCCTCGCCGCCATGCATACCCGCTTCACAACCGCTTCCTCAACCGCCACCCCCGAATCCTTCCCCGCGCGTCTCCCCGCCATCTACATAGAATGCGTCGACCCGTTCCCTCCTGTCGACGCCTTCGTCAACAAGACATCCTCACAATACCACCTTGCCCTCTCGCGCTCCTGCAAGCCCATGAAAGCCGCGTTTGCTGACCACCTGATTGCTCATCCACAATTGCGTGCGATATTTGTGGGGACAAGACGGACCGATCCGCATGGGGGGCGCCTGACACATTTTGATGAGACGGATGGGGATTGGCCAAGGTTTATGAGGGTGCATCCGGTAATTGATTGGCATTATACGGAAATTTGGGGGTTTATTAGGGAGGTGGGGGTGGAGTATTGTAGGTTGTATGATGAGGGGTATACGTCGTTGGGCGGACTGGGTGATACGCATCCGAATCCAGCGTTAAAGAGAGAGGATGGTGAGGGCTTTAGACCAGCGTATGAGTTGACCGAGGATCTCGAGGAAAGATTGGGGAGGCATAAGTAAAAGAAAGGAATACCATGTAAGGTCACGTGATTGTTAATAAAAGAATAAATATGATATATTGGAACCAAAATAAAATCGTGTATTTCCTAGTTCCATGCCTTTTGTCTTGTATAATGCAAAGGTAATCCAACAATAAAACAGAACAAGCAACCAATAATAGCTAAATGACAAATTATACACAACGCCGTATGCCCAGTCTGCGCTACCTCCCGATGGTATATTCCCTTTAGAACCAAACACATCCTGTCCCTTACTCTAGCAAACCCACCGCCAATCTTTCGTAATCCTCCAGGGTTTCTAGCTCCTGCTCCGTCTCAATGACTTTCCGCCCACTCTTTCGATCTCTTCGCGCCTTCTTAGACTCTCTTTTCTCCTCTTCCGAATCATCCTCGAACCACTTCTTGGCTCTTTTACCCCCGGCCTTCTTCTCGTCCTCCGAGCTCCCGCTCGTATCTCCACCAATTGGCAAACTCTTAAGGAAATCCAAAGCCACCCTCGGATCCTCATATTCACCCCCTTCTAGCACAGCGCCGCCCTCTCTGTCATATGAGAACTCACCCGCCTCCTCATTATCGTCACTACCGCCGCCCTCTATAAGACTCAAAGCCTCATCACGCTCCCGTTGCTTCCGCTTATCCCTTTTCTCCTTGCGCCGTTGCTTGACAAGTAGTTTATCGTCAATGTCAGCTTGCTTGAGAACTCTCTGTTCCTCCTCGACGAACTTCTTGATTTGCTCTGCAATAGGACCCTTGGCCTTGAAGTCGGATTCAGTCTTGAGGTCGTAGGCGTGCTTGGCGTTTCCATCATCGTCAAAGATGATTCTCCCGGAGGGCCGCTGAATTTGGCGAGCTTCTTCTTGGACTTGAGGAGTTTTTCACGGCGCTTCGAGTCAATAATGAGCTCCTTGCCACCTAGGATGATCGTCCTCGGCTTAGCGCCAGCCTCGTTATCTTTGTCATTTTCATCGTCGGTATTGATGAGACGCTTAACGGTAAGGAAATCATCGCCGTCATCGTCGTTGCCCTCATTGATAAGCTTGGTGTAATGGGTGGTGAAGACATCCTGGTTCGTCCGCTCAAACATTTTCTCGTACTTGGTGCGGACTTCCTTGGCCTTGACTTCTTGCCGCCATCTTCAAGATCGGAGCCGTTGGATTCGGAACTGGAGATGTTGACGCGGGGGCATTCTTGATCTTTTGATATCCTCACCCTTTTGTAATTTTATTTGGGGGTTCCGGGGAGACCTAGACTAGTGGCGAACTCATCAAGGTCGAGTTCGTCGAAGTGGAAGACTTCCTTGTCTCTTTGCAAATGAACTGATTTTGTGTACGAAATGAAAGCCTTTTGGGCTAGATACTTGATATCCGGGTTCTGGAACGCCATACTCTGTAATTTCTCCACGATTCTCCGCTTCTTCTTCTCCTTGGGGCGAACCTTGGTAATTGGAATCTTCTTGTACTCTAATCTCTTCATGAAACCATCCTCTTCACTGGGGTCCAGGAATAAAATGGCCTTTCCAGTACTATTATACCGGGCTGTTCTACCGACACGGTGAATGTAGGTATCGGCGTCTTCGGGGCAGTCAACCTGGACAACCCAGTCGACAGCAGGGAAATCAACACCACGGGCAACGACATCAGTGGCGAAGAGACAGGAATATTGTGCGTGGGAGAACTTGCGGGTGATTTTGAGACGGGCGATCTGCTTTTGGCGACCATGGAGATGCAGAAGCGGGACACCCGGCTGCATTTGGCGGAAGGCCTCGTAGACAAAACGGACCTGCTTTCCGGAAGACAAAAATACAATGATCTTGCTTTTGAGGTTCGCCTTGATGAAACCCCAAAGCATGTCGAGTTTTTCGTGAAGGGGGATGACCATGTAGTGTTGTTGGAGGTTAACGGGTGTGGCGGTCGCCGCCTTTTCGTGGACGGAGACATATTCAGGCTCCTTAAGACTGAGACGGGCTAAGTCGGAGATCTTCTTGCTTTGTGTGGCAGAGAACATGAGCGTTTGTCTTTGCTTAGGCAAATGGTCTAACAGCGCATCGACCGCTGACTGGAAACCCATATCCATAATGCGATCCGCCTCATCCAGGACTAGAATCTGCAAATTGTTGACATCCAAGCCAGCCGTCTGATCCAAATGCTGCAACATGCGCCCCGGCGTGCAAACCAAGATGTTCATCTTCTCTAATCTGTCTGCCTCCTCCTTCAAACTCTTGCCGCCGATAACCAAACCCGCCGAAAACACATGATGTCTCCCAATCTTCCTCAACACCTCGAAAATCTGCACGGCGAGTTCACGAGTAGGCGAGATAACCAATGCACCAAGACCATCATATTCGGTCCAGCGCGCGCGGTACAGACGCTCAAGAACGGGAATAAGGAAGGCAAGGGTCTTTCCGGAGCCGGTTTTCGCAGCTCCGAGGACATCGAGACCTTTGAGACCAAGAGGAACGGCACGAGATTGGATGTCGGTCATCACTTTAAAGTGTGAGGACTCGAGGCCGTCTGCAGTAGGCTCGGAGAGGGGGAGGTCGGTGAAGTCTTTGTGTTCTTTGGCTTTGGGATCCTAAGGGGAACCATGGTGATTAGTTAGAGTGCCATTACATATCAAGAGTCTCATCGTGACACTTACGAACTCCTCGACTTGCTTGATTAGTTCCTCGATATTAGCAATAGTCTGCTTTCTGCGCTCGAGACGATCCTTCGTCTTGCCTTCCTTGTACTTGCGCCGGGGGCAGTAGACTTTTGATAGGTGCCATGATTGCTGGAAACAAAAATCCACGTAATGGATACACTACGCAGACAATTCTGTGTGGGTTTGATCAAGATATATGAAAATGAAGCTTCAGCCTAAGCAAGATGCTGTCTACCGCAACTAACTCGTCTAATTCAAATTTCGTGATCCTACAGTCGCTAATTCTGGACTACCTCGATCCTGCACTTGGCTTCGAATCTTTTTTTCTGGAGCCTCGCGATAAGCCCCACTACTTTAGCTTATCAGTTGGCAGCTGTCATTTCATCTGCCATTCATTTGACAAATAGCGACAAGTGTCAGCAGAAAACCTCCAGCATGATGTCGCCAATTGATTAGTCATCGTTTTTCCAGACATCCGTCCTAATTGGTCTGGCTGCAGATCGACGATGCTCAAGCGATATGCACACTAAATGTAAACTGTCTGCTTGTTCGGGGAGTTGGAAGAATCCGGCTGGAATCAGTTACTGCAGGTTCATTCCTGGCAGGATCGAAGGGGGCAGCCACCACTTTGTTTGAACCAAATTTCCAAATTGAGGTTTGACGAGTTGCAGGTTGGCAAATAAGAATATCATAAATAGTGAAGCGACTGTTCTACATATTGAGATATGTTTTTGAGCGAGTAGATTGCACCTAAACGCATATGAAAATAAAACACATGTATTTTTGCGCTTGATCGTGGCATTGGTGTTTTAATAATATGGGGCTGGCATTACTAAAATCTTCCGTTATACAAGCCCAATAGCCCGAATGGTCACAAAGGGCGTGGTCAGGGACAAGCATGACTAAATAGACGCCAAATCAAGTGTATTATGAGATTTCTGATTATTGGTGACTTCATTGCATTAATACTCGTGCAATATTTATAAATATATGGCTTCTATTTGACATTCACGACTGTCAATGGCCAACAATTCTCTCACTCAAAGACGGAGTTGATTCAACCTCTGACGTCACCATTGCCTCCGAACGGAATTTGCCAAATTTTGGCAACCCTCAGCACTCAAGCCAATGACAATATTCCCCTAACAATATCTCACGCGACCACCTCAACTCGGCCTTTTCCAGACATGGTCAATTACCAGCCTTTATGCATTATCGGGTTTAGGATATTCATG
Organism: Meredithiella fracta; assembly: GCA_023677585.1. Taxonomy (NCBI): domain Eukaryota; kingdom Fungi; phylum Ascomycota; class Sordariomycetes; order Microascales; family Ceratocystidaceae; genus Meredithiella; species Meredithiella fracta. Next base: position 1,705,901 of record JAGXCV010000007.1, read on the forward strand.
CGACCCTGAGATGCCAAACGCCGAATCGCTATCTCCCTTACACATTCATCACGGAACCCTCGGGCTCACTGAAGAAAAAAAAGCATCTCAGTACTTCCCCCTAGTCTTCAGACTCCACTAGATTCATCCAGGAAGCTCAATGACACTTTGCGGTCTCTGCCCGGAAGGAGAACCCTGGCGGCATATCACGAGCAAGGCTTCTATAGTATAAGCCTGAAAATGGATATTGTGTACGAGACATTGAATGTCGAGTTGTAGTGAATTGAGCTCGGTTGCGACGCTGACTCGAAGCCCGGGCCTGCTAACAGCCTTGAAATTCCCTGCATGGTTTCATGGGAATAACTGCCCAGAAGCGACTTTGTACCAGCCATTATCGTACGCATCGGCACAGCATATGAATAAGAAATAAGGCTTCGGTTCGTCCAACAGCGCATATATCTGTTAAACGATGTTCTGATCGCCCCTGGTGTGACTAACTTGATTGGGCTCCTTGATTGGGCTCCTTGAGTGTCCCGGGTCCGAGGACATTTACCGCCAGTCAAGGGATCAACGTGGAGCCATGTCGGGGAGCGGAGGAACGAGTTTGGAATTGAGCGTTTGTAGACTGCCGGGAACTGATAAATGTAGCAATGTTGTAGGCGGGCGGGATTGGCGAAAGTGAGTTGTAGAGACAGGGAGGTGAAAGTTAGAAAGCAGGTTCTGGAAGTTGGTGAATCATTAAGAGTCAAACAAAGGTAGTCACCAGTCGAAACGAAACAGATAGCTGAGTTTTAAAGCGGAAGACTGCGTGATATGAATGTGTATTTTATGAACGGCTAGATTATGACCATGACAATCGTGAATGTCTCAATCCCTCCTTCTCTGATTTGATTTATACACCTTTCAAATCATTACGTAAACCTGCTGTCAATTCTACTTTTACGTCCCCTCCTTCCTTGCCCGCCCATTTCAGCCGTCAGTTTTCCGAGAAGTCTTTCCACTTTTGAGGAGCGGATTTACAATTAACAGCCTGCTGTACTTTCCACGTTTGCTTGCTTCTTTGTCGGTTCCTGCTGGTTATTTCTTTCCAATTTCCGCTATTCACACGTAGCTTCACACCCCACCAAGTTTTTTCTTTATTTTTACCTCCCGCTGGGCCGTTCGCAATCCAGAATCTCTTCTTCCTCCCGCATTCCACCCTCCATTCCGGGTTTAACTTTTGTGTTTATTTTGTGTTAGATATTAACAACTCGCCTTGACCTAATCTATTTCGCTTTGTTCAGATAACACCAATTTTATCCATACTCGTGCCTTCATACTCGACAACTTATAACTCTATCCTTTGCCGGCATCTACTGACGCAACTAAATTTAACATCTATCTTACCACCACCGTCCATTCCACGCCTCGACAACTGCCACCCAATCCAAACTTGGACATCAAATACTCACAATGGGCGGCCACGAAATTCAGAACGGCGCCGCTGCCGCTGCTTCTGTCAATGACACTGAATTCGCCTACCCGCATGGCCACTGTGAACACCTCAATGCTATGGAAATGGCAGCTTTTCAAGCTTTAAAGAAACTGTTGAGTGAGAAGAACATTTACAAGGTCGGACCGCCGCCATCACATGATGATGCTACGTTAGTGTAAGTAGAAGCTAGGAGTTATGTCATCATATACCCTCAGTTTACTAATATTGGCAGACGCTTCCTGCGTGCTCGTCGCTGGGTACCAGAAGATGCTTTTGAACAGTTCAAGGCCACTGAGGAGTGGCGCATAGCCAATGACCTTGATGTCTTGTACAAGACCATTGATGTCGATGCTTACGAACAGAGCAGAATCATGGTACACATTCAGTCTTCGAACTCGTTCCCTCTCTTACATCCATGAACTAACTTACATTCCTATTATTAGTACCCGCAATGGGTCGGGCGCCGTGACCGCCGTGGTATCCCACTCTATGTTTTCCAGATCCGCTCGCTTGACAATAAATCTGTTGCCAACTACGAAAAGACCGGCGCTACCAACACTTTCAGCAAGGCTAACTCGGACAGTAAGACACCGCCTGGTCTTCTGCGCCTATTTGCACTCTACGAGAACCTGTGCAAGTTCGCTTTTCCTCTCTGCTCGCAGCTACAGGACCGCCAACACCCTAACATGCCCATCACGATGAGCACCAACATTGTCGACATCGGAGGTGTCAGCTTGAGGCAATTTTGGAATTTAAAAAACCACATGCAATCAGCCAGTGTTCTGGCGACGGCCAACTACCCCGAAACCCTTGATCGTGAGTTTGCCAACTGGACCCAACCCAATTACGTCATCGGGAATATCTTGTCGCTAACCTCGTACTTAGGCATCTTTGTAAGCAGATTCATACCATTGGTTAGTTGCTCCACAGAAAAAGAACGAGGCCTTACTAATTCGAATGATCATTTAGATCATTGGCGCCCCGTCCTTCTTCTCGACCGTCTGGGGCTGGATTAAGCGCTGGTTTGACCCCGCTACCGTCTCCAAGATCTTCATCCTTAGTCCAAGTGAAGTGAAATCAACGCTTTCCACTTTCATCGACCCCAAGAACATCCCCAAACAATATGGTGGCGAGCTCGAGTTTAATTGGGGTGATCTACCAACCGTTGACCCCGCGTACAAAGACATCCTTCAATGGGAGAATGGCCATAAGAGTTTCCCCACAGGTCCTTTGATCTGGCGCCCGTATGGCGATGGCACCCGCTTGGAATGTGTTGGTTTGGGATACAAGGGCGACAAGCCCCGTTCTGAGAGAATATGCACCATCCCCAAGACCTACCACGAGTCCTGGGAGCGCACTGCTGTGGAGGCTGCCTCGGTGGCTGCCGCTGAGTCTTCTGTTATCAAGGAAGATGCCAGCGAGGCTACCTTTGTCGAAGAACCTACGACGAAAGTTGGCAATTTTTCAGTTAATGATGAAAAGAAAGTTGAGGTGGCTGCTGATACTCCGGTAGCCCCGGCAGTGGCCCCTTCGGCATAGAGCAGAGGGTTATGTGAAGACTGTTAGGGTTTGGATGATGTGATTGGAAATGCGATACCACTTTATTTTCTATTTCTAAGTTTGATATTCTTATAAAGTGATTTTTGACTACAAAATCATGCGTATTTTATTATATTGCGTATTATCTTCATTCTTTGCTTTGATCATGTTCCCGTCTCTTCCGCCACTCGGCAATACCCTTCTCAATCTCATCCCACGTAACGCCATTCCTCACCAACCTCATTGTCACCCCTAAACTCTCTACCTCTCTATTCCTCGCCTCATCATCAAAAACAACATCTCCTCAAACTTAATCCCCGTCTTCTTCGAAATGTTCTCAAAATGCACAAGTTTACTCCGCGGGTAAATCTCCACAGGGCCGTCAAAGAGCTCCCATGATTTCTTAGGCTTTTCCCAGGTCGCTTCGTCAGAAGTGGCCGTGCTGCTGCCTAGTCCGAAGAACTTCCCGGACGTCGGGGTGATGGGAACGGCACTGGGGAGCGGCGGGGGCGCGGGAATGTGGAGGATTTTGAGCAGTTCACGGGCAAGGTCGGGAGCCGAGGTCCGCGAGGCGATGGCAATTTTTATACCGGCGGCGGAGAGGGCGTGGAGGATTGACGGGACTTCACGGTAGAAGGAGAAGGAGGTTGTTGAGCGGTCGGTGGCGGAGAAGGGAGTGGTAGGTTTGAGGGGGGGGTACACGTGGGTGTCGATCCAGAAGGGCCAGAGGGTGTAGTCGAGGTCGAAGATTATTAGGGTGGGGAGGGGGGGGGTGCGTTAGGGAGGTGGGAAGGAAGACGGTTGTAGGTGGGGGGAGTTTGGATTTGGGAGCCATGATGGGAGGTGGGAAGAAGGGTTGAATATGAGATGAGTGAGGTTGTAAGATTAAGATTGAGGTAATGATGGTCGTGGTGAAGTTAGACACAAGGGTTGCTTAGATGTGGGTGATTGGCGGAATTTGCTGACTAATGATATTCTTTCTATATAATTGCTTTTTAGGTGGATGTCCATATCAAATTTCTATCGGAGAGCATAACATCATGATAACTGAACATAGCATCACTACAAATTAAGCTGGTGAATAAAAATCTATCAAAATACATTACCTAACATAAGTCTATAAAAAACATTACAATACTCAACCTCATACGCTAAAATATCACTCATCTGTCTATGTGTGCTTCTTCTTTCTATGCCAAAACCTTCGCCTTCTTCTCCAACATCCCCCACTGCTTCTCCTCCTCTTTCACCCTCCCTCCCCAAACAACTAATTCTCTTGCAACCCTCTCTTCCTTCCCATCAACATTGACCTCATTAGCTTTGCCCTTCCTCTTCCCATCCGCCCCCCAAACAACCCACGCAGACTCCTCCGTACTCATCAAGCCAAAGCCCTTGCCCGTCAATGACGCAACGTTAAAGTCTTTGAGTATTATGATATCACCGGCGGTAACAGATGGTAGAACATATTTGTGAGGGCGGGAGATCGTTACGGCAACGACTTGGAGGGGGAAGGAGTGGACATCGGTGATTACCAAGTTGAGGAAGAAATCACGGGGACCACGCGTTGGCCGTTTCGGCGCCGCTGGCGTCACAGCGACAAGCGCGAGGATATCGAGGGTTTTGTTGACCGATGTTTTGATACTTTTGATTTGTGCAAGGTGCTTGAGGTCCTTGAGTGACTTGGCGATGCGAGTCTTGAGCTGGGCAATCGGCATATCCAGAGCTGGCAATTCCTCGTCGGCTGCACCAGGTTCTTCTTGAAGTGGCTCCTTTTTTCAGGGACAGGCTCATGTTTCTGCGAAGCAGTTCCTCTCTGTGTGCCGCGGCTCTCGTCTTAGGGAGTTTGCTATGCGTGTCGCGAGCCAAATGAACACTGGGATCATCAGAGGACTCTGGGGACTGGCTGAAGGTCTTAGCTTGAGACTGAGTAGTCCTCGTGGTGACGGAAGTTGTCACGGGTTTAACGGCCATCATCTTCGGAGTAACGGGGGGTTCTTGCGGTGGGGAATCACGTTCGGGGGTGCCATTACGGGCGAGGGAGACGCTGGGGTCGGTCGCAAAGGAAGATTGAGGGTCAATCAGGGGCTCCAGGTTTAACGGTAAGCTCTTGTTACAAACAAAGGCAAGACTTGGATCCTCGGAGACTTCGGGGGTCACGGAGGGGACTTCAACTGACAGTTCTTGAGCCTCCTGAAGTAAAGGGACCTGATCATGAACTAGAGCTGCACTAGGATCCCCAGAAAATGACTGCGGCACTTCATCTTCTGACTCAGGTTCCTCGATAACTGGCGCAAGGCCGGTTGCTGCTTGCCAGACATTCACTTTATCGTCAACCATTGCCATGATGGTCTGGGAGACTTCCATACTCGTCATGACCTCCTCAACGACGGGTTGCATGTGATTTTGCTCAATAGCCCTCTCCTCAACTCCCACAAACTCGATAGTTTGCTGACTAGCCGAAATCTCAGTTTCTTGGGACGCCGGGATACCCATCGATATCGAGACCGTGATGGGGTCCTCGACGATCATAGCATCGGGAGCCGCCACATCAATCATCGACTGAGTACCCACACCGTATTCGGCCATTGGCCCCAAGGACTCACCCATCTCCATATCGTAGCTCTGCCCTGCATGTTGATCAACCGAGACATCAACCATAGCGTGCTCATTCGGGGCATCGCCGTGGTTAGACTCCATGTCGACATCGGCGTCCATAGTGTTCATGTTGTGATCATCGCTCATGTGCATCTGGACATCATGGATAACCGCCGGACTCAACCCCGTAATCTCAACATCGGAGTCTGCCATAATGTCCTCCGGGTTGATGATCACGACCTCATCACTATGCAATTCCTCGTCCATGTGGGCGTCGTCATCTTCATCCATCCGGTCATCTTCATTCTCATAAACTTGCGACATGTCAATGTCATCCTGAAGCTGCATCTCGACCTCCTGGTCAGTAGCAATGGAGGCAATCGACTTGATGTCATCTTCGCGGAAAGACCGATTTTCCTGTCCCTGAGGGGCATGTGGCTTCTCAACAATCTCCATGTTGTCCGAGATTTCACCATTGACCATGGGTTGTGGGGAAATGGGCATTGGGCTGTTGGCTGGGACGCCAAGGGGTTCCGGATGGTCAATAATGATGGAGTCCTGTTGTAGTTGGCGGACAGAATCAGGCTCCTCAACAATCATCTGGATTGAAGATGAAGGCGCTCCAATTGAGATAATTTTGGCAGGCTGACTGGGAGGAGCCTCTGGAGCAATCTCTGGAACGGCAATTTTCACGGGAATTTCCTCGACTGCTTCAGCACTGAATTTGACCTCAGCAGTGGCTTGTTCCTTCTCTAGGTTTTCAGTAGGTAATGTGGGTTCTACAATGGCCTCCTTCGTATTCTTAGCAGCTAGAATTCCATTATCGACACTCTGCATAACCGACATTTCTGGAATATCCTCGGCTTCTGAAGTCACTGTCTTAGGCTCTTCTGGGACTTCAACAATTGAAGAATCAGTCTCCTTAGACTTCTCTTTAACAGCTTCGGCCGACACAGCAATCGACGAAGGAACTTCCACAATAGGGTCAGATTCAGCCTTAAACACCTCTTTGCTTTGTTGGGCATCCTTAGCCTCAATATCCTCAGCAGGTTTATCCACCACCACAGAGGGCTCCTTAACATAGTGACTCGAAGGGGCCTCGAGTGCAGCCTCTGTTTCCAGGATCTTGGGCTTATCGGCCTTCTCAACATCAGCTTCCCCATGACTAGATCCCTCCCGCTCAGGAAATTCCTCCTGTTCAGGAGCTTCCTTAAAGGCCTCCTTAATAGGACTCGATCTCACCTCAACCGGTTCCTCGACCTCCTTCATAGGTGACGACCTTGCCGCTGCCGCCGTCTTCATCTTTGGAGACGACACCGGGAAAACTTCCTCCTCCTTTTCTTCGACAACCGGTGCGTCTCCCGTTCTTTTCAGCTCCGCTTCTTGGACTACTAAATCATCTTCGACAATCTGTACAGGACTATCGGCGTCAATAGTAATAGGATCCTCAGTATCAACTTCGGCTTCCACCTCGGCATGAGCATCTTCATCGATGACAGTTTGTTCCTCTTCTTCAAGTTCGCCTACGTTGCCATTGGAAAAGGCTCTGGCGTTTTCAATGGAGGGAGTTTTCTGGGCGTCATCGTCGGCGTCAGAGTCACCCGAGACAACTTCCGGGTCATTAACTTGGAGAACATCCTTAATGTCGTCTTCCTCGATTTCTTCCTTTTCATCGTCATCTATATCTTCCTCATCGCCATCTTCATCCCTAACTTCCTCCCTGGCATCCAGTTCTTCATTTTCTTCATCCTCCTCACCCTCCTCCTCACCCTCCAACTCAACCTCCCCACCCGCTGGTGCTTTAAACATGCTCAAGCCCGTCCTCACCGGTGCCGACACAGGAGAGGCCTCTGGCTCATTATTATCATCATCAGAATCTGACAACAAGTCAATGACAACCACCGGTTGTGACACAGCGACCGGACGAGTGAGAGGGAGCCTCTGGTACTGCCTAACTTCTTCTTCTTCTTCTTCTTCTTCTTCTTCTTCTTCGTCTTCGTCGTCTTCATCTTCTTCGTCTTCGTTTTTCTCATCTACCCTCTCGGCCAAATCATCTTCATCCACATCGTCCTCTATATCACTCTCCTTCTGCCTCTCCCACCCATTCTCCTCAAAATCCGACCCCGGTCCCTCTTCGTCATCTTGATCATAGGCATAATTCCTCATATCGTAATCTTCACTAGAGACCTCTTCGTCCCGCTCGCCAATATTCGATTCGACCTCCGACTGGGCATCATCATTCTCCTGCAGATCAGATACATCATCTTCGGAATCATCCTCAATCTCGTGGGTCTCGATCGTGGTGGCGGCCGACTTGGAAGTCTCATATAACTCCGTCGAGTGGGTGTTTCCGCTATGAATTTGCGCATAGAGACCTTGAGAATAGTTAACCGGTAGCGCTTCGGTCATACCCGGCGTATGTACTGTCTCCGGCGGAATCTCCGAATTATGGGAAAACATATTCGGCGCAGCATGATGTCTAACAAAGCTTTGTTCGCCCTCATAATCCCCTGGAAACTTGTCTGTGATGGATCCGGGTACAACGACTGCATACTTTGACTCTGCACCGTTGTCCAAGATGAAACCCCTGCTGCGAATGTGCTTGTTCTATCGGAATTGTCGCCTGCGAATCAAAAGACACAAACGGATTTGTCGTCATACTTTGGTTCACATATGCGTTAGGGTCCACCGGCATCTCGTACGTCTGGTACGTTTCGTGAACAGCGGATACTGGAATGGTCGCCGTGATAATACCTGAAACTGAAGGGTCATAGTAGAGACTTGACGACTGCTGGTACTGGCTAACAGAAATGGACCCATCGGGTATCGGGGCACCCATTTCCGGGCTGATACCCATGGGCATGCCGCCAAGGGCACCCATAACCTGATGCGCAGCAGTGGCCAGAACGTTGAGCTCCGAGACACTAGGTCCGGTGGAAATTGGGAAGCCCTTGTGCTCTTGGAAAGACGCAGGGACAGACTCGGTAGCTGGTAGTGACGGTTGTGACGCAAATGATTTGGTAGCTGCGACTGTTGGTGATGGTAGCGTTGGTGTGGCTTCGCGTTTGGATGAAGGTGATGGGGAATCGGTGTATACCACCAACTTTTTGCCATTGGACGATTTTGACTCTTTGGTAGATGAACTGTCCATTGGTGGATCGCCTGGGACGTTTGTGAGTTTCGGTAATGTAACGTCCTCAACCGACTCCTTGACTGCCTCCGAATCTGCATCCACATAAGTTGCAGCCTCTTTTTCCTCATCATATTCATGTATCGATCCATCCTCCTTTTCGGACACCGAGCTGACGGACCGACTCTGTATCCTCCAAATGGCCCCTGGTCTGTTGAAATTTGACTTCCGTCTCTTAGATTTGCTTTTCTTTTTCGTCGCCTTTTCTAAGATTGCATCTTCCTCATCCCAAAGGTCCAGGCCACCCTCGAATCCCTCGAATAAAGCGCCGTATGATACCCTAGCACGCTTCAAGAATGCTGGTGATTCGAATTCGTCGACGTTATCGCGGGTACGCTTGATGTTAATCACATCATTCGTCGAGGGTTTCGGGTCCTCTAACGCGCTGAGATCTGAGTTTGTCGCAGGGAATAATAGTGGCTTCATGGTCTCTGTGGATTTGGCGGGTGTTGTCATTATCGGCAATGTAAACTCAATATCTATCGGCAGGGAATGGGCAACTCGAATGGCGGTGGTGCTAGTTCTGTAGGTTTGGTATCTAAACAAATGAAGCGTTCAGGTTTCTCATCACTAGAATTAACCTATCCAACATGAACTGTTAGTCATGGTGTCACAGATCCCCACACCACGGACTCCTCCCTCTCAACGTATGAACTTACCAAGAATATCGCAGTCGGCCCCAAGAGAATCTGATGTTCAATGACTCCTGGCAAATCCGCAACTGGCGGCCTCTCTCCCCATCGAGCCCCTCCTAAACTAACAATTAACTCATCACCGGCCGCCAACCCCATATCCTCAAACACACGCGCTGGTTCCCCCTCTAACTGCATCCTCACAATCCCCCTCTCCCTGCGTAACCTCGCATCTGGATGCGCCAACAAGAACGCCTTATTCCTATTTAAAAAACTAAATGGCCATACAATGGTAATGACGCCTTGGACGGTCGCGGCGGAGACATCGAGGTCGGGCGAGAGTGAGAATATTGGGGTTGGAGTGATTGCGCGGAGCAGCGCGGGGGTTGTGGGGGGTTCATTGGGCATGTTATGATCGGGTAAGCATGTGCAGGTGCTCGTGGTCGTGATTGTTAAGGTTTTTGAACAAGACGCGCGATTGGTGAGAGCTGTCGAAGCTAGACAATAGCTAAGATCCTAGACTAGCGTTTGAAGGGTCGCGTTCAGCGCGTTAGGTGATAAGAGCGGATGGAAGTTGGTGTTCGGGCAGAATAAGGCTTATAAATGGACAATCGGACACCGGCGAGTGTGATGGTAAGATGGGAGTGTGATGCCGATGAGCTATGGTAGATTTTAAGTTAAGTGAGGATAAGTTTAGCCGGGAATTTTGCTAGGGCTGATACCGAAGCTGCGCAGGTAGTTTCCTGGAATTAGCCATAGCGGTACTTGGACAGGGATTCTTGTAGTTGAATCAGGAAGTATGGCGTTTTGACATAGCGCCACATGATAGAGAGCGCGCCACATTGTCAAAAGTCGGTAGTGCAGATGAGGCCATCTTGAATGCAAGTGAAGCTTATGTTGAAGTACAACTCACTTAATATCACAGCGAAAAGGAATTACATTTGGAAACCATAAACTAATTCGAGCCACCTTCGTATCCACCTGTGCCTCCCTTGATATGTCACCAACCAACGTCCTCGGCCTCTTAACCAACCTCACTCCCACTTAACACTATGCATCTGCCGCCCTCTATCGTCGCCTAAAATTTCCCAAACCCCTCCAAGATCGCCCAGTCTCAAAGCTGACAGACAGCCAGCAAAGGTGACAGACGGGACATGACCGCGAACAACTTATCATGCATTAGCCCCACTTTCGGAATCGGTAATCGGAAGTGGAGGATGCGGGCGGAGATGGAATATAAGGGTTGTTTACTGGATAGTTTAAGATAGAACGTGATTTAGCGGGCAAAACACAACAGATAGTGTCACACCACTATAACTCAAGCTCTGATTTTTTTTGGATACATATTGATTCATATATCCACCTTTGTCAGAAAGACAACTTCTTCATCTTATCATCAATTTAATCTTACTCTTCAACCTTAACAATGTCGTTTATCTTCAACGCCCTCCGCTCTCTAACCACTTCAACACCCTCACCTTTCTCATCTTCCCCCATAACCCGCATCGCTATAGTTGGCGCCGGCCCCTCCGGTCTCGCCATCGCCAAATACCTCCTCGCTCAAGCCATCCCCCACGTCACCCTCTATGACCGGCAGCCCCTCCATGCCTCTGGCGGCGTCTGGAACCACACTCCCGAGACCGCCGGGGCCCCCACTATCCCACAGACGTCGCCATTTGCCGACCCTGATGATGCGATCCCGGGGACAAGCCCCCCTGTCTTCGCGGGGGCGATGTATGATGAGTTACATGCGAATATTATGAAGGAGTTGATGAGCTTTGAAGGGTACGAGTGGCCGGAGACGGCGAAGTTGTTGCCGAAGAGGGAGATGATTAGGGATTATGTAAGGGAATATGGGAAAGATGTCCAGAAATACGTCAAGTATTCCCACATTGTCACCAAAGTTACTCTCGACACATCAACCGGCCGTGACAAATGGACCGTCGTCGCCACCGATCTATCTTCGGCCACTGAGATCTCGGCAGTTTATGATGCTGTCGTCATAGCCAACGGCCACTATACCCTCCCTTATATCCCCTCCATCCCCGGCCTCCCCGAATTCACAACCGCTCACCCCACAATCATTACCCACAGCAAACAATACCGCAACCCTTCCCTATTCACTTCCAAAAAGGTCATCGTCGTCGGCAATGGGTCGTCCGGAACCGACATTGCCCGGCAGATCTCCCAGGTTGCGGAGACACCTCTGTACCTTTCCGTTCGCCACCCGACGCCCCCAGAGTGGTTGGAGCACAGCGGGTCGCTCGAGGTTGCTGAAATCGTCGAGTTCTTTCCGGCAACCCGTAGTGTCAAGTTGGTGGATGGGACGGAGATCACCAATGTCGATGCTGTCATCTTCTGCACTGGGTTCCTCTTTAGTTGTCCGTTCTTGCCCGAAATCCCCGGAGAAGAAAAGCTCATCACGAAAGGCCGCGGTGTCCACGGGTTATATAAACATTTGTTTGCCGTGGAACATCCGACATTGGCTTTCGCCGGCCTACCGCAACAAGCGGTTCCGTACCCGATTGCCGAAGCCCAGGGTGCCGTTCTGGCCTCCGTGTGGAGTGGAAAAGTGGAGTTACCGAGCATCGACGAGCGGAGAGAGTGGACGAGGAAACTTAGTGAAGAGAAAGGGGAGAACTTGCACGGGATGAGCGGGACTGATGCAAAGTATTTGAATGAATTGGGCGAGTGGGCCGAGGGCAAGAGTATTAAGAAGGTGCCAAGGTGGACGGAGAGAGAATTGTGGTTGAGGGAGATCTTCTTGTTGGTGAAGTTACAGTTTGAGAAGAAAGGGGAGACGGCGATGACAGTCGAAGAGTTGGGGTTTAAGTTTCCCAAGATTCCTGAGGCTAGTTCACTAGAGAAGTAGGTTAGGTATTAATAGACATGTATTGTTGATCTAATTCTGCGCTAATATTACAATGTTTCCAATATACTTTAAAAAAAGTCTATCAACAAAATCCAAACTTACTCTCTACGAGCCTCTAAACAAGAACATCATGTCATCCGGCGTCAGAGATTCCATCGCCTTGGAATCATTGTTGATCGTCGACCGAATCATCTGCGCTTTCTTTTCCTGCAACATTACTATACGACTCTCCACACTGTCCTCAATGACCAAATTGGTGATAATGCAAGGCCTGCACTGTCCGATACGGTGGCAACGATCGGCAGATTGCCATTCCACAGCCGGATTCCACCAACTATAACACATGATTTTTAGTATGACCACTGGAAGGATTATATATAGGTGGACTAGGCATCATTAACTTACGGTTCAATCAGGAAAACACGTGATGCTTCAGTCAAATTCAAAGCAACACCGCCCGCTCTCAATGAAACCAAAAACACTCAACGTCTACATTTGTCATAAACTCATTAATCGATTTCGCCCTCTGATCCGGCGTCATACTCCCATCCAACATCACAGTAGTAAACCCCACATGCCGCAGCCGCCAATCCACCAACTGCAACATTGAAGTAAATTGCGAAAAGATAATCACCTTGATCGTTTCCTTATCCGATCTCAACATATAGAGCTCGTGAAGAAGCATCTCAATTTTGGTAGACGATGTCCAGTTTTCCGTACGGATACGGCTGACTATAGACTTCATCTTCATCGTGGAGATGGCTTGGGAAATTTCGGGTTGTTCGAGGTCGATGATGAGGACAACGTGGCAGCGGGGGCATTTGGGTTTGGCTTCATTGTCTATTATGGAGACAGCACAGGCGCGGCAGAAGTAGTGTTTGCATCGACTGGCGATGGCATCTTCGGCTGGGGACTCGCAGACACTGCATTCCAGTACACCATCAGTTCCTTCGTTGCTTTTCCTCAAAATGAGATCTGGATGATCAGCGATCTGTCTCATCTTCATAATAAGCCCAAAGATGTTGGCATAGTTGTTAAGCAGGACGTTAGTCGCAACATAAGTGTCAAACTTTCGTTGACCGTTAGTCATGATCGAATTAGCCAGGTCTTTTCAACTTCACCAAAGAACTCGCGGCTGACGCACATTTCTTTGACTGGCAATTCCATGGCGTCCATGTAATCCTTTTTGACGACGGAGCATCAGACACGACATCAAGAGATACATCTTCCGGAATGCTTCGCGACCTTCTGGACTAGAGGGGTCGCGCTGGATCGGGTTCAATAGCTCCTGGTTGAAGATGGACACGTGCGACATAGACCCGTGCCCGCCTATTAGGCATTAGTGACTGGATGTTGAAAACTAATGATTGGGATATCTTACAATGATTGCATCTCTTGTTCTGATTCATCGACCATTCAATAGATTCGCAGGAGCACTCGCGGCAAAAATATGACGAGAATGGCTGCACATTGATGAATCTCAACAGAGAGAACAACTCCCCGATACGGTTTTGAAGTGGAGTTCCAGACAAGCACCAACGGTACGTAGCGTTCAAGGCGAAACAAGCCTTAGCTGTGGAAGTACTCGAGTCTGTAAAAATAGTCAGCACTTGAATTGAAACTCTATAGGCCATATTAGTCGCACCTTGATCTCATGAGCTTCATCGAGAATCGCCCGATGAAACTCAATAGCATGAATCGGACTAGGCTTTGGATGTTTATCTTCTGCCGTACTGTTCTGCGTCCGAAAGAGAGACTCAAGAGAATTGTACGACATCATGATAACATCATACTTTTTCAGTTCCTCGATTGTTGTATTCTTCACACCCCCCCGACTCTTGTGATACACAAATGTCTTAAGCTTCCCATTCGTATACTTCTTCACTTCATCCATCCACTGCATTAGTGCCACAGGCGGAACCAATACTAGTGACGGCTTGCCCGCCGGATAATCCGACATGATTAACGACACTGCCTGGATAGTTTTTCCCAATCCCATCTCATCGCCCAGTAGCCCTCCCTTCCATTGTCTTTTCTCCATCTCCTTCATCCAGTACACGCCTTGTCTCTGAAACGGCTTCAGCGTTCGCGAAATCGACTCGGGCTGCGGAACCATTTCCTTCGTAATGGGAACCATTTCCTCCAAGTCCGTCCACATAGTCTGGAGCTTGGGATGATTGTTCTCAAGTCGGCTGCGTTGTTCCTTTGCTACACCTCTGCTAGCAGCAGACTCGCGGAAGTCTCGCCGATTACGAGAAATGGCCTGGACTTGGTTGGCAAGAGAAACCTGGTTGATGAGAGGAGTGTCCGAGTCGTCTCTAGAATAATTACCGGCATTGCTACCGTGGTATAAAGAGTTTTCATCATCGGATACTAAAGTTGCGTTGACGATGGTGTGCGCGACATCGCTAATTAATGCGAGGGTATTGACGGAGCTACTATCGAACTCATCATCAACTAGAGCGCGAAAAAGTTCTGATCTTCCGCGCTTATTCTCATGCGCCGACCCCGTAACCTCAGAGCTGGCTCGTCTCTTGCGATTCTGCATCAGGGAACATCGTCATCTGTGTCAATCAAATTGATGACCTTGGACTCGTCATAATCTTCTTCTGGCCAGGGGCCAGGCACCCAGCTGGACTCTCCAGCCTGGGATTCTAAGTCCGAAAGATCAAATAAATCGTACATATCTTCCTCTTCAACGTCAAGTCTCACCCTCTGACTGCGTCTTCTACAGGGCTGCTCAAAAATGGCGACCTCAAGGTAGGAACCCGGAAGTGGTGTCGTCGGTTGTTCCTCTTTGAGTGGCGTATGCTACTTTTTGAACCGCGATGATCTTCTGGACGTAGTTATATATTTAGGAGCAATACCTACAGTGTTAGATGATCTCGATAGCGCACTTTTCGAAGAAGAACCAGTGATATTTGGTGTAGAAGAGGTTGATTTGGTGTGAGAGGATCGTCAAAGAACTGGCTTTTCGCTATCGGTGATTTCAGGCTCCAGGTTTTGTTCCTCCTTTTCGTTTCCAACCGCAGTTGAGATAATTGCACTTTCAGCAGTGGCGGCAACCAATGGATGAGTTTGTCGACGGGCGGCAGTCTGGCTTTTCAAGGATGAGAAGCTTTCTAGGTTCTAGGTTCCTATTGATTAGTTATCTCCCATTTAGAATCAAAAAAATTGGCAGCTAGATGTTCATCGCCACCGAAATTAATGGATTGTGAGGGCATTAATGTGATTGATTGTGATTCTCTAGCTGACTAATGCTGTACAATCCATATCATTGACTTATAGCGGTACACGCCTGCCCGGATATCATCCCGGACGAATCACGGCGGCCCGGTAGAAAGCAGATGGGCTGTACTTGAGATTAGAGAACTAGTTGTACTTACTGAATCTCCGTGATCAAGCCATAGCGTATACACGTATTCACACCAGTGAGATATAGGAGAATGAATGTGGTATAATAGTTGCAAGCAGGTGGTAATGTTGAATTTTGCGGCATCAGACTAGAGCAGTATAAACGTTGGACGATGGAGATCCAGACACAAGAGAGTAATGTAATAACGGTCGCTGTTTGGCTATAAACGAAAAGTCATCTCGGCGAACAGATGAGATTATGTCCATAGAGAAGGACGGTCAGGCAGAAGTAGCGTAAGTACTCAAGTGTGCCAAAAGAATGTGATGATATTAATAGTTTAAGTTCGAAAAATTCTGTCGTTCCAAATTGTCGTCGTTGTATCGGCGTGGTTTTTCCTAGTCTTCTTATGAAGCACTGGATTTTTCAGTCCCAGAACCGTAACCAGGTTCCCTTATCCCTTAACATCTATGGCGTTTTGCCCCAAAGGCTATGATCTGTTCATTTTTCGAGCAACGGAATGCCCTCCGGATATTCCAGAGCCACTATTGTGGATCCTAACGCCCACTAACAAAATTTGACTTATTCTCACGCTCTTTACCATAATTGAGACCGATGATTATGAACAGGTCTTGTTGTCAGATTTGATGTAGTCGGAATTACTGAACAAGCTAATAAAGACATTAGCTATTTCTGGCTGAAAGTTCCACAACATATCACACTCCTGTTTCAAATCATGAGCGTCACCCAGCTCTGGACAGATTGTCTTGGTTAACTATCGTCGCCATCTTTTATACACATTAGGGAATTCCCGATAATCTGAGCCAGATATTCCCACCCTCATTGTAACTCTATCCCTCAGAATTCAGGGAACCTAGGGCCCACAGAGGATAACCCCACTATAAAAGTTCCCGATTAGGCTTAATCCCCCTGTATTTAGTCTCAGACAATCTACTTCCACCTTGCACCATAGCAAGGGGGCCCTTAGAATCCCCTCCATGGCCTCATGCACCCGCCTTGAAATCTAGCTCATCGGAATAGTGCCACCGGGGCGACTGATACATGAGGAACAGTTATGTTTGATATTAGTAAGAAGATGGCATCACGGCCAGTGTATGTGTGATCTGTTGTGATATCTTTGTAAAACTCTATCTGTTCATCTCTATCCACAGCAACTAACCAAATTCAAGATCATCTTATTGCAGAGAAAGGGCAGCGACTTCCACATTTTGGTTCTTCAGCCTGATCACTCTTTCCATAGCCGGGCGTTTTTTCTATCAGCTCGTCGCAGACTTCTAGATTAGTTTTTGCTCTTCCACCAGTAACCATTATCCTTTTTCTGACCGTTTAAATTCCAACTTAACTATCTCATACTTCCATCAAAAGTCGCTTATACTTGTCCAGTCATCATGGTGTAAGCCCGCTACCTCTCTCCATCATCGCCAATTGTCCATCAATCAACTAACATAATGTCGCGCAGGAACCGACACTCCATTCGCGGCCCGTAAGATCCACTATGCTGTATATTGTCCAATGTTACCCGTGAACTAACACATCATCCCCAGTGTGTCCGCCTTGACATTATTCCTCCAGGTATGCCGATCCGTTACTGCTATTTCCACCTCCGTTAACATTTCAAGTAGGCCAATAACATCTCAGCATCGGAGATCCGGGCAACTGCAGAAGAGCGTTGTCGCCTAGCTGAAGAACAAAGGAGCGCCGCAGCTGCATCCGATGCCACAGCTGTGGAAGAGCTTGTTGACCTTTCATCATCCTCGGAAGATGAACTCGGTTCCCAGGTTCCTTTAGCAGACTCTGAGTTCGATGAGCCATCTACCGACCACAAAGGAAAGGGAAGGCCATCGACAAAAGCAAAAATAAAGCAAAGGTTCCTGCAAAGTCCAGGAATAATTCCAAGGGGAAGGGAAAGGCAGCAGAAAAGGGGAAAAAGAAAGGGAAACGCAAGCGGTCTAGTGACGATCCGGAGACCGAGACAGACAGTGGGAATGAGCACTATCTCGAGGATATTGGGCGGACACTGAAGAGGATTCGGAGTTCTGGAAATCAACAGGACATCTGTGAGACTTGCCATCGGACGTTTATTGTCACGACGTATTCTCGAGCGGGACCCCTGGGTGGATTGTTATGTTCCCGCTGTAGTAAGAATATGACCGATGACAGTCAACCCCGGTGCGCCAAACGCAATGCAGCGATCAATTCCAGACAACGTAGAAAGGACATTATGGATCATAATCTCATTGCTGGTGATGTCAAGCCGCTAAGTCTTCTCTGTCTCGATGTTTTTGTCCAGAATATGCATCTTGCCGAAACCCTGGAGAATCTTCCCAAGCATCTCATCGACAAGGTGTCCCGGCTTACCGCAAAACGCCGTTTCTTGAACCGAGAAACGCTTCCTTTGTTTGTACAACCGTCAACGAGAGTCTTGTACATTTACGATGCAGCGCGACTCGAATCCACAGATCTGATCGACTGTATCACAACATGTACTAGGGCTGAAGAGTTCCTGATTCGCAACGGTATTCAGTTCAAGGATGACATCATGAGCTTGTTGATTGAGAAGATGACGAAGTTGAAGTCGCTTTCGGTCCATGGAGCGAATCTTCTATCAGATGCGGCATGGAGATCGTTTTTAGTAAGTTGGGAGGTAACTTGACGTCTTTCACTGTCGAGTATACGGACGCAGGTTTTGGCGATGATATTGTGGAGTTTCTTGTTGAGAAATGCCCTAATTTGGAATCTCTCACTATCAAGCACAACCCACAAATCACTGACTGTGGTGTTGCTGCTATCGCTGGCCTAAAAAATCTTCGTCTCTTGAATCTCGAACTTCGCGACATCATCAACTCCAGCACATATGCCGACCTCATTACCAAGATCGGCGGTGAACTCTCTGGTCTCTCACTTCGGTCTATCGGCACCGTAGAAAACGACTCTATCCTACACGCCATCAGTAACACCTGTCAGAATCTCCAACGTTTAAGACTCACCAAAGCCAGCGGGTTCTCCGACGCCGGTATGGCCCACATGTTTAACAACTGGCGGAACCCGGGGTTGTCATATCTCGATTTGTTCCGCTGCCGGGAACTCGGGTTCGGAACAATGGTGGATGAGCTGAAAGATAACATAGAAAGAGTGACTCCAGTAGTGGGCTCTCTGGCTTTCAATGCGATTGTTGCACACTCGGGGAAATCCTTACTCCGCCTAAACCTCGTCGGCGCCCGTGGTATCACCCGCAGTACTTTCCAAGATTCCCTCGTGAGTACGGCAAACGAGATTATATTCCCGAGATTACAGTATGCTGAGATGTCGTTTTGCTCATGGCTGCATAACGAAGATTTGGAAATGATGGTGGAGGCCGCACCGAATTTGGAACAGGTTGTTGTGTTTGGGTGTTTGCATTTGACAAAGGATATGAATGTGCCGAAGAGTGTGCATGTGATTGGGCTGTCGAATATGCGGACGAAATCAGGGGTTTGGTAAGGAGAGTATGGCGATACGTCAAAATAGATGTTGGTAAATATAGAGACTCACATGTCGTCATGATAAGGTCCTATTGTTATTCTTAACGTGGAAGGTATTTCCAGCTCCTTAGCCATTACCCACACCGAGCGTCCGGGGGTGTCTGTTTGTAGGCAGTCTGACACTACGTAAACTGGACGGTTGCCTGATTGACCTAGAGTCCGATGCAACTACAAAGGCGATATTACGGTGTCTAAAGGATGGGACGACAGAGTAGAGTAGTGCTAGGGGACATTTGAATACGGAAGGTTGGAGACATCAAGGTTGGATACTTATTCGATAGCAAAAGCAGTGAGTGGAGCATCGTGAAGGAAAAGAGGGACGGGATTGGCTGAGGGTGTGAAAATATTTGATGGGGTTTTCTCGTTGAGTGGTTTGCTAAGATGAGAGGGGTGGGTTCGTTCTTGACTCTAAAAGAGGAGATAGAAATACTTACATATACACCAAAATTCTTGACCCTTCATTCACTCTAGAAATTACAAACACCGTAACTTCATACTGCCCCCAACATCACACTAACACTCAAATATCCTAGGTTCCCCATCCCACCACACTCTCCCTCCCCTCGGCCTCTTCGGCCCCCCGCCAATATAATATCCAGTAAATATATCCCTCGACTCCACCTCCCATAACACGTAACTCCCCCTAGCGAAACACGCATTACGAAATTCATGCAATCCTTTGATTTGGTTGACAGCTGCAGTCCGACGTTAGTGCGTTCAGCGACGGAATAGAAGAGTGGGTGAAAGTCATTTATGCAGGGCACGGATATTGGGAAGTGCATGGATGATTAATTGAATGAGGTGAAGAATTGTTTAATGGGGATCTGTGCTTGCGAAACTGAACACTATTTAGTGAGGATCAGGGGTTTGATTATTAGCATCGTATCCACGATGATATAGATTCCTAGCGATTATGAAAAATCATTCATGGTTTTGTCAGCATGGGATTGGACTATGGAATTAGATATTGAAGGCTACTCGAAGCGAAGTCGAGATTCCAAGATAGGAAATTGGGTAAACCTTAGGACGAACATATTTGAGATGTGCACGAGGCACCGATAATGTGCAAATGACAGACGCTCGTGGCAGCGCTTAGTTAGTTTAAGGGTATTTTAAGATTAGTGGTGGTGATGGTGTGGATCGTAAGATAGGCAGATGTTGAGTGAAGGAAGGATAGACTTATATAGGCGGAGATACGAAAGAGGAAAGTCATTTATTGTTCAGATTGATAGATTACACGGGATATCGTGGGAGAAAAGCTGAGAACAATAAGAATGCCAGGGCGTCTGAATAAGATTGGAGAGTTGTGGAGAATCAAGGAGACATCTGACAAGATCACACTGTCTTACCTCATCCTCAAATATTCTCCATTCGCATCTGCAAATGGTCCGATCTCGGGACCCTTTTTCCGAAAAGACAGGACTCTTTTAATAAAACACTTGCGGATGATTGGTTAATCCATCGTATTAAACTAACGTATAAATGTTCAGTCCATCACAGTGGCATTCACATAATGACATATAATTGGTAGATCACAAAGTCTTCAAAAATGACTTTTTTTGATACACAAGTGGAAATATACTATTTACTTGATAGATTCAACAATATAACAGATATCAGTACAAATTCCAGCAACCGGTCTCAGAGACTCATGAAGTCAGTTATAAATTATTGCGAAATAAAATGTTAACCCGTGGCAGGACATCATCCTATCTCAATTAAAGAGTTATAAAATATCAAGCAAAGCTTGGCCGCCCATAGAAATAAAAAATAACAAAAAATTAATATCTCAGACGGAGATATAATATCTGAAGAAAATATGTACAGAAAAGAAATAAAATAAGCCAGAAAAAGCCAGTAAAAAGACGGGAGGAAGAAGCAGAACGCAGAATGGTATCGCGGAACTGACTATGCAGTTCAACAAAAGGAAATAGGAAATGTCGAAGAAATGAGTGTAATGGCCATAATGAGCCTTAAAAGAGCATCAAGCCACTAATCTCTGGCCTTAGGCATCACGAATTTCTACAGCAAGGCGCACACTTACTTGCGCTTGACGTACTCAATATCCTTCTGGAAGTACGAAGACAGAGTCTTGTTCAGATCAATATCACTGACGGCAGCAGCGGCCGCAGCGGAACCCTCAAGACCACGGCGGTTATTGGAGCTGGTGCAAGAGCCGGTGTGCTGCAGGTAATTCTTGTGCGCATCGATCGAGAAAGTAAGCTCGCCAGCATTGCAAGAAGTGTTCGCGAACCCAGTGCAGACCTCAAAGTCAGCACCAGTGTAAGTGACATCATCATCACTACCCTGGTCGATCCAGAGCTCAGGCGAGGTGTGGCGGTAACCAGTGAAGATCGGAGGAAGGCGGGGCACGGGGTCATTAAGCTTGGTGACACGGTTTTCGGAGCCGGCTTGGTTGGTGATAAACTCGACGAAGGCGTCGTTGCCAACACGGGGGGACCCGTAGGTATACAGGTCGGTGGCATAGCCAGCGTCGCGGAGGTATCCGGTAGCAATCGTGGCGATGGCGGCACCGAGAGAGTGGCCAGTAGCAACAACGGTATAACTGGGGAACAGGGTCTTCTGAGCAGCAACGGTCTTGAGGACAACGTCGCCGGTCTCTTGCCAGGCCCACTGGAAGCCGTGGTGGACCTCACAGTCATCGACGAGGTCGCAGGACGAAAACAGGAACGACAGATTAACAATCCAGTTACGGATGTCAGAAGAGCCGCGGTAAGAAACGACAATCTCCTTGCGGACATCATCACGGCCAATGATAACAGCAATATCAGTCTCTTCACCACTGTCCTCAGATGTACTCAATAATTGGTCAGTCTCCGTCGCTGTTGCCCGGCGAGGGGCTGTGGAACACGCCGGGCAGAAGGAGGTTGCGAACAGCCGGGGGATATGTTACTCACGTGTAGGCAGTTATGACGGTAGCATTGTTGGCCTCGACAGCATCGCAGTTATCGTAGGCGCAGGCGACGGCGGTGTTGTTGGCGACGTCGGCGTTGCAGTAGGCGGCCTCGGCCCACTGAACGTAGAAATCAAGTTCGTCATAAAGAGTAGTAGTAATGGCTTTGCAGAACGAAAAGAGTCAGTAAGTGATCAGGGAGAAACAGGAGTGGCTCCAGGCAACGAGGTTAAAATACTTACACCGACCCTTGATCTCAATGAGATTTTCGCCGCGGCGGATGACGGCAGCGGTAGCCAGAGCGGCATAGTTGAAAATTGAGAACTTCATTTTGGCGGTTTCAGTATAATAGTGATATGAGAATCGAATGAGTGTGAAGATATGAGCAAAGGCTGTAAAAAGAGAATAGTGTAAACAGAGTAAGAGGAGAAGGTGGAAGAGAGGGAATGAAGAGAGTGGAATGAGATCGACTCGAAGAGGCTAGATCAACAAGCTCTGGCTGACTGGCTGGTCTGGAGAGAACAGGAAGCTCAAGATATCGTGAAGATGCTGGGAACCTTGATCTTTTTAAACAAGAGAGGACTCGGGGAGCCAGCCGACGATTGCTTGATTTTGGCTGGTCATTGTTATTTGGCGATCGCTCGTCATGGTCTTCAGTGCGAAGCCAAAGACGCTCGTTCGTTGGCCGGAGGGTGTGGGTGTATAGAGACATAATAGTGTAGGGGGGGTGTCTCATGGCAGTTACTATCATAGCTTGTCTATCTACTACTACCTACTACCGCCAGCCAAACGGTCAACTCGACGCCAGGCGCCATGTCCCAGTCGACTTCCTCGTGCATCCTTTGTTGTAGCTTGCGAGAACCCCCATGTTCGCTTGCTGCTTGCTTCTCAACTTGGAGAGGGCCACGAGGGGTCCGTGGCATAGGGAAAGTAGGCGTGCGGTTGTAAACGAGGGTGTGTTAATTAGAGGTCGGGGGCTGGGCCTGTGCGGGCGGGAAAGGGAAGAGACACAAGTCTTAACCTTGGTGGTGATGGGCTGTGGAGGGAGTTTCTGGCAAGAAGGTGGTCGATAATTGAACAGAGCGTTGGTTGTGTTTGTGTACTAAAGAGATAGTTTGGTTGCTAAAGTGGTGGTGAAGAGGCAAAGAGCTAATGCTAACAAGGACATCACATTGGCAAGTAACAAATTAACTCGTTAAACCGGCTTCTAAAACGATCTTAATACTCTTCAAGAGACCCTTCTAGCGTTAGTGTGGATTTTTAGTTGTCACTATTAGCAGCTTAAGCTCTGCATCCTGCAAGACATTGACAGCCAACTCAGCTATTAACAAACTCTATTTGGAGGCATATAAACTGGCGTCTGTTTAAGCTCCCTCCGCCATGGTCAAACAAACCCTCCCAACGTCCCTCTATTCCTGTCCCTTGATTGTGTTTTCACTACTCTTTCCAAATCTTAATATCCCCGTATATACATCTTCACAGTAACACTCGCCATATAAACATTTAACCGTCAAACCGCCAATATCCCTCTCTCTGTAACAAATCTGACAGTCCTCGCAACTCTTCCCGAAAGCCAAGAACCCAACAACGTCCTTTCCTCTCAACATTCCTATTCCCTTTTCCTTTTCCTTCCTACACGCTTATGCTCTTGTCTATCCTAAAGTCAAATACCCGCTTAGATTATATAACCATCCAAGCTCTGAAGCTCTCGTCGTCTTTCGTCGACTATTCATCATTACTACACATACACCTCACTCTCCCGTCCATAGTGAGTGAAAAAAGAAATCACCGGAATGCCTCAGATGGGCGCTGGTGCTGCGGCGTTGTTGCCAACTGGAGTTTCTTTGTTCGTTAGTGTTGCTTGATTAGATTCTTCAAAGACCCTCAGTACTCGGAAACGTGCTGCGATGTGCTAACCTGCTTTGAGATGCATCTTTCGCAAGGTTTGGCGACTGTGGGTATCGAGTGACGATTATCAGTATACGAGAGGTCGGGGTACAAGAAATGGTAAATTCTAGTGTGTGGTGTATTGTGTTTATTGTTGCTTATTGGTGGATTGAATTACATGGCAGATTGCCTCTGGGGCGTATCAGGAATCGCCAAAGGTTATTGCATATAAATAATATTGCTGGTATTGCCCGCTGCATCGGCTGGCCCCATTCCCGTTCACATGCCCCTCACCATGTCTCCATTTTTATCCGATTACATCAAAGATCGGAGAAGTCATGTGCTGACCCCAATCATCACAACTGTTACCATTAAATTTCATATAACCCGCATTAACCCGAATTTCACAAGCCACCATTCATACATCATAGTCACCTTTTCAAAATAGCCGTTAATGGCCAATGCATACCCACTGGCCAAGTCCATCCGCCTGTCAGTCATCCGCCAACCGACCGGCCTGTCGACATAATACTTAGTGTCCGATGGCGGCCCAAACGTAGGGTCAGATACGGTGAAGTGCTGTGTATTATCATAGATAATTCTCTGCCTATGGCAATCAGTGCACAGTGGAAGTAAGTTTGCCATGAGAAATTCACTAAGAAGATCCACTACATGAATGCTAACCCGACTTGAAAATTACAGGACCTCGTTGATTACAGAACTTAAAAACATGAGCCTTAAATATGACGTCAACTGGGAAATAACTCAGTGGATAGAAGGGGAAAATCGTGGCTGGATTTGGGAAAAGTGTGCGAGCAGAAGGGACGGATTCGGTCGTTTGTGTTAGTGACTATGCAGAAGGAGAAATGCGAGGAAGGAGGAGGGGAACGTCGTGCAGGTAACCCCCATAATGGTGCAGCACACCATTCACGAGTCTGTAGTATTTTGTGTGCATAGTGCGCATGTCGACAGAAAATGGGGGGCCTCGGGAGTCAACTAACAGTCAAGCAAACATGGAGTTCCTCCTCCAGTGAATTAGAATCCTCATGGGCCTCGGCCGTATTGCCATGCCGCCTCCAGGATATCGCGTCATCTTCCCTTCTCTTCCCTTCTCCGAGAAAAAACCCTATCGCAGGAATCTCATACGCTGATCACCCTCTCATGATTCTACAACCTTCTTCAAAGCAACATTGCACTCCTCTCACATAACCGCTCACGACTATAAACTCCATAGCTCCATATCACGAAGTACCCATCTCCAACCTCCAACCGTCAATGTCTCATATTGCAGCCCGCGATATCTTCTCCGGCATAGGGAGGATTCAGATGGTTTGTAAGCGGGTGTTTGCTCCATGTAGTAGGGGGATGGCGATGGGCTGGAAGGCCACGCTGGGAGACAAAGGGGTTTGTTTGGCTGAGGATGAAGAAGGCTCGGTGGACAGATTGAGGATGGATGACTTTACGATGGCAAATGAAGGACCCCGCGGGCTCTTAGGGAACTGCATGCACTTTAAAAGGAATTGATATACTACACTGTGATCTGAGCCGGTGACAAACAATCCGAATACATTTACTCCCATAAAATGCGTACGTCGACTTCATTTTACTAAAAGCCTCAACACCACCAACAGTCACTAGTCTTCCAGTAGCCATACATTGTATTATTCATAAATAACCATGAAGGTAACTATTTACCCTCACTGCTTTCATCGCCTGTGCCACACGTGTCAGTTGCGAGAAGCTAAGAAACCAAGCTTTGCTTCCTCAAGATCCTTTTACTGCTCATTATTGCCTATTTATTCGGATTCTAGTATATTTTCATAATGTAAATTTTTGAAAGAGTGACGATCCCCCTGATAATCGAGAAAAGCTGCGGATTTATGGCTTCCATGATGGTTCCAAGGGCGCTCTTAGTGGGTTCAGCTCATGATGTTAGTAGGATTTCTAGTGTCGGTAGGATGGATAGGATGGCCATGGTTGGTAGGATTGGGTTAGTCGGAGTTTTGGTAGATGGTGAAAGCCGTTAGTATGTATCTTGAAGCTCACTAGAATCAGGAAGTTTGGAGTCGTTATTGTCCATCAGGCAAAGGCAGCCTGTTTGTGATATTGACGGTAGTATTACTGACAAACAATATTCGCATTGTTGTCATCTGCTTAGACAAGTTCAGATACATAATTTATCTCGTCTGTCGGTCCATCACTTCAGTTTCCAACCCATCTCCCGCCTATCGCAAAATCCACCCTCTACCAAGCTCACAGACCTCTTACTTTGACACGGCCATTACCACCCATGGACACCTTCATCTCACCCAACAAAACCTACCACTACCTAATCAAGGAGAAAATCCCCCAATAGGCCCAAGCCCCTCTGTCCTCAGGAGAATCTTCCCCTCTGAAAATAATTACGGCCGGTAGTCTAGAGACGATTGAGTCCTAATGACTAGCGAACAGACGCAATTGATACAAACAAGCTCAGGTTGGATGGTGTGACAATCTCGATAAGTGCGCACGTTGGGGCAGATAGTCGGACTAGAATCTAGGAACGGTCGATTTCCGAGTTTCAGGGCCTCGTGGCCCGGGAGGATTTCGTCTTGAGTTTATCCTGCTCTTTTTCTTCATATTGGCTGGGATGGTTGCTTACTTTGTAATAATGCGATAGATGATGGCTACTTGAAAGTCCATCTCTTGGTGCGACTTGGAAGTAAAAGTCCTTAGGGATCAGTTTTAGGCTTACACAGGTGTCTGAAGAGTGGCATATGGGAGGATGTGCTCATTTGATTTGACAACGCGAATCACGTATCGGAGCCCGTCCAAACTAGTGTGTTGGATCTAAGCTGTCAAGTTATTCAGAACCGTGGTTTAAATAAACGAAGACCTGCATATGCTCACAGCAAGGTGCCAAACATTGTCTCTTTCCGGCATCGCCAAGTCCCGTACCAGATCGGCCATGTGCACATCTGTGTATTATCACCCGTATATCAAGTTTAGTCCTACACACAAATCGAGTTCAAGTTCCCTCCTAATAAAAAAGAAAAGATCCTACCCCATCTCTTTTGCCAATCTCTTGTTTCCCAAACACCCTGAATCTCGAAACACGACCCCCAGATTGCCAGGCCGCTCAACGCACAAACACTTCCAACAATTACCTCTCTCTGCTCGGTTTCCAGGCACAAGTACAGCCATCCGTCCCAAATACACCGCATTCTCCCACACCTATCTATCGGACATTTTCCGAAAAACACGCACTTAAATAGCGTCTGATTCTGTCTACTATTGTGTCCACACACACACTTAATAAACTA
Source organism: Meredithiella fracta (assembly GCA_023677585.1). NCBI lineage: Eukaryota > Fungi > Ascomycota > Sordariomycetes > Microascales > Ceratocystidaceae > Meredithiella > Meredithiella fracta. Next base: position 1,733,179 of record JAGXCV010000007.1, read on the forward strand.
CTGCAGGCGTTTATCATGTAGTGTTCCACTGTATCCGTGCCGTGCATTACAACTGTGCATTCCACCAAACGACATGACGTCCTCGGTACCAGAAACCTCAGGAATTACGGTATTTCTTTGCAAAAAAACAACCAGAGAGTAGCTATGTCGTTTTACAGATCTTATTAAAGAAATACAGCCTGTCCATCGGGTTCTCCAGCATCCGATGACATTAAGCCGTGAAGTTCGTATCGATGCGTCGTGGCCGTTGGACAAGTGTTTTCGGGGGCTTGAGCATTAAGAAACAAGATAATATTGGGGATATTGTCTTGGCGGTCGTTTTGGGGTGTATGCAAAAGCGGGGACAACTATTTCCGCAGGATTAATGGAGAGTTACATTGTTTCAAATAAAGTGTGTTTGGTGGTAGTGGAGAGGGAACTGTTAGAGACATGATTAACGAGTGAATCTGATGAGACAATATAAAGTTACTTGTGAATTGAGGCTATAACAGAGGGTATTAGAATTGGGGTCATAACCCTATCCTATTACTTCCAAAATGGAAGTGTTCTAAACAATTATTCTTTACCTGCATATTCGGAAGCCCACAATAAAGAACAACACGCACCCACATTCCCACACACGTGACTGAATTCCTTCTTCAATCTTCTCCTGCACTAGTCGGCTTCATTATGCCGATCATCACCTAACCTGCATCCGAACAACCTCCAACACTCCCCGCTCCGGCTAAACCCCCGTCCCGTATAATCCTGCATCCTTGCCCCGACTCCAAGTTACATTTCAGCCCACGAGATCCTTTTGTCATAGTCACCGCCCGATACAGACTGATCAGCCGGCCCTATCGTTGCTTGGCCGTTCCTTTGTAGCCGCCCGCAACCTAGCCAGCTAGGGAACCTAGACTCCATAGTCATGGGGGTAGTGTTATTAGTGGTGTGTCTATACCGTGAAAAACTACATAGGCGATGGATGTCCTGATGACAACAAGGGGTTGCTTGCAATATGCAAAATGGAAGTAATCTATTCTAGGTTATTCTGTCCCGTCTGCTGTCACAATACACATCCCAATCATTAACTCCTCCAGCTTCGCCTGAGGCCCATCTCCCATCGGCCTCCGCCCCTACTCGTCAACCCCAGAGACCCCATCTCTACATCTTCCCAACAAATCCATTCCTGTTCACCTTCACTCCCCTTCCGGTCCGTCGCCATCCTGTCTTCATCCAGATTATGCCTACAGATGGCAACATCATGAATGGGGGCCAAAAATAAACTTGAATCATGAAGTGCCAACTGCCGTCCCTTTGATCTGCAGACAAATGATTAGTGCGTAATGAAATTTTCGTAGCTTGATTTAAATTACGATATTCCATAAAAAGTGTTAACGAAAGGTACCACAGAAAATACGTCGCACCAACATGGGACTCGGGGTGCATACGGAAGGAATAGACGGATATGGAAGGTGGTGTAGAGAGACGATATGGCATCACTTATATGGTCAATGGCAGATGGAAACGATGACTGATGTACCTGCCGATGTGCCTGCCGATAATTGTTACGGGTAGTACCGAGGGGCAGGGTGGAATTTCAAAATTAGCACATAAATTCGGCAAGACATAGAGCGATCGGTGAAGATTGTTTGAAAAGAGTAGACTATGAGGATTCCTGTTTTCTCAACGGTGGTAGTTTTGCAGGCGGATGGTGGTGATACCGGTGATGTACCCTATATTGCGAATGAGTTGGTGGTTTGAGGTTTGTGAGTATGGGCCGGGGGGGCCAAAAGTGTGGAGGAGGATGGGTGAGGTCAGGCGCTTGGGTGGGAGGAGGATGTGAATTGTAATTTGTGTTAGGAGGGTAGGGATGGACGGAGTTTTACCCACTTTTCTCAAAGGTTGTGGTGGGGGTCATGGGTTGGCAGTTGACAATGTTAGTGAATCGGGATAAGAGTTGAATATAGACAGTTGTGAGTCGGTGATACATTTTGTACATCAATAGACCAAGTAAATGATATTAGACGCTAGCATTTGTCTAGGTTGTAGTTTACTTCCGCCAAAGTACCAGAGTCTTGATATATACTTGAATACTCCTTCATCAATGATAGGTTCAATGTAAGGATTTATACTTGAACAACAGTGAATCAGATAAGTATATCTTTACTAAGTTTGGACGCCCTCATTAGGTCGAGAGGTATCTAATTTTGTGTGTTACCCTGTGACCAATCGTTGCCAATGTCTATGATTAAAGATAGATTTACATCGATATAGGGACATATTCTTATTTAGATAGTATAGTACTCGTCAGAAATCAACATGGCCGCTCCTATCATCAAAAAATATGGCCTATGAAACTCTATCTACAAAGAAAGACAAGTCATCCATAGACACATTGCACTGCCGAAGAAAAAAATATATGGTGGTCATATTTTCTGAGATACTGAAATATCGGCGGGACATAGTATGCGGAGACTCATCTTTGTAGGTGATGCATCAGAGCTTTTCTCGAACAAGAGTTCATGTGATCATTGCACATTATAGATTGAATGGTTTAATTACTTGGGTTACACAAATCCCAAAATGGAAACTGACGAAGACACGCCGTAGTGAGACTTCAAATAGCATTGGACCGTATACTGATGATAGGAATATATAAATTATTATGTCTATGTAATATTAAAACTCTACTATGCTACTAGAGTTAATGAAATATAAAAATATATATGTAAAAACATAATGAATCTAACTTAGAACAAAATCTTGCTGCAAATCTAAAACGTGACCTCATATACCAACTTAATACTCAAACTTCTGCTTGACATACTCCTCGCTTATCTCCCAAAGTCTCTCCGCATCAACGTCATCCTTAGCCCAAGCAAAGATTTCATTCTTACGTTGATCTGCAGGCTTTAGCTGGTCCAAAAACACACCATTGTTCTCCTGTGTTAAATCCTCACTAAAGGCCGCCAGAACATGGTTCGCCGTCCCCTGGTCGTGGTTCACAATATTGTAGTTACCGGGAGTCCGGTAGTAATGCCCAATAATCTCGCAGTGCTTCTGGATCCCATCACAGTTTTCCAGATGTGCCCCTAGGTTAGTTATTATGACACCTGGGTGCAAAGAGACGGCGATGAGACCCTTTTTGCCGAGCTTATTAGCGAGGGCGCGGGCAAAGAGGATGTTGGCAGTTTTGGCCTGGCCGTAGGCGGCCCACTCCTGGTACCCCTTGCCGTCGTTGAACTCAATATCAGCCCAGCGGATCGGCGAGAAGCCGTGGCATGACGAAGCAACTGACACGATGCGGGGGGCCGGCGCCTTGAGGATCTTTTCCATGATCAAGTTGGTAAACAGGAAATGACCTAGATGGTTGATGCCAAACTGCGACTCGATGCCATCGACGGTCTTGGAGTAAGGCTGCGCCATGATAGCGGCATTATTGACGAGAACATCAATATGCAAAACATCCTCCCAGCTCAAGAGCTCCTTAGCAGACTCGCGGACTTTCTCGAACGACGAGAGATCAAGGATAAGGTTCCGCAGGTTGACTGAAGGAACCTCGGCGCGGGCAGCGGCGGCGGTAGCCTCGAGCTTGGCGATGTTGCGACCGGCGAGGATGATGAGAGCGGGGGAGTGGGGGGCGATGGAGAAGATGAATTGTGCGCCGAGTGAGTTAGGGGAGACACCAGTGATAAGGATGGTCTTGCCCTTGATTTGGGGGGCCAGCTCAGTGGCGAGGGTGGTGGAAGGGGTAAGTTTATTGGCGTGAGAGAAGGCCATTATGAATGATATTGATGAATAAAATGTAGGTGACTGGTGTGAAGTGCTGGTGATAGTGATAGTGATAGTGATAGAGTAGATAGATGCCTTGAAGTTTGCGCGCGACCTTGATATTTATATTAATTATGAATATGTTGTCCACCGTTATGTGGTCGACTAAACCTTCTTACCCGATTTCAACTACCAGTCCTGCCGATGAATGACCCGATTCCCATTGTAATTCTTATTAATAAACCCTCTTCTTGTGACATCATGCCCAACGCAGCCTCTCCAGGCCCTAGAATCTCTTAACTTTCTACACTAGTGGCAACCCAAAGCGTTCTACCATCGGAATTTATCAAACTTAACTCCGCAAGACATACAGACCTAGAAGCTTAACCCCCTCCCCTCAGGTCTTGAGGAAATACATTCTTCATTGTCAATCGCGAATATCGTAAAGGTTTTGGTCGGCTTCATCATTGTTCCGTTATTGGCTGACCCAATGACTTCAGTACCATGGTATTTGCAACGAAAAACACGCACACATCTATGGGACCATATTGAAAATCACGATGGCTCATCACTGTGTTGGCCTTAGCACCATGGTTGTCGATGAGTTTAAATTCCGACTGAATTTCACACTCTGCATATCAGTATCAAATCCCTATCGGGGTCCGCGAATGAGATTGGATGTCTATGTATCCTTGGTTGAGAAAGTCTCTATCATGACGTAGTTAGTGGTGACTAATAAGGTTGTGGTACCTTCCTTAAAGTGAATATACCCACGCAATAAATGTAGATCCTATTATTCTTGAGTCCTCCATGAGTCCACTTTTGATAAAAGCAAAAGATTATGAAGTTATTAATTGATATATTGTTAATACAAATGCTTGTCTGATTTAAGATGGCCGAACTTGGCTTGTGTTGCACAAAGTAGTAACCTCATATATAAGCTTCCGATAGTTACGTGCCGTGGTTGGTACCTAACTTCACTATGTCGTCATTTGTCATCATGGCGAGATGTAGTGGCAAGTAAAAAGAATGCCCCGATTAATTCATGGGATTTGAGATTATAGTCTTCGTTTCAAGTTGCTCATGGGTTGAGAACCTGACTTGCCAATCGCTTACATCAACATAACATTGTTACACATCTCATCTCGATCGTATGCCAGATTTGAATATGAGACGTGCGGCTAGCCGAGAAGCTAAACTATTAAATATTGTTCTTAATCCACATTAGCTAAAGTTAATACCTTAATATAACCTACAAGTCTATATCGAGTAAATTCTGCTAACTTGCAATTCTTTACCTAGTGCTCCTGCATAATACATAGTTTCTCACATAACTCCTATCTGCTACATACGATTATAGCCTATAGAGAATACGGGATCCTGTCTGCTCTTCACCATGGTTAAGCCATCTGTTCCCTCATGGTTAAGCCCCAGAGCGCCGGATTAATACTATGATAGGTGACTACATGAGAATACCTGGTATTGTATGTTTTCTTTCTATCTTTACTATTATTTTTGTCTTCATGGCAGAAGTTATTGGCTTTTTCATATAATTGAGTATTACTACTACCTGCAAACACTTCACTCAATACAACTCTCAACAAAAGATATCATTAACAATGTACCTGCCAACGCATCTAATACCACGACGTGTCTCAAAAGCAGCATCAGTTAATCTTAAATGCCCAATGTGGCATTCAGCCCGCCCAAGTTGCAGCGTTCCTATGTATTGGGAAGGTCACATGCAGCGTCTAAATTTGACAGATCATTCGGCTCAAGATAGCAATCTGATGCGTATGATTTAACTCCTCATCACCCACCAACCCCGCTCAAACCATCATCCGGCTCCCCTCCCTCCGAAATTCCCTGCACACTACCACCACCTCACCTGTCAATTCCCAACTCTATATTAATCCCCAAAATAAAACGGAGATTCACTATCCTTAAATTCAGAGGTCGGCTTGTTTTGGAAATCATGTTGACATGTTCGCTGTGTATTTATGCTTGATGGTTCTATATGAAGAATGAAGGATAATGTGACGCTTATGATTTTGGAGAGTAAAGGGGCTTTGATGCTGGTGTCGATTTGGGGAATGGATGCGTCGATCAGGCAACAGGCCAGAGATTTTCCAGGGACAAGACGGCAAGGCGGTTAGGGGCTAAAATTAGGGCAAGAACAACAGTGTTTCATTTGTGGCTATGTAAGCTTGTACAATTTGATCGCGATGCGGACTTCGCTGGCTCCCCCTGTCTAGAAAACTAGTCGGATACCGGCAAACGGAGTTTCGAAACGACGTATTCTATCTACAAACTTGTTTCTTGTTTTCTCTTTTTCTTCAACCCCGATAAGTTCTAAATCTAGAAATTAGATCTTAGTCATTTTAACCTTCTATTCAAATACCCTAAGCAATATCATCGGCCTGATCTAGTATTCAACTTAAAGACATTAGCGATGCAACTCATTTCTCCAATAACCTTAGCAATACTACATTAATTCATAACCCTACCTAGCCCGGCAAAAAAACGGCAAAATCTCCTCGCATGAACAAACACTAAGGATGAATTTACAAGTTACTAATATTACAAATGTCAGAGACGCAGAGCTGAATTAGCAGAAGTACAGAATCCCTTTCACCGGCTGTGGTAAAAGGTCTTTGGAGAAGGTGGTTGAGGTCAAAGTGTTGAAAGGATGAAGGCGGCAAACGGGATTCGGTGATAGATTCCAGATTAGGACGCTAAAAGCTAGTCAGGATCTTGGAATTTCTAGTGAAGATTCGAAGGTTTGATGATGAGAATGGTGTGTCTTGGGACAATGAGAGGCCAACTGACTGACAATTTGACGGAGATTTGGGTGTGTACGATGTTCATATCCTTACTGGAGATCCCTTTATATACAATGCGTACATGCAGCTTCACACTAAACGAACCCCAAATCCCCTTTCTAGCGACAGCCGGCCGGCTATCTTTCCTTCACGACAAGGGCCCCTCTAAAAACCGGGGGGAATATCAGGTATACTGTCACCAAATGGTGGGGCATCTTCTCTCTACGACCATGCGAGCCTGCTAACTCAACATATATGAATATCGCCTTCTTCTGGAAGATGATCTACGACACATCACAAATCGGAAGAGGGGATTTACGGTGAATAGGAAGAAAAGGCAAAGTGCTTTCACTTGGGATGTATTTTTTTTTTTTTTTTCGGCAATGAATGGGAGCAAGGGACGATAGGAGATGACATTTGTACAGTTGTAGAGAATATATGCAGATTCTAGACCCGGATAACTATTAGCTAATGTCTGACAATAGGAGGTTCCGTGGGGAGAGGAAAGAGAAAAGTAAATGACGAATCAGCCGGATATCGCCTGAGGAGCCAGAAAGTGCCAGGCCATTGATGCAGTCGCTTGACGAATATTGGCAGATTATCGTCTTTGTCTGACTGTTTTGGGGAAGCAGGATTATATTAGTAGATAACTACCTGACATGTAGGTGATGTTGTGTAAGTTAGTAGAATATCTAGCTAGTAATTTTGAGCATTTAGAAACTGGAAATCAGCACAACTGTGTCACTTGATGAAAACTAACAGCTGAAGAAACCCTCCGTTCTAACAATTACGCATTCTAGAGCCCTTCCACTAAGTAATCTATACCCACTTTTGAAAGAATCCTCTACGTTATGCCAAGTTCGTCAGATTCCTAGAAACCCACTTGACCACCGTAGCTCTATTCTCTAGCTTTGATCATCAGCATTGAACAATTCTCAAGGTCAATTCCACGACTTTGGAGTATATTATGGAGTCTATTCTCAAGTCTGCTGATCGCGGGCCTATGCCTTTGTTTATATGAAAAGAACAACCGCATCTGTGCACTTGCCCCGAGATAAAGACAAATTGCAGGGGATACAGGTTAAAGTTGAGAGGAGATGCCGAGTTGAAACATGTGTTTGTTATCCAGAAACGAGAAAAAGTAGTGGCCAATAATAAATTCTATGATGAGTGGATTCTTTAAATACCATATCACATTATCACTTGTAAATCACACATTATATCTACCAAGAAGACCCCAAACTTATACGAAAGTCCCCCACTTGTCCGACCCGCTCCTACTACTCAAAAGGGAGCCAACATCACATAATATAGACAGCCAAGAAGTATACTTGTACTTAGACACCAGTGAACAATAGTCTAGGAGATCAGCCGGCTAGATGACAGGCATGTTTGCCATGAACAGCCCGGAGCTAAGACCTAACGACAAGTACCTCGACATGGGGAGCTAGTTGTCTTGGCGGCCTTGTTGTTAGAGATGCTCATGACTTGAAGGAATTTGACAGCGGGTATATAGTCTGGCCGTGATCACTTGTCTCAGGTCTTGAGATCACTGGTCTGATCTCTCTTCTCGTAGCTTGTTCGTTACGGGCTTAAAGGTCTTAAAGCTTGACAATTGGCATATTATCAATTGATTATCTCTTTATACAATCAAGAAGACATTCAGTTGTCTTTGTTCATGGACCACCTTGTTATAAATCTCTTCTTAACGTCGTTTTCACTGAACGTTGCCTCCTGCCAGAATGGGCGGTGTTCAATCTGTGGCGGTTTCCCCGTCATACTACCCGGCGCCGTACGGCGGTTGGGTTAGTGACTGGTCACCCAGTTACGAAAAGGCCAAAGCTCTCGTCGACACTATGACGTTGGCTGAAAAGACCAATATCACGGCCGGTACTGGCATTTATATGGGTAAGTCTAGATCATCCTCGATATCCAGTCAGGGAATCCACAAGGGAGGTTTCAGCTAACCATAAGATAAATGCTACTGCGTTTCTCCAATGGCCGACAAGCCTTTCATGACCCCCGCTCTCACACGTCTTCCTGGTATCCGCTCCACTTGAATAGGCACCTGGATATCTAGATGAATTTATATGATACAATGGAAATGTACTAACGCATGGGCTCACAGAGTATGTCAATGCTTGCAGTATAACTGCAGCCACCACCACCACCACCACTGCTCACCCTCACATTCTTTCCCCAAGTATCCGCCCAAGTGATTCTACCTCGTGTGTCGTATTGATTGTGGAAGTCACGACTAAGTGGAAGTGACGCTAAATGGAAGTTATCGCTAAGATTAGCTCGATATGACCCCAGCTTTGAGGCAGATGGGCAAAAGTCACCAGATGCTTTGTTGGAGGCTTGGGGATCTGCGTTTTTACAGTACAGATTATAGTACAGGAAAGGGGAATAATGAAGGTGATAAATCCAAGCCCCGAAAAGCAAATGTTACGGTGGAAAATTCCCAGCGGAGTCACGTGGACGTCCGTTTGTTGTCTCTTGAGAGGAAAGTTTGGAGAAACCAATGATTTCATGTGATATTTATGGGTAAATTCCTCAGATTATGGACCACTCTTGGCTGCCGAAGAGACAATTTTCTGGTAAAGTTGGGAAGAAGCGACGCAGGAGAAAAGCCCTCGCTTTATGGTGTCATCTTCTTGCTAGTAACTCTCAGTGCACGGGCCCACACAAGATCCCGGGTTAAACAATCACTGTCATTAATCATCACATCACTACACAAACCCAAATACAATGTAAACATCAACTAACTAAAATCTAGTCGTTGCATTGGCAACACTGGTAGCGCCCCCCGCGTCGGCTTCCCCCGCCTCTGCCTTGGCGACGCCGCTAACGGCGTCCGCCTCACCGACAACGTTACTGTGTTCCCCGCCGGTATCACCACCGGCGCCACTTGGGACAAAGATCTCATGTATCGCCGTGGCGTTGCTCTCGGCGAAGAATTCCGTGGCAAGGGTGTCAACATCTACCTTGGCCCAGCGGTCGGCCCGCTCGGTAAGAGGCCGAAGGGTGGGAGAAACTGGGAGAGTTTCGGTGCTGATCCGGTGCTACAGGCGAATGGTGGACGGGAGACTGTGAAGGGTGTGCAGGAGCAGGGAGTCATTGCTACTATTAAGCATTTTATTGGGAATGAGCAGGAGATGTACAGAATGTACAATCCCGTCATGGCTGGGTATAGCGCCAACATCGGTAAGTCAGAAACCATCATGTCATTCTTAGGGCTCAAACTAACGAACTACAGACGACCGTACCCTCCATGAACTCTACCTTTGGCCATTTGCCGAAGCCATCCACGAAGGTGTCGGCGCCATGATGACTGCGTACAACGGCGTCAACAACTCGGCCTGTAGCCAGAATGCTTACCTAATCAACGGTATCGCCAAAGACGAACTCGGCTTTCAAGGCTTCGTCATGTCCGATTGGATCTCTCACATGTCCGGCGTCGGCTCCGCGCTCGCTGGCCTTGATATGGACATGCCCGGTGACACGCAGATCCCGCTGCTCGGGTACAGTTACTGGATGTACGATTTGACAAGGGCTGTCCTTAACGGGTCTGTGCCAATGACTAGACTGAACGATATGGCGACAAGAATCGTGGCGACTTGGTACAAGTTTGGGCAGGATCAGGACTTCCCCATGTGTCATTTTCGACGAACAGCTTTGATGCGTACGGTGACTTCTACGCCGCCGCATGGCCCAACTCGCCCCAGGGCATCATCAACGAATTTATCAACGTGCAAGCCGACCACTACCTTATCGCCCGCGAAGTCGCCCAAGACGCCATCACCCTCCTTAAGAACAATGGCTCGTTCCTCCCCCTTGATAAATCCCACTCCATCTACGTCTTCGGCACCGACGCTGAAGTCAACCCCGACGGTCCTAACGCCTGCAGTGACCGCAATTGTAACAAAGGGACTCTGGGGCAGGGTTGGGGTTCCGGGACCGTCCAGTACCCGTACTTCGACTCGCCTATGGATGCCCTGAAGAAGCGCACCGAGAACATCACGTACTATCCATCCGATTCGTTTCCTGGGAATGTCCCTGACGCTACTGATGAGGACCTCGCCATCGTTTTCATCTCTTCCGACTCCGGCGAGAATTCGTACACCGTCGAAGGAAACCACGGTGACCGTGACGCCTCGGGTCTCAACCCTTGGTACAATGGCAACGATCTCGTGATTGCTGCCGCTAACCACTTTTCCAACGTTATTGTCGTCGCTCACACTGTTGGCCCTCTCGTCGTAGATCCTTGGGTTGATCTCCCCTCCGTCAAGGCTGTCCTCTTCGCCCATCTTCCCGGCCAGGAAGCCGGCGAGTCGTTGACTAATGTCTTGTACGGTGATGTATCTCCTAGCGGTCATTTGCCCTACAGCGTCACGCACGCTGAGACCGACCTTCCTGACTCCCTTAGCCAACTCGTTGGCTTCGAGTACCCGGCTCCTCAGGACAACTACTCCGAAGGTCTGTACATTGACTACCGTTACCTTAACAAAGCCAGCAAGAAAGCCCGCTTTGCTTTTGGTCACGGCCTAAGCTACACCACCTTTAATTACACCAAGCTGCAAATCTCTTCCGTCACCAAAATGTCCTCGGTGCCCCCCACGCGCCCTGCCAAGGGCCCCGTGTTAGACTATGATCAGGACATCCCGGATAAATCGGAGGCTCTTGCCCCTGATGGTTTCAACAAGATCTTCCGCTTCTTGTACTCGTGGCTGCAGCCCTCCGAGGCTGATGAGGCCGTTGGGAACCAAAAAAAGACGTATGATTCCTACCCTAGCGGCTACACCAACACCCAAAAGTCCGAGGGTCCTCGTGCCGGTGGTGGTGAAGGCGGTAACCCGGCCCTCTGGGACACTGCTTACTCCGTTGACGTCACAGTTACCAACTCGGGTATTCAGCACTCAGGCAAGGAGGTCGTCCAGGCGTACATTCAGTTCCCTGATGGTATTTTGTACGATACGCCGATCATCCAATTGCGCGACTTTGAAAAGACCAAGGAGTTGAAGGTGGGGAGAGCCAGATGGTAACGTTGGTGATCAGCCGGAAGGCATTGAGTGTATGGGATGTCTCGGTGCAGGATTGGGTGGTGCCAAGTCTGCAGGGACGGTACAAGATTTGGTTGGGTGATTCGAGTGCTAATTTGCATACTGCTTGCTATACTGATACTCTCACTTGTGAGAGTGGGTTGGATAGCCCAGTGGTTGTGTAGGGAACCTATGTGAGGTGTTAATTATGAGGGATGAATGGAATGGGTGGAATGAATGGAGTTCGATGTAAATAGTGTACAAACCACCATACGTTAATAATTAGTAGTAATACCATGATCTGAACAAACACACCTTGAGTTCTCATACTGCACATCCAAAATCCACTCGTACTGGTCATAAAATAATACAATACATTGAATATATAATACATTTATGGAGCCACCGAACTGCCTGTGATCTCCAAAGAAAAAAAACCCTTTCTTATCTCTTTTAAGTCTCTCCCAAATTAACTCCCTCTTAGTTCGATAACCTCATCCTCCCCTTCGCCAATCTCCTCTCCAAGATCTTTCTCCCCGTTTTCGACCTCTTCCTTGCCAAAAACCCGACCCTCCTCTTCCTCTTTAACCGCGAATTATTATTCATCGTATTCCGCGGCCCAAATCGTACCTGCCCCATCGCCATCACCGGCCCCGCCGACACCGCTTCCGCCCCAACAACGTCCACCATCGCGCCAAGCACCGGGGTAAAGGACGTCATGGGGGTGCGCGGGAATGAGAGGCCGGGACGTACGGGGGAGATGACGGAGAATGAGCGGCTAATTGGTAGTTAGTAATGTGTTTGGGATGGCTACTCTGCTGCACGTATTGCGGGATTATCAGGAAAGTCGCAAGTATTTGGGAGCGCATATTCGAACGTACGTAGTCGTGAGTTGGCGGAGGGCCGTCGTAGCCGCTGAAACGGCTGGCCGGACCATGGCCGCAGCGGAGAAAAGTGTCCGCTGGAGCATTGAGGGGTATATGTAGATTAGGGGGCCGTGGTTGGCTTGTGGGGGTAGCCGTCAATTGACTGACGTCGTGATGATTAGATTATATGTATCACCATCTGTCAAAAATTCGGATGGGGTGACGATTGGCAGAGGTAGACAGCTGGCAATTTAAGGTGGGCAGTTGACAAGGGTGAGCTTCAAGGTGAAAGTAGCTAATGTGATAAAGCTAACATCATGATATCAAAATAAATTCCTTGTTTTTTTTTAATATAATGACATTTGGAACTCTAACTCACGCGCATCTACTTATAAAATTCAATATTATGATGGTCTAGCTCTGGTCCTTAGTGATTCCGACTCGTCACTAACCGCACATGACCGATTTAACCTCTGCAATATATACCATACACAAGTAATCGACATAAGCGAAGTTTTAATAATGTGATACAATTCAATAGTCTAAATTCTCATCTCTTTCACAACCTACAGCACATCACGACCGGTTGTGATAGCCCCTTCCTTCTCCTCAACCTTCTTTTTCTTTTCCTCAATGATAACCTTCCTAGTAGGATTCCACTCCAAAGCATCAAGACGCTCCGAGAGAATCGGGTGTGAGTAGTGGTAACTCGAGTACATCCAATCCGCCTCCATGGAGCTCAAATTCTGAATCTGCAACTTGACCAAAGCCTGCGCTAGCTCATCCTTGTACCCAAGGTCCTTGGCAAACTTGTCGGCCTCGAACTCGTACTTACGGCTCAGGATGTTCATGCCCAGTTGAATGAAGGAGTCAGTAGGAGACAGGACATCAGAGAACAGAATGAACCCAATAATGATGGGCTGTTGAGCAAAGAAGCCGAAAGAATTGAATAGCGAAGCATTGTGAATGAAGGCAGAGAATATGGCGAAGATGCAGAACAAATGGGCCTGCCCGATGATGGCGTTCTTGGTGGTGTGGCCAAGCTTGAAGTGGCCAAGCTCGTGGGCAAGAACGGCAACAATCTCAGAGGTAGTACTCTTCTCAATCAGGGTATCAAACAAGACGATGTGCTTCTTCCAGGGGAGACCGTAAAAATAGGCGTTGCTGTGGGAGCTACGAGTGCTACCGTCAATGACAAACAACTCCTGAAGAGGGAACTTAAGCTTCTTGGCGAGGTTCTCGACCTCATTCTTCAACTCGCCATCCTGGAGAGAAGAGAGTTTGTTGAACAGAGGCTGGATAAAAATCGGGTACACAGTAATCATGAAGATCTGGAGACCGGCGAAGAAAATCGACAGATACACGAAGAATCCATCACCAGTCTTCTGGATGATAGCAAGGAAGGCAGACAGGATCGGAGGCAAGAAAGCAAACGTCAAGAGATTAGTCTTAATAATATCAGTGATGAACAATTTAGGAGTTTGTTTATTGAACCCAAACTTCTCTTCCAACACAAAGTGGTAGTAGATGTTCGGGCCAATGCTCAAAACCTGTTGAACCAAGATAAAACCAATGACAAAGACAATAGACTGGGCGATCTCACCCGCAAACCGAGTGGGGATAAAAGCGGCGACGAGGAGACTCGAGTAATCCCACAGTTTGGGAAGTATATCGTAGTGCAGGAAAGCAATATTTTGGATTTGACCGTAAAGGTTCTTAAACATGCTGAAAGTCGACTTGGCACGACCGTAGGCCTGACTCTTATCGTAGACTTCCTGTGAGACTTCATGGGCGAGGACTTTAGGAGGCTTGGTGTTATGGAGGACGCGGTGTTGACGGAGGGAGAGGAAGGTTTCCAGGGCAAATTGACCTATGGAAAAGGTCATCACCAGCTTCTTCCATGGGAAGAGCGGACGATCTAGCGCTGTCGCTAGACGCTATTCAAACAAGGTGTTAGTACCGATCCTGCAATTGTGAAGTAAGGAACGATAACATATTACATATGTGACAACAGGATAGCTTGCGGTAGTTCCCACGCTAGCCTGAATGTCTATTAATTGGAAACCCTCTATGACGTCACGATAGTCCATATTTCATCGTGAAAACTGGGAGCTTACCTTCAAAAGCCAAACATCTTGGCCTCGTCAATGCTAGATCAAAGAGGATAACAGATGTTGACTGGAAGAAGACTTGAAAGTGAATTTGTGAAGAACAATATGAGATGTAAGTTTTACAGCCTGTCCTAATTTCGTCGCAATTGAAATAATATAAAAAGTTTACGAGACCCTGTCGCAAATACCCTACTTTACTTGATTGGCTGGCGATAAGATAAAGCTTCCCACCTTCCTCATAGGCAGCATATATTGGTTACGATTCTTATTGTACACAACGACCTTTAGCAAGAAATAGGATTACGAGAACGTCTATGAATGTGTCATATCTTTTCAACAAAATGCTTTTCAATTCTTATTGCTAGTTATAAATCACATGATCTTCTTGGTCAAGTGCCATTGATCTTAGCGTGTTCATTATTATGAAGTAATCTATTTGGCAACCCCACTATGTTGCATGATATCCCTGGTATAAGTCAAAGGTTCAACATCGGTAAATTCATCAGGGCAGTGATAAGCCTGACTTAGGATTCTTATCGCTCGCTTTGATTGGCTCAAATTTAGCACTACGACTGGGGCATCTCCCACAAAAAGAATTTCCGGATCCAGGACAAAATATCATACTAGCCTGTCAAAAATTAACATCACCATTAATCATACTCTCAGTGTGCAGATTATCAATCACATCAAAGCTGTCAAAATGCCCCGTGAAGTTGCCGATATCAAGCAGGTATATTGCCAATGATGATATCCAAAGCATCAATAGAAATAAGACGAAACTGCTGACAATTTTTCGTAGTTCCTCGAGATCTGTCGCAGAAAGGATGCTTCCTGTGAGTAACCCACCATTTCGATCACCACATCCCGTGATTGATTCCGACGAAATCATCACCAACTTTAACGACACCTCGGCACATACGACTACGATTTAAAGATCCACCAATTCTATTAATCTGATTCATGAGCAACCTAAACGGCTACCAATATGCCGACAACTTGTCTAAATTTTGTTGTATCGAATGTCTCACGTCTCCACTACCAATCACCCTACCCCACTTCAGCTTTTAACTTTTCATCCGACGACTCAATCGCACCTCCATATGCAACACCATATCACTGCCATCCAGACAATATACTAACCCCCACCTCAGCTGCCCGCATCAAGCGCAACAAGAAGCAGTCCCAGGTCAAGTTCAAGGTCCGCTGCCAGCGCTTCCTGTACACCCTGTCCCTGAAGGACCAGGAAAAAGCCGACAAGCTTAAGGCTTCTCTTCCCCCTTGTACGACTCCCCCAACCCCTCTGAATGCTCTTGAGAACTAGTGGGATTTTTTGACCGAATTCTCTGTCGCTGAAGATGCGGCCAAGACGTGAAAACTGGCCATCTGCTGATTCTGTGATATTTCCTACGTTACAATGACATGGAACTAACATAAACCCTACAGCCCTGACCATCACCGACCTCTCCAAGAAGGAGAAGAAGTAAGCGATTCATAGTCCTAAAATAAAATAAAAGGCGTTGCATTGTCTTCTCTTCACTGCGATTTTCTCTTGTTTACTTGGCATCATTTTTCATTGGGACATTTGTTTGCGGGATATTATAAGGGAAATGGATGAACAGTTGTCATGAGAATGAAGACCTGGGTGTTGACTCAGGCTACGATCAAAATGACATACGTGTAAATTAAAACGGAACATTCACACTCACTCAGCTTGTCTCCTGTCTGTAAATATGTCTCTATATGCGAATCTAATGACGAAGATGTCTCCATACGCTCAATTATGTCGCCAGATCCACTAATTAGTATTCCGATACCCCGTACCTCCATGTTTAGCCTTCAATATTCTCATAGACCTGACCATATCACCCTCGCAAGAACACTGCTCCATCTCATGTATCTCCCCGTAAATCATCTTCCTGACATCTAATGTTCGATCCCCACATTGGACTTCCCCATTCGGAAGCCAGTCCGACAACGGGTGTCACGAAAAGACGTGGGATATCAATTTAGCAAGATTCGTCTTTGAAGTGAGGGATGTGTTTGAGGTGGTTGCGCAATATATGTTTGTTCGTCTTACTAATGGATGGATGACGTTGGTAAGGTTGATAGTGAAAAGAGGGATGATTATGTTGGTGATTGGTGGAGTGGGTAAGGGCTGAAGAGGGTGGCGGGAGCTGTTGAGTGAATCCACCTGTCAAAAGGTTGTGATACTGAAGATCATGGAAGACAATAAGCATGGTATTGACTAAATAAGTGAGATTGAGGATGTGGGTTCTAGATAGTGTATTCTTTGTTGTAATAGTTTTGATGTTAATATAGGATTGTTGCTTTGATATATTGAAGCTAAGATATGGATCTTGATATTGTTTGTGCCATATTTCTTGGTATTAATTTATCATTAGGGTTTGTCGATATTAGTAGGGTTATATAAGTGCAATTAACTCGGATACGACCGGATTTGCTGGAAGTCTACATTAAATGTTCGCCTTAGTTCGCGATCCCATCACCTTATACCTGGCCACCCACATGCATGAATATCTGTATTAAAGGACTGTCCTTTTTTTTTGATATGGAGTCTAATATAGAACAACCGGCTAATTTACGCAGCCGTAATATCCCTATGCTCCCGAGGTTAGTTTGCCACCAAGTCGCATACACACCTATGTTGGCTCACCCATACAATCATCTGCATCTTTTCAAACGCTTGTTTGCTTGGATTATTTTTCTTCTGAAACGGTATATTTCCAACAATATGATCAGCATATTTTTGTGATAGTTTCTCTGGGAAAATACAGATAAATGCCCAGCCTTGTGATATTCACCAACAGAAGTCCGGGCAACTGGCTAGGCATGTATTCACAATAGGAAAAGCTATTAATCACATCAAAGAACAAAGACGTTCAATGGGAATCCCATTATAATGACATATTATCAGCGTCAACATCAATGAACTTGAAAACACACTCAGATTTAAATACTTCACCAATCAATAATCGGCTTGTCGCCCCGGAACGTGGAAGCAGACAAACTTCACCCACTGTGATCCAAGCTTCTCTCATCCCACGAGATTTCAACTGACGTTAGCTCGCCCAACCGACCAATAACGATGCCCCTATTTGGCGATCACCAAAGCTTAGGTGAAGGGGGCTATATTGAACGTTGCAACCACAAGGTTACCTGGGCGGTAGAACTTGCTGCTGATAGCGCATCTACAATGGCCTGAGGGCCTCAGGGGGCTTAAGAGGTGATCACTTGACCACGGATGTCTTTCTGGGGGATGGCCTGGAGGTTCGTGCGTGAAGGCATTCCAGATTGGAGATGAGAAGGGCTGGTGAGGGAGGCGAGTGACGGACAAGTAGAGAGGAGGAGCGGATGAATGAATGGATTGGAATAGGAAAGTCTTTGAGGGAATTCGGGGACTGGATATTCTGGGAATGTGGCTAATGTATGTTTATCACACAGATCACATCACACTGTGTTTCAATGTTAGACGTCGAGTGTGACGATAAACGATTGTCAACGACATCATAAAGATCACAATAAAAGCACACTTTGAGATGTAATTATGTAATAGATGTCGAGCCAATTGGGAGACATCTGCATGCTAGTAGTCAATCTACCAATGTACCATTATCCGTCCGTCTCGATATCGCAAAGAGTGATGTCTAAGCCACCGTAATGGCAAAAGGTAACTTGCTGGTTAGCGGATTGCAGCATATTCACCGCCTCTTTCCCGCTGCAGTTATCTCCAAGTTGTATTGATTCGTAGCTAAAAGGCATGAGATTAAGCCGTTTCCAAGTGTCTGATGCGAAAGCCTATCCGGGTATATCATGACTTTGGACCGTTGTTGGCAGGTTCAACTGTCGTCCGTCACTGATGCATGGCGCAGGGAACTTCAAGCCATCTTATCTCTCATGCAATTTGTCTGGGGTTATTCTGTAATTTGTTTTCTCGCCAGAAAACACTAAAACCACTAGTACTCGTTCCCACTTTTATGCCGTGTAAGACGGTTGGTATCACAAGACAGACGGCTAGAGCTACCTAGATGCAACCAACAGCCCCTTCCATCTCCCCCCAGAAACTTAAGAAGACGAAAAAAGCCCTCGTCTCCCGCAAGACGTCTGTTCCCCTCCAGTTTCCATTTGGTATCCATTGGTTCGTCTGATCTAGCCAACCCCATGCTCCAAGTTCATAAATGCTTCCTAAACCCCAGAGGCCTGGACGCTTGTCTGGCAGGGGCATTTTTGGTTGCTAGCTCGTGGCCAGACAGGGCCTATTGTAATCGTGGATCTGCTGAGAGGCTAGGGAGCGGTTGGTTGGTCGATTGCGATAGTGGGTTACTTTTTGTTAGTTGGCAGACTATAACTCCTTTTTTTTTTTTTTTTCGTTACTAGATGTGATGGACCGTTGATATGGTTTACAGTAACTTCTAAATACTACACTTGCCCTTTCTGGATCCGAGATCACCATCTGCCTTCTTCTGTGCCGCCTTTATTTGTTTCGCGTTTTTAGTTCTGCCTGTGATAATCACGCTTAGTTATCCTCTTATTATTAATACGCCCCCTCTGCCCCCCACGACCGGTAGTTATTGTATCTTTTACTACTTAATCACTGATGCTGTGTTGCTCGACCGTCTTTGCCTGTGTGTGTACTACAACATCTACTTCAACATTTGTTAGTTTGACTCTTGCTTGATCTTATCGCGTAACTACTCCTTCTAACCACATCTGTTCACTACAACAACCATAGTTACAACGCAGCTGCCTTCAACAAATCGGCTGCTCTCTTAGTGCTGTCATCAACGCCATCTTAAACTCTTGTTCATTCATTATTACCATTCATTTCCGCCTCTTCTCGTATATCTCGACATCTGAATCGTTTGTGTCTCCATCGCCAATTTTTTGTCCCTTGTTTTTGTCCCCTTTAGATATCCCACATCGGGTCCCTTTCTCACCCATCACTACATTGGTATAATCGTCGATCCGCTCCTTGAGCTCTCTAGCAACCACAACGGACAACCATTGACTTTTCCTCGACCAAAATACTTCCTTTTTCTCATCAAAAAGACCAGGATATTCACATGAACGGCCACTCAGCTAATCCCGTTGCTAACGGCATAACCAATGGCACTGCAAACGGCCATAGTAATAACGGGAATCTGTCGCCGCGTACGAGGGTGGATCGTAAGGTGTCTTCTCCCATGATGCCGCCGTTTATGGTTTCTGCTCCCGGAAAGGTCATTGTCTTTGGCGAACACTCGGTAGTCTACGGCAAGGTATGTAGTTCACTTGTATTCCCGGCTTCCAGTACTTGCGGCAGAGGCCATACGATCAGTGTCAGATGATGATCTTCTAACAAAATTTTGTGTCTAGGCTGCTATTGCCGCTGCCATTTCCTTGCGTTCATATTTACATGTTACGACCCTTTCCAAGTCTCGCAGAGTTGTTTCTCTACGCTTCCCAGATATTGATCTCCAGCACACCTGGAACATCGACGACCTTCCGTGGAAGGCTTTCCATGCGCCGGAAAAGAAGACGTACTACTATTCGCTGGTCACCCAGCTTGACGAGGATTTGATGACTGCCATCCAGCCCCACCTTGACAACATCTCACCAGACCTTCCGGAAGACATTCGCAAGATCCATCGGGCCTCAGCTTCGTCTTTCCTCTACTTGTTCCTTTCTCTAGGGTCCCAGTCGTTCCCCGGATGCCTCTACACTTTGCGCTCGACTATTCCCATTGGTGCTGGCCTCGGTAGCAGTGCTTCAATCGCCGTATGCTTGTCTGCCGCTCTTCTCGTGCAGCTCCGCGCCCTCTCCGGCCCGCACCCAGATCAGCCTTCAGATGAGGCCCGTGTTCAAGTGGAGCGCATTAACAGGTGGGCTTTCGTTGCCGAGATGTGCATTCACGGTACGCCATCTGGTGTTGATAACACTGTTTCGACTCAGGGTAAGGGTGTTGTCTTTCAGAGACGCGAGGGTTTACCGCAGATTGTTAGCCCAATCTGGGATTTCCCGGAGCTTCCTTTGCTTTTGGTTGACACCAAGCAGGCCAAGTCGACGGCCCACGAGCTTACCAAGGTTAAGAGGCTCAAGATGACTCACCCCAAGTTAGTCGATACTATTCTGGACTCAATGGACAATGTCACGAGGGCAGCCTGTGACATCCTCCAGGAAGATACTTTTGATCACAATAGTGAGAACGATTTGTTCCGGCTTGGCGAGCTGATGCGCGTCAACCACGGGCTTTTGGTGTCACTCGGTGTGTCACATCCTCGTCTTGAACGGATCCGCGAGCTAGCGGATCACGAGGGCATCGGCTGGACGAAACTGACGGGTGCTGGTGGTGGTGGTTGCTCCATTACGCTAATGAAGCCCAACACACCGGCGGAAAAGCTCAACCGGTTGCATGAGCGATTGGCAGAAGAAGGTTACGAACGGTTTGAGACATCGGTGGGCTGCCACGGTATTGGTGTGTTATGGCCAGCGGTGTTGAAGAATGGCAGTGACGAGGATGATTTCGGTGGTGAGGAGATTGATGTGGACAAGTTCCTGAAGGCTGAGGGGACCGAGGGTGTTGAGAGATTAGTAGGTGTTCATGGACAGACAGGCGAGAGAGAAGGATGGAAATTCTGGCGCGTTAAGGAGGGCGCCATTGTTTCGCAGTAAGGGCTTTTTGGGAGTTGCACGATAGGAAGGTTGAGTTTGGCATTCTTGTTAGTTTCTTGTTTTTTCCTTTTTTCTGTGTTCTTGGTTTAGGGTTTATGGTATCTTTCTGGTTTCTTCCTCTGTTCTGTCCATCTTTTCACGATTCATGGGAGGCCTTGTAGCCGTGGAAGTATTCTCTTGTCTCTTCTCTGTACTATGGAGATGACATCATTGCTAAGGCCAAAACCACAGCCGCCTTGCCGAGTCAGTGTGTTTCTTGGGTTCTTTTATCTTTTCCCAACTTTCTTTTGGATTTATCTTTTTACCTCTTACAAGTAGAGCTAGATTAGGAGGGTATTGTCCTTCTAGTGCGGGTTGTTTCCGGTATAAGGACATCTCTGTCTTCTCTCTTTGTCATTTTGCGGGTGGGACGCGGTATCAGGGGACTTCCGGCTGTATTCGGCGGTCGGAAGAGACAGCAAAGGACCCGAATATAATGTTTTTATATCGACAGTGATGTTCTTAGACATCTTTTGCTGCACAACAAATAATGAATAAAGTATATACAAGTACCTACAGGTTCTAAAAGCAGCGTTTGAGCGACATGACATAATGTGTAGGAGGTAGCATTTTGGTTGGTTTACTAGAGTTGGCATTGTTGAGATTGAAAGGTCGTTCTTTAAAAGCCAGCTGATATAGGGATGTCAAATCCGTCAAGGTAGTGATTAGGATGAAAGGACGAGTTAGTATTGTTAGTGATAAATAAGCCGTTAAGGCAGCAAGAGAGCTAGCACTGTGAACATAATAAATCCTTAGTAAATTGACACCAAATCCGACCTATGCGCAGTCTGGTACTAAAATACGCACGGCCCTGACATCAACCAATACCCCACCATAATAGCAAAACCACAGCTCGATTAATCACCAAACCTAATCGTATCGCATCGCCCGATTCCACGCACCCGACACAGTGTGGTTGTTTAATACATTGGCGCATTCTCTTCAATTAATTGATTATATAAAGCTGAGATTTCTCTTGGTTTTTTCTTGTAAGACGTTAGTTATGCCTCCTAAGTCTAGAGTGGATGTTCAGGGCGATAAAGGTCAGTGGGGGATGGGATAGAAATTGAGATGGGCGATGGGTATAAAAGAGATGAGATCGTTTGCTAATAGGTGTGTTCAAAAGTTGAGAGTACTACGATTATTACCGTTGCCGATAGATCACGCGCTGCATACTACACGACAAACCCAATTGCCTCAAGGATTGATACGGTGGGGATTTTGGGATTATCGAGTGCTGAGGTCACTAGCTACGCGAACGCTAAGTTGCTTAAGCAAGTTGCCGAGGGACGCATCTTTGGGAACGCAAAGGCTGAGAGGGATTATTGGAAGGCGGCCCAGAAAGAGAGTGTGCCGTATCGGAACGTGACGAAAGGGTACGATTGGGGTGTTGATAGTGACGGGAAGAAGATTGAGGAATATTCTATTGGCAAGTTTGCTGAGAGATTGCGGGAGACTGAGGAGAGATTGAGAGAAAATTTGGGTAAGTTGAGGCAGATTGGGATAGATTTTCAGGAGACCGAGACTAACTAGTGCTTTGTAGATAAGATCACGTCGACTGAGAGTTAATATGGAGACTTTGGACCAGAAGCTTTATGGGATCCAGACCCTGAAGTTCGAGGAGGATCCAGAATGGGAAGATGTCCTTCCGATCCCCGCCGAGGAACCCGAGGGGTCTCTTGCCGCCATTGCGTACCCTAAGAACTACACTGAAGGTAAGTCAAATTAACCTCTTTGAGCTTTTCGGACTTCTTCGATTGACCTCTCTCCAACAGCCACCGCCTACCTCCGTCTCATCATGTCTGCCAACGAACTGACCGACCGCACTTTCCGCCTTACCGCCCACGTCATCAACCTCAACCCCGCCCACTACACCGCCTGGCTCTTCCGCTTCAAGATTCTCGAGCACCTGAAGCTTCCCATTGAGAATGAGCTCCTCTGGCTCAACGAAGTCTCGCTTGCCCATCTTAAGAACTACCAGATTTGGCATCATAGACAGCTGTTGATAGAAACTTACTATCCAACGATTACCGGAGACACCGCCAAGGTGGTTGCCCTGATGGGATCGGAGACGGACTTCATCGGCCAGATGTTGCAGGAAGATGCAAAGAATTACCACGTATGGAGTTACCGCCAGTGGCTTGTCCGTCACCTCGGTATGTGGGAGATCTCTGAATTACTTAATGTGCAGAATTACATCGAAGAGGACCTCCGCAACAACTCTGCATGGTCCCATCGCTTCTTTGTCGTCTTTTCGAATCCGAACAAGTCCTCGGGGGCCGCCGTTCATGCCACAGAGCCCGATCCTCTGGTCCCGGGGGACATCATCGACCGGGAATTACGCTACGCCCGCGAGAAGATCGAGCTTGCACCGCAGAACCCATCAGCTTGGAATTACTTCAAGGGTGTCCTCGTTAAGGGTGGTCGCACGCTGTCAACGGAGAAGGTGTTTGTCGAGAAGTTTGCTAAGGGTGTGGGCGGGGATAGCGAGGAGGTAACGAGTTCGCAGGCATTGGATATGTTGGCGGATATCTTGGTGGAGGAGGGGGAGAAGGAGAGGGCGGGTATTTGCTTGGAGAGGTTAGCGGAGAAGTGGGATCCAATTAGGGTAGGATATTGGAAATTTAGGAAGCAGCAGTTAGCGTTTTAGGTAGTGATAGGTAGTGTATAGTGTTTTGGTATATGTTGAGCAAATGTTAATATGTAAATGGGAGCCAATATTCACGGTACGAAGTCCGGATCACGAGAATGAAAGTAAACAAGTAACGCTGATGATATATAAAACAACATTAAGAAATCAAAATCAAAACGCCATTCATTAAACCCGGCCCATGATATATCCCACAATCCTCATCTCCCCTTCAATCCATCAGCGACCGATAATTCTGCGACAAAACCAAAAACCTCCTCAGATTCTTCGGTGCATTCTTTTGCCCCTGCTTCCCAAAACAATCCCAATTCGGCACCAAAACAAAAACCTCCGCAAAACTCTTCCTCACCGCCTCTTTGCCCTTCCCATAACTTACCTTGCCCGTCACCTGCACCATAATGCTGCTCTTCGGCTGCATGTTGTCAGGGGCCCCGATGGCAAATGCCGGGTTAATGACGTGGGTATCGAAGGCTTCGGCTTCGTATCGGGTGTCGGGGCCTTGGGATTTGACGAGGTCGGCGTAGGCGGAGGGGTTGGAGAGGGCGGCGCCGTTGATGATGATGGAGGGGGTGACGGAGGCGGTTATGTATTTAGAGTTGGAGGAGACGTAGAATTGGGAAATGTTTTTATGGGGGGAGTTGAGGGTGTAGTAGTAAGCGTCGACGAAAGAGTTGGCACCTGGGAGGATAGTTAGTTAGGAGTTATGAAGGTGTGATGGGGTGTGGTGGGATGGACAGACCTTCGGTGGAGTGGCGGGTGTGTTGGTCAGAGGTGAGGACACCGGGAGCGGTTGGAGCGGCAGAAGCCATTGTATCAGAAGGCGCAAAGTCTAACTAAAGTCTAATGGACTCGACGAAACGTGAGGAGAAAAAATATTGATGGAGATGATAATAAACACTAGCGACAAGCTGGATGCTCTTTTTGTCATTCCTAGGATAAATTCCATTCACAATTCCTACACGCCCCAACATCATTAACGGTAATTCGTTATCGATATGCTCCACTATCGATAAATATCTTTGTCAGTTAATGGCCTGACCCTTAGCTGCATAGGCTCCGTCAACCCGTTCACATCACCGATGCCGATTGGAAGAATCCCATAAGCGGAATCTGAGATCATTGGATCTTGTTATTGTTATCAGGAAATTTGAAAGCGGTGTCATTTGACATTTTGAAATCAGAGATTATGAAATTATTTCAAAAGCAATTAGCCTGGTTGACGACGGGGTCCAGCGTGCGATGGAGTGTGAATGGGAAAGTCACCATTGGTTGCCGGGCAGTCAGATTCGAGAGCTCAACACATGCCCCGACAACTCCCAATACCCAAAAGCACTACTACATCACCACACCCATTTTCTATGTCAATGCCTGTGAGTCTCCATGAAGTCAACACGAGTCTAACCCCCGATGTTAATGCCCGCCTAGCCCCCCACATCGGCCACATGTACTCCATGGTCCTCGCCGACGTCTACAAAAGATGGCATGACATCTCTGGACAACCGGCAACCCTCAGCACTGGCACCGACGAGCACGGCATCAAAGTCCAGCAAGCCGCTGCCAAAGCGCAGATCCCTACCAAAGAGTTCTGTGATATGAACGCTGCCAAGTTCCAGGAGCTTGCGAAGATATCCGGACTTGCTCCACATAAGTTTATTCGGACAACGGATGAGAAGCATAAGAGGGCGGTCGAGTTCTTTTGGAAGGCATTGCAGGAGTCGGGGTGTATCTACGAGGCAATGCATGAGGGATGGTATGCGGTTTCTGACGAGTGTTTTTACCCAGAGAGTGCCACTGAGGTAAGGTTCTTGGTGAAGTCTGGGAAGTCCGAGAGGGTATCTACGGAGACCGGCAACGTCGTCGAATGGATCTCGGAAAAGAATTACCATTTTAGATTGACCGCTTTTAGGGAGCAATTACTCCAATTCTACGAGGAAAACCCAACGTGGATCGAGCCCGCACCTCGCATGCGTGACGTCGTCTCGTGGGTTAAGAAAACCTTTCAGACCTTTCAATTTCCCGGCCGGCATCGAGACTTCAGTGGGGTATCCCAGTCCCGGGTGACCCTTCGCAGACTATTTATGTCTGGGTTGACGCATTGATCAACTACATCACGCAATGCGGATACCCTGGAACTCCCACTGAGCCCACGAATGACCTGTGGCCGGCCGATCTCCACATTGTCGGAAAGGACATTGTGCGGTTCCACGGTGTTTATTGGCCGGCGTTGCTGATGGCCTTGCAATTACCGTTACCCAAGAGATTGCTTAGTCACGGCCACTGGACCATGGACAACGCCAAAATCTCTAAGTCAGCTGGTAACGCCGTGTCGGCGACAGCATCCCTCGATCGCTTTGGCGTTGACTGCATGCGTTACATCATGATCCGCGATGGCGGCATTGAAGATGATGCCAAATATTCTAACGAACTCATCGCCGCAAACTATCGGGCGGATCTCCAAGGGACCTACGGAAATTTGATTGCGCGGTTGACGAGGACCCGTGCTTGGTGTATGCGGGATGCCGTGGCTATGTACGCCGGGACCGTCCACGATCAACTGCCGATTTCCCAGGCCATTAAAAAATACACCGAGGCTTTTGAGAAATTGAGGCCGGCAGGGACTTGCAGGGCAATTATGGCGTTGCTGTATACGTGCAATCGATACATTACGGAAATGGAACCGTGGAGAATGGAGCATACGGATAAGCAGAGGAATTTGATCCTCTATCAAGCTTCGGAGGTTGCTAGGATTGCGAGTATCATGCTATTGCCATTAATCCCAGGGAAGGCTAACGAGGCTTTGGATATCATGGACGTGCGGAAGGACCGAAGGCATATGAAGTGGGCGGTGATGGGGAGGGATGAGGAGTATGGAGCGGGGTTGCCGGCAAAGGTGAAGAAGATGGATACTACGTTGTTCCCGCCAGTTTTGTTAGCGCAAGAGGCGTATTAGGAGCTGTTACGGGGTTTGTGTTTGTACGGTAATTTGTAAAATAGGATGGTTAACATATGATTTGAGCGTCGTAGATGATATCAAGATAGGTAGTAAATCTCCAACGATTTCAGTAGATGTTGTGTGTAGTGAGGTATATTCAGAAGTCGTGATACTTCCGATGGTGGGGACCATTGGTGTCAAAGTCTCCAATTATTACCGAACCACCGATGAATCCGAACATTATCCATATTTTCTTGGGGAAGAAACCGGACGGGAGTGCCGGAGTTGGAATTTGTGACACCGGGATGGAGTAGGGCCGAGTCTCCAAGGTGTGACGACATAGATTGGGACAAAGGAAGGGAAAATGTCCAAAAGGTACATTAATAGATTGATAGATTGATAAGGAGGTCTCAGTAGTTTGCCGTTTTAGGCTGTGTGGCGGCTGTGATCTGCCGATCGGGACGGCTAGTTCGGGTATAGGGTTAGACGGGATGAATATCGGGTGATATCGTGTTGGAGTTAGTCTTTGGAGAATATCACGAAGTTCCCCAAAATCTCGGAAATCGGAGAGTTAGAAATAGAGAGTTAGTGAAGATAAGTTTAATATGATGATGAAAATGAAATATAAATACGGCCATGAGAAGCGGTGGTTTTGACCTAACTGTATATACATCAGACATCACAATTCAACTCACTTACAGTTACACAATAAACAACACCAGATATTCCCAAAATGGTACGTCCCACAGACCTCTCCCTCGAATCCTCCCCTAACACCTCCCCTAACACCTCCCCAGGTCAAAATCCTCATGGTCCTCTACGATGGCGGCTCCTCCGCCTTTCAAGTCCCCGCTCTCCTTGGCACCACCGAAAACGAACTCGGCCTCCGCCCCTGGCTAGAATCCCTCGGCCACACCCTCATCACAACCTCCTCCAAAGACGGTCCCAACTCCGTATTCCTCCGCGAACTCCCCACCGCCGAAATCCTCATCACAACGCCATTTCACCCCGCGTACCTAACCCGCGAGGTCTTTGCGACTGCTTCAAATTTGAAGATTGCAATTACCGCCGGCATCGGCTCAGATCACATTGACCTCAACGCCGCCTGCACCCACAACGTCACCGTCGCCGAAGTCACCGGGTCCAACGTCGTCTCCGTCGCCGAACACGTCCTCATGACCATCCTCGTCCTCATCCGCAACTACACGCCTGCCCACGAACAAGTGGCCATCGGCGCCTGGGACGTTGCATCTGTTGCTAAGGCCTGCTATGACCTCGAAGGCAAAGTAGTTGGCACCGTCGGCGTCGGGCGGATTGGCGAACGGGTTTTGCGCCGGTTGCGCGGCTTCGATTGTAAAGAGTTGTTGTATTATGATTATCAGCCGTTAGCCCCTGAGCTTGAAAAGATAATCGGGTGCCGCCGTGTCGACACATTAGAAGACATGATTTCCCAATGTGACGTCGTCACAATCAACTGTCCCCTCCACGACTCGACCCGCGGCCTCTTCGACGCAAAGCTCATTTCCAAAATGAAGCCCGGCAGCTACCTAATCAACACTGCCCGCGGCGCCATCGTCGACAAAGACGCTGTGACCTCCGCACTTGAATCCGGTCACCTTGCCGGGTACGGCGGCGACGTGTGGTTCCCCCAGCCGGCGCCTGAAGATCACGTGTTGCGGTATGCAAAGACGCCATTTGGAGGGGGGAATGCGATGGTGCCACATATGAGTGGGACATCGTTGGATGCGCAGAAGCGATATGCGGAGGGGACGCGGCAGATTTTGGAGAGTTATTTTAAGGGTGGGGTGGGATATCGGGGAGGATTTGATTGTGCATGAGGGAAGTATGCGACGAGGTCGTATGGACAGAAAAGGTAAGTGAAGACATTACATGATGATTTCCAGATATGTTATGTTTTATTTGATTTATTAGTTAATTATTCGTCTGTTCATTCCTGCTTTTCTTGAAAGCCCAGCCTGTGAAGCCGTATATTATCTACATCTGCCCCTCAATTTATTTCCAAAACTGCCACCATTTATTATCCCCATAGTCCTTCCGACTAACCTGATCTCTCCCGTGTAATCTCCAAAAGTATACCGGCAGCCCCGCCACTACAAACGCAATCACGACAACCGTCTGCACCGGCTCCGCAAAGACCGCCCGACTCAGCAAAAACAAACTCACACAGCAAAAGATAATCGGCGTCGTAATCCATGTTTTATACGGCCGTTCCAAATCAGGTTCCTTAACCCGCAGAATAATCAAGCCCAGGACCGTGATGAAATAGAAAGTGTACCCCGCAACCCCGTAAAACGTCAACAGCGTGCTGAACTCGCCGACAATGACGTAAGCACCTGTTAACAAAAAATTAAGCACAAGAGCGTTCACTGGCGTGAAAAATAACCCCGCATCATCATCCCGCACAAACCGATCAACAAACTTTCCCAAACACCCCGACGACCTATGCGCCGGCATCGACGGGAATGCATCGCCATTAACCCCAATCCGCCCAAATATTGCTGGAATATACCCTTCCTTCCCCGCCGCATACACCAATCTCGACGACGTAAACGTACTCGCATTCAACGCACCAAAGCAACTCGCGCTAACAACTAACGCAAAGATTAACGCACCGACGCGCCCGAAAACCTGCTGGCCAAAGAGAACAGCGACGGTGTTGGTGGAGTTGAGGTCTTCCATGGGGAGAACGAAGAAGTAGGCCATGTTAGCGAGGCAGTAGCCGAGGATGACAATGGGCATGGCGCTATGAATGACGCGGGGAGGTCGCGGGTGGGGTTGCGGAATTCGCCGACGACGAAGTTGGTCTAAAAGGTATGTTAGTTGAGTTGACGTAACACAAAGGGTATATTATATGCGAGTTGATATTACATTATCCCAACCATCGTAAGCCCACAGGCCACCGTAGAGCGCCAAAGCAAAGGACGCAGCATCCCATTGGGTATTTTCGAACCATCCGCGGTCCTTCCATTCGGTGTTGGTCTCTCCGGATGCCGTGTATCCCGTAGCCGCAACAACAACACCAATAATCGTGACACCAAGAAGCGCCACAAACTTGAGGACCATCAGCAAATCATTGATGCGAGTCCCCAGTTTCGTCGACACTGTATTCAAAAACGTAATAAACCCTAATCCCACCATCGCCACCGACTTGCTAATCCACGGATTAATCGTCTCCGCCTCCGCCCCGATGAACGCCCGCACAAGATACTCTCCCATAATAATCGCAATTATCGCCGCCGATCCAGGTCTCAACACCAACACGGCCAC
The DNA here is from genome assembly GCA_023677585.1 of Meredithiella fracta. Taxonomy (NCBI): domain Eukaryota; kingdom Fungi; phylum Ascomycota; class Sordariomycetes; order Microascales; family Ceratocystidaceae; genus Meredithiella; species Meredithiella fracta. Next base: position 1,763,351 of record JAGXCV010000007.1, read on the forward strand.
CCACGTAAACAGAAATCCCGACGCCTCACCAAAGATCTTCGCCAAGTACACCTGAGACCCCCCATTCAACGGGATCGCCCCGCCAAGTTCCGCGTAACTAGCCGCCCCTGTCCACGCTAATATGCCGGCAACCATCCACACTATTAACGCGGCCCCGGGCGACCCCACCTTGGACGACACCTGACTTGGCGATGAGAAGATCCCACTGCCTATTATAATCCCAATAATCAACGACAACCCATTCATATACGTTAACGTCTTATGCTTCTCTAAAGTCGCCCCACCCATCCCTGCGCCCGCCGCCGCCGCCACCAACGACGAGTGTCCCAGCGGAGCATACCCCGAGGTCCCCTGTGTTGAACTTAAAGGAAACAGGGACCCCACGAAGTCGAAAGATGAGGCAACCGAGTAGCCACGATTACGGCCAGCGCGCGCAGCAGCAAGGGCGTTGGACGTTTCAAAATCGAGGGGGTCGTCGCGTTCGAGGGAAGCGCGGCGGGAAGAAGAGATAGAGGGGCGGAATGAAGTTGTTGCGTTAGAGGGGGGGCCGTCGTGGACGCTGGAGCTGGCGAGGGAGGCGAGCTCGAGGGAGTCACGAGGTGCCATGGTGGCGAGTGGTCGGTGTAGGCGCTGGGTGTGTGTTGGGGCAGTCGGGTTGGGGGATGTCGGTGTGGTTATGTGATTATGGTTGGATCAGATTCGGAAGTGGACGTGTCGTCTCGAGGAAATAGTGACGATGTATCGAAGCTTAGTTCGGAGAACAGTAGGTCGTATGAGAACTCGGATTGCTGTATGAAGTAAAGTAAAGAGCCAAGAAACAAAACTCTATCTATCTCAAAATCAATGCCCATTCATCAAAAATCCTACTTTAACAAAAATATAAAGCCTAGATTACTCGATCGTGAAATAATTATTAGCAATCCCTTCAACCCCAGCCAATACATCCAATAACTCAATTCCAATCTCCAGCTAACCACAATTTAAAAGCATGTGGCTTCAAATGACACCTCCCAAAATAGATTTCCTACCACCTGACGTTCAGGGGACCTAGGCGCCCCGTAGTTTCTATTAACCACTGTATTTTCCACTATATCCCCTAAACCTTCTAACCACCAATGCTATCCTGTCGCCAAAAACCCTCCAGGGGTCCCTACTGCAAACCTGCTGTCACCCCGAGCTTATTATATCAATAAGCGTCCAGTCAAAGAGTGACCCCCTAAATACACTTTACTGAAAGAGAGGTCGCTTGAGCGCTCGGGGTGCCCCGGGCTTTGGGCCCCCATTGTCATGCTGTGGTTTGGATGCGCGCTCCGCCCTAGGGAGCAATGCATTGGGAGATCAAGTTACTACACGCAAGAAGCAGATGCGGGTGATGCGTGTGACGTTGAGTGTGGCGGGGGTGTGGCGGTAGGGGCTCACCGAGCTGGGAGTTGAGGTATAGGCTAAGTGACTGTTTTTGATAACTTCAATATGACTACTCTGATTTCAAATGCTACATTTTTAAATAATCGATGGTATTTCCGGTATTCAAAATCCTCCCAAGTCATTGAACTGTACCTAGACTCATCCAAACCAATAAAGAAGACCCACCACCAATCAACCCCGTGCTTATCTCACTTACTCGCTTATCGCGCCAACATCCCTACCCGCGCTTCCCACCATCCATCCCATAGTCTTTTCATATCATCCCACGCGCCCACCCACTACCTAACCTCCCATCTCCATTTCCATTTCCATTTCCATTTCCATCTTCACCCCTCACCACCACCCACCATATGCCCCTCGACGACTACTCTACCCTCGGCGTTGGCGGCGGCGCCCTTCGTCTAAAGGGCTCCAAAGTCAACAAATCCAAAAAGAAAAGGAAGGACAAGAAACTTGAGAGTGCCATTGAGAGCGCGGCGGAGGACCCCGGGAGTGACAGGGCGGGAGTGGCAAAGAATAAAGATCGGAAGGGGAAAGAGAAGGGAAAGGAGACAGAAACGGGGGGGAGTAGTGATTATGAGAAGGAGGAGGAGCCCGTTCGAGTTTTTAAGACGGAAGCGCAGTTGAGGTTTGAGGAGGCGAAGAGAAAGAAGGTGAGTTTTATCAAAGTTTTCTATTAGGATGGCTGATTACTAACTTGTGTATAGTTCCTTGAGTTGCAAAAGAATGCGGAGGAGAACCCAGAGTTGCTGAAGACCCACAAGGAAAGGGTTGATGAACTTAATGTTTTCTTGTCAAAATTGTCAGAGCATAACGATATGCCGAAGATCGGCCCAGGTTAAAGGACCCGTTGGATTCAGAGATTTCAGCCTTGCAGGTGGTGCCAGTTGATGATATATATACGCATTTACACAAATTGATCAATCATAGCATTCTTTATCAAAATAATACCCTTTTTTCTACATTTAGCACTCAGAGCAATATCATGACATTGCATTCTGCACCATTTGTCACCAATGACACGAGACCGGACAGCACATCCACCCGCAGCTTCTTATCGCCCCGTCTGACAACAATCCTTTGCCGGGTACTATACGAGTATTTCGTATGTCCCTCCCTCAACACTTCACCCAGATCCACAAGGCGATGGAACTCCCGAATATATCGAAAATAGGGTGTAAACTCCGTTTTCAAGTATTAAATACAAATGGCGTTGAAGCTCGTATATTCATAGGATACAGAGTGGGGGTATAGAGGCTGTGTTGGATGGCAGGTTACTACATAGAGACACCGAGATGTTCATTATGGTGATTGTTGTGATATGAATAGTATTCATGGGGTAAAACCCAACCTAAATTAACAAACGACTTTAAACTACAGGACCCAGAGCTCAGTCCTTAATAAAGGAAATTCATCCCCCAACTAACTCCAACTAACTAAATCATTAAAATTCTAAATAATAATCAACCTCTATATATCTCTTCTCCTAGTACCCCCTTCCTATATATGTATATGGCATATTCCATAACCAAAGGAGCGTAATGACGTCAAAGACGTAGTGTAGCGTGACGTGTTTGCGTAAATATGTAATAAAAGAAAAATATAAAAATGCAAAACAATACTAAAGGAGTGTCATATACGCCATATGCAAAGAAACAAAAAATCAAATAAAAACGCCAATAATAATGCAAAAATGAGCGTCCGGGTCATCAGTCAACCCCATAATCACCAACACCCTTTTACATCGCCAACAAACCAACCAAAGTAACGATAACTGAGACAAACGAAACCTCAGTGTGCCCCGCGGAATTCTGTAAATCCGCAGCCCTAGTAGACGTCGCGGTCGACGAGGACGACGAAGCGTGGACAACTACCATGGCGGTTGACGTAATGATTGCGACGTTACCGGCAGAGTCGGTGGAGGTGAAGGTGGTGAGAGAGGCACTGGTTGTTTCGGGAGCAGAGGTGGTCGTTGAGAGGGTTGTGGGGGTCGTGTCTAGAGAGCTGGTTAGTGGGTTTTGTTCATTGGAAATATCGGGTGTGGTGTGGGTTGGACGTCTGTCTGAGGAGAGTTTGGGGGGTTTACTAGAGGAGGTTATCGAAGACGAAGTCGATGAAGTAGATGATGACTCGGTGGACGTGACCTCGGAAGTAGTAGAAGAGGAAGAGGAAGAGGAAGTGGAAGTGGAAGTGGAAGTAGTGGATTCAGAAGAAATTGAAAGGGAAGATGTACTTCTCACGGAAGTCGAAGTCGAAACCGTTGATTCAGTCGGATTGACACTCGTCGACTCGGCAGTCGTCGTCGACGAAACCACCGAAGTAGTAAAGGAAGAAGACACAGCAGACGTCGAAGACTGAACAGAGGAAGATGCAGAAGATGTTTCAGAAGTAACTGTACCAGTAGAAGAAGCCACCAAACTCGAACTCGAACTCTCATCCAGCGTCGAAGTCGAACTAACCCCGCACTCGTAGTCGATTCAACTGTACTCAAAGTTGAAGTCCCGGCACTCAACGAACTCTGCGCCGGCGTCGTCGACGCAATAACCGTCGTCGAACTGACCACCGCACTACTCGAACTTGAACTCGTTACTGTCTCGTTACTCTGCCTCTTCGCCAAGTAGACAATCTGATTGGCCAGCGGGGCATCCCGGGCGTGAAGAGCGTTGAGTCCGGATTGGTCGTTTTCGTAGACCCCGTGGGAATAGGCTGAGAGCCGGGAAGGGGATTCAGGGGACTCGGAAGAGGAAGGGGTGAGGGCGGCGGTGAGATAGAGGAGGCCGAGGAGGCCGAGGAGAGAGGCGTGCATGGTGAGGGAAAAGCGAGCGGACTTTTTGGTAGAGGTTGTGTTGGAAGTGCTGGAAAGAATCTCTTGAGATTTCTCGGAGGGGTAAGTAGCGGTAGGAGTAGTGTTGATCGGAACGGGAGCCATGACGTCTTTATATGTCTGTGTCTTTATCTCTTTTCTCTCTCTGTATATATATATATATATATATATATCTTCCAAGTTAATCCAAGTCGTATCCACAATGTCGTATCTACTTCATACTTCTATTTCTTGTACCGTTAATGATACCTAAGAAAATAGAAAAGATAAAGTTAAGTAGGACAAGTGGGACTCGGGCTGGCGATATATATATATGACAATCGCGCCTAAAACTCAAGACAGGCCTCTATCACTTCGGAAAAGAGGCGAGAATAACAGTGAAATAGTTAAGTGCAGTGCAGTTTGACTAGACGTCAGACCGAACCTATCGTTTCCGAATATTAAAAGATAAATCAACAGGATTTAAAATAGCTAGGAGCCAGTAGATTCTGCAGATAAATAGAAACCCAGCGGTAATTTTGTCGGTGAGAACGATGGAGTCTTTAGACTGTAGAAAAAAACGAAACAAAAGATCAAATTAACGATATAATCCGGAAGTCAACCACAATGTCCGTAATGGTGTATAGCGATCCCGTAATGATCAGCTACTCTCTGCTTACTGACAGAAATCAAAACATAAAATAGCTACACAAGCGGAGTCACTTGTCCTATATATACATAAAGACATATACAGCGAATAAAACAACTCGCAGCCCCTTATGTAAGTTTTATAAAACAGAGCGCAGTGTGCGTCCGTCCTAAACCAGGAATCTCCTAGGTGTAGAATCGTCTAGGATGGATTCTGGATGGAATGAGAGGCGAGGCCGGGTCTGAAGCTGAGATGGCGGCAAGTGAGACGGGGTTTGAGTCGAGAGAAGGGAGGAGTGCAGAATTGGGTTGATCTGGCAGGTACGAAAATGGAGAGGGATTCGAATGGAGATGCTATCGTGGGATTTCAATATGTATATAAATAAACACAAAAGTCAACAAATAAAAATATGATATATCCAAAAGAGACAACTCGTAATCTTTATACCAGAAAAGTCCCCAAAGAATGCACTATCACTAAAGTCGCTGACCCCATTATCATGAACTATATTTATTTCAATGTCACCACCGTCACAGCCATCGCCTACCATCTCCTTGCCCAATCTCCACCACTTCGTCACCGGGCTGTGCTTCCTCTCCGCCCACTAAACCAACCTCACAGTAACCAGCTAACTAGCAAGCTAACTAGCAAGTCACCCCTCACCCCATCCGCCAGTCAATCCATCCACTATTAAGCAAGCGGTCCCCATCAGTGTCCCGTCGGATCCTCCACACAATATCCGTGCTGCGATGCTAACGTTAGCTAGTCAGACACCTGAATTTTATCCCGACACCCTATTTGTCAATATAGAAAACAAAAGGAAAATCTCAACCGGATTTCAACAGCCAACCGCCAATAGCTACCTACCTCGCCCGGGTCCTTTAGCCATCTGCGCATACTGAATTACGAGGCATGGCCATCACTGCCTCCTCGTTCTTACATTTGATGATCATTACAATGGTTTAGACGTGCCAGACTCATCTTCTGTGGAGTGGATGGAATGGCTGGGAGACGCTGATGCTGAGCTAGTTAATAGCTTTAGGGGCACTGCAGTTATTGCTAAGGCCGAGAATGGCCAGGGAGACCATAAGGGCAAGAGAGCAGCGGGTATAAGCAATTGGTATTCGGTCGAAACGAGGTTTCTAAATAAACAAAAAGAAAAAGTTTGTAGAATTCGCAAAGGTTGATAACTGATCAAAAAGGAAATGAAAAGTCGATTGCAAAGGAATAGAACCCCACGCGGGACTCGAACCCGCAGCCTTCAGATTAGAAGTCTGACGCGCTACCATTGCGCTAGTAGGGCAATCAACACCATCTCCGGAAGCCGGAAGAGCTAGCAGGTGCTAAGATCTCCCTAGTCTGTAATATTAGGGTTGTATGGTTATTCATACAAAAATGTATAATCCTGAAGTCTCCGTCGCAATGTCTCAGTAAAGGAATAGGATTCTCGTCTCGTCTTTTCCATATCGGATTCACTTAATCTATTAATTGCAATATCTCCGTCCGTCTAGTAGATAGATATTCGCAAATCCACCCAGCTGACCACCGAGAGCTCTGATAATAAGCACATAACTCATCGACGCCTCCATCGTCCAAGCCCACTCGTCATCGCCCGATCGACGTACATACATGCTGCCCAGTCCTTTCCTCTTCTCACACCTCAGTTTTCCATCCTACCGATGACCCCGCTTGGGTGGTTTTCATCTCCCTTTGTTCGTAAATGGTTTTCCTAGGAGGTGTCGCTTTGGTTGTAGAGTGCCCGGTTGTATATGTCGGAGCCACTGGAGGGCGACGCGACTTTTTGGGAGGTTGTATGACGGGGTGTGATGGGTGTTTGGGAGGGACAAAGGGGTTTCTTGATATATTCAGTAAGAAATTATAGAATAATTGATTGGTTCTTACATCTATGTTCTTTGATTTGTCGATGTAATCAATGTTGCCCTCGGTTGCAAGGTAATGGAACACCAAAATAGGGTTCTCAAGGGTTCATCAAATACTCGCCGCTAGCACTAAAAACAACGCAAGCTGACCAGAGCTTCAATCTACCAACGCTAATAGACTTTGCCCTCTGCTTAGAGAGATCCTGATTGTGATTTGTCAAGCAAACACTTAGCAAATTCCACTATTCCATGAGTAATTTATGCTTATAAGTTTTTAAAATTAGCAAATGCTAACTTTGAAAATCTATCGTGTTATGTGGGATAGAAACGAGAGCTGAGATGTGGGCAAAGCTAATGGGTGAGACACGGACGACGGAGGAATAGAAAGAAGGAATATAGATACACGTTGGGGTCCAGCTAGAAAGTTGATCAGTATCGCAAAATGAAGTGACATATCGGATTGTCGTTGGGATTCTCTAGTACTTGGGAACCAATGGTCTATGGTCTATGGTCTATGGTCTATGGTCTATGAATAGAACATATGGTGATGATCTATAACGCTAGCAGTGTCTTTGCAAATCACAACCATGACATGATATTGGCTGGTGATAGCCTCTACTTGCTAAGATGCAATGCGTATTGAGCATAGGCTATATAGCCGAGTGACTGCAAAGTATCCTTTGCGGCCAGCACACACTACAGCAGAAATGGGCAGTGCGGACACGATGATATCGGATACGAGGTTCGTGGTGGGGTGTGGGGATTTAGCTGTTGTTAATTGACTGTTGTTATGATGAGCCACCTGTGACATTTGAAGTTCAGATTGGGTGAATTATTGTGGCATGAGTGGTTTCTTGTTTATTTATTGTGATGATGTTTGAGGTTTCATGTTGGATCGCTTAGGAGTGATGGACTAAGATGGGAGATACCTGGTGATAGAAGCAGATAACTGGAGAATCAGCAATTAGTATTTTTTTATAAAAATATTTCCTTAATTATGTCTACATTACTTTCTACCTCCTATATCATCCCTTCTATACCCCTCAATCATGCTTCAACTATCCTGTCTCTTGCTTAATGTTTGCCTCACAAACAAACCTTACTATACTTATTCTCGCCCCGAGCTCTCGTAGAATATTCCGCATAAATTCTCTAAGAAGCTAACAAAAAAAAACTCGTATTTGTGATTTCCTATCCATAATCATTAAACTTCGCCAATCACAGCATTAATTCTCTGCGGCCTATCCGGGACAAAATCCAACGAAAGATCGTAACTCGCTTACTCAGTAACCATATCCCCTACCAAACCCCTTCGCTACCACTGGTTGCCCTCTCTCTTTACAAGCCTCTGTAAGCCTCCATCACTAACTATTCTCAAACTCACCCACTTAACGTCATTGCCACCTGCAATGCTCCCATCTGCAGCTCCTGTCTTCCCAAACACTCTGCCGAGTGCTCACCTCTGCATTCCCAAAGGACGAGACTGCGCGGTTGGCTGGACGGATTTTGACAAAGAGCGTGATTTGGGTGGGTTTGGGAATGATGGGCAGTCGAGAGAAGTGTGACGGTGGTGGTTGTGTGGATTTTGAGAGTATACGAACCCTAACAGGGTTATACCACAAAACCCTTATTTAGTGAAGGAACCCTATATTCGCAATCACATGCTGACGCGGAATTGGGACATGTGAAAGTTGATGTGAACAGTTAAGGAAATAACATATCTGATTATAATATCGTGATGAGGATAATATATTCATCCAACTTGAATCGAAATATTGACATCAATAATGGGTGAGACTCAGCCCTCAAGTTTATATTAAATCTATATTTGTTCATAAGTTTCTTTCCTGATTTTATGGGACTACATTACCATTGTATTTTGGATGGTTTGTTGATGACATAACACAAGGCATCTATAATTGACGATATATACCAATACATTAATACTCACAAATACGCCCTTTTATATACTCAAAGCCACCATATATCACCAATATCACCCCATTTACCTACAAACGTCCATATAACCCTCCTCTAACCCCTCGGACTATGTCCGAACTCACTTTCGGGACCTTACCGCCCAGCCTCCAATCCCGCTCCCCCCGCCCCTACCACCTCCACCACCCCTCCGATGTTCCGCCGCCTTTCCGCCACCGGAACCCGTTAGAATCCTCGACAATGAGTGAATCCGGGACAGAAGCTGACGACGAGCATTTCCTAAAGGGTCTTCCGGCGCCGAGGGGCCGGGGGACGAAGGGGATACGGGGGGAAAAGGGAGAGGGGAGTGAGGAGGGGGAGAAGGAGGATGGGAAGAGAGAAAGGGAAGGAGTGGAGAGAAGAATGACGGTTATGCGGAGGGGGGCGGAGGTTGGTGTTGTGGGGGTTGGCGGGACTTGTCGTGATGAATGAGAGGGTAGTTCCGTTACTATCAATGTGGTCATCAGGTCAGTCTCACGAAAGATAATAAAACTTTTTTTTAAAAAAACTTATATATATAGAACTAAAGTACTAACAAAACCTAGAACTCCTCTCTTTTCTCGCTGTTTACTTCTTCCTTCTTCTCTTCTACCCTCTTCGCGTCCTCTTCTGGCTCTACAGAAACCCCAAATACACTCTAACCTTTACCTCCCTCCAAATCCCTCCCTCCTTTGACCCCGCACCCCTTCTTTACCCTCCAGCCCTCACTCTGCTCGCCACTCTCCTCATTGCCCCGTCGGATCCTGTGATCATTATCCCGAACATTGTCCTCGCGCTATCGACTCTGCCGGAGGCGTTGATCCCGTTACACTCCGAAGGTCTCGGACTATTCGCTGTCAGCTCAATCCATTGGCTATTCACCTTGATTCCGGTGTTAACAGCGGCTGATGGCCTCTCAGATCTCCGCAAGCTCCTCCCCTGCCTCTATCCTCTCCATCGCATGCTCTCCGGCGCCCTCCACTCCCTCACAACAACAAGTCTGCTTGCTACCGAGTTGGAACTCCTTTCGGTTGCTTTATTAAATGTCCTATTGTTTGCCGAAACCCCGCAAATAAAGATCCTCCGCGCGTTATTATGGACTGGTGGCCTCACCACCTTCCTTCTCGCCGGCCCCGCAGTCCTTCGCGGTATTGCCCTCGCCCGCGTCCCGAAATGGCGGTTCCGAAGCATTCCCGGACCAGCCCGCTCATCGTCTATCATCAAGCCGCTGCAGTTACTCTGGAACCCGATGAAGCTTAAACGCGAAGTCCTTGGCCCAAGTTCACCCCGGGCCATCGGGTCGATCATCAACTCGGCAGACGACTCGTCAGGTGGTGAATGGGATGTGCGGCCGATATCGCCCAAGAAATCATCAGGCGATATCTCACGTCGGCGACACACATTGTCCGTTTCGTTGCGTCCGTTCACTAAGTTGACCGCCAAGCAAGCCGGAGCGAGAAAGTGGGTTTACGCCGGATACGTCTACATTGTTCTCGGGGTGATAATTGTCGGCCCTGTTCGCTATGCATTATCATATGATGCATTAGATAGCGAGGCGATCGGCTGGGCTATTGGGTATCTACTCGGAGACATCGAATGGTTCCGGTGGCAAATAGTCACGAATAACCTTGAACGATGGATCATCCTACCGCCCCGTTACGATCCTCTAGACCCCATTGATAAAGCCTTTTGCTGCACCTCCGGCTGGATCCATCACATCCGCCTCACATCCCTCGGCCCTGCAAACACCCGGATCTTCCTCGCAGCTTCTTGGCTCCTCGTCCTTGTAACTGGCCTCCTCATCGTCTTCCGCCTCACAGCAATCTATGAAGTCGACACGCGCCGTAAAGTCTTCCATTTCATGATGGTGGCAATCCTGGTACCGTCGATTCCCATTGACCCGTTGTTTTGCTCAATGGCGTTGTCATTTGCCTTGGCGATTTTCCTGCTCCTTGACCTTTTGCGCGCCAGTCAGCTCCCGCCACTATCTAAGCCGATTGCTTCGTTTCTGGCCCCGTATGTTGACGGGAGGGATTTCCAGGGACCTGTTGTCATTTCGCATATTTTCTTGCTGATAGGCTGTGCGATCCCGCTGTGGCTGTCGCTTGCAATTCTTCCAAGGACACCGGGATCTTCCAGGTGGGAACTCCCCGTGCGTTCGATATCGCTATCATCCGGGGTAATCTGCGTGGGCCTCGGGGACGCCGCAGCATCACTTGTCGGCCGGCGCATCGGGCGGAACAAATGGTATTGGGGTGGAGGGAAAAGTTTAGAAGGAAGCGTTGCGTTTGCCGTGGCGGTTACCGTTGGCTTGATGGGAGTTTGGGGGTATTTGAAGTTGGGTGGGTGGCCGGCGGGGAATCACTCGGGGTTCCTGGGGACGTTGGGGAAGGTTGGGGGTTGTGGGTTAGTGGCAAGTTTGACGGAGGCGGTTTTGACGGGGGGGAATGATAATGTAGTTGTGCCAGTTGTGTTGTGGATGTGTGTAGAGGGTGTTGGGTTGTGATGGTTTGATTAGATTAGATTGACAAGATGAGAATAGCCAAGTAGTGAAGTGTATAATTAATAGATTAGACTGGGTAATGAACAATAGAGACAACTTATATGACTCCAATAAATTCAAAACAAATAAAAGCGGATAGTCGTATCGTGATATTTTTCCATTACTGCGCAATCTCCTCCAGAATCTGTTCCATCTCCTCCTTCCGAAACGGCGTGCTAATCAACTCTGTCCCCAGTGCATCCCTCGTACTCGTAATCATCTGATGATCATGGAACCTAAAACCCCAGTTAGAAAATATCCCAAAAACCCAAGGACTCTCTGCACATACTCTTTCAATAGCTGTCTAAACGCCATCTCCGAACTCGGACAAACGAATGCCTCAACCGCCTTGTTAAACAAAACCTTATACTCAATCCCCGGGTTCTCGCCTGTCCCGGCACCACCTTCATCCATACCAGCTAACACATCCGCCAACAACAATAAATACAACCCCTTGGCATTCTGCGTCAATGACTTCAGTACAAAACTGACGCCCTCCTTACCACCAATCCGCCTATTCGTCCGGCCAAGCAACTCATGAACGTCTTCGACAGGGTCGATCTCCGGAGGAGCAAACGCCGCCAACGTCGTCGCGTCATGGAAAGCAAAGTTGAGCACGCTGCGCTGTCCAGCGTCCCATAGGATTGTGAAGTCTGGGTTATCGGCCGAGACAACTATACAGATATTAGGCGACGCCGCCAACGTAGCGAGGATTGCCTGCATGGCGGGTTTCCGCATCGGCGGCGCATCGACACTGTTGACAACAATTGTTAAAATTTCATTGCGCTCAGCGATCGTCTTGAGAACATCGGCAAGTAACACCGACGGCTGGACACTGTGGGGGCGCGTCGCCATGTCGAGACTGCCCCACACCGTCCCTAGTAGATCCCTTGCCCCCATTGTCCTCGTGAACCCATTAACCATTACAATGCGACCACCTAATGGCGTCCGTCTTGCCAAGAACGTAGCAAACCGTCTCATGACGGCTTTCTTCGACCCCATGCCAAATAAGCACAAACTGAACCCTTCTGACAACTCAAACGCCCACTGTGGAAATGACTCTTCGTGGAGCGCTTGTAAGAAGGCAATGTCTCCGGCGTGCGGGTCCGCAAGGTCTCGCGCGAGAGCGAAGTATTCGTCGGGGGTCAGCATCTCAAGATCACCTAGTGTTGCGTTACTGGTCTTGGTGCGCCCGGGCTTGTTGTGCCAAAAGTACATTTCGTGCGGAGGGAGATCCTTGGGTGGCTCGGGGCTCAATTCCTTCTTGGGGCGCCCTCTCTTTTTACTCCTGTCAGCCACGGGTTTTCTGCCGCGTCTCTTCGTAGGTGAGCTCGGAGCCCCGTCATCCTCGGCGGAGAATTCACCTTCGTCAAACTCCCCATCGCTTCCTTCGTCATCCTCTGAACTCCCGTAAATCTCCCTCGCCAACCCCAACCTCTCATCATCACTGTCCAACTCATCATTTTCCATCCTTTCAATCATCGTCCTCATACTTCGTCTTTTCGCACTCTGATCCATCACCGCCCGTCTCCTCGGCGTCGCAATTGCCTGCTGCGGCGTCTTTGGCACTTTAACCTTCGCCGTCCGTTTCCTCGTCGGTGTCGTCGTATTAGGGTCTTTGGGCTTGCGGCCGCGTTTAGGCTTCGCAGCGGCCACGGGGGTCCCGTGGAAAGAGGCGTCGTCGGAGTCGGAGGCAGTGGCAGGGGAGGTGGAGCGGTTGCGGGGGGCTCGGCGGGTTTTGGAGGGGGATTTCGGGGAGGAGGGGGCGATGAAGGGGGCGGTTGTGGAGCGTTTGAGGGGGAGCCGCCTACGATGTAGGTGCGGGCAGGGGAGGCATTGTGGGCGATGGGGGTAGGTGATTAATTGTTAAGTATATAATTAGAAAGAGTGATGTAATCGGGTTATATGGAGCCCAAAATGTCGATGGGTTGCGTAGTAGATGGTATGTCGACAGGAAGGCAAAAGTCACGATGTTTAAGATGATGATGGTTGTCGTTTGTGACTTTGGCAGTTAGTGTCGCTAGTAACCAACAAGGAAAGAACGCGTTGAGTGAAACTCTAGCGCGTTAAGACTATCCCTGTTGCACTCCGTTGGTAAAAGCAAATATTATACAGATTGTGTTCCTTCAGTTTTTGTTCGGAAGTGTTAGGGTTCGGATAACCCACATTATTTCACCCGCTCTGAGGTATCATCTGTCATTGAGACGATCGGAAGAAGCTGTCATACTCATCTAGGTCACGGATGTTGATTTTAATCTTGAATTTAAATCAACTTACACATCTTGGGTTTATGTCTGATTCAACTGGTACCATGAATCTCAACCTCTCCGCTATGCTTAACATCTGGAAGATCATCACCTGCCCCTCCGTCTTCCTCCCTCACCATGTCGTCCCCACATTCGCCGAACTTCCCATCCCACTCGATCCCCTCTTAAAAGCTTCCGGCCGCCAAGAATCTATCAAGGCCATTATCCTCGACAAAGATGACTGCTTCGCTTACCCCTCAGCCAACAATGTATATCCCGCATACACCGTAAGCATCGTGACGTTTCCCAAAACATTGAATCCCCATCTAACATTTCTTCTAGTCTCATTTCCAAAAACTGCGCGCCGCTTACCCTGGCTCCAAACTCCTCATCGTTAGCAATACTGCCGGAGCTCTTTCCTACGATCGGGACCGGAAACTCGCTACGGCTGTTGAAAGGGAAACAGGCGTCACTGTGCTATCGCATGATACTAAGAAGCCAGGATGTACTGAGGAGATTATGGCGTACTTTAAGGCGAATCCTGATGCTGGCGTGGCTGAGGGTTCTCAGATTGCTGTGGTGGGCGACCGCTTGAGTACGGATATGCTTTTGGCGAATAAACTTGGCGGATGGGGTTTTGGATAAGGGAAGGCGTTGTTCCACATGAGAAGAAAAGCTGGGTAAGTTCTATTCATAAAACCACAACGCATAATCTCTAGAGATATCCCCAATACTCTCCCAATACCCCACTGAGTGAGTATCTCTGTCCTACCCCCTCTAGCCCTACAGCCACCACATTCCCGCCCGCTATAGCCACTTTAACTTCTGCACCCATCCGTTTCATCGAACTCCCGCATTAGGATTCACAATCTTCATCCTTCAGATATCCTGTCGCCTTCATAACCCGCACAGCAAACATAAACATATTGGAGTCTGCGTGTTTTTGCCAAGAACGTATTGCTGATAAACATTAGTTCTCGCGAATGGAGAGGCCAATGTATGATTTTTGACGAGAAGGGGTGTCATTGCGCCGGAGCCAAAGAGCCCTTTTGAGGGATGAGGAGGGACATGTGACTATATCAGGATATATAATGGTAACAAGTAGTGCCCTTGATTTTTAACTCAATGATACAAACACTCATCTATAGCCTCTATCAAGAGAGAATAATCGACTGACAACACCCAATCACCGATAATTAAACCCGCTTACATAATTCATACTCTTTTCTTTCCCACCTTACAATCTCAAAGTCAATATCCCTCCCAAAGTGGAAAGACCTGTTCCCACCAAATTTTATGTCATGTGAAAGAAGAAATCCCATCTGCGGTGTTTCATGAACCAAGTAACTCTTTTTCCTGAAGAATATTACTTGAAAGTCACGTGCGGGGTTCCGAACACCGATTAGAATGGTGACTGATCGATTGGGGGACGGGATTGATGGCGGGTGGCAGTGTTGGATGAGATGAGTTATCATCTTATAGAGATTCATCTGAGATGGGGGGACTGAGCGATTTGGTCTTGAGAATGGATTGAGGATAGAGATATGAGGTTTGAGGAGGCTTGGGGGGAGACTTTTGGTGAACGGGTTGGGAAAATGATATCAAGGAGGGAAACTAAGAGGGAGGGAGATGGTAAAATTGGAGGAGGATATCTGGATTTGCAAGGAGAGTGGGAGGTGATTGCTTGTCTTCTTTTACTTTTTATCCTCGCTTCAGTGATGGAATATCAAACATTGAAACAGTCACTGAGGCCCATGATTGTCCCGCCCGGCGGAAAGTCCAAGTGGATCCGCAAACTCCATCGTGGGACTCTTCGCCATCTGTGAATCCTGAAGTAAATATCACCTTTGTTTATTCCTTTTCATCGACCATTATCTCCCATAACTATTTATCTATTCGTGATACTAAAATCGACTCGACATCCTATCTGCCAACATCCTTTCGGCTACCCTTTAATATCCACGGTATACAACGACCAACCTACCATAGAACCCGTCCACTCACTACTGGACACTCTTTCATCTCATCTCCCCCTCCACTCTCGACCGTCTTCCCAGACAACCTTCCCGAACACCAGGTGAAGTTGCAAGACAAATGCACAAGCCCCAGAATATCCACCGCTTAACACGCTACCTGTATTCCTATTTAATCATATCACCCGCGACTATTTGTAGTACATCTACTACTTTGGCTGTCTCCATGGCTTTTCGCTTTCATTGGGTGGTCGAGGTTACTAACTATTAATACCCAGGATATCCTTCCATTGACCATTGATCATCGACTATCTGATATCCTTAACTATTATCCATCACATTTTGACTGGCAATATCGATCTGCGCAGTCTCACGAACACCAACAACACCACGGCTATCACGCCCAATTCAACAACAACTCTCTGTACGACTTCCAATTTCATCTACTACCTCCACGTTCCATACCTAACCAAACCCCCGCTTGTCCCCCTCTGTTTCAACCAAACCTACTAACCAGCCAATTACCCGCAAGCACCCACCAACCAACCCCGTCCTACCCACCAGTCACCAGTCACCAGCCATCCCACAAACCCAAACTACCGCATCAGCCAAGCTCGTATATCGCCGCTGCGCAAGAGCCCGACACTCCAGCCATGGTAGGCAAGCAGTGGAGTCCAGAGGAAGAACGGTTCTTTTGGAAGAGGGTGGTGCCGAGGTCACCGAAGAGGCTAGGGATTCATCGGTTGAATCCGGAAGAGACTTGGGATGCGTTGGCAGAGATGATGCAGAATGGGATGGGGATGGATGCAAGGAGGAAGTATACGGGGTTGAGTTTGTGTAAGTAATAGCAGCAAGAAAATTGACTCAGAGTCAAGATAGTAACTAACTATGTACACTGCCTTTAGTCGAACACTGGTTCCAAAATGTAGTCCTCCCCTACGTCTCCAAACATGCCGTCTACTACGCCGCTAAGTATAAAAACACCATGTGTAAGCACCTCTCTACCTATCAACACTGCTCTCTATCTCCCCACGACTAACTCTTTCTCCTAGCCCCCGAAGAAAAGGCCGCCCTCAAACGCCGCCAAGATGATCGCGCCCGCCGCCCCCGCACCACCAAAGCCAAACGCGACCGTGCTGCCCTTGCCGTCACCAAAGCCCGTGAGCAATCCGGGGACGTCCGGCGAATCTCAGGGATCCTGGATTCATCGAATGACAATGGGGAGGGAGGGTCAAACCAGGGACTCAATCAACCAGCCAGTGGGCTTGCGGAGCAGCAGGCGTTACCTGTGGCGAAAATGCCGTTGGTAGGGGTAGGGAAGGAGAATGGAGCGAATGGGAAGGGGCAGAGAGAACGGGGAGGGAGACACGAGGAGTATGGGGAGGTGTGTTCGGGGAGGGGGCCGCTTAAAGATATGAAGCCTGGTCCTTTTGATGGAGAATCCGAACTATTTGTTTCCGATAACGATACAAACATTGCCATGTTCGAGTATTCCCTCGAGACCCCGCACAGCCAACCAATACCCTTTCCTTTTGTCTCCGGTACCTTCCCTTTCGGTCCTGCGACTATCTCGACACCGTTCACGGGTCCTTCCAATACCACACCGGGGACCCTGAAGATCATACCTGATGAAGACAACAAAGAGAATATCCGGCCGGCATTGGAAGATATCACAGCGTTGGCGTCCCCTGCGTTCCACTCGCCAATACCGGCGACACCACTAGGCTCCCGGCCACAAGGTCTTGGGCCTTCCCACCTCAGTACTGTATCGTCTTTGAATTCCCCACAGGCAATGCTCGCCAGCCCGTTCATGGGCCGCATGATGACCCCGAATGCCCCAAATGCTCCGATCGCCCACATGGCCCCGTCTATGATTTGCAGTTCCGCGCCGACGCCGCAACCCGGAGACGGCCAGTTTGCTAATGACTTTTGCCAAGAGTTTGCGTTTGGGGAAAACCAAGGGATAAATATGGCAGGGATGATGTCTGGGCAGAATGTCGATATGGGACAGTCGGGGTTCTTTGATATGTATATGCCGTTGGGAACGTTTAACCCGAGTTTGGTGGCTTATGGGGGGTTTCCGCAGGTAGCGGGGTACTCTATGGGGTTTGGGATGAATATGGGGATGAGAGGAGGGCAGAGTCCGGGAAAGCTCGTGGGCGGGGTCCCTGAGGGGACGGCAGAGGACGACAATGGGCAAGATCCGGGGAGTGACCAAAATTTCGCGAATGTTGGTGGGGTGGACTTGGTAGGGGATCAATTAGCAACAGAGTTTAGTATAGGGATAGGGTTTGAGACAGGGAATGAAAATGGGGAGTGGGGGGATGAGAACCAAGAATGGCAAGAGGTGGAAATGGAAGATGTAATTTGATTGAGAAGTTGACATAACCTGTTATTAGTGAACATAGACCGGCTTCCTATATCATGGAATAGACACTGACAATATGGCGTATATACACCGAGGCCCCGCTGCTACCAATAAAGAAGTGAAAAGAGCATTCTTTTAATCAACCAGCCCATAAAATGACTGGTTTGCTAATGACAGGAATATATAAACAAAAGACTCTCTATGTGTAAATCGAATTCATGGTATGTCGTCATCGTCGTCATCAAGCGTCAATGGCATGTCGTTGAATCATATCGTGTGCTTTCATTAACAGGAAGGTACCTACGCCATCAAGCACGGTTACCTTCCTGATATCCACTCCTAACCGTGGTACCTTTCTCACGTTGAAGTGAAAGGCCCACCACTATCGGTTTGTAAGCACCTTCCGCTGTAGTCGTTTCGATGGGAATATCTTATCGGTCCCTTCCTCTTCCGTGGCATTATTAAGCTCCAAACGTCTAGGCATCTAATTCCAACAGCCCATGCAACTCAGCTTCATCAAATTTGCCATTTGGCCCCAAGCACGATGAATGGAGCCAAACTCCATCCATACTGCCAACCGCCTGGATGATTCTCGATGCATTCGCCTTCCGTACACCACCTCCAATGATAACCTCCAAACGCCCCCGAGCGGCATCGACAACTGCCTTCAGCACATCTGCATTATCAACGGCCCGACCGGGTCTTCCCGACGTCAACACCGCCTTAAACCCACACTCGATAATCTGCTCGACAACCGCGACGACCGCCGCCGCACCGCCCTGATCAAAGGCCGATTCGAAGACCCAATCAACCGCTCTATGCAATGTACACGGTGCGCCCATCGCCGCTTCTACCAACCTCATATTCGCCGCAATATCCAAAGAGCCCTCCGCCGTCAAACAGCCAAATACATACCCAATCGAGTCCTCGGGCAACATAACATCCGCTGTCTGAAATGCCACCAGCGAATTCACCATCTGCACAATGTCCGCCTCCCCATAACAAAAGTCCTCTGCCACCGGATTCGCCGCAACCCCCGACGTCACTGACGGCGTCGGGGAGGTTCCGGGGCCTGGAGATGTCCCCGTTGGTGGTCCCGTGGAGCCGTAGGGGCGGATCATTATGCGGATGGGCGGCGGGGTTTTCGAACGGGCGCGGAGGATCCGGGGGGCGGCAGCGGAGAGAGTGGAGGCAATGAGGGCAAAGGTGAGGGGGGAAGGGGTGAGGCCGCCACCGGCGTAGCTGGAGGTTGCGTTGATTTCGAGGCGGTGGGCGCCGAGGTAGGCGGCAGAGATGGCATGGTCGCGGCCGAAGGAGGGGACTTCAATGTTGATGGGGGCCATGGTTGTGGAGAGGAGAGAAGGAGAAGAGGCCGTAGAGGTTGAGAGTATACCACTAGGGTAAAGTTTTAAAAAACAAATCAACGGATAATCGACCAATAACTGACAATGTAATAGCTTAATATCCCGAAAATATTAGCCCTGAAATTATCTCTCGTAATTAAGCAACCACAAACAATCAACAACACTAAACGAAAAGAAAAAAAGATAAACGATAAATACCCGCGTTGTACAACGTCCCTAAGCAAACCGGAGAATATTAAATCCGGGCTGACGGCTGACGGTCGCACACCACGACAACAAAATATGGAAGTCGAGCCAAGTAAGGCTAAAGGGGCATGGGTGACGATGACAAGAAAGAGCGGATGCGGAAGGGCGGGAGGAGAGACAAGGGGGGAATATATGATATGGGAGTAGCTGGTTGGCTAGTGGTTGTTATGGTTTTTCAAGGTGAGGATGGGGGAGAAAACGTATGTGTATGGAGGGGAGGTCGTTGGCAAGATGTTGGAGGTCGAGTAAATGAGGGAGGGAGGTGTCTGTGGGTGCGCGATGGTGATACGTTGCATGAAGAAGGGAGAAGGAAGATTGACGGTGGATTGAGATAAAGAGAATGGGATGGGTATTGGATTGGAAGATAGAGGTGGAATTAGGGTCGAGGGCGATGGGGAGGAGTGGGTAGTTGGGTAGAGAATAGGTATAAGTGAAGGATGATATTGGGGGGCGAAAGGGAGTTGTAATGTTTTATTTAGTTCTGGGTGTGGGGGGCAGTAGGGTGATTAGGAGGTCTGAATAATGAGGATGTAATTGGTGATTAATTAAAAATTATGGTTGTTTCGAGCCAGATAATAAATATGATACATCCGGGAATAAAAGAATAAAAAACTCACACATTTTTAACAACCCTATGAAACCGCTGCCCACCCCAACCTACATTATCTCACGCCCTGGAACCCTCACCTAGTTCTCCAAATCACACATAATAAGAGAAAATAAAGAAAAAAAAACAGCCTTGAAAACACCTCCGCCTTAACCTCTCTCTCCTCTCACTCTTCGTGCAGGGCCAGAATTTTCAGTGTGACGATATGTCGTAGTGGCGATGACTTGCGTGTGGGAGAGGATGGAGCGGCGTGAGATGAAGCAGGAGGTTGTGTGTGTATATGATGGTGGGTTATTATGAATATAGATAAGGTGAGGGAAGGTTCGTGGCGTAGAGTGTTGGTTGGTGATGGTGAGGGAAGGTTAACTAAGTGGTGTATTGGGGGTGGGAGGTTTGAGGGTAAGGATCCAGGAGTGAGATGGGTCTTAGCTGTAGATGTCAAAGTGTTAAAAATTGCAATAATGAACTACTAGTCAAAAGACAAGCAGTCATATTCAATTTCATTATATATTCATGCCAGATCGATAATCATCCATCCATCTATCTCATCGCCCTCTACTTCTATCACCACCGCCTCTGCCTCTAAGCCCTTAAACCCAACAAAACCTATACTATTTAATCATCAAATGAAATATAATACCACCTCGCTAATAACCCTCGATCTCACAATACCCATCCACCACTACCCTCATTCCCATCCGTACCCTGCTTCACCATCCCTCTCGCTCCGCTTTCAACTGCATGCAAGTGCAAAGACCCCTCCACTTTACCAAAGCCCTCCTCCCAGCACATCTACCCACCAAGCGATGCTTAGCAATGTGCGAAGCAGCGGGGAGCCGGTTGTATTACTTCAAGTGAGCTGTGAATGTCCTGTGACGCCTATAGTGTAGTCGAGATAAAGGTATAGATATGTTCATATATTCAGTGACAAACAACATACCTATGCAGCTTCTTATGTATGGATATTCGACAAGCAGCCTTCCCGTCTGCCACCCCTTTCAATCCCTACTGTGATTTCATACGCCGATTCTAATATCTCCCTTCATTCCACACAATATGCTCCGCCTGCATCCGCAGCCCTCAGCCCACAATGCGTCGGTTCGCTGGATGGGGCTAACAACTTGTGGGGTGTTGATTCTAGGAATTGCTAAATGCGGTAAGATGCCGAGGTTGGTGATCCTGGCCAAAACCCTAAAGATAGCGAATTTCTAGGGTATAAAATTAGGGTCTCTATATGATATAAGGGTTGACTCAAAGTTGTCATGTCTGAGTTTCCCGTTTTGGGGTATCACGAAAATTTAATGTCAACTTCACACCGGCTACCCACCCCCACTACCACCATGCCCCCACGCGCCCCGACACAATCAGACCTCACCGCCTTCCCCTTCCCCATCACCCTCCACTCATCAACGCCTTCCCCAACAACCGTCCTCCTCTGTCTGCACGGCCTCGGCGACTCCCATACGTCATTTTCCTCGTTCCCCCAAGCCTTGTCGCTACCGTCTGTAACTTCGCTGACCCCGCGGGCCCCACATTCACTCCCTGCATCATTTTTTCCCGATGTTCCGTCAAGGGAATCGGACCATTGGCATTGGGGTGACGATATATCACTTGATACATCAACCGGTGGCCTCGACACCGACCCCGGATTTACAAAGGCCGTAGACATCCTATGGACCGAACTCATCCTAAATATCCTCATAACAAAATGCAACTACTCTACCCAAGACATCATCATTCTCGGCTTTGGCCAAGGCGCCCAATTCGCCCTCGCCCTCTCCCTCCACTCCGAAACTCACCTTGCCCTCCACCCTGTCCCTTCGCTAATCCCCCCCATATCGAAATTCCGCGGCGTCGTAGCAATTGGCGGGGGACTCCCGAGGCAAGATGCGGCGCGTAGTGGGTTTGGGGAGGGGAAGGTGAAGGCGAGGACGAGTGTGTTGGCAGTGCAGTTGGGTGATGGGGAGGTTAGGGAGGTACGGGAGGTGTTTGAGGAAGTGAGGGTTGTAAGGTGGGGAAGACCGGGGGTTAGGATGCCGAGGGATCGGGAGGAGGTGATGCCAATTATGCAATTTTTTGCGGAGAAGTTGAGGGGTGGGTATTCATAAGGAGGTCACAGGTTACGATGTTACGAAACATAAATTAAGCGGATATAGATCAAAAATCCATTACTAAATTATATTATTATTTGTTCACTATTCACGTCCTCCCCAATAACTAATTATTTTATACCCTACACCCTTAAAACCTATCCGCCGCTCTCCGTGTCACCCTCTTTTCCGGGAAACTCCCATCATCCGTCCGCCCTCTTCCTAATCCCATACATTCCGCAAACTTGTAAAAGATATCCACATTATTATACACACCGCCGAACAGTTCCTTACACGGCCCCGTAGCAAACACTGGGACATCCGTCAACGAATGCACCCGCTACTTTCCGTCGGCGGGATTGTCCCATTGACAATAAACCCATTCATTGAGTCTTTGGGGTTCACAAAGTACTCGGAACTCATTTTGGAAACCATGGAGCGGGGACCGGATGCGTGCACCTTGTAGTCTTCTCTGTGGTCCGGTG
Source organism: Meredithiella fracta (assembly GCA_023677585.1). Classification (NCBI taxonomy): domain Eukaryota; kingdom Fungi; phylum Ascomycota; class Sordariomycetes; order Microascales; family Ceratocystidaceae; genus Meredithiella; species Meredithiella fracta. The sequence goes on from JAGXCV010000007.1 coordinate 1,785,985, forward strand.
CGGCGGCAACGCCGGCGGCGATGGCGTAGCGAGGTTCCCAGTTTTGCGGGAAATTGACGCCAGTGCCGTAGCTGATGCCGGTGACTTCCTCGGTGTATTGGGACAAACCAGACTCCGCGTAGACACCGACGGCCTTGCGCTTCTGACGGTCGGTCTTAGCTTCGGCAAGATACTTAGTGTCTGCAGACCCGAAGACGTCGAAACCGTGCCCGTGGTCAGCCGAGACAACAACAAGGGTATCCTCGAGGATTCCAAGGTCCTTAAGTTGCTCAAGGGTGGCCTTGACGGTATCGTCGAGCTCCATGAGGTCACCGAGGGCCCGGTCGTAGTCGAGGGAGTGCATTTGCTTGTCAATAGAAGCGGCTTCGCTCATGAGGAAGAAACCGTTGTCACCGCCGCGGTTGTGGAGGATCTCAATAGCTTTGTGCGTCATGTCCTTGAGGCCTGGGAGGTCGAGGGCGGGAGATCCGCTGCCCGAGGGGTGGATGGTGAGGTTTTGGAGGTTGTTGGTGTACACATTACGGTCGAGCCAGACGGGCATGTGACTCTTAGAAAAGACACCGAGGGCCCGCTCCGAGGAATTAAGGGCGGCTAGCGAAGTCTTGTTGAGGGCAATCGAGTATCCCTTGTCTGAGAAGGCCTTGTAGTAGTCTTTGCCCTCGTACGAGTCACTGTTGGGGTAGAACTGCTCGGCACCACCCCCAAAGTAGACGTCGGGACCACCGTGGTTGGTCCAGGTATAGTTAGTGAGGCCGTTGAGGGCTTGGTCAACCAGGGAGCCGTAGGTGTAGCGGGAGCGGGTGTGGGCGGTCAACGCAGTGGGAGTGGCATCGGCTAGAGCCGCGGTGGAGACGGCACCCCAGTTGAGGTTCTGATAGTTAAGTTAGTGAAACAGTCTAAGTACCTGTCAGTATAATCATACTTACCAAGTAACGAGACAGGAGCTCGACAATCGTCTCAACCTTGGGATCGTCAAAGGCATCGGGAGATGAGTCAACATAGACACCCATAGCATTCACAGTCCCCTTATGCCCACTGTACAACGCAGCTGCTGAGTTGGCTGAATCCGTAATGTACGAATCGATTGAGTGGGTCATCTGGTGACCGACGATGGGGAAACCGTCAATAGCCATACGAGACTGATACTTGCCGTTGATGGACTTGTGAGCCAGCAAGCGGGCAGCGGTGATCTAGTGAGGTTAGCCAGTGGCCAGAAATTCCTGCTAAATATCCATCAAACTTGCCATGTTGGTGGTCATGCCATCACCAATAAAGAAGATAACGTTCTTGGCCTTCCGCTTCTTGGTGATAGGTCGGACAACCCAGTTGGCAACTGTTGTCTCCCCATTGTAGTAAGTCAATGTTACCTCATACTCACCTGGCTCCGTAATCGAGATATGACGGTAGATCTTTGACGAAACATTGACCATACTCTTCGACTTCGCATCTTCCGCGAATCTATCCTCATACCACCCAAACTCCCAACTCTCCAACTCAGGGTCTTCCGTAGTAAAGAACTCCATAATCGATTTAGGCTCCTCGCCGACCTTGCCGATTGTCACGGTGAAGTTCTCATCGGGGTACCATCGTTGAAAGCCTCTGACCCGTTAACCGGCGCGTGAACCTCAACACGGAGGTCAAACAGTTGTCCAGGGAGGAAATCTGACTGGTCCGGAGGCAACACACAGCCGAGCTTGGGGCATGTCCCGAGACGCTGGTAGGTCTGGGCGGCACCGAGGGTGGCAGAGGCCAGGAGAGCAAGGGATTTGGTGAGCTTGGTCATTATAGGGTGTCAGGTTGCACAACGAGAGAGGGAAAGACCGATAGCAGTGAGAAGAGAAAAAAGGATAAAGATGAGATGGTGCGGTAATATCGTACGCCTTAAATAGTTAGAGGCTTGGGGGAGATTTATCTGGGTTAAGGGACAACATGGCGGTCATATTCCGTTGGGGCAGGCAAGAAGCTGGGCCAAGATGGTCAACCAATAATTCTAAGCCATGATCTATCTGCATGCGACCAGATCTCACGCCATCCTTCAGCTCCCGTTTATCAATTCTCTCCAAACCGTATCCCAAATATTCAAACGTAACTTCGGTGACCACACATGCGCATCACTCACTATCCCACCCCAACTAGTCGAGAAAACATGCATTCCCGATCCCAATCAGGTCTTGGCATCGAGAACCAGCCAACCAATCAGCGGTTCTTGGCGGTACAAAAGTGGGCGAATTCAGATGCTTGTGTTGGTCGGCGGGGATACCGTGGAGATATTAAGTGTATTTCAAGAATACTAAGAGAAGATTATAGATAGGATGGATGGCGTAAAAGGTGATGTGCGGTGTATCATGATATGATTGAGGGAACAGGATTTTGAGAAGTTTCCTTGATGAAATAAGGTACTAGGATGAGAGACCTTGAATGGCCGGATAGTCGTAATAGAGGGACGAAGCGGCGTGGAGGGCTGTTGAAGTCGTGTGATCACGGCAGGTTATTTGATAGAGTCGCCGGGTTAGGTATCATCAAGAAAGTTAAGTCACCGTACCCATTTCAACATGTTAAGTAGCATCAATAAATCTATTACCGTGACCTACCAGTGTTTTATAAACGACTTGCCCAGGGTCCTGGCAACACTTACACGGACTGTCCCACCATGTCAAATGGGCGATTGCGGGGATTTCGATATTTCATAACAAAAGATGGGATATTTTTGGGATAATGTACGTTGTGCAGTGAAATTAGTGTTTACTTGGGTTCTCTGCACATCTGTGCAGACTTTTCACCTCTTGCCATTGGTGATGAGTCGTTAGGTTTTCGTCATGAGTTCTTTCCTAGTATTATTTTTCCCAATATAGAAATAATTTACAACACGTAATTCACTAAATTACAACCCCAAACTACTTATCACCACTACTACAGCCACTACTATTCCAACCGCAAAAGTCACCAATATCTAATAATAAACCAAATTACCCTCTTCCCATCCCCTTTAATCACAACAACCCCCACCAGAACATCATCTCATTCCCGTCTATCCCCCGCCTATCCCGCCAAGTCCCATCTCCCCGTGTCCAAATCCCACCCCTTATTGGCCAACCCAATCCCACTATTGTCACCACCTACTTCTCTCCGCCAAGAAGCCAAGAAATCAAGAGGGAAAATTCTTGGTAAAGTACAGGGACGAAGAGAACACAAGGACGGCTATTATCTTCACGTGCTTTGCGTGTTGAATATTCGAAATTTAGGAAAGAAAATATATATTCGACATATCGTGATGATGTCATTAATTCTTAGTTGAACCATCAATCGATATCATGAAGTTCCCCAGACTAAGATCGTCGTAGATTTTAAACATCAGGAATCTTTAGGCATTTTCAACGTCAAGTCAAAGATCTGATAAGAAATACTACACAAACAAACTCTGATATAGTTAGGTTGTAAGCCTACGAGATAAGCCTACGAGAAACGCTGTCCGTGGGAACGTCCCCTTAGAGTAGCTGGGGACTTCAGTGGCTGTATTAGGAGGTAAAGGTCAAGTTTATGGTTAGTTAACAGCACACAAATACACTATAATCTTTATATCATTTTCTTCTAATAAATAGCAAACTATATTTCAAAAATTATACTAATATTCATCTACTCAACGTCTCCTCTTTTATACCCTACTCGCCCTCCTGCATCTCCCTCCACCCGCCATCTACCCCCCAAATTCCCGCCTTCGTGTAATCCAACGCCTCGCTTCCTTCTATATACGCAAACCGAAAGTACTCATCAATATCCTTTTCATTCTCTCTTTGCCACGTAAAGGATGTTTGTGAATCGAATTGTCCGTCGAAGAATGTACGGAAGCGCTCGACATCATTGACGAGGATGGAGATGCCTTCGTAGAGGGCGGTCGGTGGTGGGGACCAGGTAAAGGTTATGGTTGAGAATTGGAGAGATGCGTTTGTTGCTGTGAGGTTTGTGATGATAGGTTCGAGGATAGACGGTAACAGAGACCCTTTCTGAGCATCGCCTTGAAGGGCCGTTGTCGTCTGCACCACTGAGTCGAAACCCCATCTTGCAATCCCGTTCAAAAATAACCCCACCAGAAACCCTTGGTACAAGAGAGATGCCCTCGTCTGCATGCTGGTCCCGGGCAGTAATAAGATACCTATAATGTAATGATGAATTCTCAAGTTAAGGTCCGGCAGAACCAACAACACAAGTATTCCTGAGATAAACAACCCGTAAAGCCGGAGATACTTCAACAGCCTCCCCTCCATCCGAAAACAGTAAACCTGTCCAATAATAATTACCACCAAAACAACAATAATGACCGTCAACGCCGCAATCGCCCCCGGCTGCTGCGCTAAATCATGCGCGCTGAACCTCGTAATTGGAATCCAATTCAACGTGTAATTCTCCAGTGAGCCCACCCAGCAACCGCCTAGCCATAGGACCGTCTTCTCAATTTGGGCCGTTAGACCGCCGAGGGTTCGCCGGACACCCATACGGTCGAAGAAGACCCACCCGATGAACATGGCTGGGAGGAACTTACCTGCGAGCTGCGAGACTAAATCGGCGATGGAGTAATGACGGGGTGGGTCTGAGGCCATGCCAACGTGCCAGTACAGGCCGATGAATATCGGGAAGAAGAAACCATGCACAGTGTTCGTGAACAGCGAAATCACAATCGAATACGCCAACGAAATCCCTAACAAGTTCCACCGCATATCATTTGCCGAACACTCAATATCTAGGAACTCAAACGACAACGGAAACTCTGAGTCAAACCCCACCGATTCGATCCCGTTCCGCTTCGACCCCACAAATTCACTCCGGCCACCCACTAGCTTGACAACGCCACAGCCCCCTTTCTTGTTACTGATGACCCCCGCGTGTAAAGCGGCCCCACAAATAAATGAATCACCCCGATACACCGTTTCGTTCGCCACCTCATTTGGGCCACCAACTACCAAAGATTGATAAATGACTTCTTGGTCGCCGACTGCCCGTGGATTCAACACATGGTAGCTAGCACACTCTGCCGGACACCGAAACGGAAACCTACTATTATTAAAAGGCCTACAGTCCGCCCCGTTAAGCCCGCATCCGTTGCCAGGTGCCCAATATGAGACACCGCACGAGATTGTCTGCGGGTCACCCCAGCCAGCGATATCCGTCGAGAAAACTTCTTGTCTTTTGACCAGCGCAAACGTCAATATCCAGGCAAATAAAATTACCCAATAAGCAATCCACTGGTGTTTCTTCTGCGGAAATATTACATCCCGAAGACGTATCGGGAACGACTGGATGGCCGGGAAAAGTGGGGTGATCCTGTACGGCCGGGGATTCACCGGACCGTGCGACCAGCGAACAGTCGCAGACCACAAAAAGAATACCGGGTACGGAATCCATATCGGCTTCTTCGGTGTTCTAATAAATGCAAGGGCATCTTCAGCGGGGAGGTCGGAACGGTCGGTAGCTTGGGAATCAGAGACTTCGATCGGGGTGGGGGATGATGGTGATTTCAAGGCGGGAGAGCCGGAGAGGGGATTATCCAGATGCTCCATAGAGGCCGGTGGGCCTGGTGAGGGGTTATGAGAGGACATAAGAGGTTCTTGTTCCTCGGTAAAAAGAAGGCATAACGGGTGAGGGAAGTCAGGTATACACAAGAAACGAGGTGGCGAAATCAGTTGGTGATGGATAGAGAGGTTACATGGGAATGAAATAAAGTCCGTATAAGTCAAAGTGGAGATATCCCTAAACACGGATCAAAAAATAAAAAGCCTTAGGGAAGTTAAACAAAGCCAAACAAGACTCGACAAATTATGTGCAATAATGATGCACACACCAAAGATACCAGTCTTCAGCCTCGCAACAACACCCAACATCTATCCCGCATACACTTGTGTCTCGTCTCGGATGCTCAACCGCAATTAGATACTAGAAGCTTATATAATAGCCTAGGATTAATTGAAGATGAGGGTTAGCAGAGGATGGGTTGGTGGTGCAGGATATTAGAATTTGGTGAAGTACGGAAGGCTAGAATCAAGAGAGTTTGCGGGGATCATCGGTTACCGTCACGTGCGGATAGAATCTGAGGGTTATAGTGTGATTAACCCTTGAAAGTGGAATACAGGAAAACTTGATAAATGGTGATGATAAGCAAAAATTTGATTTCATATACAAGACTCAATTGAGGTGGACATTATGGATTAACTCATTTTTTACTTATATGTCCATACTCCATTGAATTGATATATTTATTCTGATCAACCTCCACCCACTGTCTCAACAGGTTCATTCCTAAAAAACCCCATCACCTAACCACCACCTCACTAACAATGCCCTCCAGCCCTCACTATGTCCACCGACAACCCTTCGGCCTCCTCCGCGCCCTCCATGTTTAAAATCATATCTCCCTCCTCTGGCCCAGCTGCCGCGCAATTCGCTGTTCGTCGCGGCCTTATTTCACTCCCAGGGCGCCCCGCGCTGCCGACGCCAAACTTTCTGGCCGTTGCATCGCGGGGTACGATTCCGCATGTGACGCCGGATAATGTCATGTTACACACGCGGATTCCTGGAGCCTTCATGGCCCTTGAAGACTGTAAGATCTATCCGTGATAACTGTCGATGCCTCTATTCTAACATTTCTTAGTTATCGAACGCAACGAACCTCCAATCTACCAACTCCCTGCCACCCCTGCCGGTGCCCTCCGCACATTCACGGCCCTTCCGTCTCCACTCATTACCCTTCTCACCGCCCGGCGCGTCCCCCAAGTCGCCGCGAAAACTGGCAACACCGACAAAGGCGTCTCGGTTTTCACATCCACTGGGTTCACCACCGAGTCCGCCCTTGAATACCCGCAGCACGTTGCCAAGCTACGCCCCGACATCGTAGTTCCGCTTGTCGACTTGACGCCGACGGGGAATATGCCGTCGTCGATGAAGAGGATGTGGAAAATGGTGGCAAGGACAGAGAGGTGGTTGAATGTGCTTTTGGAGGCGAGGAAGACGGATGGGTCAGACGAGAAGGCGGCAGTATTTGCGCCGGTTTTGCCGGTGCCGGGGAATTTGCAATGGGAGTATTTGGGGAGGTTGGGGAAGTCGTGGGGATTTAAGTGGGTTGGCGATCTATGATGATGAGTTGATAAAGACGCTGAGTCACGATAGATACAAGCCTCTACATAATCTCCCACGGATAGCCTTGACAATGCCGAAGTCGCCGCATGATGTCCTGGATGAAATTTCTAGGGGAATCGACATTGTGACGCTGGCATTCATCAACCAGGCTTCGGATTCAGGAGTTGCCTTTACGTTCAAATTCCCGGAGTCGACCACAGAGGCAATCCCAGATACCCAGGTGGCGTCCGGAACAGACTTATGGGACCCCAAGAATGCAACCGCCGTTTCCCCCATAGTCCCTTTCTGCACCTGCTACGCCTGCACAACCCACCACCGCGCCTTCATCCACCACCTCCTTAACGCCAAAGAAATGCTCGGCTGGACCCTCCTCCAAATCCACAACTTCCACGTCGTCGCCACCTTCATGGACAGCGTGAGAGCCGCTATTGACGCTGACGAGTTCAGAGAGCGCATGGAGGTCTTTAAAAAAATTTGGGAGAGGAAGTTGCCGATGGGGACGGGGTCGAGGCCGCGGGCGAGAGGATATCATTTTAAATCGGAGGCACATCAAGTGAAGGTCAATAGGCCGGCGTGGAAGGTGCTGGGGAGTGAAGGAGAGGATAATATTGTGAAGAGGTCAAATTGACGGAAGAGTAGCCAGACAGAAAGATGAGGACAAGAGTAAGTACTAAGATATAGAAAAGACAGCGTTGTTGGTCACGTAAATGTAATTATTGATTGGAACAAGACATGGATAGAAGGCGGCTACTATCGTCTCTATTATTACAAACGCCACCTCTCACCGTCCCTGAACCACCGACGGCGACTCCACCTCCACCTCACTCTCCTGCGACTACGAAAACTCTGGCTTCCTCGGCGTCATCAGAATCTTCATCGTATTCCTCATCAACTCAGGAATCCCAAAAAGCCCTTGCCGATCCATATACCTCAGCACCGCCACCCTATAATCCTGAAACCCCATATCGATGCCGCCTTGCGACGCCAATTTCGCTAGGCTTTGCGCTGTGACGGGCCCGGCGTGCCGACGGAGGATAACGTCCCCCTCGTCGCGGAGTTTCCGGGTTTCAATTTCCCGGAAGGAGGAGATGGCAATTCCGGAGAGGGCTGGAGATAACGAGAGGCCGAAGGCCATGGCAATACTATAGGTCGAGTCGAGGCTTTTGATGTATTCGTCTAAACTCCTGACGACCTCGGAGTTCACCAAACATCCCTGGGCGTTCGGGTCACCCCGGAAAATCCCTTAGCCTCCAGAGGCAGTTGACGAGGTCCATGAGGTACCCGTTGAACAAGTTGACGTAGGATTTATCGTACGACGAGGAGTCAACAAGAACTGTTGAGTCTTTTTTGAGCAGGACGGCGAGCTCGAGAGCTTTTTTATAGATGCAGAGGATGGCGCAGAGGCGCGTTAGGACTGCTGGAGATGACGTGAACATAAGGGTGTAGATGAGCCGGGAATCTGGGAGGGTGATCCGAATATGTTCCTTGAGCCCCGGAATTGCACAGCAGACGGCGGTTTGCTCAAAGAAATCGAGGAGGGCAAGGAACGTTGCAGTGGATTTTGACGACGGGGTGGACTCAGCGACGGTGGCGGCGAGGAGGTTGCCATGGGTTATTAGGGAGGTAAGGGAGTTAGCGGAAGATGCCGAAGGGGTGGTGGAGAGGAAGAGGGCGGACCAGTTGCGGACGAGGGTTGTGTAGAAGGAGAGGAGGGTGTGTTGAGCAGAGGAGGGGTCAGGAGAGTTGGTGATTATTTTGGATTCGAGGGGTTGGAGGAGGTCAGGATAGAGGGTAGCCCAATCGCTGATTGGCATATAGGCCAGAATCTCTAATAACTCACTCTGTGAATCCACCCCGTTCCACCCCTTGACCAAACTCTTCACAAACCCCCAACTGCCGGCGGAAAATGCTTCGTTGCCCTTACGTAATCTCTCAGAACTGACAAGACATCCGCCAGCACCATCGTATCCTCCGGGTTCTCAGCAATGTCCCGGGCAATCGACTGCAGCCATGCCGTGATCCGGGAGAAAGCTTTGGCCGACGGCCGAAGAAAGAGGAGTTTCTGGAGAAGGGGTGATGATACGATGGCAATTAGTTGATCGGGGAGGGTTATTTTCTCAAGGTTGGTGACGAAGTGGGTGGCAGAAGATATTTCCTCGATAGTGACAGAGGTCTTAGGAATTAGTAAGTAAGTTGATAGGTTTATGAGATTATAATTAGAGACTCACCTCGGTGGCATGCGATGTATGGATTTGCGGGATTTCCGATTTTCTTTGTGTAAAGACCCGATGGTGCGACCGGAAGCCGTTAAGCTGGCCGTCTTCGGAAATCTCCGTAGTCCGTGAATGCTCGGCGCGTATCTCATCGAGACGGGCTCGCCATGTTGGATCCGGATGTTTGAAAGCCGATGCGCGACCGCGGATTGCCTCGCCAACGATAATCTCAGGATAGTAATCTTTATAAACTCGTAGCAAGCCAATGATTGCCGGATCCGATCCTTGTCTCATAGACAAGTCCATTCTAAATCTCATTAGTAAGCAGTCTTTCACCATAACCAACCAACCACTTTGAACTCACAAATACTGAATACGAAATGGCCTTACATGTCTTCTCCTCGTCACCAACGCTAACAAATGGCAAACCCCACCCCGAATCCCCCCCGAATCCACCAAATTAAATAACACCCCATACAACCTCCCCAACACCCCCTTCCCCACTAAGTCACTCGTCATAATCAACCACCTCACCAACAACCCCTGGATCGCCCCTGCAACCTTCCCGGCGCCATGCCCGAGAGCTGCAACGACTTTGATGACAAGAGAATCGGATATTGCGCCAGCGGGATACAGGTTGCGCGTAAGGGTTGCGAGGGAGGCTTGATCGAGGTGGCAAGGGGATGCTATTAGGTGAAGGAGGGAATGGAGGTGGGGAGGTGTGAGCCCGTGAGTGTAAGAGAGGTTGGCGAGATTGTCGATGAGCGGACGGAGGGGGGTATTTCGTTGACGTGGGGGGATTTTAGAGGCTAAACAAAGTCAGTAGGGAAATAGTAAAAATAGATAAGGGGCTGACCTTGGATTACATCTTGGATAAGGTTGGTGAGTTCAGTATCGATATTGTCGGTGGTTGACATTTTGGGGACTTTCGAAGGGGATTAGAAATTATGGGGCTTTTTGTAATTTAAATTTTAACAAGTTTGACAAGACCCGAAGAAAAAAAAAGAAAAATGTAGAATATTCATGAATATTCATGCGCTGCATCATCTCATGATGTTGTGATGTTGACTTTGACTTTCACAATCTTGGACGCGTGAACCCTTTTGGGATCCACACCGTTCTATTACTATTCTGAGTGTTTTACCTGGTGTAGATTGCCTGTGTTTGCACCGAGTCATGATTTAACACTTTCTAGTACTGAAATAAATACAGGGTCTAAGGTGTAATAACCCTGTGAAACATAACCCTATAATTGACCCATGTTAAACTCAACTTAAACCTATTTTAAAATAGTTATCTACTTAAGTCAATCACTAAACTCATTAGCTCGCATCAGAAATTACATGAATCATCTAAATATTCAAACCCTCAACCCCCTCCCCTTCCATCTACAGTCTCAACCCACCCCAACCTAGTTTTTACCTTCTTCCCATCTCGTCACCCCAACTGTCGCACAATACCGAGTTCTTAGTCATCTTCAACACTCACTCTCAAACAGAACTCTCCGCATATACCCAACTCCATCCACACATCAATCAGGTTGGCGTCAAGATACACCACAAACAACATATCAGGTCTACTTGCTATCTTCATCAGGACCCCGTCTCTTTTGGCCATCCTTCGACGTTACTATCGTTGTACAAAATACCCATCGGGCTAACCTCCAACATCCTGATAGAACAAACCTAATGGTCCGGCCAGCCATAGCTTCCAGGCCCTGCCGCACACTATCACAAACCTAGCCACACCTAACAACTCACCCTTTTCGTTCTCCTTTCACAAACCCCTACAATAAAGCCAACTCCATCTTAACCCTGCCTAATATATCGCTTGACGTCACAAAAATTGGAATAACCTAGACTGATAGGCTAACTGACGCTGTGTTACACGGGATGCTAGTGGCGTTACCGGTTGGTCTCGATCGGGTAGGCGGCATAATGAGAAGGTACCGTATATTTCTAAAAGTAGACATGGTGGTTTTGGTTCTGGGAAGGTACTTATGTAACCAAAAACCACAACTATAATGACTAGACAGTAGATGCGTTACGTCCTTTCTAACCTCCAGGGGGACAATTGGGGATCATCGATGGCCCGACAATGTCGATGCACATCATAAATGCCATCCATAGATCCAGCAACCCGTCTAATCACTACAAACTACAACGTGGCCTGATACAATGCCCCATCTGTTATCTGCCTCCATCATTGAACAAAAAAGAACATCTTATCCATCCAACCGCCCATCCGCCCCATACCGCCCGTTTTATGACAAGTCACAAAATTCATCTCCGCTTACGCTCGCCGTCAGGATCCCCAAATCAAAACAGGGAAGGGGAAACCTCCAGAAGCAGCGGTCAGATATCAAGGAAGGACCGGCGGGGGCAATTGGCGTCAATGATGTAGCGATTACCGAAACTAGTAGGTGGGAGTAGACTCGAGGTCATATTGGGTAGGAAGGGCCAAGGGAAATACAGACGTTGATTGGCCATTGCAGACATATCCTCGCTTCGATATCAATGTATCGTTAGCCAGCAAACGCCCATGCATCTAGACAAGGCGAACCACGATTTTGACAACTTGGTCGCAATCTGCAGCGTTGGCTGCAGCAAACTTGCAGGAAAAGCTATCCACATCCTGGATCCCTTGGGAACTTAGTGCATGCTGTGTAACTTGACTGGATCCACTTGAGTTTAGGCCGGGGAGTTATTAGGGAGGAGGATTGATGGGATTGGGAAGGGGTTTGGCCGAGGCGATGGTGATGGGAAGAAGGAGAGAGGGATGAAGAGAAGAGGAAATTTCTGGGGAGTTTTTCATTTTGGTTTTGAGGATAGGGGTGGGTGGGTAGACGGTGGCAGAATCATGATCATGTTAGTGGGGCTGCGATCAAGATCTGACATGCTATCCCTTATGCCTGCCCGACAACCAAATTACGAGCCAACAATACTAATCTGACAAACCACCCGTCACACAAGAACCTAACGCTTTTGAATTGCATGTTAATATACGAAAATCCCCAGGAAACCTAATGGCATAACTGGATCTGCTTTGCTTTGCCAGCAGGTGTCGTCGCATTGACCTTGGGTCTGTTTGTGCTGGGGGGAGGGGAGGGCGATTGGTTGATGTATAGTTCCTTCAAAGAATTAGGTAGGCGGGGATTAGGGAGTTATCAGGTTTGCGTTAAGAGTTGGCGGTTAGAGAGGAGAAGTATTTCTATTCTATGTTGTACATTGTAGTTTGCTAAAATGGGTTAATGGAAACTGGCTTGACAAGAAATACTAACCTACTTTTTTTTTAATATAAACCGTCCGCTATCACGATATGCAAAAGATTAGATTCCACCTTATGATCATAATCCAAGCCCCTCCACCGATCGCCCCCGTCAGGATCTCTAGTCCGCAGGCTTTAGCCTTGTGTATCCCGAGATGGCAAAACTCTGCATGCACTTGTCGTCAACACCGTTCCGCAAAGATAGCATGAACCGAAGTCTCTGAGTTGGTACAAAGATTACTAAAAATAATAGGGGCGCAGCACCGAAACTGAGAGGAGTGTTGGGTTGATGAAGATGGGGTGGAAAGGATCAAGTGTCGTCATTGGGAGGGTCTGAGGTTGGGTTTTGGGATATGACTGTGTGTGGATGAATGTTGGGTGATTTGTACAGTAGGTGGATATATTGCTGTTGCTTTTATCAGTTCATGTAAAAACTTAGTGGATATACATTCATATACTTAAGCTTTCCACTAGACGCTCACCTATTACTACCCATGCCCATCCCCGTCTCTAACACTCAGTCCGATAAATAAATAGCCTTTCCACTCAAGAAATCCACGCTGTTAAAGCCACTTGCAACCCAAAGAAATCCAAAGCTTACCGCCAACTCCACCCAGTCCCTTCCCACCTTAATCCATCTAAATCCGCCAAGTAAGTCTTCATCATCGTCCGTCACCCCGCCTCCTCTCTCTTGTTGCCTAGGATTAAATTTCCCAGTCGGTGGTCCCACCCAATACATAGTGTAGGGGACTCAAGTCGGTGCCAGAGATCCGGTTTGCACAGGGCACACCACTGCCATCAACGCACATATATTTTCCCCGTGTTCGTGCTATGCACATTGTATTGTTGTCACTTTTTGGCCAGCAGGTCGCCTACATCTGTGCTGTTGTCTTGCTGTGTTTGCCGTAAAGGTTTGCATAGATAGCCTTCTCAATCGACGACAGCTGGGGCCAGCTTACAAAACCCATTCTCCCCTCTTCACATCAGACGATCAATATTCACTCTTGGGGCCAAATGCATGTGAGAAAATAAGAAACCTGCCATTTTCTGTGGCCAATATACGATAATTATTGTTCTCTCTTCTCCTCCTTCCTAGCGATCCACCACCAACGAGACCATTCCTGACCTTGCGCACGCCTTCTTGATTCTTGGGAAGCATCCCTCGAGAGTATTGATTATTACGTCTGTTCTCGCTGCATTCTGCACCTGCCCCGTCCCTCGGCCACGAACCGGCCACCTGAGGCAAGAGTCATCCAAAAACGCAATTTCCTTGATCACACACTAACCAAGAACATAGTAGCTGGCTAGTCCCACTATCAGGCTAGCCCCAGGACCGAAATTATGAAATAGATGAAATCAATTCGCCCCTCCACCGAGTATCGAACCGACACCACTTACTGTTCAATCCGAT